>JBBGZY010000430.1:6085416-7302500 GCA_037952925.1 Lithobates clamitans | reverse complement strand
CTTGACTAGGCCATTCCAACACATTTACACGTTTCCCCTTAAACCACTCAAGTGTCGCTTTGGCAGTGTGTTTGGGGTCATTGTCCTGCTGGAAGGTGAACCTCCATCCTAGCCTCAAATCACACACAGAGTGGTACAGGTTTTGCTCAAGAATATCCCTGTATTTAGCACCATCCATCTTTCTCTCAACTCTGACCAGTTTTCCAGTCCCGACTGCTGAAATACATCCCCACAGCATGATGCTGCCACCACCATGTTTCACTGTGGGGATGGTGTTCTTTGGGTGATGTGATGTGTTGGGTTTGCGCCAGACATAGCGTTTTCTTTGATGGCCAAAAAGTTCAATTTTAGTCTCATCAGACCAGAGCACCTTCTTCCATACATTTTGGGAGTCTCCCACACGCCTTTTCGCAAACTCAAAATGTGCCATTTTGTTTTTTGCTGAAAGTAATGGCTTTCTTCTGGCCACTCTGTCATAAAGCCCAACTCTATGGAGCGAACTGCTTATTGTCGTCCTATGTACAGATACTCCAGTCTCTGCTGTGGAACTCTGCAGCTCCTCCAGGGTTACCTTAGGTCTCTGTGCTGCCTCTTTGATTAATGCCCTCCTTGCCCAGTGGGTGACTTTTGGTGTGCGGCCGTCTCTTGGCAGGTTTGCTGTTGTGCCATGTTCTTTCCATTTGGTTATGATAGATTTGATGGTCCTCCTAGGGATCACCAAAGATTTGGATATTTTTTTATAACCTAACCCTGACTTATACTTCTCAACAACATTGTCCCTTACTTGTTTGGAGAGTTCCTTGCTCTTCATGGCAGTGTTTGGTTAGTGGGGCCTTTTTCTTAGGTGTTGCAGCCTCTGGGGCCTTTCAAAAAGGTGTGTATATGTAATGACAGATCATGTGACACTTAGATTGCACACAGGTGGACATCATTTCACTAATTATGTGGCTTCTGAAGGTAATTGGTTGCACCAGAGCTTTTTATGGGCTACATAACAAAGGGGGTGAATACATACGCACATGCCAATTATCATTTTTTTTATTTCTAAAAAATAGTTTTATGTATATATTTTTCTAATTTTACTTAACCAACTTAGACAATTGTGTTCTGATCCATCACATATAATTCAGATTAAAAAAGACATTGAACTAAAGGCTGTAATGTAACAAAATAGGTAAAAAGCCAAGGAGGTGGGAGCCAGCAAGCGGCATGTGAGGAGCCTGAGAACGGAGCTCCGTTAGCAGAGAGCAGATCCTGCAGTGATCCTGGGCTAAAGACACCCGCTTTTCTCTCAGGAGGTGGGGGATGAGTTCGGGGACACCCCAGGAGTCTCCGGGGATGGTGAAATACGGCCCCCCCTGGCCAAAATTGACCGGAGAACGGCTGGCGAAATATGCCTGGGGCTCTCAAAATGGCGCCGACACACAGGAGGAGGAGAACGCTTCACAGGCCTGAGGATCCTTCACAGCAGGCGCCTCCTCAGCAAGACAGGGTGAGTCCTAAACCCCAGCGGGCTGATGTGCTGAAGAGGGGGAGATCCCTAGACAGGCTGAGAGACTCTAGGGCCAGTGCTGACAGAGCGGTGGAGGGGGGAGAGGAGCCATCCCTAACACAAATTATGGATGCCATACAGGGATGTCAGAGCAAGTTAATAAACCACTTTGAGGAGCTGAAGGTAGAATTCTCTTTCATGAAGCATGACATGCAAAAACTAAGAGAAAAGGCACAGATCACGGATCGCCGCCTTACTACATTGGAAGATGTATTCAGACCATTAGATACTGCAGCACAAGTGACTAAGAAGACACTGTCTGAACATACATTAAAGATGGCTGATATGGAAGATCGTATGAGAAGGAACAATATTAGGCTGGTGGGGTTCCCGGAAGGGGTGGAAGGGAGGCATCCTGAAGAATTCCTTGAGAAGTGGTTGTTGGAACATATGCCTTCTAACACCTTTACAAGTATGTTTGCCATTGAAAGGGCACACCGCAATCCAGGATGAGCACCTCCAAAGGGAGCCCCCCCTAGATCAATGATTGCAAAAGTACTGCACTTCCGCGATCGGGAAAATATTCTGCGGGGAGCCCGAACGGGTCCTGAGTTAACGATCGATGGATGCCGTATATCAATATACCATATATACTCGAGTATAAGTCGAATTTTTCAGCACATTTTTTTGTGCTGAAAGTGCCCCCCCCGACTTATACTCGAGTCAAGCACTTTTCTGCAGCAAAAAATGTCATTTTCCGAACCGACTTTGGGGCCCCGTATCTCAGGTTCACTTAGTGCTAGGAAACCCAAATTTGGTGTGCAAACCCAGTGGTCCTGGTACCACAATATATCTAAAGATGGAGTTCCTAGCACTAAGAGGCCCCGAGATACGGGGCCCCAAAATCGGTTCGGAAAATGTCATTCTCTGCTGCAGAAAAGTTCTTGACATTTTCTGAACCGACTTTGGGGCCTAATATCTCAGGGCCACTTAGGGCTAGGAACCCCATATTTGGTGTGCAAACCCAGTGGAACTGGTACCATAACATATTCAAAGATGGAGTTCCTAGCACCAAGAGGCCCCGAGATACGGGGCCCCAACACTGGTCTGGAAAATGTCATTCTCTGCTACAGAAAAGTGCTTGACATTTTCTGAACCTATTTATGGGGCCCTGTATCTCGGGGCCACTTGGTGATAGAAACCCCAGCTTTGGATATTTTATGGTGCTAGATCCACTGGGTTTGCACACCAAATTTGGGGTTCCTAGCACTAAGTGGTCCTGAGATACGGGGCCCCAAAGTCGGTCAACTGTGTCCATCTGCAGCAATGTCATTTTGGGACCCTTTGGGTTCAGAGACCCCAAATTTTGGCTGCAGCTAGGGAGCATCTAGGAACTTAACTACCGAGTTTGAAGTTTGGGGGACCTATGGCTGCAGCACAGTGAGGCATGCAAATGGGCACAGTGAGGCTGCAAATGGGCATTGTTGACCCTCTTTTCCACTTACAGTTGCTGTGCATTTCTCACCCTCGTCTTATACTCGGGTCAATAAGTTTTCCCATTTTTTTTGTGGTAAATTAGGGCCTCGACTTATACACGGAACGACTTATACTCGAGTATATACGGTACCCTGATTTTTCTGCAACTACACAGAAGCAGAGGGCCTCCTTTCATCCTGTAAAGAAGAGATTGAGGGATCTTAGCCTGATCTACAGCATGTTCTACCCTGCCAAATTGAGGGTGGTGGATAATGGGAAGGTATATTTCTTCAACAATCCTACTGAGGCCTCAGAGTGGTTGGATACACGTGGTCGCAAACGAAATAGAGTTTCTCCCAGCCGACCATGAGTAAGTCTTGTGGAGACACCACTGGATCGGGGGGCCCAAAGAAGAAATGTCAGCAGTACTTTGGGGGGTTTTTTTGAAAAAAGGGGGGGGGAGGATTTTGTGTTTTTTATTTTTTTTCGATCGTTTCCTCCAGACCAACCTAAAATGATGTTCAGGTTTCTCCTACAAAACCTTTTTTGCATACATGCTGGGAGGAAGAGGAAGGGCATTTGCATTAAAAATGGGAGGAAAGTTTTTTTACCCCTGCATTATTCCCTCAAGGATGACATTTAGAGTTGTGCTTGATATTGCACAGTTATGGAAGATGCACTTACATTGGCACGGATATACCAGTTTTCTGATCCTCCCATGGGACACATAATTTGGGGAACTGAACGTTTTTTTGTTTTTTTTTGTTGTTTTAATTTTCTTTTTTTACCAGTACCTCCTAGTATTGGTTTGTAAAAAAATAGGGAAAACAAAAGGAAAAGTTTTTTTTGCTGATATTGGGACTGTTTACGTCAATTGCCAGCAATATATGCTAAGTCTGCAAGATGCTCTAGGCAATATATTTTTCTATTAGTGGACTTTGTCTATTGTTCTTACCTTTTTGTTCAATAACAGATGAATGGTTCTTGAACTATATGGGTAGAACTGGCCGCGCTTTTGGCGACTGGTCTCATGTGACAGTTTTTTTTTTGAGTCGCATCTCTGTTACCTACTTAACTTCAGGTTATGGGAATAAAGTGCCTGGCATGTTGGGGCTGGGTGCGGGGAGGGGGGTGGGGGAAGTTGGGATGTTCTTTGGGGCAAGGGTTCTATGTTAATGTACCGATGGGATTGTCTTTACTTGTTGTTTCTGCATTAGGTACTGCCCAAGGTATAAAGTGTAGTGGCGTGTGTGTGGGGGGAGGAGCCTGGAAGCCCGACTTTACAGATGACCATACAAAGGGGTGGAGGGAACACCTCCACTCGACTCTTTTTTTTGCTTTTTCATATCTGCCATGGAGGTAAATTTGAGGGTTGTGGCCTGGAATGTCAGAGGCCTAAATGCTAAGTTTAAACGCTCTTTGGTGTTTGAGTATATAAAAAAATACAAACCTCACTTGATACTCTTCCAAGAGACTCATCTGCAGGGCTCCAGGCTTCTCTCCTTAAAAAGAGCTCACATTGCTGGGGCCTATCATTCCAGCTATTCCTCGTATGCGAGGGGAGTTTCTACTTTACCATGCCCATATCCATTCAAACAGTAAGAACGGATGTTAAAGGGCGATATGTTATACTTGTTTTGAAAGTGATGAATAGGACATTAACATTTGTGAATCTGTATGTTCCTCCTCCCTTTGTGCTAACTCATCTGGATGATATGATGAAGGATACATATGAGGTAGCGGAGGGGAGGATCTTCATATTGGGGGACTTTAATTCAGTCTCTGATCCAGTGTTGGACAGGTTGGGAGGGACGGTTGGTGCTCCTGCCCCATTGGCGGGATGAATGTCTGCTCATATATTTAGAGATGTCTGGCGTTTTCACCATCCTGATACTAGGGAATACTCCTGCTACTCGGAAACGCACAAGACACTCTCCAGAATAGACACTATCCTAACGGAGGGGGGGCATGCCATTAGTTCAGAAGATGTCTTACCTGCCCAGAGCTCTCTCTGATCATTCCCCTATGCTGCTGGAGCTTAATCTGGGACCGAGGCCTGGGTTGCGACTCTGGCGGATGGAGGCTAGTTGGCTTCAGGAAAAATATGTAACAATTAAGTGCACAGAGGCCATCAAACATTACTGGGCTGATAATGCCGGTTCCGGGTCCTTTCTGCTTCAGTGGTAGGCCTTTAAAGCCACGTTGAGAAGGGTGTTCATGGCGGAGGTAAAAGGATTTAAGAAACAGTTGGCTTCCACACTGCAGCATAGGGAAACAGAGGTCTCTCTGGCGGAGGCAGAATATGTTAGGGATCCCACTGAGGAGCGGCTGTTGACATTGCGGGTGGCAACACAGGAGTACAAGAGAGCACTAACAGACCATACTACGAAGCTTGGCCTGGCTCAACGTCGGCGTTTGTTTGAATTTGGTGACAAGAATGGCAGATTGCTGGCATACTTGGCAAGGCCGGAATACGTTCCGGTACATATCAAATCGGTTTTTGACGACTGTAAGCTGGAGGTCTGTGACTCGGCGGATATTTTGAACACTTTTGTCCTTTTTTATAAAGAATTATACAAGTCTTGTGCTCCTCTGGGGTCAGAAGCAGTGGAAACGTATATAGCGGACATCGATTTCCCTAAATTGTCAGAGGATGACAGCACTGCTTTGGAGGCTGGCATTATGGGAGAGGAGGTGGAGGAGGCGATTGCCTCCTTCCCCCCTAGAAAATCCCCTGGGTTAGATGGTTTCCCATCAGAGTGGTATTGCACCTATCGCTATGGATTAGCTCCCCGCTTGCTTAGAGTGTTTAATATGGCCAGGGTGGGCGGTGGGTTGCCCCCTTCTATGAGGGAAGCTTTGGTGGTCCTGATACCTAAAGGGGGGAAAGATCCTCGGGAATGTGATTCTTACCGCCCAATCTCGCTGATGAATGTTGATACAAAGATATTGGCCAAAATAATTGCAAGCAGGCTGCAGTCAGTCATTCCTAAGCTGGTGGATGCAGACCAAACAGGATTTATCCAGGGTAGGTGCACTCAGATGAATATCAGGAGGCTTTTTTTTGAATCTTCAGACTGTTCATGACAACTCCGGGACTAGGGTGGTGGCCTCTTTGGATACAAAGAAGGCCTTTGACTCGGTTGAGTGGCCGTATTTGTTTCAGTTGCTGAAGTCCTATGGTTTTGGCCCAGTGTTCATCTCATGGGTCCGGTTGTTGTATACGGACCCATTGATTAGAATACGGGTCAATGGTATTATATCAGATCCCTTTCCTATTTTTCGGGGGAACCAGGCAGGGGTGTCCACTTTCACCCCTCCTGTTTGCCCTGGCCATAGAGCCCTTAGCGGTACAGCTGAGGTCTAGTTCACAGTTGACTGGATTGAGGATCGGGGATTTTGAGGAGCGAGTGTCACTCTATGCAGATGACATGTTGCTCTATCTGCAGGATCCTGGACCCTCGCTCCTGGAGGCTTTCCGACTGATACAGATGTTTGGAGATTACTCTGGATTCCGTATAAATTGGAAAAAAATCTTCTCTTTTCCCTATCGATGAGGGGGTGAATGTCCCATTAGGGTGCCCCATTCCACTGTCTACATCTTTTAGATATCTGGGAATTGAGATCCAACTTCCCATTTCTAAGTTCCTGGAGGCCAATTTGTCACCGATTGTGGGGAAGTTCGGGAAAAAGTTCAAAGGTGGCAGAATTTACCGATCACCTTGATGGGAAGGATAAATCTGTTTAAGATGATCTTCCTGCCCAAGTTTCTTTATATCCTTTCGAACTCCCCGGTTTTCGTGACATTGCAGGTCTTTAGGAATATTGACTCCATTATTGTAGGTTTCTTGTGGGGGTCTAAAGCTCCCAGGATCTCTTTAAAGATTTTGAAACTACCAGTTACATTGGGGGGGCTTGCCCTTCCGGATTTGCGCTCCTATTTTTTGGCCTCACAGCCTCTTTCCTGCACTGGCGGCTGTCTCCACAGACACCTAATGCCACTGCTTTGTTGGAGGCTGCAATTGCCACATCACAGGAGACCCTGCAGAATGTGTTATATAGGAGGGGGGTTCCGGGTAAAAAGATGAGTTCGGTGATCGCGTTTTTCACCTGTGCTCCCAGTGACGGCGGGATGACCCCTTGTGGCTATCTCCTAACAGTCCTTTATGGTACAACCGATCATTGGGGGAGTTTATGAAACTTTCTGATGGTCCAAGGTCATGGGCAAAATATGGTATTAAATATCTACACCAAATTTGTAGGGATGGTCGTTTGTGTACATTTACCCAGTTGCGTGAGCAATTTGGAGTGCCGAGGTCTTGGCTCTTCCGATATGCACAATTGAGGCACGCAGCATACACTCAGTTTGGAGGGTCTGAGATTCGTGTACAGAATACAGACTTAGAAAGGGTACTGATTGACCCGGATGTGTCAAAGAGGATTTCCAGATATTACGGGGCGGTGGGTCCGGGTCAGGTAGCTTTGACCTCCAAGGCCAGGGGGAGATGGGAGATAATTGTCCCGGAGTTGTCGGAGGAACTGTGGCAGGAGGTATTGGACACATTTTTGGTGTCTGTTATCTCATCCACGGACAGAATGATTCAATATCAATATCTACACCAACAGTACTATACACCGACCAGATTACATAGAATGCGTAGGAGGGACTATTTGTCATAAATGTGGGAAGGAGGAGGGCACATTTGCAAATATGGTGTGGGAATGTATGAAGGTGAGACCGCTATGGTCTCAGGTCACTGAATTTATATCAGATAAGTTTGCTTTACCGAATATTTGCTCTCCTATGCAGTGTTTATTCGGGATTTTCGATCAAGAGGAGTTAAATGCCCACACTAAATTGTTCCTAAGGATCCTGTATTTTGGTGTTAAAAAGCTCATAGCAAGGAGATGGATACATGGGGAACAATTGACGCTAGGGATGTGGATTAAAATAATAAACGCAGATTTAATGATGTATAAAATGACTTACGAGGCTAGAGGGGCTACCAAGAAGTTTAGGAAAGTTTGGTTCCGGTGGATAGACTCTGAGAATACTCTGGATGAGGGAGAGCCCTAGTATGTTGTATGAATGGTAGATAAAAACTCTGGAGAGATGGAAATAGATTGCTTGCTTCCCTTTCCTAGATGGGCCAGATATGTTCGTTTTAAGAAGGGGCAGTAAAATACTGAAATGTAGACATCCCAGGGGAAGAAGGTGGGAGGGGAGGGGGGTGGGGTTTTTTTTTTGTTATTGGGGTTTCTGTTATGAAAAAATGCACGTGTATACTATCATAAGACAGAATTGATGATGGAAAGGGCATATTTTAAGCCTGCAATATGATTGTTATGTTTATGGAATTTCTATGCTAATGGAACATATGGAATATGTGTAATATGAGTGATATGTATACTTTGTTGTGCATAATAAAAAAAATTTTCAAAAAAAAAAGCCAAGGAGGTGAGCAAGGCACTGTGTGTATATGTATGTATGTGTGTGTATGTATATATATATATATATATATATATATATATATATATATATATATATATATACATACACAAAGTCCTCAGGCCGCCTGTGTTGATTGTGCAAAGTCTGCTTGCTTGCTTGCTCCTCAGTGCCCATCAAATGCAGCCTGATCAGTGCCCATCAAATGCAGCCTTACCACTACCCATCAAATGTAGCTTTACCAGTGCCCATCAATGCAGCCTTACCATTGCCCAGCAATGCAGCCTTGCCAGTGCCCAGAAATGCGGCCTCACCAGTGTCCAGCAATGCGGCCTCACCAGTGTCCAGCAATGCAGCCTCCCCAGTACCCAGCAATGCAGCCTGATCAGTGCCCCCAGCAATGCAGCCTGATCAGTGCCCCCATCAGTGCAGCCTGATCAGTGCCCCCATCAGTGCAGCCTGATCAGTGCCCCCATCAGTGCAGCCTGATCAGTGTCTCCATCAGTGCAGCCTGATCAGTGTCTCCATCAGTGCAGTCTGATCAGTGTCCCCATCAGTGCAGTCTGATCAGTGCCCCCAGAAATGCAGCCTGATCAGTGCCCCCAGCAATGCAGACGCCTGATCAGTGCCCCATCAATGCAGCCTGATCAGTGTCCCCATCAGTGCAGAGTGATCAGAGTGACCATCAGTGCAGAGTGATCAGTGATCAGGAAAATAAAACTGTCAATAAAAAGACTATACAAAATGTACAGGGGGGAGAGCCAACTCTAAAAAAAGTGTACTCCAAGCAGTACAGATATGTAACACTACACTAAGTGCGTTATCAAATCAGTTTCAGCACTTACGTGAAGAAGTTACTATTATACGTCATGATATGGAAAAAGTGTGAGAGCGCACAACGACTGTGCAGGATAGAGTCAGTAATGTTGAAGATACCCTGGCTTTTATGCAGCGTGACATCAAAGCGGTGGGACTACAGTTGAAACATCACGCTAATTACATAGATAATTTAGAAAACAGTCTTCCAAGAAATAACGTGAGGATATTGGGCCTCCCTGAACAGATAGAAGGAAGAAATTCTGTAGATTTCATGGAACAATGGTCTCTGGAGATTTTTAATAAAAAACATTTTTCTTCATTTTTCTCTGTTGAGCGTGCACATCAAGACCCCCTCCTCCTGGAAATTTCCACGCCCATTTATTGTAAAAATGCTACACTTTAGAGACAGAGACAAAACCCTGGCCCTGGCACGTATAAAGGGTAATAGAGATGATAAGGACTCAAAAATATCCTTTTACCCAGATTACTCAATTGAAATACTCTTCTCCTACATGTAAAAATCATAATTTTTTTGCTAGAAAATTACTCAGAACCCCCAAACATTATATATATTTTTTTAGCAGACACCCTAGGGAATAAAATGGCAGTTATTGCAACTTTATATCTCACACAATATTTGCGCAACAATTTAAGAAAAAAAAACAAACATCTTAATGTTTTAAAAAATAACAAAAATGTAAAGTTAGCCGTATTTTTTTATATAATGTGAAAGATGATGTTACACCAAGTAAATAGATATCCAACATGCCACACTTTAAAATTGCGCACACTCATGGAATGATGCCAAACTTCAGTACTTAAAAATCTCCATACTCGACGATTTAAAATTTTTTACAGGTTACATGTTTAGAGTTACAGAGGAGGTCTAGTGCTAGAATTGTTGCTCACATTCTAACGCATGCGGCAATACCTCACATGTGTGGTTTGAACGGCGTTTACATATGTGGGCGGGACTAACGTGTGCTTTCACTTCTGGGTGCGAGCTACCAGGGACAGGAGCGTTTTAAATTTTTACTTCTTTTTTTTTTTATTTTTACAACATTTTTTTTTTTTGATGACATTTATTTCTATTACAAGGAATGTAAACATCCCTTGTAATAGGAATCATTTGTGACAGGTTCTTTTTATGGAGAGATGCGGGGTCAATAAGACCCCACATCTCAAAAATCCACAATCTCATGCTAACCAGCCGCGGCTTTGTTTACATCCGCGGCCCGGATGTGACATCATAACGTCATGCCCGGGCCTCCGACGGTCATAGAGATGACCGGTAACCATCTGGTCCCCGGAAATCTCTATGCTCATCATCCAGCAATGCCCGATTCTTTCTCCAGGTCCCCAAAGGCACGGGAGAGCCCAGAGAAGCACAGGATGTCCCCTCCCATCACCTGTAAGAACGATCAAGCAGCGGAACTGCTGCTATGATCATTCTTATGGTGCACAGAGTCGCCGGCTGAAAACAAGGATATCTGAATGATGCCTGTAGCTGCACTGAAAGTCCAGGACGTTATATGACGTCCTTGGGCGGGAAGTAGATGAGACAATTTTTTTTGACAACTCTAAGATGGCCAAAATATGGCTGGATAAAAATTAGCAACATTTTTCTTCTAGCTGTAGGGACATATCCAGTTGATAAGATGTTAATCCTTTTCCATTTTTTTGTCCTAATTACTATAGGCTAAAGACAGAGGGAGTGTGTTTAAGCTGGATGTGTGTTCACATTCAGGCCCGGAATAGTTTTATTTTTATTTTGTAGCCCCTTTGGGAAAAATGTTTTAAGAAGGTTGTGTGTGTGTTTTTTTTTTTTTTTTTATTATTTGTTTGCTCTTTCTATTTTTTTTTTGGGCCTTTCATATGCCTATTTTGTGATGGGCTAAACCGTGGCTAAGATGAGCTATCGTTTATACTTGAAGATTTTGTTTATGTTTATGGTTGCATATCCTTCTAGAAAAAGTGAAATGGAACAGCTATGTGTATTATATACCTAGATATAATAGATAGGGATACTGGTCAATGAGCTCGCATTTACCTCTTGGAATGTGAGAGGACTGAAGGACCCGGTTAAAAAAAGGGCTATTTTTTTCTATTATGGAGCAATATAACTTATCAATAGTCTGCCTGCAGGAAACATAGTTACATAGTTAGTAAGGTTGAATAAAGACACCAGTCCATCCAGTTCAACCTGAGTGAGTGTGCGTGTCTACAATTATCCCTATGCCTGTACATTGCATCTCATTAAGATGCTCATCTATTATATTATTATTTATTTAAGGTACCCATATAGCGCCATCAATTTACACATACATCGCACACTAACATTGGTCCCTACCCTCAAGGAGCCCACAATCCAAGGTCCCCAACCTACATTCATACACTAGGGCCAATTTTGGACAGAAGCCAATTAACCTACCAGCATGTCTTTGGAGTGTGGGAGGAAACCGGAGCACCCGGAGGAAATTCACGCAGGCACAGGGAGAACATGCAAACTCCAGGCAGGTAGTGTCGTGGTTGGGATTTGAACCAGTGACCCTTTTTATTGCTAGGTGAGTGGTAACCACTACACCACTGTGCCAACCACTGTGTCAGTGTTTTAATATCCACAAGGATTACATTTTCCTGTAGACAGACAGGGTAGATATGTCTTATTAGTATGCTCCTTGTTTACCACTACATGTATAATAGGATCAGTATATGTTCCGCCACCATATAATTCAGAGCTATTGCGGAGGATAGTATATTGTTGGCTGAATATCAAGGTATCCCAATAATTATAATGGGGGATTTTAATAATGTTTGTGATGCAAGTATGGATCGCTACCCGGCGGGTCCAAAGCCAGAAACTCCCTTTGCGAGATACCTGCAGGAAATAGGTCTGTGTGATATGTGGCCCCTTCTCAATCCTAGATTACATGCTTATACTTGTTGCTCTTCGACTTATGGTACTTTATCTAGGATTGATTTGGCTCTGGGCATGGAACTAATGCTTCCTTTGGTATCAAATATACAGTGTCTGGCAAGGGGGATATCGGATCATTCACCAGTTTTGCTGACCATAAATAAAATTAAACCACACACTAAAAGTTACTGAATGCCTCATGGTTACAGGTATTAGGCCAGGGGGAACCCATGAGACAATTGCTTACAGATTTTTTTTATTGATAATCCAGACTCAACAACCCCACAGTTGGTATTGGACACTATGAAGGCATTTCTAAAAGGGTTACTAATACAAGCTATAAGTAGATTTAAAAAGACAAGCAGGGATTGAGAAACTCTTTTGGCTGTAGACGTTCTACAAAAAGAATTTCAATATGTTCAGAACCCTACACCTGGAAATCAAGCTTTTTGGAAGGATATACAAATTTTATATAAAAGAACAGCTATGGAAAAAGCTGAAATGGATTGATTCCATGTAAGGAGTAAGTATTTTGAGGAGGGAGAAAGAAATGGGAAAATGTTAGCAGTAATTGTTAAATCACAGGTTAAGTCTAATTTTATTTCCCATATATGTACACCAGCTGGGATTTTTTTTTACATATTCAAGAGGATATATTGTACACTTTTACTACTTTTTATAAGGATCGATACCAGATAAGGCTATTTATCACCTGAAGGAACTGAATCCCCTGACAATACCATTTATTTTCAGAGAGGAAAGAGAATACCTTGATGCACCTCTATCTTTAGAAGAACTAAAAAGGGCAGTTTCGGATTCCCCTAATGGGAAAGATCCTGGTTTAGATGGTTAACCATCAGAAATGTATACAAATTATGAAGCTATTTTGTTTCCAGAACTGTTGAAAGTGTTGAATCATGCACATGCATCATTTAAGCTTCCGGAATCTATGAATGGTGCCTGTATTATAGTACTACTCAAGCCAGATAAGGTCAGAGTCCTATCGTCCGATTTCATTGTTAAATTATGATGCTAAGATTCTGGCAAGGGTCTTGGCATCTACATTAAATAAAGTCATACACAAGTTGATACATTTAGATCAATCAGACTTTATACCAGGAAGATCCACAACAACAAATTTGAGAAGAATATTTCTCAATATTCAGATACCATCAGACAATGTGGGAAAAAGAGCTATTCTCTCCCTAGATGCAGCCAAAGCATTCAACTGCATCAAGTGGACATATTTATGGGAGGTTCTAGAGAAGTTTGGGTTGGGTAGAGGATTTGTAAAGTGGTTTAGATTAATGTATTTAGCTCCACGAGCATTTATACTAATAAATGGCTCATTATCAGAATATTTCTCTCTGTCCAGAGGTACTAGGCAGGGGTGCCCACTGCCCACTATCACCGATGCTATTCGCATTGGCTATAGAACCACTGGCAATAGCAATTAGACAAACAACCACTGTCAAGGGATTTGAGAGTGGAGGAAGAGCGGACAAAATTTCCTTGTACGCAGATGATGCTTTACTATTCCTGGGAGATACAGATCAATCCCTGACATCTGCGATAAAACTTATTAAGACCTTTGGCAGTTTCTCGGGGGGGGTGTTATAAATTGGGAAAAATCAGTGCTATTGCCAGTTGATGAACCTTGTTATGGAAAGGGCAAAATGCTAGAATTAAGCTAACCACACTACAATTCCCTAAAGATAAGGGGGGTTTAGCCGTTCCAAATGCTAAAATTTACTTTTTAGCAGGACAACTCCAACAGGTTGCAGGATGGGGAGTGATCGACTGGATGGATCCTATCCAATCGATACTTCTGAGTAGATCTTCACAATTTCATTTGATAGCTCAATTAGAATCAGGTAATTTTTCTTATGTGTCACAGGGCTCTACCCTGGGACTCATACATAAAGTATAGCAGGAAATGAGACGTGTTATGTAATATAGTAATATTTCAGTCTATTCTCCCCTATGGGGAAATAAAAACTATGAGGAAGTGGACTAAAATGGTTTGGAATATGGAGAGAAAAGGGGATAAAATATATTGCACAACTTTATACAGATAATTTATACAGATAATATACTTAAAACATTTCAAGATTTGCAGAAAAAATACTTAATACCCTCCCACACCTTTTATAAATATCTACAACTTTGCCATGCGCTACAGAGTCTGTTTAAAGATAACAAAGTTAAGATACAAAATATGTCACTTATGGATTTTCTTGTAAAGATACAGGTTAAGAGGGGTCTTATTTCCACTCTCTATGGCCGTTTGACTGAGCAATCACAGAAGGTAAACAGCTGTTTAGCTAGAAGGGGATAGGAAAAAGACCTTGGAAAAATGACAGATGAAACATGGTCGTGTATACTGGAACGTGTACAGTCCGTATCCATCTCTCCACAGCAATGCTTAACCCAATTATATATAATATATAGAGCTTGTAGGACACCAACTAAATTATACCAATGGGGAGGTGGGATACGTCGGAATACCCTAATGCATATGTTTTTAAAAATGCCCTAAACTGTTCAGGTATTGGCAAAATGTGGTAGAGACTATTAATCAGGCGTATCAAACACAGGTACAGGTAGATCCAAGAATATGCTTATTGGGCCAATTAGATAAAGAATGATACACTACAGTAACTAGGATACCCATTAATAGGATGCTATTTATAGCACAAAAATTGATAGTAATAAAATGGATATCCTCCAAAACTCTAATGCCCCGTACACACGTTCGGAATTTCTGTCGGAAAAACCTTGGATGGTTTTTCCGATGGAATTCCGCTCGAGCTGGCCTTGCATACACACAGTCACACAAAAGTTCTTTGAACTTTCGACCGTCAAGAACGCGGTTATGTACAACACTACGACAAGCTGAGAAAATGAAGTTCAAAGCTTCCAAGCATGCGTTGAACTGTTTTCGAGCATGCGTAGGAATTTTGCCCATCGGAATTGCTACAGACGATCGGAATTTTTTCTGTCGGAAAAATAGAGAACCTGCTCTCAATCTTTTGCTGGCGGAAATTCCGCCAGCAAAAGTCCGATGGAGCTTACACAGGATTTGCTGTCCCCTCAAAATTTGCTGTCCCCTCAAAATAACTCAACACACAGCCATTAATGTCTAAACCACTGGCAACAAAAGTGAATACACCCCTAAGTGAAAATGTCCACATTGGGCCCAAAGTGTCAATATTTTGTGTGGCCACCATTATTTTCCAGCACTGCCTTAACCCTCTTGGGCATGGAGTTCACCAGAGCTTCACAGGTTACCACTAGACTCCTCTTCCACTCCTGCATGACGACATCACAGAGCTGATGGATGTTAGAGACCTTGCGCTTCTCCACCTTCCATTTGAGGATGCCCCACAGATGCTCAATAGGGTTTAGGTCTGGAGATATGCTTGGCCAGTCCATCACCTTTACCCTCAGCTTCTTTAGCAAGGCAGTGGTCGTCTTGGAGGTGTGTTTGGGGTCGATATCATGTTGGAATACTGCCCTGCAGCCCAGTCTCTGAAGGGAGGGGATCATGCTCTGTTTCAATAAGTCACAGTACATGTTGGCATTCATGGTTCCCTTAATAAACTGCTGGAAGCAGTCATGCAGCCCCAGACCATGACACTCCCACCACCATGCTTGACTGTAGGCAAGACACACTTGTCTTTGTACTCCTCACCTGGTTGCCGCCACACACGCTTGACACCATCTGAACCAAATAAGTTTATCTTGGTCTCATCAGACCACAGGACATGGTTCCAGTAATCCATGTCCTTAGTCTGCTTGTCTTCAGCAAACTGTTAGCAGGCTTTCTTGTGCATCATCTTTAGAAGAGGTTTACCACTGGGATGACAGCTATGCAGACCAATTTGATGCAGTGTCCAGCGTATGGTTTGAGCACTGACAGGCTGACCCCCCACCCCTTAAACCTCTCCATCAATGCTAGCAGCACTCATATGTCTATTTCCCAAAGGCAACCTCTGGATATGACTCTGAGCACGTGAGAGAGTTCTTTGCCATAAGGTGCCATGTTGACCTTCCAGTGACCAGTATGAGAGATTTGGAATGATAACACCAAAGTTAACACACCTGCTCCCCATTCACTGAGACCTTGTAACACTAACAAGTCACATGACATCGGGGAGGGAAAATGGTTAATTGGGCCCAATTTGGACATTTTCACTTAGGGGTTTACTCACTTTTGTTGCCAGCGGTTTAGACATTAATGGCTGTTTGTTGAGTTATTTTGAGGGGACAGCAAATTTACACTGTTATACAAGCTGTACACTCACTACTTTACATTGTAGCAAAGTGTCATTTCTTCAGTGTTGTCACATGAAAAGAATAAAATATCTACAAAAATGTGAGGGGTTGTACTCACTTTTGTGAGATACTGTACATGTATTTGATAATGTTACAAAACAGCTTATAAATACCTAACCGCAATATTGTTTAACCATGCCGGACGCTGCCTGACATCTTTGGGTAACCAGGCAACATATATCTGGGTGCCAGCAGCACCCCCCAAAAAAGGAATTAGAGTACTGCAGCACACAAAGGGGGCCAATGCTGCCCTTCATAACAAAAGCCAGAACTGCGGATACTATCAACCTAAATATCCCCAAATGTATATTATTATGAGGTTCTAATACCCCATTCATTACATATATACTGTACATATGTACACTCACATGCATGCATTGTTTAAGAATTAATATCGGTGCTATGTAAGTTTCACATGTAATGCTTTAAAATTCAGTAAGTTTTTGATTTATTGATCTATTATTATTATCTATTTTCAGTAGTAGTTAGTCACATTCAGCTGGTCATGGTATGTATTGTTGACGAAATCGAAGCTTATCCAAGTCACTTTTTCAGTTCTAATGAGTTCTTTACTAAGTACAGACTCTTTTAAACACTATTTTGGTCTTGTATTTGAAAAGTGGGATATAGTGTTAAAATCATGAGCTGTACTAATCACTAAATATAGCTTATGTAGCGATGCCCCCCTGTGGGGTCGCCAAGTGTAGTAGTTCCACCTGTCACCCTGCTCAGCCCAGCATTCACTTCCAGTCACTCCTCACTGAACAATGAACAGTCCATCAGCTTGTTTTTCTTGTTTTATTAAGGGGAATTAACTTGGATGGGGAAAAGGGAACATGGGATACCCAGATAATTGCCTTCAAACAAATGAAAAGATATTTGGAATCTGTATTTGCAGTCTCTAAAGCTCCATACTCCTCCAGCACATCACTTATGAGTCATCTCTGCTTCCTCTACTGCACAATGCTTGATTCCTGGCACAGCTAGCACATGGTCAGGTCCCACTCTGTATAAGGCCTAACAGTTCAGAATTCACCATTTGCTGGCAGGGGTCTACAGTCCCCTTTGGTGCAGCAACCAATAGCAACTGAAAATAGTCTTTTTGTGCTAGCTGTGTTTTAGGTGAACTATTGGTCCCAGTCAGTCCTGTGCAGACTCTGCCAACCCTCCTGGCTGCAGCAGCCTGTCTGAAAATGCCAGCAACATCACAGCCTTTCCCTCTGGCTCTATATCCACTTCTGGCATGCCTCTCCCAGATCTTCTGACTGTGGCTGTCATTCACCGAACCACAGATGGATAATGGTGCTATTGCAACCTTCCTAAAAATTAGTTTTTTAAAGCAACCTCCATTTTTTTTAAACTGAGGATGACAGACAGCTAATCAAAGGAATAGAAAATCCCATCTTCACTTCAAAAAACATAAGAACCTTTTCAAAAATGTCTGTTTACTTTTACAGAAAGAGATTATATATTTTATTATGTGGTCATTTTAAATGCAGAAATATGCAAAATATTTCAGATTTCTAATAAATCTAGTTACTTGTGTATGAGTTACATGTGGGGGTTAATTTTCAGCTTTCATGTTTTGTTTTTTTTATGAAATGCTTTGATCATTTCACACATCTTTTTACTGGATCCCTTCCATTCTTAAATTTGTTTAAGGTCTCAGCAGAAACTCTTCCAACTAGAGGAAACTCTAACAGATGACAGAATCTTACAGGAAGCGTGAGGTCAGATGAAGGGAGAACGAAACCACGGCTGTTTCATAAAATCAGTTCTGATATTTTTCCTAATATATAGTACTTGGCTGAGAATGCTACAAGGCCCTGATGTTTCATTCCCAAAAAATAAAAGTTTGCCAAGAATGTCCTCCAGAGAAACATAAGTCAAGAAAAACAAATTGAAGAGGACTTTCCTTGAGCTTTAAGACTCATTTCTGCAAGAGCCTTTTAACATTGTGGCCCAGATTTGAAGACTTTGAAGTGAGTTATGATACTCTGACGTCAGTGATTTATTACTGAATCTCTCCCACTGTCAGTAATTCACAGCAGCTTATTAACTGTTTCTTAATAAATAGACAAGATATTTCCATCCTATTTCAAACCAGTACAACTAAATCCTAACATGCTAATCTCATAAATGACAGAATCATAAAGAAATATAAAATTGTTCTATAAGAAACTGCCAAAAGATTAATACTGACATAATTATAATATTTAAATTCTTGATAATTCAAATGAAACTGAAACAAAATAAAAATACGTCATCCCAATGTTTGATATGTATAGTCATAGAAAGAGCAATGTTGCAAAATGGCAATTACAGTTATTAAAAATGCTGTGTGATGACAAAATAAAAGCCCAATTCGAGGCTTGAAAGACACACAATCTATGTAAAAAAAAATAGTATAAATTCATCTTTAAGGTGTTTTTAGTCCAGCCTCTGTAACTCTGGCAAAAAAAGAGGGGTCACCAGGACAGAAAGGGACAGGCATCAATAAACAAGAACAGTAAAAGAAGGAAAATCTTCATTAAAGGCTCTCTATATCCTCAAAGGCTCTATCCCTTCTTCACTCTATATAAAAACAAATCTTTTGGTTGGAGTTGGACTCTAACTGTCCCCAACTGTGTACCTCCATGTTTTAAAGAAAAGTTTCTCTTCCACCTAGTAATGAACATAAACAATGATAATAAATGTAAGGTATTACTTCATCATCCTCCCATCAAGAACCTGTAATCAGTACGAGGAACCAGATATGTTAAACCCGATTACCAGCTAAGAGGAAATCTTTGTGGGAGAGAAGAAAAATTCTGAAGGAATTGGGGTCAGGTGAATCCAAACATAAGTAAACCGCTCAGCACTTAACAGCCGCGATTCGGGTTCTAATATGCGGCATGACCTGACACACAAAGCTTTGCCCAACATATTGGAACCCAATTGGTAGCTGCTTATGTAAGTGCTGATCAATTTGCTTTTGTTTGCACCGGCTGGTTAATTGTACAATGCTGCACTTTTATTTAGATATGGGGAGCATTTAATTGAGGAATAAAGAACTGTTTTTAACTACACTACACTATGGCCCCCCTGTATTGCTCCATTGTGTGAGCTTTTTTGTGCACAGCTATCTGACACCATTTGGCTCTGGCGGGGGGGGGGGAGTGAGGAAGCTGAAGTTGCCCTAAAGGGGACATCATATCTTCACAACTGGCATGATATGCTGCTTACTACTTCACAGCAATATCTCTGGTGAGTTTGTATTCTGTCTGGTGATTGGTGGAACACATTTTTGAGGTGGATATCTTTTAATCCTGGTAGAAGATCCCACGGATGTATGTTTTTGTGTGGTCATACCAACGTTTATATTTCTCAGGTAACAGATAAAAGCCGCACTTGCCCAACCATATGTATGCAAATCAAAACCAATAATCCATAAAAAAAAAATAATAATACATAAATATTTCAAAAAGTGGATTATATACAATTCATGCAAATATAAATGTGTATAATTAATCCAAAAAAATGTAAAGAAGTGTATGAACTAGTCCACTCAAAAGTGCCAGTTCTTAGAAATTACTATAATCTTCTGTTAGTGCCAAAAATTATTCACCATCCCTCATCCGCTGTGCCCAAAATCTGTGCCCTTTCCCGATAGGAACACTCACCCAATAGGGTTGACCCCCTTAGCATATACCAAGGCAGGTCTCATAGGCTTTTCCACAGCTCTGCTGTGCTTGGCTAATTCTTAGCTGTATTGTTAAAAAGGAGAAGACAGAAGGAGAGCAGCACCATCTAAGTGCAACAATATTAAGACATTTTATTCCACAAAAGACAATTGGTAACTCACAAGACGTATGAGATGTCAGCACATGCTCCTTCAGCAGAGAGTGCGCTGAAGGAGCACACATGATCTGAATGCGCGCTCCTCCCGGCTCTCTCTCCAACCGGAAGTGACATACACCGCTGTCTGTGAGCCGTCCTGAGTGTCTGGAAGCACTTGGAACCACCGGCGTCCCTGGACAAATCAGCTGCCTCTTCACCAGTGAGAAGATCGTCTTTCCCACGAGTGGATGAACCACAATATAAATTCCACATGTGCTGACATCTCATACATCTTGTGAGTTACCAATTGTCTTTTATGGAATAAAATGTCTTAACCACTTCCCTACCCGTCCATTGTCATATGACGTCCGCAGAGGGGATCTCCCATCCTGGGTGGGTGTCATATGACGTCCTCGGCTTCCCAGCGGTATGGGGGCCGCCGTCTCACAGAGAAGCAGATGCGCGTGCCCGTTGGCTGCGATGTCCGCCGGGCACTCGCGATCACTCGTTATAGGGCAGGACCATGGATCTGTGTCTGTAAACACACAGATCCACATCCTGTCAGGGGAGAGGAGACAGATCGTGTTTTCCTAGTATATAGGAACACTGATCGGTCTCCTCCTCTAGTCAGTCCCCTCCCCCTACAGTTAGAATCACTCCCTAGGTAACACATTTTCCCCTTGATTGCCCCCTAGTGTTAACTCTTTCCCTTCCAGTGACATTTATACAGTAATCAGTGCATTTTTATAGCACCGATTGCTGTATAACTGTCAGTGGTCCCAAAATAGTGTCAAAAGTGTCCAATAGGTCTGCCGCAATGTCACAGTCACAATAAAAATCGCAGATCGCCGCCATTACTAGTAAAAAAAAATTGTAATAATAAAAACGCCATAAATCTATCCCCTATTTTGTAGGCGTTATAACTTTTGCGCGAACCAATCAATAATATACGCTTATTGTGATTTTTTTACCAAAAATATGTAGAATAATACATATCAGCCTAAACTGAGGGAAAAATTTTTTTTTTTTTTAACCACTTGAGCCCCGGACCATTATGCTGCCTAAGGACCAGAGGTCTTTTTCCAATTTGGCACTGCGTCGCTTTAACTGCTAATTGCGCAGTCATGCAATGCTGTACCCAAACGAAATTTGCGTCCTTTTCTTCCCACAAATAGAGCTTTCTTTTGATGGTATTTGATCACCTCTGCCGTTTTTATTTTTTGCGCTATAAACGGAAAAAGACCGAAAATTTTGAAAAAAAATGATATTTTCTACTTTTTGTTATAAAAAAAATCCAATAAACTCAATTTTAGTCATACATTTAGGCCAAAATTTATTCGGCCACATGTCTTTGGTAAAAAAAAAGTTAATAAGCGTATATTTATTGGTTTGCGCAAAAGTTATAGCGTCTACAAACTAGGGTACATTTTCTGGAATTTACACAGCTTTTAGTTTATGACTGCCTATGTCATTTCATGAGGTGCTAAAATGGCAGGGCAGTACAAAACCCCCCCAAATGACCCCATTTTGGAAAGTAGACACCCCAAGGAAATTGCTGAGAGGCATGTAGAACCCATTGAATATTTATTTTTTTTGTCCCAAGTGATTGAATAATGACAAAAAAAAAAAAAAAAAAAAATATTTACAAAAAGTTGTCACTAAATGATATATTGCTCACACAGGCCATGGGCCTATGTGGAATTGCACCCCAAAATACATTCAGCTGCTTCTCCTGAGTATGGGGATACCACATGTGTGGGACTTTTTGGGAGCCTAGCCACGTACGGGGCCCCGAAAACCAATCACCGCCTTCAGGATTTCTAAGGGCATAAATTTTTGATTTCATTCCTCACTACCTATCACAGTTTTGAAGGCCATAAAATGCCCAGATGGCACAAAACCCCCCCAAATGACCCCATTTTGGAAAGTAGACACTCCAAGCTATTTGCTGAGAGGCATGTTGAGTCCATGGAATACTTTCTTTTTTGACACAAGTTGCGGGAAAGTGACGATTTTTTTTTTTTTTGCACAAAGTTGTCACTAAATGATATATTTCTCACACAGGCCATGGGCATATGTGGAATTGCACCCCAAAATACATTTAGCTGCTTCTCCTGAGTATGGGGATACCACATGTGTGGGACTTTTTGGGAGCCTAGCCGCATACGGGGCCCCGAAAACCAAGCACCGCCTTCAGGATTTCTAAGGGCATAATGTTGTGATTTGACTCCTCACTACCTATCACAGTTTTGAAGGCCATAAAATGCCAAGATGGCACAAAACCCCCCCAAATGACCCCATTTTGGAAAGTAGACACCCCAAACTATTTGCTGAGAGGCATGTTGAGTCCATGGAATATTTTATATTTTGACACAAGTTGCGGGAAAGTAACACTTTTTTTTTTTTTTTTGCACAAAGTTGTCACTAAATGATATATTGCTCAAACATGCCATGGGCATATGTGGAATTACACCCCAAAATACATTCTGCTGCTTCTCCTGAGTATGGGGATACCACATGTTTAGGACTTTTTGGGAGCCTAGCCGCGTACGGGGCCCCGAAAACCAATCACCGCCTTCAGGATTTCTAAGGGCATAAATTTTTGATTTCATTCCTCACTACCTATCACAGTTTTGAAGGCCATAAAATGCCCAGATGGCACAAAACCCCCCCAAATGACCCCATTTTGGAAAGTAGACACTCCAAGCTATTTGCTGAGAGGCATGTTGAGTCCATGGAATACTTTCTTTTTTGACACAAGTTGCGGGAAAGTGACAATTTTTTTTTTTTTTGCACAAAGTTGTCACTAAATGATATATTTCTCACACAGGCCATGGGCATATGTGGAATTGCACCCCAAAATACATTTAGCTGCTTCTCCTGAGTATGGGGATACCACATGTGTGGGACTTTTTGGGAGCCTAGCCGCATACGGGGCCCCGAAAACCAAGCACCGCCTTCAGGATTTCCAAGGGCATAATGTTGTGATTTGACTCCTCACTACCTATCACAGTTTTGAAGGCCATAAAATGCCAAGATGGCACAAAACCCCCCCAAATGACCCCATTTTGGAAAGTAGACACCCCAAGCTATTTGCTGAGAGGCATGTTGAGTCCATGGAATATTTTATTTTTTGACACAAGTTGCGGGAAAGTGACAATTTTTTTTTTTTTTTTTTTTTTTTGCACAAAGTTGTCACTAAATGATATATTGCTCAAACATGCCATGGGCATATGTGGAATTACACCCCAAAATATATTCTGCTGCTTCTCCTGAGTATGGGGATACCACATGTGTGGGACTTTTTGGGAGCCTAGCCGCATACGGGGCCCCGAAAACCAAGCACCGGCTTCAGGATTTCTAAGGGCGTTAAGTTGTGATTCCACTCCTCACTACCTATCACAGTTTTGAAGGCCATAAAATGCCAAGATGGCAAAAACCCCCCTCAAATGACCCCATTTTGGAAAGTAGACACCCCAAGCTATTTGCTGAGAGGCATGGTGAGTATTTTGCAGCTCTCATTTGTTTTTGAAAATGAAGAAAGACAAGAAAAATGTATTTTTTTTTTCTTTTTTCAATTTTCGAAAGTTTGTGACAAAAAGTGAGGTCTGCAAAATACTCACTATACCTCTCAGCAAATAGCTTGGGGTGTCTATTTTCCAAAATGGGGTCATTTGGGGGGGGGTTGTGCCATCTGGGCATTCCATGGCCTCCGAAACTGTGCTAGGCAGTGAAGAGTGAAATCAAAAATTTACGCCCTTAGAAAGCCTGAAGGCGGGGCTTGGTTTTCGGGGTCCCGTGCGCGGCTAGGCTCCCAAAAAGTCCCACACATGTGGTATCCCCATACTCAGGAGAAGCAACAGAATGTATTTTGGGGTATAATTTCACATATTCCCATGGCATGTTTGAGCAATATATCATTTAGTGACATCTTTGTGCAAAAAAAAAAAAAAAAAAAAAAAAAAATTTGTCTCTTTCCCGCAACTTGTGTCACAATATAAAATATTCCATGGACTCGACATGCCTCTCAGCAAATAGCTTGGGGTGTCTACTTTCCAAAATGGGGTCATTTGGGGGGGGTTTGAACTGTCCTGGCATTTTATGCACAACATTTAGAAGCTTATGTCACACATCACCCACTCTTCTAACCACTTGAAGACAAAGCCCTTTCTGACACTTTTTGATTACATGAAAAAAATAATTTTTTTTTGCAAGAAAATTACTTTGAACCCCCAAACATTATATATTTTTTTTAAAGCAAATGCCCTACAGATTAAAATGGTGGGTGTTTCATATTTTTTTTTCACACAGTATTTGCGCAGCGATTTTTCAAACGCATTTTTGGGGGAAAAAACACACTTTTTAAAATTTTAATGCACTAAAACACACTATATTGCCCAAATGTTTGATGAAATAAAAAAGATGATCTTAGGCCGAGTACATGGATACCAAACATGACATGCTTTAAAATTGCGCACAAACGCGCAGCGGCGACAAAATAAATACATTTTTAAAAGCCTTTAAAAGCCTTTACAGGTTACCACTTTAGATTTACAGAGGAGGTCTACTGCTAAAATTACTGCCCTCGTTCTGTCCTTCGCGGTGATACCTCACATGCATGGTGCAATTGCTGTTTACATTTGACGCCAGACCGACGCTTGCGTTCGCCTTTGCGCGAGAGCAGGGGGGGACAGGGGTGCTTTTTTTTTTTTTTTTTTTTTTCTTTATTATTTTTTTGCTTTTTTATCTTATTTTTAAACTGTTCCTTTCATTTTTATTTTTTTTTAATTAATTTTATTGTTATCTCAGGGAATGTAAATATCCCCTATGATAGCAATAGGTAGTGACAGGTACTCTTTTTTTAAAAAATTGGGCTCTATTAGACCCTAGATCTCTCCTCTGCCCTCAAAGCATCTGACCACACCAAGATCGGTGTGATAAAATGCTTTCCCAATTTCCCAATGGCGCTGTTTACATTCGGCGAAATCTAAGTCATGAAATGCTCGTAGCTTCCGGTTTCTTAGGCCATAGAGATGTTTGGAGCCATTCTGGTCTCTGATCAGCTCTATGGTCAGCTGGCTGAATCACCGGCTGCATTCTCAGGTTCCCTGTTGGGACAGGAAAGCCAGAGAAAAACATGGAAGACGGTGGGGGAGGGGGGGCATTCCCTCCCACTGCTTGCAAAAGCAGTCTAGAGGCTAATTAGCCGCTAGGATTGCTTTTACATGAAAGCCGACCGCTGGCTGAAAAGAATGATACCAAGATGATACCTAAACCTGCAGGCATCATTCTGGTATAACCACTCAAAGTCCAGCAACATACCAGTACGTTGCTGGTCCTTGTTAGGCATATATTGTAAACTTTTTTTTCATGCAGCCTGTGGGCTGAACGAAAAAAAGATATTGATCGGTGGGTATGCCCACCATTAGAATACCTCCCTTCATCCACCCACTTCTAATGATGGGCATACATGCACCATTTATATATGCCGAAGCATGGGGGCATCCTCCCGCAAAAGGCAGGAGCAAATCGCTCCTCCACCCACTACTGCCCCCACGCTTCGGCATATATGCTGAAGTATGTACCTGTGGTGGTGAAATCACCTCCGACAGCGTTGGAGTCACGGCTTTATATATCGTGGGAGCAAACGCTGTTGCTGTCAAGATAAATAAATCCGCGCTGCAACTGAATGGCGTACCTGCTAAGCAAATGATGGTTAACAATAAAACAAAGCAACATTACAGTATAACAGTAAGACTTACCATACCTGCAAAGCAAATACAAAAAAAAAAATAGTAAAAAATAAAACATTTAACGCAACCTGTGCCTAAAATATATATATGCCGAAGCATGGGGGCATCCTCCCGCAAAAGGCAGGAGCAAATCGCTCCTCCACCCACTTCTGCCCCCACGCTTCGGCATATATGCTGAAGTATGTAACTGTGGTGGTGAAATCACCTCCGACAGCGTTGGAGTCACGGCTTTATATATCGTGGGAGCAAACGCTGTTGCTGTCAAGATAAATAAATCCGCGCTGCAACTGAATGGCGCACCTGAAAACAATAAAATGGTTACCAACAAAACACAGTAAACGGTAAAGTATGAAAAATCT
This sequence comes from Lithobates clamitans, assembly GCA_037952925.1. Taxonomy (NCBI): domain Eukaryota; kingdom Metazoa; phylum Chordata; class Amphibia; order Anura; family Ranidae; genus Lithobates; species Lithobates clamitans. The sequence goes on along the minus strand of JBBGZY010000430.1, from coordinate 7,276,078 downwards.
GAAAAGGAAACATGGTAAAACATAATAACAATAAAACATTGCAGAATAGAATAGAGTAAAAAAGAGAAGAACAATAGAGAGAGAATAGAGAGAGAGAGAACAATAAAACAACAACTATTTTTGGTTTTTTTATTTTATATTTTTTTTGTGTTTTTATTTTTTTTAATTTTTTTTTTATTTTTTTTTTTTTACACTTTTTTTAGTAACTTTTAACTTTTGTAACTTTTGTTCCAGGTTTGGGTCTCTCAAAATGCAATGGCATCTTGGGAGACCCTGTGTTAGTGTGCCTAGTCTGTGCAGTGCTGAACCCTACGCTAATACTCAACTAATGTATGGTAGCGTTCAAAGCATTCACCCATGCAAAGACCAGGATTGCCAGGACAGGAGGGACAATAAGACCGGGTGTCACGCCTAAATCCGCGCTTGCTGCAGACACGACATCTTTTTTGGGGGGCTCGTTGGGTAGGGGTACTCGGGATGGCATAAGGAAAATGCCGCTCATGCAGCCGGCTTACTGCATTTGGTTGGGGAAGGTGAGGTAGAGCACCGTCTGGAAACAGAAGGGCTCTGACGATCTCTTCCTGGAATTTAAGGAAGGATCCAGTCTGTCCTGAAGCTCTGTATAGCACATGAGCATTCAGCAAAGCCAATTGAAATAAGTATACAGACACTTTTTTGTACCAGCGTCTGGCCTTACGGGCAACTAAGTACGGCGCCAACAACTGGTCGTTGAGGTCCACCCCTCCCATATTAAGGTTGTATTCGTGGACACAGAGGGGTTTCTCCACAACACCAGTCGCCGTAGAAATTTGGGTCGTCGTGTCTGCATGAAGGGAGGTGAGAACGAAAACATTCTTCTTATCCCTCCACTTCATAGCGAGCAAATTATTATACTTCAAGCAGGCTCTCTCCCCCAGCCTAAGACGGGAATCTACAAGCCGCTGGGGAAAGCCCCGGCGATTAGGTCGCACGGTGCCACATGCTCCAATCTGCTGATCAAACAAGTGACTAAAAAGTGGCACGCTCGTATAATAATTGTCCACGTACAAGTGGTACCCCTTTCCGAATAAGGGTGACACCAAGTCCCACACTATCTTGCCAGCGCTTCCTATGTAGTCAGGGCAGTTTGTCGGCTCTACGTGACTATCTTTTCCCTCGTAAACCATAAATCTACATGTATAGCCTGTGGCCCTGTCACAGAGCTTATACATCTTGACCCCGTATCTGGCACGCTTGCTGGGAAGGTACTGTTTGAAGGACAAGCGGCCAGAAAACTTAATCAGGGACTCATCAACGCAGACAACTTGATGGGGGGTAAACAAGTCTGCAAAACGTTGGTTGAAGTGGTTTACGAGGGGCCGAATTTTGTAGAGCCGATCGTATGCAGGGTCTCCACGAGGACGACAGAGTTCATTGTCGTTGAAGTGCATGAACCGCAAAATCTGCTCGTATCGTGCCCTGGCCATGGAAGCAGAGAACAAGGGTGAATGGTAAATTGGGTCAGTGGACCAATATGACCGCAACTTACTCTTTTTATTCAACCCCATGAGGAGGGAAAGGCCCAGAAAGGTCTTAAATTCGGAGACCGTAATTGGTCTCCAATCTCTGGCAAGGGTGGACTGGGGCATAGTGGCGATGTATTGACCAGCGTATAAATTGCTTTGGTCCACAATAGATCTATAGAGATCTTCGGTGAAAAACAGTGAATAAAAATCCAGTGGCATAAAGTCAACTGTTTCCACCTGAATTCCGGGTTGGCCAGTGAAAGGGGGAAGTACGGGTGCTGCAGAAGTGGAAGGTTCCCAATTCGGATTGGCCAATGCAGCAGGAAGGGCACTATGGGCACGACGGGCCTGTCTTTGTCTTCTTGGTGGCAGCGGGACACTACTAGTGCTTGCCACCTCGCCAGCTTGAACTGCACTTATGGGACTCGCCACGTCACCACGTGATACTGCAGTGCTGGATGTACGACCAGGGTGTACTAGGCCGCTGGTGCTTGCCAGTTCACCAGAAGGAGTAGCGGCGCTAGTACTGCTCTGCTCCATACGAGAGCCCTGCGGTTCTTGCACTTCAAGGACAGAAGAAGATTGGGGTCTGGTACGCCTGACCCTAGCAGGGACCACAACTCTGTCGTCAGAGCTATCTGTCATGGAGCCGCTGTCCTCTACAGGATCGTATTCTGAGCCTGAACTTGACAGATGAGTGACTTCCTCTTCACTATCTGTCATACTCAGAAACGTGTAGGCCTCTTCACTAGTGTACCTTCTATTTGCCATTTTGGCCTCTAAATTTAGGGGTACACTAGTGAGATTTACAGGCAAAAAAGCTCCTGACTGTTGGCGACTGTATCAAAACGCTACCAAAAAACTGTTAGCGATCGCAGGGATCAGGCCTGACTCTGCGAACGCTGCAGTTATGTGTGCTTAGTGTTTTGTAAGTGTCAGTGATCGATCGATACTGCACTTGGGTGGGCTGGGCAGGGCTGGGCCGAGGAGCAAAACGCAGGTGCTAGCAGGTATCTGGGCTGATCCCGCTAACACTGCGTTTCAGGGAACCCTAAACTGCTGGGGAGTATAGATCTGATCGGATCAGATATCGATCCGTTCAGATACTATAGCACTAAGGGAGGTGTATGCTGCGTGCGTGGGTTTTAGCTGTACTGGCGCTAACCTGACGCTGCCTGGGGCGACGCAGACCTTATCAGATCCTAAAAACTATAAATCTATCACCGCCGGGCAATTAGGGGGTTAAACCTTTATAGGGTAATAAACGGCGGGTGCCCTAAAACTATAATAAACTATAATAAACTGTAATAAACTGTAATAAACTACAGAAAACAAACTAGCTAACCAGCGTCACCCGTAACACTTATACGGTGATCGCTGGTGAAAGGGTTAACTAGGGGGCAATCAGGGGGTTAAAACCTTTAGCAGGTAGTATATGGGGGTCCCTGTCGCTATAAAACACTGACAGCGAACCTATATACTTACCTCCCTAACTAGCGTCACCTGTGTCACTAATACAGCGATCAGAAAAACGATCGCTTAGCGACACTGGTGACGGGGGGTAATCAAGGGGTTAACTTTTATTAGGGGGGGTTAGGGGGGTACCCTGGACCTAAGGGGGGGTACCCTAGACCTAAAGGGGGCTAACCTAACTGCCCTAAAACTTTTAACTGACACAAACTGACACCAATGCAAAAAAAAAAAAAAATGCTATTGGTGTCAGAGTGACAGTGGGTACAGGGGGGTGATCAGGGGGTGATCGGGGGGTGATGGGGGGTGACAAGTGTGCCTGGCGTGTTCTACTGAATGTGTAGTGTTGTGCAGACTTACTTGGATGTCTTCTCTCCTCGGCGCGGCGACGAAAAGACCGGCTCAAGGAGAGATGACATCACTTCCTTTCCCTCTGTTTACATTACAGAGGGAAGGAAGCATTTTCATTCGCCGGGAGCGATCGGGAGGGGGTGGCCAACAATGGATGGCCGCCCCCTCACCTCTCATTGCCCGGGAAGAAATGGCGACCGCCTCGGGCACCGGGGGGGGGACCGATCGGACCCCCCACCCGCGGAAGGCAAATCACGTACATGTACGTGATTTTGCCTGTCCGTGCCACCTTGCCGACGTACATCGGCGTGAGGCGGTCGTCAAGTGGTTAAATTGTATTTATTATAGCAAAAAGTAAAAAATATTGTGTTTTTTTTTTTTTCAAACTTGTCGCTCTTCTTTTGTTTATAGCGCAAAAATAGAAACCACAGAGGTAATCAAATACCACCAAAAGAAAGCTCTATTTATAGGGAAAAAATGATATAATGATCATTTTGGATACAGTGTTGCATGACCACGCAATTGTCATTCAAAATGGTACAGTGCTGAAAACTGAAAATTGGCCTGGGCAGGAAGGAGGTGAAAACGCTCTGTATTGAAGTGGTTAATAATGCTGCACTTAGATGGCACTGCTCTCCTATCTTTGCCTTCCACAGAGTTACTTCTAGCCTGTCACGAGCTGTAAACTGCCACAAACGTACCACTCCATATGAACATGATGTGAAAGAGAGTTCTAATTACCCACTCTCTCCTTATTCAGCTGATCGAGCGCACATGACCGAATGTACTTTCTATTGTTAAAAGGAGGTCCGTAAAAGATCTATGGTCTTAGCTAATTTGAAACAAGCGAAGGCCCATATATGCTTTTTACAGGAAACTCATTTTCGAGCCGATGCAATGCCAAGACTTTGAGATTGCTTTTTCCCAACTGCATACCATGGGTGCTCGTCCGAATCTAAGTCAAAGGGGGTTAGCATTTTAATACGTGCCGCAACGCCATGGACACTGAAAGACCAGTGGAATGACAATGAGGGACGGGCATTACTGGTGAAGGGAAACTTGGGCAGCTCCTTGGTAACTCTAGTGAACTTGTACCTCCCCAACACTGGTCAGATTAAATTCCTTGAGTCTATCCTGATGAAATTACAAGATTTTGCTGAGGGGGCGGTGGTGTTGGGGGGAGACCTCAACTTCACTATGGACCCATACCTAGACGCGTCGAGGCAAACTTCCCAAATTTCTTATGCAGCACTCAAGCGCTTAAAAAGGAATTTTCATGCCTTTCACCTGGTCGATGTGTGGAGGGTGTTGAACCCGACACAGAGGGACTACACCTTCTATTCTCATCCTCATGATTCCTATACGAGAATCGATCTTTTTATGCTACCCCAATCCATGCTGTCTAGGGTACGATCGGCATCTATAGGGTCCATCACTTTCTCAGACCACGCTCCAGTCTTTGTTGACATAGACTTCATACCACATGTGCCTAAACAATGGCAATGGAAGCTTAATGACTCATTACTTCAAGAGCCTGAGGTGGTGGAGGAGGTGGCGAGGGAACTTAGAAACTTTTTTTCGGATAATGTAGGCCTGGATAGTACACCTCAGATGATCTGGGAGGCACACAAGTGCACTATCAGAGGAATTCTAATAAAAATTGGTACTCGCCTCAAGAAGGCGAGGTCTCAACAAATCCTTGACCTCTTAGATAAAATTAGGGTACTGGAATCCATACATAAACAATCCCTTGCACCTCAAACGCTTTTGGAGCTTACAACTCTGAGAAATCAATTGAGATCCCTGGCGATGTTCAAAGCTAAGGCAGTGATCGCGAAATGCAAACGTACTTTCTACAAGCACAGCAACAAATGTGGTAAATTGCTAGCGAGGGCCTTGAGAGCCCAGAGGGCACAAACGTTCATCCCTGAGCTCATGGGAGAACAGGGCCACAAAGTACATAGTACGGAGGACATTGCGGAACATTTCCGCAAATATTACACCTCTTTATATAACCTTCCACAACAATTGTCGGCTAGTGATAAAGTAAGAGAAAGGGAGGCTATACGACAATATATCCAGAAATCGGGTCTTCCTCGGCTGCCTGATGAGGCATTAGCAACTATGGAGGAACCAATATCGGAGGAGGAGGTAGCACTGGCCATCACCCGTATGCAAAAAGGTAAAGCCCCGGGCCCAGACGGATACTCGCTGACATACTATAAGACATTCGGGGGTATCCTGACACCACACTTTCTTGCGGCCTATAATGACACCGGGGAGGGGACGAGTCTGCCACAGGATTCATTACGGGCGTTCATTTCGGTGATTCCAAAGGAGGAGAAAGATCCGTTGCATTGCCAGAATTATAGGCCTATATCCCTCCTTAATGTGGATCTAAAGATCTTTACCAAAGTTCTATCCATGAGATTATCGGATTGGATCCCGTCAATTATCCACTCAGATCAGGTCGGATTTGTGCCCTCCAGAGAGGCGAGAGATAACACCACGAAAGCAATCAACCCTATTCACGCAGCACGAATGAAGGGAATCCCGATGCTACTTCTCTCTACCGATGCCGAAAAGGCGTTCGATAGGGTGAACTGGCCCTTCTTGATCGAGACCCTATATCACATAGGTTTGGGACAGAGGATGATGAACTGGATGTTAGCCATATATTCTAGACCATCGGCTCAGGTGAAAGTAAACGGACTGCTATCCTCCCCTTTTGCTATTGCCAACGGGACAAGACAGGGGTGTCCCTTATCCCCTTTAATATTTATCTTAGCATTGGAGCCCTTTCTCCGTACGGTGAGAGACAATCCTAACATATCAGGGATACACCTGAAGGACTCCTTGTCTCCCAAAATAGCGGCTTTCGCGGACGACCTGCTCTTCTTTATATCTAATCCCCTAGTCTCCACACCTACTTTGATGTCAGAGCTCAGGGCATACGGTAAATTATCTAATTTTAAAGTTAACTTCCAAAAATCGGAAGCCCTAAATATATCCATGCCGAGTTCTTTGGCCAAACTGCTGCAAGCAGATTTTCCCTTTAAGTGGGCGGATTCCTGTATCAAATACTTGGGCATCCGTCTACCAAAGAAGGTGGAAGACGTATTCACTTTTAATTTTCCTCCCATGCTGAGAGACATTAAAAAAGATCTGCAGAAGTGGCAATCGGGTTTGTTCTCCTGGTTTGGAAGATGTAGCATAGTAAAAATGAATGTTATGCCCCGCATTTTATACTATCTCCAGACTCTACCCGTTAGGATTCCAAAGGCATTTCTAAGAGCAGCAAATAGGGAGTTGACCCTGTTTATTTGGGCTAGAAAGCCCCCACGGCTCGCCCAATCAATCCTACGGTTACCAAAAATGCTCGGTGGAATTGCTCTTCCAGATGTGGCTCTCTATCATTCAGCTTGCCATTTGACAAGAATAATTGACTGGTGTCGCCATGGGACACTAAAACAATGGATTCAAATAGAAAAGGGATTTACCAGCCCGCATAACGGACCATCCTACAGTGGGTGAGACGTGGCGAATGGCCCAAAAATTATTTAGAGAACACTCGATTGTGCCCGCTCCCTCACCACTAACCCCAGTAACTGATAATCCTGCCTTTAGCCCAGGAGTGAACGAACCCAGATTCCAAGCTCTTAAGGGGTGTAACAGGTCTCAGCTCCGTCACTTCATTGGGAATGGGAAATGGATGACCAGGAAGGAACTATAGCACCTTTCTTGCGAGCACTGACAGCATTCGAACTTATCTGTTCGGAGCAGGAGCCGTTGCGCCATGCCATTTCATTAACTTACCAGCTCCTCATCTCACCCCCCGAGGGATTTAGACCTCCTTATCTAGCTAAGTGGGAACGAGTCTTGGGAATAAAGCTAAACGAGAGACAGGCAGAGAGAATATTTCTCTTTACCTACAAGACTTCGATCTGTGCGGCCCAACAGGAAGCGGGGTTCCAGGTCCTATCACATTGGTATTACACACCAGACAGAGTGCATCGGATGTTTCCTCAGAGTGCCGATATTTGCTGGAGGTGTGGAGAGGAAGAGGGCTCTCTTCTTCACATTTCTGGTCTTGTAGGCTTCTTGCACCTTTCTGGTTAGAAGTACACCGGATCACACAGAAGTTTACAGATAGGGAGCTGCCCAAGACCCCCGAATTCTTTTTATTACACCATCATGAAATACCAAGAAAGGCATACAGGAAATCAATCCTGCCCTCATTGATTACAGCGGTGAAAAGTTGTATTCCCCTATTCTGGAAAAGGACGGAGCCCCCGGGTATTGCGGTATGGTTGAAAAAGATAGTTGATATTCACAAAATGGAGGACCTCGTGGCCATTGACCAGGGACGTGGAGAACAGTTCTCTAAGAAGTGGTATTATTGGCTCCAATTTTTCTACTCAGAAGAGTATGCAGGGCTGGCGGACTAGATATTTAGTAAGTTGGAGAATTTGAATGTGGAGACACTGTAGGTGTGGCTGGAGAGGGGTGGTTCTCCCACTTCCCCCCTGCTCCTCCTTTTTTTTTTTGTTTCTCTTTCCCTCTCTCGCTCTCTCCTCTCTCCTTCTCATCCCTCTTCCCCTCGCTCTCTATACTTTCCTTGTCTCCTTCTCTTTCCGTTCTTTGTTTATCTTTGTTCGCATACTACGGTATACAGATAAGGTAAAAGGAGGGAGAAGACAGAAAATTAAGGAAAGAAAATACAACAAGAGGTAATACATAATAGTAAACCTGGCACAGCAGGCCTCCTTGATTTGTAAACCGGTTAACTAGGGTAAAACTGTATAGGATTATACACGTTATCAGGTTGAATTGCTAGTCAGTAAGGATTAATCAGTAGAACTGTACGTAAAATGTGGAAAATTGATGTGCCCGTTCTATTGATGTTTGTATATTGCTGTTTTCCTGCCTCTTTGCAAATAAAGAATTTAAAAAAAAAAAAAAAAAAGCAGGTCCGTGGAAACATTCATATGTAAGGAGGAGTTAGATCAAAAAGGGATTCATAGCGCAACAAATATTTATTAAAATTCTTTAAAAAAAAATACACTAACAGTGTCCAGTGCCCCTCCTGGTACCCCGGGATCATCTGCCGATTTACACATTCATAATACTGCCGTTCCACCATGTGAAAGCTGCCATCAAAATGAGAGCGGTTTCCTAGCCCAGTCTGCTGTCTGCCTCAACCCTTATGTGTTTCTTCACTCTACAGGACATCATCAGGTCTGACGCCTCCTGCTGATGTCCTGTTGAGTGACGAAATACGTATGGGTCGAGGCAAAGGGCAGACTGGGCTAGGAAAACGCTCTCATTTTGATGGTACACACGGCAGTTTTCACATGGTGGAATGGCGGTACTATGCATTTGTAAAATCGGCCTTGTACTTTCTGAATTATTTATGTACTATGTTTTTTTTATACGGATGATGAATTATTGGTTTTGATTTGTATACATATGGTTGGGAAAACACGGTTTTTACCTGTTATATGAGAGGTATGTTAATGTAAGCACTGTAGCTACTCACAATTATATTTGCAAAATAACATTGTGCAAGTTCATGTTACAGTAAAAAAACATTAATATTTGGTTAGCAGTGTGTGTAATTTGTACAGTCAAATAAAATAAAAAAGAGGACCCGGGACTCATCCAATCTAGAACGGATCTAATAGGTAATTCGTACAGTGCCTTGAAAAAGTATTGACACCCCTTGAAATTTTCCACATTTTGTCTTGTTTCAACCAAAAACATAATGTATTTTATTGGGATTTTATGTGATAGACCAAAACAAATATGGCACATAATTGTAAAGCAGAAGGAAAATGATAAATGTTTTTCCAAATTTTTTACAAATAAATATGAGAAGAGTGTGACGTGCATTTGTATTCAGCCCCTCGAAAGTCAATACTTTGTAGAATAACCTTTCGCTGCAATTACAGCTGCAAGTCTTTTTGGGTGTGTCTCTACCAGCTTTGCACATCTAGAGAGTGACATTTTTGCTAATTCTTCTTTGCAAAATAGCTCAAGCTCTGTCAGATTGGATGGAGAGCATTTGTGAACAGCAATTTTCAAGTCTTGCCACAGATTCTCAATTGGATTTAGGTCTGGACTGACTGGGCCATTCTAACACATGAATATGCTTTGATCTAAACCATTCCATTGTAGCTCTGGCTGTATGTTTATGGTCGTTGTCCTGCTGGAAGGTGAACCTCCACCCCAGTCTCAAATCTTTTGCAGATTCTAACAGGTTTTCTTCTAAGATTGCCTTGTATTTGTCTTAATCCATCTTCTTATCAGCTCTGACTAGCTTCCCTGTCCCTGCTGAAAAAAGCATTCCACAACATGATCCTGCACCACCATATTTCATGATGGGGATGGTGTGTTCAAGGTGATGTGCAGTGTTAGTTTTCCGCCACACATAGCATTTTGCTTTTAGGCCAAAGAAGTTCAATTTTGGTCTCATCTGACCAGAGCACCTTCTTCCACATGTTTTCTGTGTTCCCCACATGGCTTCTCACAAACTGCAAATGGGATTTATGGCTTTCTTTCAACAATGGCTTTTTTCTTGCCACTCTTCCATAAAGGCCAGATTTGTGGAGTGCACAACTAATAGTTGTCCTGTGGACAGATTCTCCCACCTGAGCTGTGGATCTCTGCAGCTCCTCCAGAGTTACCATGGGCCTCTTGGCTGCTTCTCTGATGAATGCTCTCCTTGCCCGGCCTGTCAGTTTAGGTGGACGGCCATGTCTTGGTAGGTTTGCAGTTGTGCCATACTCCATTTTCAGATGATGGATTGAACAGTGCTCTGTAAGATGTTCAAAGCTTGGGATTTTTTTTATAACCTAACTCTGCTTTAAACTTCTTCAAAACTTTATCCCTGACCTGTCTGGTGTATTCACTGGACTTCATGATGCTGTTTGTTCACTAAGGTTCTCCAACAAATCTCTGAGGGCTTCACAGAACAGCTGTATTTATCCTAAGATTAAATTACACACAGGTGGACTCTATTTACTAATCAGGTGACTTCTGAAGACAATTGGTTCCACTAGATTTTAGTTTTTTTTTGCTGCCTGTAGTTTAAGCAGCCATTGATTCTGGTGAGTTTTCCCTTTGATGGGTGACAGAATTTTATCATTCTTTATTTGATGCAGATGTTATGGTGAAGAAGGAAATGAAGTGAAGTTGAATTTGAAAGAGACTTTTTGCACAATATTTGTACAAATATTTATTGTTTTTTGGTGTAACATTTGTACGTTTAACATTCTTTTGGGTTTTTGTTAGTCAAACCTTGATGTTAGCTGCCTAGTTATTAAAATCTCTAGCACTGACTTGTATTATTTTATTTTGTTGCTTTTTCTTCTAATGCCGCGTACACACGAGCGACTTTACGGCAGACTTTGCCCGGCGGACGGGATTTCGTCAGACAATTCGATCGTGTGTGGGCTCCAGCGGACTTTGTTTTCTCAAAAGTTGGACGGACTTAGATTTGAAACATGTTTTAAATCAATCCGTCGAAATCGAGTCTGGTCGAAAAATCCGCTCGTCTGTATGCTAGTTCGACGGACAAAAAGCCACGCTAGGGCAGCTATTGGCTACTGGCTATGAACTTCCTTGTTTTAGTCCGGTCGTACGTCATCACGTACAAATTCGACGGACTTTGGTGGATTGTGTGTAGGCAAGTCCGTTCATTCAGAAAGTCCGTCGTAAAGTCTGTCGTAAAGTCCGCCGAGCAAAGTCTGCAGTAAAGTCCGCTCGTGTGTACGCGGCATATCAGTTTTTAACCACTTGAGGTCCAGGCCATAGCCGAATGACGGCTACAGCGCAGACCTCAGTCTCCGGGAGGACGTCATATGACGTCCTCCCCTATGCACGCGCCCCGCACGCACCCTGCAGGGCACGCGGTGTGTGCGCTGTGATCACCGAGTCACGGAGACTCGGATGATCACAGATCCGAGTAAGGGGCCGGTCCCGGCCCCTTACCATGTGATCAGCTGTCAGCCAATGACAGCTGGTCACATGATGTAAACAAAAGCTCGGTGATCGGTTTCGTTTTCTCCTCACGCTGACAGCGTGAGGAGGAAAAAAAAGCCGATCACCGGCTTATGTCAAAGGGACATCGGTCGCGAAGAGGAAGGAGGCACAGATGCCTCATCTATGCCTCCAAGTGCCATCTGCCAGTGCCCACAAGTGCCACCTATTAAAGCCCACAAGTGCCACCTATTAAAGCCCACAAGTGCCACCTATCAATGCCCACAAGTGCCACCTATCAATGCCCACAAGTGCCACCTATCAATGCCCATAAGTGCCACCTATTAGTGCTGCCATCAATCAGTGCCCAATCAGTGCCCAACAGTGCCGCCCATCTGTGCCCATAACCGCCACCCATCAGTGCCCATTACTGCCACCTATCGGTGCCCATCAGTGCCGCCTCATCAGCGTACATCAACGAAGGAGAAAAATTAACTGTTTGCAAAAATTGATAACAAAATATAAAAAAAATATAATTTTTTAAAAAAAATTCTGTGTTTTTCAATTTTTTTAACAAAAAATAAAAACCGTAGAGGTGATCAAACCATCAAAAGAAAGCTCAATTTGTGGGAAAAAAATGATAAAAATTTCATTTGGGTACAGTGTTGTATGACCGCGCAATTGTCATTCAAAGTGCGACAGCGCTGAAAGCTGAAAATTGGTCTGGACAGGAGGGGGGTTTAAGTGCCCAGTAAGCAAGTGGTTAAAGCTTAAGAAATTCCCGAATAGAACAGTTGAAGATAAATTTGCCCCAAAATATTTAGTATTTTCCACAAAAAAAATGGTATTCCCAGGGTAAGTATTTCAGGAAGGTTCTATTCATCCCAAAATAATTAAAATATAAGTTTATGTCTGTATGAAGTAATTATATTTTTTAAAATTATTAGTTGTTTATATTTTTTAGATGCAATAATAATATTTGTCATTAGATGGCGTTGAAGGATAACGTTTTGCATAAGATATTGGGGTTTTTGTAATATATTTGCAAACACTACAATTATAATTTTGTGATTAATCATTTCAATTTATTTTTTTATTAATTGTTTTTTTCCCGTGTTTCATTTGTTACATTTTTTTATATATTACATTTATTATTTTTTCTTCAATTTGTAAATTGTTGTTGAAGTTCTTTATTGCTTTCTTTTTGTTTTTAGTTACAAACCTTTTGTTACTCTGTGCTTTAGAGTGAGCCCATTCTGGCTTTTGTGCATTCTTGAGCACATTAGACATTAAACAGTGAGCTTTTAGTGCCAATTTTGTTTTTTCTATGAAGGATAGGCCAAATCATTCTTATAAAATGTAATTCTTAATAAAATGTCAGACAGTTTGATGATACAAATGAGTTCAATCTACTGATCAGATGTGTGTTGCATTGGGTTGGAAGTAACTTAAATGCTTCCATCTATAGCACCTAATGTGGATCCCGGTTGCTCTCTTTTTCCTCTGCTTTCTGCATGAGGTGAATCTAAGATTTTTTTCCAACACCAGATAATCTATTGTGGCCCCCCCGGCATACAGCAGGTGATTGAGAGCCTCAGATGTGCATGAGTGTGTAGATGGGTGTGAGTCCTTTCCCTCCACTCAGGTCTCAGATTACACTCAGCTCTGTGCTCTGAGCTGTTCAGTGTGTGATGTTAGAACCCCACTCCCTGCTTCCTGGAAGCTGAGAAATATCATCTGATCTGTGTAGAACTTTGGAAGGCTCTGAAGGAGAGAGGGCTACTGATAAACAGGTATAGCTTATGTGGGAGGGTTTGCTTCATCACTGTGTACCACCTAAGGTTAGTCACTTCAGTGAGCTTATGCAAGGGTTTGTTTTCACTTTAATTGTCAAAGTAACCTCTGCTTGCAGGGCAAAGCAATAGGTTCACTTTGACAGCTCCACCCGTTGTCCTATTTTCGCTACCCAGACTCATTGGGGGGAATTAAAAAAAGCTGTTGCTCCACTTTTCTGGTGTTAAACCCTCTTGTTAATGTACTGCACCAAATTCATGAAGCATCTGCAACCATTTTGGTTCTGACAGCAACTCGTGTGCCAAAATCAAGCAGTTCTTAAATGCACCACTTTTACATTGTGGCACAATGTCTGTGCCAAATTTAAAATAAAATACCAACAGTTCATATATTTTGTGAAAGTGGAGCTAATTAGAAACAACTGTCTTTTGATGTACAGAGAGAGACCATGGCACAGACAGATTTATAACATATCCTTCTACAAGTGTGCATCGTGCATCAAATTCAAATACTAGTTCTAGACAGGTAAATGAATTTGGCCCATGCTGCACCACTTTTTGAGGGAGTGTGAGACACTTTCACAAAACCAGTCTTTATGAATTTCAGAGATTGTGAGCAAGGAAATTATTTGGTATTCTCTCCATTTCTTTCTATGTGACACCACTAGTGCTTGATGCTCAGGTACTCAGAACTATCACGTGGGAAAGCATGTTCAGTCCTTACAAAAGGAATCCTTTTTTTTTCATTCCTGGCGGCTGAACAGAGAAAGAGGAAAGTGAATAATAACAGCTGGTAGGGCCGTTATTAAAGTGAACCTTTTGCTTACTTTACACCTACATTTCTTACATCTCTACATTCACATAACATAACTTAAAAAAAAAATGCAGCTTACCATTTTAGAGGTTCTTTTTTGGAAAATTCATCAAGAAAACATTCTACTTAGCCCTCTTTGTTTAATAGAGGGACTGGAGAGTTGTGCGTGCCATAATTAACCTTGTCTATACTGTGCTGGCAGATATAATCTCATCATTTGTAAACTAGATTTGAACACTGTTTGTCCTGGCAAAATAAATTCAATTTTTAAAACCTAGCCTCCTGCATTGTATGTTAATGAGAACTGAATTCAGCCTGTGTTCAGCCTTCCTACTGTTACAGATCACATGAAACTTCTTGACTATAGTATGCCTGTAAATGGGCGCATGTTTCCCGTGTTTAGAACAGTCTGACAGCAGATATAAAACTACTATTGCTAGCGCCGGCTATAATAAATTGTCGGCCCGGCAATACACATAAAAGTTCATTGATAGAAACGGCATGGAATTTCCCCACAGGGGAACCCCGAACCAAAATTAAAAAAAATATGTGGGGGTCCCCCTAAATTCCATACCAGGCCCTTCAGGTCTGGTATGGATATTAAGGGGAACCCCGCGCCAACATTTTTTAAAAAATGGAGTGGGGGTCCCCCTAAAAATCCATACCAGACCCTTCAGGTCTGGTATGGATTTTAAGGGGAACCCCGTGCCAAAGTTGAGAAAAAAATGGCGTGGGGTCCCCCCAAAATTCCATACCAGGCCCTTATCCGAGCAGGCAACCTGGCAGGCCACAGGAAAAGAGGGGGGGACGAGATGAGATGGGCAGAAGGGCCTCATCACGGTTACGTAAACAGGTGACCCCGCCCCCTCTGACAACACGGGGGAAAGCCACAGGGAAGTCCCTGTGAAGTCCCCGTGCATCAGAGGGTGGCCCCACCCTCTGTTATATAAGAAGTGTCAGAAGAACCGAAGCATCACACGGCGGAAGACTCTCACTGAGGCGGATCGTGCGGACGAAGCCGATAAGAGACCGGAGGAAGATGCGGGACGAGAAGAGTGGAGGAAGAAGAAGATGGAGAAAAAGAAGATAGAAGGAAGAAGAACACCGAAGGAAGGCCAGAAGAAAGAAGATGGAAGAAGAAGAAATTAATAAAGGACTTGTCAAAAACCTTTTTGTTTTTTAACCTTTTTGACACTTTTTTTGTGAAATGGTAGGGGTACATTTGTTCTCCATTACCAATTCACACAGGGGGGTGGGATCTGGGGGTCCCCTTGTTCAAGGGGGCTTCCAGATTCCGATAAGCCCCCCGCCTGCACACCCCCACAACCACTGGGCAAGGGTTGTGGGGATGAGGCCCTTCTCCCCATCAACATGGGGACAAGGTGCTTTGAGGGGCTACCCTCCCAATGTTGAGGGCATGTGGGGCCTGGTACGGTTCAGGAGGGGGCACTCTCACGTCCCCCCACTTTTCTTGTGGCCTGCCAGGTTGTGTGCTCGGATAAGGGTCTGGTATGGATTTTTGGGGGGTTCCCCTAATATCCATACCAGACCTGAAGGGCCTGGTATGGAATTTAGGGGGACCCCACGCATTTTTTTTTTAAATTTTGGTTTGGGGGTCCACTGTGGGGAAATTCCATGCCATTTTTATGAATGAACTTTTACAGTATGTGTATTGCTGGACCGACAATTCATTATAGCCGGCGCTAGCGATAGTAGTTTTACATGACTTTTTTTCCTTTAGAAATGTAATTTTGCTGTCATACTGTTCTAAACACAGGAAACATGTGCCCCTTTACAGGCATACTATAGACACCCCCCAGGTACAAAATTTAAAAGAATATTACACTTTTATTGTTTTACTTTAAGCATTATTAAAATCACTGCTCCCGAAAAAACTGCCATTTTTAAAACTTTTTTTTGCATTGATACATGTCCCCTGGGGCAGGACCTAGGTCTCCAAACACTTTTTATGACAATACCATGCATATAAGCCTTTAAAATTTAGCACTTTTGATTTCTCCCATAGACTTTTAAAGTGTGTTCCACGGCTTTCAAATTTGCCGCGAACACCCCAAATTGTTCGCTGTTCGGCAAACAGGCAGACAGCCAATGTTCAAGTCGAACTCATGTTCGACCCGAACATAAAGCCCATCCCTAGCTATGACATCTTCTAAACATCTAAAAGGTATCTTTTTAAATATATTTTAAGTAGGCTGTGTAAATGGGGACACACATATAGTGGGGTTTTCTCAATTTAACTGCAAAAGTGTAAAAACACTAAAGTGATATTAAAGATTTGTTTTGTTAGTTTTTTTTGTTTTGTTCTTTTAAATAAAAAACATGTTACACTTACCTGCTTTGTGCAATAGTTTTGCACAGAGCAGACCCGATCCTCTTCTTCTCAGGTCCCTCCGGCAGTCCTGGCCCCTCCCCCTTGACCTGTGCCCTCAATAGCAAGCCACCTGCTATGAGGGCACTGATGCGTGCTTGCTCCCATGCCCTGCTCTATGTGCCCATAACACACAGAGCCATGGCTCAGCCCCGACCCCTCTTTCTCCTCATTGGCTGTGATTGACAGCAGTGGGAGCCAATGGCTCTTTCTGCTGTCTCAGCCAATGAGTAGAGAGAGACCCAGGACAGCCGATGCTCCCCTGCTCATCGTTGGATCAAGAGGGGGCCCAGGTGAGTATTAGGGGGGCTGTGGGGGGAGCAGCACACAGAATGTTTTTTTTACTTTCATGCATAGAATGCATGAAGGTAAAAAACCTTCAGCCTTTACAACCACTTTAAATATGACTTCAGGTCACGTAATGGTATTGAATAGCTTGTTGTGGGCAGATCCAGCAAAGAATACTGACATTGTGGAAGTCACCACCCATATAAATGTAAGACGTTATCAGCCAATTTGGTAGTCTGCTGATCTGAAGGCAGGTCTGACCTATTCCAGACATATTCAATGGTTTATACTATGGTTTATCCCTAAAATCAACTTTGACTGATTAGGTCTCGGGATAGGGATGCAATTGCAACTGTTGGTTTTGCTACACACACTGCTGATTTAAAGGTTTTATCTGCCAAATATGGAAAAAAAGACTTTAACTGATAAATTGCACATGTAAAACATTTGCATTCTATTTCCTTGTATCACAATAACACAATCTTCTGCACATCCAGGCAGTTATGTAATGGAGCTAGAGAAATCCCCATGACATTCATGATGATCTACACCACAAGGATAATTTCCCACTGACAAATGCCACATTCACTCTGCTGGAGATATGATATTTGCTGCGTTTGTCTTCCTTGGCGGGCGGTGAATCTCTGTCAGATAACTCACAGAACATCTACCGCTTAGCAAATACACGGGAGCCACAAGCCTTCTGCTGCTGTTGGCAATCATATTTTCACACCCTTTGCATCACAGCCAAGGACACACAATCAAAGCCTTTTCCTTTGGATATGAAAAATGCAGATGTAATCTTGAATTTAAACTCCAGACAAATAGCTAAATCACAGAAAATATACATATAAGGGAGATATTTTATCTGTCAAAGGATTTGTACTTCTGTCCATCCAGTTCCAAGATTTACAAAGCCCTGTCACAAGGCACAGTGAGGTGGAGGGCACCGCTTTCTCTGTTAGAGTTGAAGACTGTAGAAGGGATACGTAGATGCCCTTTCTCCAACCACTCTGCTCTCTCCTCTTATGAACATCAGTGGCAAAGCTTGAAATTCTTTCAACTGCGTCAAAGACTGTCTCCCCCAGGACAGTGTCAGTAGGGTAGAGGTTAGTGTCAGTAGGGCAGTGGACGTCAGATGTTTTATATTGGCACTGGCTGTGTGTGAGTCACCGACAGTCTGGCACCGACACAAGGTGATAAAGATGCAGGGATCCAGTAGCTCCCTGTTTACTTGACGCACTTTTGTACCAGGAGTCACAATCCAAAAGCAACATCTAACATAACCTCTGGGTAGTGCAGAGGTGGTGCAGGAGTAAACAGGGAATGCTAGTTCCCTGCTTCTCTGATTTAAAGAGCGTGTGTATTGTATCAGCGTTTCTTAAACTTTTTTCAGTCATTAAATAAATGTATTGAGCTGAAGGAAACTGATATCTGCACTAGATCAATGATACTTGGTGCCACATGATGGGGGAGTCCTGCTTCACAAATAGTCCTACTTTAAAATCCTTACCTTGTCTGTAACATCATGGTAGAGAGTGGGAGGCAATGCAAGGCTGGACAGAAAGAAAACATCCATTCTCTTCTGAATACCTTTTCCATGGCGCAGGCACCATAGCAACAAATTACACAGTGTGAGCATCCTGTCAGTCTGCCTGAACTCTGAAAATGACTGTTGCTGTGCGGTGGATGGGGACAGGGCACTTTGCAGCCAAACCAACTCTGCACGGTGCAGTGCCCCCCAGCCCCTCACTACTGTCCACGGCTATCATTAGAGATTATGGGGCCCCATGCAGCATGACAGGGCTTCCCCATGTCTTTTGTAGGTATCAGTATGCCTTTGTTATGCCTACATGCAGAATGCCCAGCCAGCCACACTTGCAACCCTACCGATCTGCCTCCTCACCTCCCCAGTACCACCCTACACCCTCAGATCATCACATATTCAAAACTAAATAGGGTGACAGCATTTTATCCTGATCGAGTCACAAGCACTAAAACAACCAGCAGTAAATACACTGCTATAAAGTTACAACCCATCCCTGTTTAACTGACTGCCATTGGAGGGGCATCTAGTTACAGACATTCATCCAATTGCATAGATGGCACTTAGTGATTGCAATTCATAGTACAAATAAAAGGTTGATTTCTAATTAGGGAAAATCAACCTATCAGAACTGCTGCAGATATTGGAGTGTTTGTAACACCCCTCAAGGCTAATCCAACAGGTACCCGGGGTTTCAACAGAAGTCACCTTATGGCCTCTTGCACACGATACTCCTGGAGCATCTACTTTTTGACAAGGATAATGTCTTCCTTGTCAAGACATTTGCATGCAATACATCTGATTGACTCCTTTCTCTAAGTTTCCCATGCTGCTGATGTCCGATTCATCATGACTCACCTAAATAATCCAATCATGGGCATGCAAACATTCCTTGCAAGAGGCGTAAATTACTGACCAAAAATGCAGATTTTTTTTTTTACTGAAGAATACACGGCGCTTGTTTACACGCCTGTGTGCATAGGCACATTACAATTAATGGGCTGTATTTTAGCTGAGTAAAAAAATAAGCTGTACTGAGCATTTTCAAGCTGTGGTGTGCAAGCGGCCTATGAGTTTTAATGAATGATCAGATAAGCATGGCATCTGACTGTTATCAGGGGGCAGACTTCCAAACAGAACCAACTTGCAGATATCGGGGTGTCTAAAAACCCCCAAGATTGGCACATACCTCCTCCAACACAACGGTGTATTTACTTTACTTTTAAATTACTTTTTTTGCAATCTTTAATTAAATAATACATTTTTATGAACATACATATGTATTAATTTGCTGTAATAAAAAGATGTATGCGCTGAGCTATGCTCAAGGCTTCCATATGTGTATGACCCCCCACCCCTATCATAATAACATATTACATTAATATAATAAAATTAGTGGGCAGAAGGTGTTACCTACCTAAAAAGGCACGTATTACATGGATTACAGAACGGGATGTCCACTGATCAGTACTGTGGATCTCACAGCTGTAAAAGACACAGCACTATCTAGCAGATGGAGAGCAGATTCTCACCTGTAGGGTAGCAAGGATTGCCAGGTTCTGTGTTCTGTGGGAGGAAGTCACACAGGGCAAAACAACATCAAGAAGGCTAAGGGGGAGAATAAATCATTAGAAGCTCAGAGTGTGCAGTGGGGGATGCTTTCATAATCTGTATACAGTCCCACTGGCTCCCCCAGATCTGTAGCTTCCTACAGTAATGAGCAGTATAATAGCACCAGCTGTGTATCTTTATCTTCTCTCTCCCTGATAGTCATGCACAGTCCCTCATCCTCTTCAAACAGGGTGGGGTCACAGTCATCTATTAGTGATCCTGTCCTGGGGGGCACAAATAAAATCTAGAGGGGGGCACAGCCCACCCCAGCAACCCCTATATCTGACACTGGCAGGAAGGAGGAGAGGGAGAGAGAACACAGCCTGCACCTCCTCCTTGCTCCTAGTGCTGGTCTGAGGCTGACAGGAGTAGAGATGCTGCTGTCACTACCCCTGTCAGTGGCAGCAACCCACTCAATGCAGTGCCAGAGGCACATGTCCCCCCTGACTAGGGATGAGCTTCGAGTTCGAGTCGAACCCATGTTCGACTCGAACATCGCCTGTTCGACCGTTCGTCGAATTGCGAACGTTATGGGCCGTTCGCGCCAAATTCGAGAGGCGCTTCATGGCCCATAATTCACTGCGGCATCGCAGTGCATTGCTGGCTGATGATTGGCCAAGCATGCACTATGACCCACATGCTTGGCCAATCACAGTGCTGTCTGTACAGAGAGCCGTAATTGGCCAAAGCCAGGGTGGATTTGGCCAATTATGGCTCAGGGGGTTTAGTACACGCCCCACACTATATAAGGCTGCCTGCGTGGCGGCCTTGTGTAGTGTGTTGCAGCGGAGAGAGATAGACAGAGAGACAGTGTCATTTGATTTAAGTTAGATAGATTAGATAGAGTAGGCAGGCGAGTCAGTTAGTTGCACTTACAGTGTATTGTGTATATATATGCATTCTAGGTGTTGTATGTATATATATTTTTTAAATACTATTGTTCCATATGGTTTAAATGTTGATTTGGATCTTTATTTATTTTTTTAATTGTTGGAATAAGCATTAATAATAGCCAGATAAAGCATTCTTAAGACGGGGATATCTTTTTGTTTTCACTTATGAATATATTATTTTTCTGTACCTCTATAGGTATATTGAATATACAGAAGAATAAGAATGAGGAGATAGAGAGATTAGATACTTGTTGCTAGTCCTTGTACCTATGGTATATTATAGATATACACATATAGAGATGCTAAATGTTATGTGATTTGAACTAATTAGCCATATTGATTCCAGCAATGAAACCTTCAGATGTGCTTCAACGGATCTTAGGAAGGGCGTAAGCATACTAGCCCGAAACGTAATCCATTCATATCTGAAACTGTATAGGCATTTGTTGCCGTGATATAGTTTGGAATGATTATGCTTGCTTTGTAATTCTTTCCTGAAAATGTTGTGAAATAAAGCAAGAAAGTTTTTAAGTGCAGCAACCTCTTGGACTTTTTCTCTATATATGAGGTCGGTGGGAGGACCTGATTGCTGGCACTAAATTGTAAGCAGAGTGCGGTTCTCCTCTACAATTAAATATATATATGTGTGTATATACACTGTATTCAGTTTAGCTAGATCCGTACCTGTTATTCTCTTCCTACTAAAGCTACCTGAAGACAATTGCTGGTGTTCTTCTGATCCTATTAGTACCACAGGCAGGCAGCTACAGTATTTACAGTTAGTGTACTGTGTCCTCTGCACAGTGTGCACCTAAAGCTAGCTGAAGAAAATTGGTGGTGTTCTTCTGATTCTAGTAGTACCACAGGCAGGCAGCTACAGTATTTACAGTTAGTGTACTGTGTCCTCTGCACAGTGTGCACCTAAAGCTACCTGAAGAAAATTGGTGGTGTTCTTCTGATCCTATTAGTACCACAGGCAGGTAGCTACAGTATTTACAGTTAGTGTACTGTGTCCTCTGCACAGTGTGCACTTAAAGCTACCTGAAGAAAATTGGTGGTGTTCTTCTGATCCTATTAGTACCACAGGCAGGTAGCTACAGTATTTACAGTTAGTGTACTGTGGCCTCTGCACAGTATGCACCTAAAGTTACCTGAAGAAAATTGCTGGTGTTCTTCTGATCCTATTAGTACCACAGGCAGGCAGCTACAGTATTTACAGTAAGTGTACTGTGTCCTCTGCACAGTGTGCACCTAAAGCTACCTGAAGAAAATTGCTGGTGTTCTTCTGATCCTATTAGTACCACAGACAGGCAGCTACAGTATTTACAGTTAGTGTACTGTGTCCTCTGCACAGTGTGCACCTAAAGCTGCCTGAAGACAATTGCTGGTGTTCTCATACTAATAATACTACAGGCAGGCAGTTGATTCTGCTAGCTGCAGTATCAGTATATATATACATCTCAGCTTTGTTCAGCTACATCTCATTGCAGGCCATTAGTATGTCTGGAAGGCCAACAAGGAGAGGCAGATATTTACAAGCCAATAAAAGAGGGCAAGCAAGCTCTGTGTCTAGAGGCAACAGTGCTGGTCGTGGAGATGGTGCATCCTCATCAGCACGTGGCCGTGGGACAGCTTTTTTTCGGCAGCTGGCCATGTTGAGCCGCAACATGCCAAAGACTTGGTAGAGTGGATGACCAAGCCGTCCTCATCCTCCTCATCCTCTCTCACCCAGGCTCAGAGTACTTTGTCTGGCAAAGCAGCTGCCAACGCAGCCTCTTCCCTCGGCTCAATGGCATCAGTCACTCCTTCCCTAGCCCCACCATGTCCTCCTGAGGAGTCCCCCGAACTGTTTGACCACAGTGTTGGGTACATGCTCCAGGAGGATGCCCAGCGTTTTGAAGGCTCCGATGATGGTACCCAGCTAGAGAAAGGCAGTAACGTGAGCCCAGAGAGAGGGGGTGCCCAAGAAGGACAGCAATCTGGCAGTCATGTTCCCCCCATCTGCAGCATACTGCCAGGTTTGCTCCAGTGATGAGGAGGGAGGGGATGATGAGGTCACTGACTCCACGTGGGTGCCTGATAGGAAAGAGGAGAAGGCACATCTCCAACGAGGCAGGATGCCCTCCAGGGGCCAGCTTAAGGACAGCACACCGACTGCATCACACCGCAGAGCTCTGCATGTGCAGGGCGCTGCTGTCTCTGCGCGTTATTCCAAAAGTTCTTTGGTGTGGCCCTTTTTTGTGAGAAGTGCATCAGATCCCACCACTGCTATTTGCAACATATGTCTCAAGCATATCTCGCGTGGCCAAAACATCACCCACTTGGGCACCACATGCTTGACCAGACATATGTCAACCTGCCATGCAGTTCAATGGCAAGAGTACCTAAAAGACCAACACCAAAGAACAAAGCGGACCTCTCCTTGCTCCTCATCAGCTGGGATCTCCAACCCCACTATACCTTCAGTCCTCTCCGAAACCTACACTGAGAGGAATGAAGGTGTAGAATTAGGTGTGTCACAGCCAAGTACTTGCAGGCAAACTGCTATCGGTACACCAACGTCAGATTGTACCAGGCAAATTTCCCTGCCCCAGCTGCTGCACCGCCGAAAGAAGTTCACTCCCAGCCATCCACATGCCCAGCAGTTGAATGCTAGCTTGGCAAAATTGCTAGCACTTCAACTGCTGCCTTTTCAATTGGTAGACTGCCCCCTTCCATGCATTTGTGGAATGTGCAGTTCCTCAGTGGCAGGTTCCCAAACGCCACTTTTTCTCACGGATGTTTATTCTGGCTCTCTACCGGCATGTGGAAGGCAATGTCTTGGCCTCGCTGGACAGGGCGGTCAGCGGTAAGGTGCATATTACCGCTGACTCATGGTCCAGCTGGCATGGACAGGGACGTTACCTATCTTTCACCGTGCACTGAGTGACTCTTCTGACAGCTGGGAAGGATGCAGGACAGGGTTCAGTAGTGTTGGAGGTTGTTCCGCCACCACGCCTCCAAAATTCTACTAGTGGTGATTCTGCCACACCTCTCTCCTCCACCCCCTCCTCTTCTTCTTCCTCCATGGCCTCTTCCTGTGCTGATTTGTCCTTGGAACCAGCGGTGATCCGTAGACGTTCAAGGGGCTATGCAAACACGCAGGCAAAAAGATGCCATGCAGTGCTTAAGCTGGTGTGCTTCGGGGACAGGAGCCACACTGGGGCAGAGATTCTGTCAGCTCTGCAGGGGCAGGTTCAGAGGTGGTTGACGCCACGCCAGCTTAAGCCAGGTATGATGGTTTGCGACAATGGCACCAACCTCTTTGCCCTCCGACAGGGACAACTGACCCATGTGCCCTGTTTGGCTCACGTCCTTAACTTGGTGGTGCAGTGGTTCTTGGGCAGGTACCCGGGCTTACAGGATGTCCTGAGGCAGGCCAGGAAAGTCTGGGTGCATTTCCGCAGGTCACATAATGCCAGTGCTCGGTTGGCTGACCTCCAAAAGGAATTTAACCTGCCCAAAAACCGCCTAATCTGTGACATGCCCACCAGATGGAACTCAACATTGGCCATGCTGCAGCGGCTGCACACGCAGCAGAGGGCCATCAATGAGTACCTATGCGACTTTGGCACCAGGACAGGGTCAGGGGACCTTGTTTTTTTTCCCCACGCCAGTGGGCTATGATCAGGGATGCATGCACTGTCCTGTCACCATTTGAGGAGGCCACGAGGATGGTGAGCAGTGACAGTGCATTCATCAGTGACACTGTCCCTCTTGTCCACCTGTTGGAGCACACGCTGTGTGGAATAATAGACAGGGCACTTGAGGCAGAACAGAGGGAGGAAGAGGAGGACTTCCTTACCTCTCAAGGCCCCCTTTATCCAGACAGTGTTCCTGCGTGCCCGCCGATCACACAGGAAGAGGACGAGGAGGAGGAGGATTGTGTCAGCATGGAGGTGGAGCCTGGCACTCAGCATCAACAGCAGTCTTCAAGGGATCATTTACAGTCCGAAGAAACCCATGGACTTGTATATGGCTGGGAGGAGGTGGCTGCGGATCATGTCGTCCTTAATGACCCAGAGGACTCTGGACCGAATGCCTCAGCAAACCTACGCTGCATGGCCTCCCTGATCCTGCAAAGCCTGCGGAAGGATCCTCGTATTCGTGGTATCCAGGGGAGGGATCATTACTGGCTGGCAACCCTTCTTGATCCACGTTACAAGGGTAAGGTTGCGAACCTTATCTTGCTATCGTAGAGGGAGCAAAGGATGAAACATCTTCGGGAGGCCTTGCAGAAAGCTTTGTGCAATGCGTTTCCAGAGCCTGGGAGGTTACAATTTCCTGGTCCTCCTGGACAACGTGTTGCTGAGGCTTCGGTCATTCACAGAAGGAGCAGTGGAGAAGGTGGCCATCTGACCGATGCGTTCAGACAATTTTTTAGTCCGCAGCCCTAAGGTGTGATCGGTTCCAGCAACCATCGCCAGCGTCTGATTCACATGGTGCAGGATCACCTAGGGGCAAGATCAGACTTGGACACCTTTCCCACCGAAAATCCTCTGGGTTACTGGGTCTTGAGGATGGATCACTGGCCAGAGCTTGCACAGTATGCAATTGAGCTACTGGCCTGTCCTGCATCCAGCGTTCTTTCAGAACACACATTCAGTGCTGCTGGTGGCTTTGTAACCGGTCATAGGGTGCGCCTGTCCACCGAATCGGTCGATCGGCTGACCTTCATAAAAATGAATCAGTCTTGGATCACCAGCTACCAAGCACCTGATGCTGATTTTTTTTTCAGTGTGAGATCCCGTCAAGACTGCCTATGCTGATGCTGAGTGACTATTCTGTTATGCTGAGTGACAATCCTCTTCCTCCTCAATTTTTATGCTGATAGCTTGTAAGTTGCAGTGTTGTGGCACAGGCACCAGTGCCCAAGGCCCAATTTTTCAGCCCCCGTTTAACAGGGGAGTATAATTACAATTTTTGCTGCAATACTTTGCAGCAGAGCTCATTCCTGCTCTCCAACTATAACATCTGTGAGGGTTCCAGTGTTGTGGCAGCAGTGGCTAAGGCCCAATTTTTCTGCCCCTATTAAACAGGGGCGTGTAATTACAATTTTTGATGCAATTCTTTGCAGAAGGGCTAGTTCCTGCGCTCCAACTAGAGTATCTGTGAGGGGTTGCAGTGTTGTGGCACCAGCACCAGTGCCCAAGGCCCAATTTTTCTGCCCCTGTTTAACAGGGGCGTGTAATTACAATTTTTGATGCTATACTTTGCAGCAGGACTCATTCCTGCGCTCCAACTAGAGTATCTGTGAGGGGTTGCAGTGTTGTGGCACCAGCACCAGTGCGGAAGGCCCAAATTTTCAGCCCCTGTTTAACAGGGGCATATAATTACAATTTTTGATGCAATATTTTGCAGCAGGGCTCATTCCTGCGCTCCAACTATAGCATCTGTGAGGGGTTGCAGTGTTGTGGCAGCAGTGGCTAAGGCCCAATTTTTCTGCCCCTGTTTAACAGGGGCGTGTAATTACAATTTTTGATGCAATACTTTGCAGCAGGGCTCATTCCTGCGCTCCAACTAGAGAATCTGTGAGGGGTTGCAGTGTTGTGGCAACACCACCACCACCACCACCATCAAAGGCCCAATTTTTCTGCCCCTGTTCAACAGGTGCATGTAATTACAATTCTTGATATAATATTTCACAGCAGGGCCCATTCCAGCGCCCACCAAGAGTAACTGTGAGGACTTACAGTGTTGTGGCACCAGCACCACCACCACCACCACCACCAAAGGCCCAATTTTTCTACCACTGTTCAACAATGGCATGTAATTACAATTCTTAATCTAATATTTCACAGCAGGGCCCGTTCTTGCGCCCACCAAGAGTAACTGTGAGGGCTTACAATGTTGTGGCAACACCAACACCTAAGGCCCCAATTTCTGCAGAGTATATAGGGCAGGCCCCTACTTTCAAACATCCAACTTACAAACGACTCCTACTTGCAAACGGAAGGGGACAACGGGAAGTGAGATGAAATCTACCCCTAGGAAGAGAAATTCTCTCCTGTAAGAGTTAATATGGGAAAAACGTGTCTCCTCTTCACTGATACTTTATCACCAATCCTTGTTTCACTAAAAACCCCAAATTTTCTAAAAACATTTGTCATTGGGACAGAAAGTGAGGTGAAATCTTCTGAAGAGGTGCACAGACAGCAAAATAAATGTTACAGGAGTGATAACCCTTCCCTATGTTTTCCAAAAAGCTTAAAAATAGATTTTTTGGCTGGAGCTACACTTTGAAAATGTACCAGTTCAAAATTACAAACAGATTCTACTTAACAACAAACTTACAGTCCCTGTCTTGTTTGCACCGCCTGTATACTGCTGTTCAGAGTATATAGGGCCTTGGGGCCCCGCATCTTTCCTTTTTTAAATTTGGGTGCAGGGTTCCCCATTATATCCATACAAGACCCAAAGGGCCTGGTAATGGACTTGGGGGGGGTACCCATGTCATTTGTCTCACTGATTTTCATCCATATTGCTGGGACCCGGGTCCCCAAACCCTTTTTAGGACAACAACTTGCATATTAGCCTTTAAAATTAGCACTTTTGATTTCAAACATTTGAGTCCCATAGATTTTAATGGGGTTCTAAAGTTTGCATGAACTTTCGGTCCGTTTGCAGGTTCTGGTGCGAACCGAACTGGGGGTGTTCGGCTCATCCCTACCCCTGACATCCTCCCCCCAAGTCTCGGCCCTGATCAACATTATCCTTGTCAAGATATTTGCATGCAATACATCTTATTGACTCCTTTCTCTCATTTTCCCATGCTGCTGAATTGCAAGAGATTGAAACCATGTCCGATTCATCATGACTCACCTAAATAATCCAATCATGGGCCATGCAAACATTGCTTGTTTATAATTGCATCATCAAAGTGAGCACAGCTTAACCTTGTTTAACCGGTTATTGCCCAGTCACAGTACATTTACTGTGGCAGGCAGCACGGGCAGCCTGGGTCATGTACATATACGTCATCCAGCCAAGGGCACGCTGTGCGATCACATGATCACAATGTCAACAAAGCTGTTGATTTCATTCATAACAGCTGTGATTACTAAAGTGATGCTGTAATGGGACCAAGGCTATCACATAGTACCTGGGCCAATCACAGCACCCTGTACCATGTGATAGCTGTGGGCCAATCAAAGCACACAACAATAAATTACAGTTGCTATGAATGTATACCATTCGTGACAGTTCAAAACATTGTTGTTACAGTGATTATCAGTGCTGAATAGTAAAAAAATATCTTGGTCATGAAGAGGGTAAAACTTTCCAGGGGTAAAGTGGTTAAGCAGGCCATACACTAGTAGAATTTTGCTGGAAAATGTTTGTTTTGAGAAAGTTCATTTGATTTCCTAATTGTTAGTGGGGTCAAATCAATGTTCCCTTTTCAACAGGAGTGACAAGAGATGTGGCAGTAAACAGTAAATGTGTTTAAATTCCAGGAAAGTCCATTTACTCCAAAACAAAATGTTAAAATCAAACACATTTTGAAGTACTTTTGAATGACATTTATCATGTCATCAATTTTACTGTTGAGAATTTTCATACAAATGTTTACCTGAATTTTCATAAGAACGTTTGTGCGAAAATCTACTAGTGTATAGCCAGCTATTCTAAGCTAAGTGAACATTTAGTTTTCAAAGTATTAGCTCTGCTAAGTAAATATTACTGACTCCTTTAGTAAATCAATCTGATTGTCTTTTAGCTATGTAAAAGATTTCTCAAGAATGCTGAGGTCATGTGGCAGTTTCCCAGTAATAATGTTTCCTTATCCTTCTTTATTCATAGCTAACTCCTTGATCACTTAGGTCTTATTACTAAGGTTTCAACAGATGTATATAAGATTAAGTAATATATAATTGCACCATCTGTCACTTTAACCTACATAACCGACTGGCCTCTCACCACTGCATGACTTATATACACTTCTTTGCTTAAAGTGACCGTTACACAATTCTTTTTTTTTTTTTTTTTGTCACTTCAGTCGACCATATTGAGAGGTGCGAATCAGCTTTACAGCTCATATATATTCCATCTCCTCTCGTTTGTCTCATCATTGTGACGTTTAGTCATATCAAAGAAAAATGCCAATTACATCCGGCTATTAAAATATCTAACATCTTTGGCTAATCCCCCCCAGGGGTCACCTTAACTGAATGAAGGATGTCAGCTTCTTCTTAGTGCTCCCCCTCCCTCCTCCCCACCCTTCCACCCACAGCCCAACCTCTCCAGGGTCAAGTACACCCATCTCTCCTTCCATATTCTAGGCCTATTTCTGTGATCTACACCACATTTTTTTGAATTTTATCCATTGTGACCACTCCTCAGAACCCATAGTACCTTTTCCCTCTATTGCGTGGGCCCTATTCTCCAGCATGTATGTCTCTTCAACAGCATCTATCCATTCCCAAATCTCGGGGCTCTCCTTCCTCTGACAGTTCTTCGGGATTATTCGTTTCGCAGCATTCAGGAGATGGGGTACTAATGATTGTTTGTATTTTTTAATATCTCCGCCTCCCCCATGGAACAAAACCTCCCAAGGATCATCTGCTATAACTTTTCCGGTTATTTCCTTGATTAACCCGCATATCTCACCCCAGAAAGTTTTTATTTTAGGGCATGTCCACCATAGGTGCGACATTGTTCCTATCTCCTGGCATCCACGCCAGCAGTACGCCGTTCTATTTTGATATTTGCATACTATCTCTGGGGTGAGATAGCTTCTGCTTATGCATTTATAATTCATCTCTGCCGTACGTGCGTCTCGTGCCGAGTTACAAATCATATCCAAAATTCTCTTAATTGTGTTAGCATCTTTCTTTGTGCCTAATTCCCTCTCCCATTTATCTATGTATGGAGGTATCTCCAGCTGGTCAACCTTCATCAAAACTTTGTACATTTTAGAGACTATATTTCTTTGATCTTCGGTGTCGCATAACCTCTCGAGTTCCGTGAGCTTATCTCCTGCCCTAATCGGGCCTGGTAACCCACTCACGAAATGACACAGCTGAAGATATCGCCACCCATCCAACCCGCGTGTCTCCTTTCCAGCTCTAATCTCGTGTAATGTCATAATTTTACCCCCCCTAATAATGTGTCTTAGTTGTGTCTTACCCCACAGTGCATCCTTACCTCCTGTACTTTCTAATCCCGGTGGAAAAAAATTATTATCTACTAGTGAAATTAGTGGTGAGTTGTAGTTTCCAATCACTTTCTTATATACCCTGTCCCAAATTTTAAATACATTATGTGTTATAACATGTGTGTCTTTATCAAAAATTCTAGCTTGTGGGGGATTCCAGATCATACTTCCCAGTGGTGCTTTGCATAGAAATTCCTCTATTCTAACCCAGTGTTTTTCATTTTCTTGTTTTGCCTATTCGGCCATTCTAGACAGCACTACGGCGTTGTAATAATGCTGAATATCCGGAACTGCCATGCCACCATGTGTTTTCTTTTGTTTTAGAACCCTGAAAGGAACCCTCGGTTTTTTGTTTTTCCATATAAAGCTCATTATGATTTTTTTTAAATTTCTCAAATAATATAGGGGAAGTGGAAGTGGTACCATCTGGAATAGATATGTGATCTTGGGGAGTAGGAACATCTTAATGACGTTGATACGTCCTATCCATGAGAGGGCTTTGTAGGCATAGTTTTTACAGTCAGTTCTTATGGTGTCGAGTAAAGGTAAGTAATTTAATGTAAATGTTTTCTTATTTGATCTAGCCAGCTTTACTCCTAAATACTTTAGTTCTTCGGTCCATCTGAAACTATGTTCTTTTTTCAATGTATCTATTTCTGATTTATTTAAATTTATGTTTAATATTACTGATTTTGCGAAGTTTATTTGGAAATTAGACAGCTCTCCATAATCCTTTAGGGCGATCATTAACTTAGGCAGGGTAGTTATAGGATCAGAGACATAAAATAATATGTCGTCAGCAAAAGCTGCAACCTTGTGCTCATCTTTGCCGAACCTAAAACCTCTTATTTCTGGATCTGCCCGTATTGTTGCTAAAAGAGGTTCCATAGAGAGAACAAAAAGCAACGGGGACAGGGGGCACCCCTGCCTCGTTCCATTTGCCATCTCGAAGGGCTGAGACATTACTCCGTTCACTCCCACCTCAGCCGTGGGATGTTGATACAGGGTTTTGATCCGCTGGATCATTTTGGGTCCAAGACCCATATTCTCCAATGTCAGGAACATGAACCCCCAGTCTACCCTGTCGAAAGCCTTCTCGGCATCGATCGACAGCAGCAGTCCTGGGGGTCCGCCCTCCCCTATTTTTTGGAGCATGAGCAGTGTCCTGACCCCGTTGTCCTTCCCCTCTCTTTTAGGGATGAAACCCACCTGATCTGGGTTAATCAAAGCGTTCATTGATCCCTTTAGCCTCTCCGCAAGTATTTTTGCGTAGAGTTTCGTGTCAATGTTAAGAAGAGAGATGGGACGGTAACTTGAGCATAGTGTTTTTTCTTTTCCTTCTTTGAGTAAGATCGTGATAGAGGCCTTTAAGGCCTCTTTGCTCATCTCGTAATCCTTACCTAACCCATTAAAATACTGGCACAACCTGGGGATCAAGACTTCTTTGAATGATCTATAGTAGGCTAATGTGAATCCATCCGGGCCTGGACTTTTCCCCAAAGCCATTCCTGCTATAGCTTTACTCACTTCTTCTTCTGAAATTGGTGTTTCCATGCATTCCCTTTCTTCTTCTGTAATTTTGGGCAACATTGCTTTTCTTAAATACTTAATGTTTCTCTCTCTACTATTTTTGAGCTGGGTACCCTGTTTTGGAATTGAATAGAGCTCCTGGTAGTATTTTTTAAATACCTCAGCTACTTTCCTGGAAGAGTACTCTATGTGGCCGTCTTTGGTCTGAATTTTTTCTATAAAATTCCTGGTTTTCCTTTTTTGTACTGTTTTTGCCAGATGTTTACTCGGTTTGTTGGCCCATCTATACCTGTCTCCTAGGGTCTTCCTATATATTGCCTGAGTCTCTTGGTCCATTAAGTTTTTCAACTCAGTCCTTTTAATCATTATATGTTTGTACGTAACTTGTGATGGTTGTCCTGATTGTGTCTTATGCTTCAGTTCTAAACTGGCCAGCTCTTCTATTAATTTTTGGCGTTCCTTGCTTTTCTCTTTTTTCCGCCTTGATCCTAGCTCTATTAGTACTCCTCTTATATAGACTTTATGGGCCTGCCATAGAGTACATCCAGATATTTCTCCTGTGTCATTTTCCACGAAGTAATTCTTCAATTCCTTATTGATTCTATTGTACCCATCCTCCCACCTTATCAGTTCTTCGTTTAAGCGCCATTGCCCCAACTGTCTATTTTCTTCGCTTATTTTTATTTCCATGGTCATGGGTGCATGGTCTGAGTGAGTTATGTTTCCTATCCAGGAGTCCACCACCTTCTCTATTGTACTGTGGTCGATCAGACCATAGTCGATCCGGGAGTATGTCCCGTGCACAGGGGAATGAAACGTAAAGTCGCGTTTCTTAGGATGATGTATTCTCCATATGTCAACCAATTGCAGGCTGGCTAATTTTTGCCTGAACTTTCTTAGTTGCCCACTGGTCTTCCCCTGTGCCCGGGCCGTACTATCCAAACCCGGATCTATACAGAAATTAAAGTCACCCATTATTATCAAGTGCCCTTTTCTAAATGCTGTCAACTTCTCCAAAATTTTTACCACATAGTCCACCGGATTTTTGTTTGGCGCGTATATATTGGCTAGTGTATATTCTTTCTCATTTAGTCTGCCTCTTAAGAATAAGTATCTGCCTTCTAAGTCTACTGATCTTTCTTCTAGCGTGAACCTGACTCTTTTTGAGAAACCGATGGCAACGCCTCGTGTTCTACTTGAAATAGTATCTCCTTGGTACCAGATCGGGTACTCCCCTGAGAATAATCTTAGTCTTGATTGGTGTGAAATATGTGTTTCCTGGAGGAATACCACCTCTGGACCAAGCAGTCTAAGCTCGTTGAATATACTTCGTCTTTTGTGGGCTGCATTTAAACCTTTAACGTTATATGTAATGCATTTTATTGTGGTGGATGTCATTTTTCTGTGTCCCTACCGTCACATTCTATCTTTGGACCCTGGAGAGTTTTTACACGCCTGTCTGACTTAAACCCTGGAGAGGTGTCCCTATATTCCGTAGATAAACTAAAAGTGCAACTCCTAACCATCACCCCCACTCCTGCCCACCCCCCCCGCTTCCCCCTTCCCTCCCTCCTCCCCTCCTCCTCCCCCCCCCCCACTCTCTTCCGCACCTCCCTCCTCACCCCCGTTAGTCCCTATTAATCCCCTTCCATCCCAATCACCCACTTTCCCCCCATCCACCACCCCCCGCCCCCTCTTCCCGGTCCCAAATGGACCCTTAAACCCTCGAGGGGCCCACCTATCGTGAGCCACTCTCGGATACCACCTCCAAGGGTGGAGCTCTCGGTGTGTATCGTACCGAGCCGCCGTTTAACGCGGCGACCCGTTGGGCTGGCCAACTCCTAGGACCCCATTTATTTTAGCTGAGTCCCTCCCCCCCCCCACCCAACTCCCCAACCCGAACCCCAAAGATTTACATTCCCAAGACAACCCACTGCTCATTAAACCAGTCCAGTAATGGGGGGGCTTGAATACCCAACTTCTCACAGAAGTCCCCTAATTCTTCAGGGAATCTAAGCCTTGCTGTTCTGCCATCTTTGCTTCCAAATAAACATGCCGGGAACCCCCACGTGTATTTTATGTTTTGTTTTACCATTTGGTCTAGGAGGGGCTTCAGATGGCGCCTCCTAGCCAAAGTGCCTTTAGCTAAGTCAGCGAAGACTAGTACCCTTGCCTCCTCATATTTGAGTGGGGTTTTCCCTCTTAACTTTATCCATAGGTTTTCTTTGTCTTCATAAAAACTGAACCTCACTATTATGTCCCGGCTTCTTTCCGTTCGTTTAGCATCGAACCTTCCTACCCGATGGACCCGCTCGATTTTGGGAAAGTCTCTTCCATCTAGTTCCAGAATGGGGGTAAAGATTGCCACAATGATCTTCCTCAACTCTTCGCCCCGCTTTTCCGGTACCCCACGGATTCTTAGGTTTTGTCTACGGTTCCTATTTTCCTGGTCTTCCAACCTGTAACTGATTTTTATTTGGTTTTGCTGTATGGTTTTAAATTGATTTTTTAGGTCAAAGAGGTCCCGCTCATGCTTATCTATTGTGTCTTCAGTTTGCTCGACTCTGGCCAATATATTCCCCAGATCTGTCCTAAGGGCCTGTATTTCCTGTTTGATTGAGGCCTCTAATGATTTGAACATTTCAGAGATTTCGTTTTTCGAGGGGTACTGTGTATCCAATCTAAGTTCCTCCAGTCTAGTTGTCTCTAACGTGTTCTCCGCTAAAAGCTCTTCTCTGGAGTGGTCGGGTGTCTGAGCTCTCCTGTTGTTCTCCCCGGTTTTCCCCTCTGCCGTGTTTAACGTTTGGGGCTCAAGATGGGTTTTCCCCGGGCTACCTCCCCGGGTCATGTATTGCTTAATGGAGCTCCCCGTAGTTGAACTCCCTGTGGTGTTGTCTTTGGGGGTCTTGGGTACCCCCCCCTCCCAGTTTTTGTCGTATTTCTACTCATGGTGTACTCCTGTATCTTGGGGATGTCTTCTATAGTTTGTGTTCTTATGCAGTGATTTGAGTTGACCCTTGTGTTCTTTAGGGGTATTTGTGGGGGTTTTTTTTATGCTGCCGGAGACAGCACACTTTATCCCTGGGCTTTTATTGGTATTTTATTGGTTCGTTGCTGGGATTGTTGCTCGGTGTGTTGCTCAGACTGATTGAGTTATAAGTGTGTCAATAACGAGCAGCATAGGAAAGGCTAAACAACCTCTGTAGCACTCACTCAACCCGCAGGATACCAAAAAAATGCAGGCTATAGTGTTCCACAGTTAAAGACCATTTCCCCGTTCTTAATAAAGAGATATAAAGCTCATACCTTCAGCATTTCTTCAACCTTGTTTGACATGGAGGGAGCTGTTTTAATCTCTTACCTCTTAAGCTGAGTTCATAAGACCGTTCTTACCCCAGTCCTTAAGCCAGTGTGTGCGGCGTCTTCTGAAGGTAATATCAGCTCTCTGCTCCTTGTCAAGTTATCAGGCTCGGGTGTCTGTGTGCTGTCAGGCTCGGGTGTCTGTGAGCTGCTTCATCCGCACCGCGTTCCGCTCTGTGTCCCTGTCAGCAGGGATGAATCTTACACACAGCGCTCGTTACCTTGCTGCTGGAGAGAGAGAGGGAGGGGGGAGGGAGGGGAAGGGAGGGGGCCGAGGGACCCAAGGCAGACAGCGAGGATTATCACGGCTCTACGGCCGCTTCAACTGGTTCCTAGAGAG
This sequence comes from Lithobates clamitans, assembly GCA_037952925.1. Lineage (NCBI taxonomy): Eukaryota > Metazoa > Chordata > Amphibia > Anura > Ranidae > Lithobates > Lithobates clamitans. Next base: position 7,241,015 of record JBBGZY010000430.1, on the reverse strand, counting down.
AGTCTGCCTGTGTTTGCCTGTGCTCAGGCACTCGGAAACCCCTCCTGTCCCTGTCCTCCGCTGTGCCGTTTGTTTGTTCCTCCACGAGGCTTCTCAGAGCCGGCCAGCCCACACACCTCCATCTCCTCCCCTCCCGTCCGACGTCCTACGTCATGACCCGCCCCCCCCCCCCGTTACACAATTCTAAGCTCTTAATATTAAATGTCCTACCTTAGAGAAGACAAAACACGATGCCTTCTATTACCTTTATTGTCCAGGAAAGCTTTTTCTTTTCATTACAAAAAAGGTTCTAATTCTGAAAATGAGGTGATTATGTTAATGGTTATCTTTATTTTATTACCTAACAACACATATGTCACCCAAGAACATTGCAGCAACCTAAAGAATTGGCTTTAAAGGTAATAACATGGGGTATATAAACATAAAGCACATACAGTGGGGACGGAAAGTATTCAGACCCCCTTAAATTTTTCACTCTTTGTTATATTGCAGCCATTAGCTAAAATCATTTAAGTTCATTTTTTCCTCATTAATGTACACACAGCACCCCATATTGACAGAAAAACACAGAATTGTTGACATTTTTGCAGACTTATTAAAAAAGAAAAACTGAAATATCACATGGTCCTAAATATTCAGACCCTTTGCTGTGACACTCATATATTTAACTCAGGTGCTGTCCATTTCTTCTGATCATCCTTCAGATGGTTCTACACCTTCATTTGAGTCCAGCTGTGTTTGATTATACTGATTAGACTTGATTAGGAAAGCCACACACCTGTCTATATAAGACCTTACAGCTCACAGTGCATGTCAGAGCAAATGAGAATCTTGAGGTCAAAGGAATTGCCTGAAGAGCTCAGAGACAGAAATGTGGCAAGGCACAGATCTGGCCAAGGTTACAAAAAAATTTCTGCTGCACTTAAGGTTCCTAAGAGCACAGTGGCCTCCATAATCCTTAAATGGAAGATGTTTGGGACGACCAGAACCCTTCCTAGAGCTGGCCGTCCAGCCAAACTGAGCTATCGGGGGAGAAGAGCCTTGGTGAGAGAGGTAAAGAAAAACCCAAAGATCAATGTGGCTGAGTTCCAGAGATGCAGTCGGGAGATGGGAGAAAGTTGTAGAAAGTCAACCATCACTGCAGCCCTCCACCAGTCAGGGCTTTATGGCAGAGTGGCCCGACGGAAGCCTTTCCTTAGTGCAAGACACATGAAAGCCTGCATGGAGTTTGCTAAAAAACACCTGAAGGACTCTAAGATGGTGAGAAATAAGATTCTCTGGTCTGATGAGACCAAGATAAAACTTTTTGGCCTTAATTCTAAGCAGTATGTGTGGAGAAAACCAGGCACTGCTCATCACCTGTCCAATACAGTCCCAACAGAGAAGCATGGTGGTGGCAGCATCATGCTGTGGGGGTGTTTTTCAGCTGCAGGGACAGGACGACTGGTTGCAATCAAGGGAAAGATGAATGCGGCCAAGTACCAGGATATCCTGGTTGAAAACCTTCTCCAGAGTGCTCAGGACCTCAGACTGGGCCGAAGGTTCACCTTCCAACAAGACAATGACCCTAAGCACACAGCTAAAATAACGAAGGAGTGGCTTCACAACAACTCCGTGACTCTTCTTGAATGGCCCAGCCAGAGCCCTGACTTAAACCCAATTGAGTATCTCTGGAGAGACCTAAAAATGGCTGTCCACCAACGTTTACCATCCAACCTGACAGAACTGGAGAGGATCTGCAAGGAGGAATGGCAGAGGATCCCCAAATCCAGGTGTGAAAAACTTGTTGCATCTTTCCCAAAAAGACTCATGGCTGTATTAGTTACAAAGAAAGAAGGGGGTTGGGGTATAAATACCCCTGGGATTTTTATGGTGCTTTTCAAAATTTCAATAGATCAATATAGAAAAATAAATCAACATCAAGAAGAGAAGAAAACACTGTATGCAAATTGCCAAACTGACTATAAGTAAACTTTTGATTCAAAATCTTTAATAGTTTAGGAATATTACAAAAAATCATCTAAAAACAAGCACAATCTTGAACAGTCATAGTCAATCAAGGAATACTTTAAAATTAGAAACCACTTTGCGATACCAATCTCAACATGTTTCGCTCAACACATGAGCTTCATCAGGAGTTTTTTGGTACAGATGTGGCATACAAGCCAAAAACAGATTCAAAGATGAATAGTAGACAACATAGGTTGTGAACGTATATAAGGTTCCGTGGCTCAAATGCCAATCAAAAGCATGCGTCTCACCCGTCTAGGACCTCCCAGACCCGTTTTTTGGTCCACAGAGGGGCCCAAGTGTAGAGTAACTTCCAGGTTGAATCAAGGGTAAATGTTCAGGGCTATAAATAGCCGTATGAACAAAAGCATAAAGGAGAGCAACGCTCCAGTTTCACCACAAGGTGGCACTCCAAATTGATAACCCTTAAAAGTCAGATCGCGAGATCCAAGTATACACTGCCCCAGTAAACTGAGAGGTGGGGTGGATGTGTACGGAAGGGGAGAGCGGCATATACCTCCCCTTGCAGCCTCAGAGCCACTCAGAGTGTTTTTGTAATATTCCTAAACTATTAAAGATTTTGAATCAAAAGTTTACTTATAGTCAGTTTGGCAATTTGCATACAGTGTTTTCTTCTCTTCTTGATGTTGATTTATTTTTCTATATTGATCTATTGAAATTTTGAAAAGCACCATAAAAATCCCAGGGGTATTTATACCCCAACCCCCTTCTTTCTTTGTAACTTATTCAACAGGGATGCGGTGCTAAGGGTTAACTGTCCCTGCCCTCTAAAAATACTTCATGGCTGTATTAGATCAAAAGGGTGCTTCTACTAAATACTGAGCAAAGGGTCTGAATACTTAGGACCATGTGATATTTCAGTTTTTCTTTTTTTAATAAATCTGCAAAAATGTCAACAATTCTGTGTTTTTCTGTCAATATGGGGTGCTGTGTGTACATTAATGAGGAAAAAAATGAACTTAAATGATTTTAGCAAATGGCTGCAATATAACAACGAGTGAAAAATGTAAGGGGGTCTGAATACTTTCCGTCCCCACTGTAGCTTTGTATAGATCATTATGGTTAAATAAAGCAAGTTTGTTACTGGAGTTATCTTTTCTTTTCTTTTTTTTTTTGGGGGGGGGGGGTGTATTAAGGTAAAATAGGGATTAAGTTAGTGTTTTTGTTGCTATCTCCAATATACACTAAGATAATTTTTTTTATATAGCATTCCATGCATTATACCTGAACTTTAAAGAGCTTTTTTCACATTTTTGAACATTTCTTAGACGCAGTTACACTAAAATTAGACCAAATTAATTTAGGTTTGGTGTCCATTAAAAATAATCAATAATAAACCTCTTTTACAAACATGTAAGCATGTCTATCAAGGACAAGTATGGCAATTTATTTTTCCAAATTTCAATCAATAAAGAAAGACTAAGGAATACATTTTCAACTGTGGTATAATGTCAAACCTGATCGTAGGACATTGCTGCCTCTTGCAGTATAAGTACATTTGAATGTGACCAACTACTTCCAGCTATACCATAAACTGGATAAATGAGAACCTATACAGACATTGGAGTTTAACATATTTTTAAATATATATTTATATTTTTGATAACACATTGGAAATTAACCCTGCATTAAAACCTGAGGAATATATAATATAATCTTGGATCTTTCCGATGCTTTATTCGATTCCTATCAATAAAGAGAGTTATTATATTTAATAGTGTCATCCACAAGTATAATTATGCTGACAATCCCAGGAGATTCTAGGAATGGTGGAAAGGCTTGTCTGCTACCATTTTGCTTTGGATTACAAAAAGCTATGTATTTCAGCAGCATACAGTATTTGTGGAGACTCATGTAAGCAATGGTCACTGTTGTAGCTACATTTATAGCGCTAACAAACAAAAATAGAAACCGCGCTGATGTAACTAGTGATAATAAACACAGCTGCTGGCAACCAACAGTAAGACAAACTAATTAAACATATGTATCGAACAGTATATGTTGCAGCGCTAACATAGTGAAAATAAATTGCTAAAATCAAAAGTCCATATCAAAATGGAATCTAGCAAAAGTAAATAGAGTGTATGAAATAGTCAAATAGTCCAAATCCAATGTATGTCTTGGGGATAACATTGTTGATATTGCGCAGAGATCGTGCTCCTCCATTAATGTAGTCACCACTGTAAGAAATGCACTCTTACCAGACTGAAATGACCTCACTACAGAGTCTGATTCGCCTGTTACAAATACTTCCACTGGGAGCATTCAGTTCACACCCATTGGTTCCAATAAGTCAGGCTGACTTTTTATTCAAGTTTAGTAAGGACAGTGGTGACCATATGTATAATCAAAGATCCAAATGGAAACAAAGGACTGAAAGCCACATAGTGTAAATCGGCAAAAAACTTTAATGCAAACACAAGATACACATTTTACTCACATCATAAAAAAGGTTAAGTGCATAAAAAGTCACAATGAATGTGTATCATGTGTTTACATTAAAGTTCTTAGCCGATTTACACTATGTGGCTTTCCTTGCTTTGATTCCATGTGGATATTTGATTATACGTATGGTCACCACTGTCCTTACTAAGCTTGAAGAGAAAGTCAAATTGGAAAAATTCTGTGAGCCACAATGATCTTATGCCTTGCTTGTGCTACCTCCAGCTGCATGCGCTAATCACGCTTCATATAACGTGCATAGGATAAATTTACAAGTTATGCGCTGCGCTTGGGTGACCCCAAAAACAAAATTAATAATAACCAACTTTGTGCTTACTAGTGCGATAATATTAAATATAAATAATATGAATGTAGAATAAATAAACAAGGTGTGAAAAAACAAGTGCTTGTTACACCATAAATTAGTGCTTATTAGTGCTTTTTACACCATACATAGTGTCTTAATCAACATAAAAAGTGTGCTTAGTGCTCAATACACAATAACCTACTTTTCTTAAATGAAAAAAAAAAATAAATAAATAAAAAAAGTTCTCTATGGCACAATGTCCAGCAGTGATAATAAAACAATGTGTGCAGGTGGTGTTCAGCTGTGACAACAATCCAACATCATGCCGAAGATATCCTGAGTGCTGCAAAACATGCTCCTGTGCTCCTTCGTGACCCCCTTAAGCTAATGTGCTCACCTCAGAGCGTGTGACTCAGCTTCTACCCTGAGTCCAAAATTGCTTTGGAGCCACCCCTGGGCTCAGTCTCAGTGTCTGCTCCACTCCTCCAGCTGGAAACAATGTGGCTCCATACATAGAATGAAAAGGAAACTATATAGTGTAATATAGTCAAAATGCTTTTATTAAAAGAAAACGCTCCCCACACTGGGGTACTCACATGGCACTGGTGCGTCAGTGCACCATACTATAACGGCTTTCTATGCAAAATCAGTGGAAGTTTGGTGCGGTATGCTGTGCTGAGACAGCGCTGGTGTAAAGTCTGTGTCAGTCTCTCCGTCCTGGCCCCTCCCCTACGTGTCTTCGACACAGGGATCACGTGTCATCATCAGGGGGATATGATTAGACGGATGCTCTACAGGATTATATAAGGCGATCGCGGCCATTTTGCCTTAGATCGCAGACACTCTAATGCTAGGCTACAACTTCTGTTACGACTAATGAGCCTATCCCATCACATTAACCCTAACTGCTGCTGAAAATAGTAAGTGGGGAAAATTTGCCTAGTGTTATTTTACGACCTGTCAATAACAGCCGAATGAGACTCATTTGTAAGTGTAATTCCAGGACAGAGCTCTGGTACCCCGCACAGCGCATACCACAGCATACCTCCAAAATTACAGATAAATGCATATCTACATATAAAATATAATAAATAACAGTAATCTAGGATTAAAATCAAAACTAAAATTATTATTAATTTTGTTTTTGGGGTCACCCAAGCGCAGCGCATAACTTGAAGAGAAAGTCAGCCTGACTTATTGGAAGCAATGGCTGTGAACTGAATGCTCCCAGTGGAAGTATTTGTAACAGGCGAATCAGACTCTGTAGTGAGGTCATTTCAATCTGGTAAGAATGTATTTCTTATGGGGCATACACACGGTCAGACTTTTCGTCTACAAAAGTCCAACGGACGCCAACGGACTAAAGCTGGCTGGTAATCCGATCGTGTGTGGGCTTCCCCGGACTTTCAGCTGACTTTTTCAGCCTCAAATCCGACGGACTTTAGATTTGAATCATGCTTCAAATCTTTACGTCGTAACTACGACGGACCCCGAAATCCGCTCGTCTGTGTGCTAGTCCGACGGACAAAAACCCACGCTAGGGCAGCTATTGGCTACTGGCTATCAACTTCCTTATTTTAGTCTGGTGTACGTCATCACGTACGAATCCGTCGGACTTTTGTGTGGTCGTGTGTAGGCAAGTCCGTTCGTTAGAAAGTCTGCCACAAGTCCGCCGAAAGTCCGACGGAAGTCTGTCGGACAGGCTGTCGGACTTTTGTAGACGAAAAGTCCGACCGTGTGTATGCCCCATTACAATGGTGAGGGCTCACGTGGTGACTACATTAATGGAGGAGCACGATCTCTGCACAATATCAGTGATGTTTTCCCCAAGTCATACATTGGATTTGGACTATTTCATACACTCTCTTTTAGGGCTGCAACTAACGATTATTTTCATAATCGATTAGTTGGCCGATTTATTGTTTTGATTAATCGATTAATCGGATAATAACCTTAAAAAAAAATAGTGTGATGTATAATTTAATATGTAAAGTTTAAAAAAAATGTATTCTTAAAAATCTCTATGCAGTGGTAAATATATATAACCAACTATATGTTTAGGGAGAAAATTCTCTAATCTACTCTGAGAATAACAGGCAGAAGAGATATACTGTATATACTATTTGAGGTTGAATCTGGTAAATATCAGACTAGGAGATCACATTTTTTATTTGGAGCCCTTTCACACCAGGGCGCATGTAATGATCCGTGCCCCCTGTAATGTTCCCTGCCTCCTTGTAATGTGCCCTGTTCCAATGTGCCCTGCCTGCATGCAATATGCCCTGCTCCCACGTAATGTGGCTTGCCTCCATGTAAAAGTTTACTTTAAATGTAATTGTAATGCCTTCTATTACCTCCAGTCTATCAGCCTTCACCTTCTCTGGGTTCAGATGCTGATCTTCCCTGCACAGTCTTTAAAGTATTTTTTTTTAAAACAACAAACATGTTATACTTACCTGCTCTGTGTAATGGTTTTGCACAGAGCAGCCCAGATTCTTCTCTTCTGGGGTTCCTCACTGATGCTTCTGGCTCCTCCCTGCCTTCAGAGTGCCCCAATAGCAAGCTACAAATTATAGTATAGTGTGCCCCTATAACAAGGAACATCCCCACACATTCACAAGTTCTCAGGCACTTACTGACATGTATGGACGGTGTACTGAGCTGTATGTGTGCTGCACTGTATTTCCTGATATGTAAACAAATATTGCATTCTGTATGCAGGCCAACTAATCGGCTGGCCGATTAATCGATTATGAAAATAGTTGACAACTATTTTCATAATCGATTAGTTGTCGATTAATCGATTAGTTGTTGCAGCCCTACTCTCTTTACCTTTTCTAGATTCCATTTGGATATGGACTTTTGTTTTTAGTGATTTATTTTCACTATGTTACCACAACAACATATATGATACATATATGTATAGCGCTGGCTACTTAAAGGTGAAAGCTGACACATAATTACTAGTGCATGTTTGGTTTTGGCTGCACTCAAGTGTAAATTGGCCCTAAAAAAAGTCATCTCTGCTGTCAGATAGCAGAAGAAGAAAGTCACAACCTGTCAATCTCTTTTGTGAAAATTTGGAAAATGCCCGGGCACACTAGTAACTAGTGTTTGTTTGACACAGAATGCCACTTGCATATTTCCTTGTAGTTTTAGAATAAACATTGACGGCAGTTAAGAGAAGTACAACAGCAGTCTCTCTTCCACATTTCTGTACTTAACCCGATGATAAATTGCTCAAAGTTCCTGCCAAAGCCACTATCCTCCATTCTCCCACTTCACACAACACACTAAACAAATGTAGATAAAGCTGTTTCCTGTGTTAGAGAGAAGCATAGAGGTGGATGACAAATTGATGCCATTAAGGTTGGATGTTTTATTGTCCAACAAATAATTTTTACAAAAGATTTTTGTAGATATAGCTCACCAGAAAAAGCTATCTTTGGTGGAAGGAGATTTTTCTGCCAGACTAACAATCTTATCATGTATATTTACATATTTTAAAATATATAAATCCTTTTGTTGCTCCTTTCTAGTCTTTAAATACACAATTGAAAGCAATTTCCTATATCTGTTTGATATGAGCCAAAAATGCCTGTTGCTCCTGGTAGAAAACTAGAAAACTTGTCAGCTGATACTTTCCTGCACCCTCTGCTGACTGTTATCACTTTGCATGGTAACGATGAGAAGGGGAGATGTATTGTAGTCATCATGTACTAGGGTGAGAGCGCTTCTTTTCAATACATACAGTAGAGTGCGTGAGAATTACCACTCTAGGACAGGAAGTATGTACTGAAAAGATCAACATTTAGAAATAAAGGAAACAATGCCTGAAAATGAGAAAACAAATGCAAACAAATGCATTCATTACATCTAAGGACTGATAAACTGCAACATATTACATTTTTCTTCCTGGGTTTATATACACTGTATAATGATGGTATGCTTGCACATCCTACACATGTATCAGAAAGCATAGTTTACTTAGCCGCCTTTCACGCGGACGGCTATTCTGCCGCAGTTAAAAGCATGTTTTTTATTCTGTGAAATTCAAGACTCCAGGCACTGCGATCAGCTGCATTTGCACAGTGCGATTAGCTGCGGTTGCGTTTAGCTGTGGTTTGCCATTCCCATAGCAACCCGACAGGGTACTTACTCGTATTGAGCAGGGATCCGACTTGGATCCCCACCAATTCCAGGCACTGTTTGGTATGAATCTTGAGGGGGAATGCCACGCCAAATTTTTAATAAAAAACCGGCATGGGTTCCCCTCCAAGAGCATACCAGGCCCTTCGGTCTGGTATGAATTTTAAGGGGAACCCCTAATCCGAAAAACGGCGTGGGGGTCCCCCTCCTGATCCATACTAGACCCTTATCCGAGCACGCAGCCCGGTCGGTCAGGAAAGGGGGTGGGGACGAGCGAGCGCTCCTCTCCTCCTGAACCGTATCAGGCCGCATGCCCTCAACATGGGGGGGTTGGTGTCAACATCTCAGGAAGAGAAGAGGGAACAAGACGTCTCAGAAAACCGGTCTCCTCCGCTAGCAAAAGAGTGGCAAAAGAGCAGAAGATAACGGAGGAGTCCGGCAGAAGGAAGAAGGCACTGGAGAAGAACCAGAGAGCGCGGAGACGACACTGGAGAGAGGGAGAAGAGGCCTGAGAGACCCCCAAAGTCGGAAGAAGACCATCGAAGTTGGAAGAAGACCCCCCGGAGCTGCCTAATAAATCACTTTAAAAACCTGTCTACTGTTTTTTTTTTTCTGACACTTTTTTCCCCCCGGTGAATGGGTAGGAGTACGATGCACCCCATACTCATTCACATAGGGTGGGGGGCCAGGATCTGGGGGCCCCTTTATTAAAGGGGGCTCCCGGAGTCCCATAAGCCCCCCGCCCGCAGACCCCGACAACCAACGGCCAGGGTTGTCGGGAAGAGGCCCTTGTCCTCATCAACATGGGGAAGAGGTGCTTTGGGGTGGGGGGCCCGCAGGGCGCCCCCCTTGCCCCAAAGCACCAAGCCCCCCATGTTGAGGGCATGCGGCCTGGTACGGTTCAGGAGGGGGGGCGCTCGCTCGTCCCCACCCCCTTTCCTGACCAACCAGGCTGCGTGCTCGGATAAGGGTGGTATGGATTTTGAGGGGGTCCCCCTAAGGTCCTGGTATGCTCTTGGAGGGGAACCCATGCCGGTTTTTTATTTAAAATTTGGCGTGGAGTTCCCCCTCAAGATTCATACCAAACAGTGCCTGGCATTGGCGGGGATCCAAGTAAGATCCCCTTTCTTGACGCAGTGCACTGCGGTTATGTGTGGATAGCTGCGCTAAATCGCTCCTGGACGCAGTCAATTCTATTTTTTCTATCCGCACCAAACCGCATGTAATGAAAACGCAGTGTGTGAATGGGGCCATAGGAAAGCATTGTGTGCATTTAGCTGCGGTAGAAAACGCAGCTAAAAGCACAATTCTATCCATCTGTGTGAAAGGGGCCTTAGATGTTACTCCTCAGCCTAACACCAACTTGAATTATTACTATCAAATTGCATTCCTTTGTGTATCCATATTATTATATGAAACCCAGTAATGTGAATTATCAGTGGCATAACTAGAACCTTCAGGGCCCCGGTGCAAGAAACCATGAAGGGCCCCCTGACTCCCGGCTGGGGCCCTTCCCTTCGAGCCTGGTGGTGGGACACCAGGGCCCGGTCGCAAATTTTACAATATATTTTTTATAAATATTTTTATAAAATATAAATATTTTTTACAATTGTTGGGGGGCTTTGGTGAGATATCAGGGGTCTAAAAAGATCTCTGATGTTTCACCTTTGAGACAGAGAAAGGAGATTGAGAACACAGCCTCAGCTGCACAGAATTAATGGACAGGAATAGCTCTGTACAAAGCTGCCCCTTTATTCACAAACTGTTATACAGTTTACTATGTTTCAGTTATGAATGGACAGAGTCAGTGATTGGTATGGATCACTGACTCTCCATTCAGAAAAGCCTTCATCCTGACAGATACCCTGCGGCAGCTGGCAGGAGAGGGGAGGGGGGAATCCTGCGGAGCTGTGGGGACTAAGGGAGGGGCCAGGAGAGAGCATGGGGACCAGGAAAAAGTACAGGGGGGCTGGAGAGCACACACGGGGAAGCAGAAACAAAGCTGCATAGGATGAGCTTTTAGAGGAACTGATCTTTCTATTTCCCCCACTTCTCCTCTCCCTCCCACAGGCTTTCAGCAGCTGCAGGAGGAAAATGGAGAGATCGGTTTCTCTGTATTAGTGTTTCTCAACATTTTACCAGTCAACGCTCTGCATATTGCCTCTTCACTGCCTGTCAAATGCCTCTGAAAAGCGACCTGAGCCTGCATCCCTTTTCAGAGGTATGGTATTTTCCTTTTGGTTTTATGAACCCGCCCTAAAAAACTCTGTTCTGATTGTAAAGAAAAAGGGAGTCAGGATTAAAAGTAATGTGTATACATACACAGGCATGTAAACACACATGTACGCACATACACACACACATATAAATACACACACACATGCACACATATAAACATACACACACATAAACACACACACATATAAACACACATTAAAAACACACACGCGCGCACACACATATAAACATACACACAAACATGCAGACACGCACATGCACATACACACACACAAACATATAAACGCACACACACACACATACAAACATACAGTCAGGTCCATAAATATTGGGACATCGGCACAATTCTAATCTTTTTGGCTCTATACACCACCACAATGGATTTGAAATGAAATGAACAAGATGCGCTTTAACTGCAGACTTTCAGCTTTAATTTGAGGGTATCTACATCCAAATCAGGTGAACGGTGTAGGAATTACAACAGTTTGTATATGTGCCTCCCACTTTTTAAGGGACCAAAAGTAATGGGACAGATTAACAATCATCCATCAAACTTTCAATTTTTAATACTTGGTTGCAAATCCTTTGCAGTCAATTACAGCCTAAAGTCTGGAACGCATAGACATCACCAGACACTGGGTTTCATCCCTGGTGATGCTCTGCCAGGCCTCTACTGCAACTGTCTTCAGTTCCTGCTTGTTCCTTGGGCATTTTCCCTTCAGTTTTGTCTTCAGCAAGTGAAATGCATGCTCAATCGGATTCAGGTCAGGTGATTGACTTGGCCATTGCATAACATTCCACTTCTTTCCCTTAAAAAACTCTTTGGTTGCTTTCGCAGTATGCTTCCGGTCATTGTGAAGCATTTTGCTGAATATGAGCAGATAATATTGCCTGAAACACTTCAAAATTCATCCTGCTGCTTTTGTCAGCAGTCACATCATCAGTAAATACAAGAGAACCAGTTCCATTGGCACCATGCTTCACTGATGAGGTGGTATGATTTGGATCATGAGCAGTTCCTTTCCTTCTCCATAATCTTCTCTTCCCATCACTCTGGTACAAGTTGTTCTTGGTCTCATCTGTCCATAGGATGTTGTTCCAGAACTGTGAAGGCTTTTTTAGATGTTGTTTGGCAAACTCTAATCAGGCCTTCCTGTTTTTGATGCTCACCAATGGTTTACATCTTGTGATGAACCCTCTGTATTCACTCTGGTGAAGTCTTCTCTTGATTGTTGACTTTGACACACATACACCTACCTCCTGGAGAGTGTTCTTGATGTGGCCAACTGTTGTGAAGGGTGTTTTCTTCACCAGGGAAAGAATTCTTCGGTCATCCACCACAGTTGTTTTCCGTGGTCTTCTGTGTCTTTTGGTGTTGCTGAGCTCACCAGTGCATTCTTTCTTTTTAAGGATGTTCCAAACAGTTGATTTGGCCACACCTAATGTTTTTGCTATCTCTTTGATGGGTTTGTTTTGTTTTTTCAGCCTAAGGATGGCTTGCTTCACTGATAGTGACAGCTCTTTGGATCTCATATTAAGAGTTGACAGCAACAGATTCCAAATGCAAATAGCACACTTGAAATGAACTCTGGACCTTTTATCTGCTCCTTGTAAATGGGATAATGGGGGAATAACACACACCTGGCCATTTAACAGCTGAGCAGCCAATTATCCCATTACTTTTGGTCCCTTAAAAAGTGGGAGGCACATATACAAACTGTTGTAATTCCTACACCATTCACCTGATTTGGATGTAAATACCCTAAATTAAAGCTGAAAGTCTGCAGTTAAAGCACATCCTGTTTGTTTCATTTCAAAACCATTGTGGTGGTGTATAGAGCCAAAAAGATTAGAATTGTGTCGATGTCCCAATATTTATGGACCTGACTGTATATAGATAGCCTTTTTTTTTAAATTGGCAGCAGCAGAACTGTACCTTCACTCTCCATGCCGGGTACTGCACTGTAGGGAGAGGCAGAGAGCACACACTGTGCAAGACACCTCTCCCTTACTTTCACTTTCAGTGTAAACACCGTGGGATCGAGCTCCTGCACTGTCAATTTACACATCGTTTGAGGATTGGGGAGCTCAGTACCATATGCAGCCACCGCTCTAACAATTCGGGCATGGGGGGGACCCACACAGGCCCCCTGCAGCATGGGGCCCAGTCGCAATGGCGACTTCTGCAACCCCTGTACGTCCTCCCCTGTGAATTATGCATCAGAGTAATTAAAAAACAGCTTGCTGATCTGAATGTCATCTTTTTGTCACACAGAATGTAATAAATAACCAAGAAAATAAATACACAAACAATTTAAATTTATTAAAATAACTCCAGAATCTTAAAACTTTACAAATCCACCTGAAATAGTCAATAATCTGCATTTTGCACAGAATGATAAAAAAACACCTATTTGTTTCTACAGGGCTTCAGGCATAGGGGTTGATTTACTAATGGTAAATGGCAATAGCAAAACAGGAATTCCCCTTAGCTTAGTAAAAGTGGAGAAATGTTACTTTGCAATGAATACCCGATTATGTGTGAGGAAAAAAACAGTATTTTTGCTTGCACATGACTATATGATGGAATTCACCAGCACTTAACCTCACTCACTAAGCTAAGGGAAAATTCCTGTGCAAAGTGAATAGCCTATTTGCCTTTAGTAAATCCACCCTAGAGGTGCCTAAAAGTGACTACAAACAGCTTCTTGAGCTGGCCCACCGCCAGTGATCATCACAGTAATGAGTGCATTGCAAGACAAAGTAGGGGGAACCCATGCTTCATTTAACCAAGAGAAGTTGAAATTTGCATTTTCATTTGTCCCACATTTCCAGGATCTTGAAGCTGCACATGCAGGGACATCTAGGTGTTATATTTTGTTTATATAACAGTTTACTGGCTTGTAGGGTATCACAGACTTATTTTCCCTTTTTATATAAGTATTACATATTACTAATCAAAAAGCAAGTCCATTCACAGAATAAAAATACACTTTTTACGAAAACTGTAGTAACATCAAAGTAGATAAAAAATGTAACTGCACATTTATAGCATTGCCTGTTACAAAATGCATGCAACGGTCTCTGGAACCAGTGTGGGGGCCACTAAAGATATGTGAAAGTCTGTTTCTGTGCTACTAATAATCCTGCCATTCTTACTGCAAAGGAAGGTGATGTGCAGATGCTTGAATTTTATGTTATTCCTCATAAATGCAGGAATAGTGAATTCAGCTTTTTACTCACAGCAGCAGGGGCGGACTGAACATTGAGCCACTCGGGCACTGCCCGAGGGCCCTGGGCCACTAGGGGGCCCCATCAGGGTTGCCAGTTTCAGTAAAACCAGGGACAGTATGTATAAATCTGTGTTTTTTTTTACATCTGTCTGTGTATACTGTGTGTACATGTATGTGTATACTGTGTGATTGTATACTGTGTGTGTGTATACTGTGTGGCCCCATAATCTCCTATTGCCCGGGGGCCTCATGAGTTATCAGTCCGCTCCTGCACAGCAGATTACATCATTATTATTATATAGAATTTATATAGCGCTAATAGTTTGCACAGCGCTTTACAACATGACGGTTACTATACCCCTTATTGGTGATGCGCCTTCAAGCTGACGCAGAACCTGCACTGCTTGAGAATTATACATTCCCACCTCCATTCATAGGTTGTCAAATTGATTGTTCTGGTAGGTATATCTGCTCAGATGATTATCACACTAAAATGTACACTACTTCAAAAGCGTGAGTCTCTCTATACAATAAATATTTAGACTTTCTTAGAAGACAGCTTAAGCCAGTAACGGAAAAGATATTTAATTATGATGCCTTATCCACCAACTTTCGGTGGCTGAAAGCTCACAGAATGGGATGTTGCTGGAGAAAAATGTGCACAGAACATTACATCTTACAGTAGAAAAATCATATACATTTTTTAAACTTCCAGAGTTTGCTGACTTCAGTTTGCTGGACAAAGTTGCATGAAGTTGTTGATAGCCAACAGGGATTTAATAGCGATTTACATTTAAATTATTGCAGAAATGACCAATTTTGGATTTTTGAGGCTTCCTATTATACAGTATTTATTAGGTGAATCTATGTTTTTTTTATAAAAGAAAGCACACACAATAAATCAAAAGCACAAATACAAACTGATAAGTTTAAGAACCTGCTGCTGAGAGTGAGTATAGCTTAGTTGTCTTTAAACAACAATATAAATCAATGATTCAGTGCTGTACATGTAATCCAGCCAACTATGGGTGGTGTGATGACACTCTGTAGTCCAATGGCAGTCTGCATACAAATAGATGGTGAAAAAATACAGGAATAAAAATTCTAAAAAAGCATAAAAATACCCCAATCTGTATGCAAAGATTTACACAATCTCCTGTGCTTACTAGATATGACATCTACTCATAGCGGTCCATCAAGCACACAGCATCCACCTTTGAAAACATGTCTTTACACAGGTTACGGTGGTCTGGTGACACAAGCTATAAACTATGTGTATCCACTGAAGAATATGTATGATTTGTTTGTTCAAAGCAAATTTGCTTATTGCTCATTACATAGCTGCTTAGTTATCCAGGGAAGCTTAGTTGTCACCTCTGTACCCAATCTTTTGCTTGTTATTCCTCTATTCTCAGGGTCACATCTGTAAATGCTGCTGGGCTGGGTCCATTAGCGGTTGTGTCATCGTCCCTGGGTTTAGATAAGGTCTCCTCTCCTGGAATGACTGCAGAAGGAGCTACTTCAACTTCTGGAAACTTGCTCTCAAATTCATTCTCTATTTGCATCTTATCTTGGTTGTTGGATAACCTAATCTGACCATTTTGAGCAGGCACAGTGCTGGCCATCACATCATAAAGGAATTGATATTGTTCCTAAAAAAGAAATAGATAGATAACACAGTGTGTTAATATAAGTTTGCAATACGTGATTATGCCTCCAGTAATGCTCAAATATTATAGTATTTATTCCAAAACGTGTTTAAAAAGAGCACATAAACAACCAATAACTTCCAACAATATCTTTACATCTGCAACACTTAAATTCATAAAAAGCAACCATTGTAGTATTCTCCAGCAGTGTGATAAACTAATTATTACTCATTATTTTCCCAGAACTGGTCCTTTTAAATCTAAATTCTGAATTTTCTTTTAATTTTCTTTTAAATAAATGAAAAGATTTTAATTTTTTTCATTCGGGATGCTAAAAAAAGAAAAAAAAATAGAAATCCAGAAACATGTATCATCTAGTCCACTTTAATATAGTTTAAAAGAAAAAAAAATTTCTATAAAATAAAAGTATTTCTATTATTGCAGTAAACTATTTTAGTAAATTCTGGCATAGCTAAGGGATTTTCTCTTTCCCTTTTTCTATACCCTTTTATTCCACAAATTTAGTTACATGAGAATGGGAAACATTTTCAATTTCCTATTTCCAATTCTGCTTTGATCCTCCTTTTCTCTAAGTAATTGATACTATTTAATGGAAATTGTTAAAGGAGAAGTATAGCCAAAGATATTTTGGCTATACTTCTCCTATGGGTCATAGGAGTGCAGTTTGTTCTGCTCTCCTGTGATCCCTTTTCAGCTGACTTTAAAGAGCCAATCCAGACTCCAGAAAAGATCCCGATGCCCCATATGGCTGGATCCACTCCAGAAGTCTGAACCGACAGCTGGCTCAGCCCCTCAATGAACTGCTGAGAGCCTGAGCCAGCCCCTCCACAGCCCAGCGCTCCTTGCAGAGCAAAGAGCCAGAGATGAACAGATGGACAAAGAGCCAGAGAATGCTGAGAACTGAGCAATCAGCTGTCTTTGATGTCTCAGTTCTCAGTGCAGAGCAGGTGGGGGACAGTCATTCCAATGCTGCACCCACCTAGGTGTGTATAATTTTGTTTTTTTCTAGTTCACATAGTTCTCTTTTAATTGCTTTCCAGGCTTGCATTCTATGTAATATACCGTATACTGTATATACTGTATATGCAGTGTCTGCATTTTGTCATGTGTTTTTATTTTGCAGCTTTCATATTTTCCCTATCTTTTATCACTTGTTCTATTTTCTTTAGTAATATCTAAATCTATAAAAAATAAAATAAAAATAACATTAGATATATGTACTTTCCATAAAAGCTTTTCTTTGTGTTCATTGAGGGACACTAAAATTAGAGATTATTGGATTAACTGCCAGCTACAGGAAGATTTGGACTTTGGCAAAAAACATTTACCAGCCCAGTATAACACCTCCTATTTCCAGCATTCCCTAATCATCAGTTTTATAGAAAGGTAATACCAACTTCAAGATCATAGGCACAGAGGAGTAGGTCCTGTGTCCCTCAATGAACTCAAAGAAAAAGGATTTTATGTTAAGTACAAAAATCTAGTTTTCTTTCTCATTCACTTAGGGACACGGGTTTCAGACTATTAGGGACATCCAACTGCAGTACCACAAAGCAAAAACAGAACTTGTGACCCGAAAATCAAAGAGCGGCCTGGAAGTCCGTACACTCAAAGCAACATCAAATAAGGCCTCAACATCCACCTCTTAAAACTTGGAGAATGTGTCAACAGAAGACCAAGTGGCAGCCTTGCAAACCTAGGAAACAGTTGTATTATGCCAGAAAGAGTGTGCTTTGACATGATTGGGGTGAAACTCATTCCTTAAGACCATAATCTTGTGGAGCAACAAGCTTATACCCTTTTACAGGGAACATCAGGGATGACAAAGATAGATTCAGCCTGTCTATTGGAATAGTCGCTGCGAGATACAAGCACATGACAGAGTACATTTAGTGAAAATATATCTCATTCTGATGTACATAAGGTGGAGAGAGAGAAGAACAATCCTCTGGTTGAGCTGAAAGGTGGATCTCACCTTAGGAAGGTAGGAGGCTCCTAAAGCGATATTAAATTCAAAACCAAAAATGTAATATTATGCAGCTTACCAATCATTAGTTGTGGTGGCTGTATTAGTTTACCTTCTTTAGGCTTGTACAAATGGGACCTAGCTATAGAATTTGTTAAGGTTGTCCCATGAAAGCCCTGTCCAATACGGAGAGTAGTGGTCTTCGTATGGGACTGCTACTGTTAAGTAGGTTGACACACTGAGAAGCAATAGTGTTTCTTGTGATGATTGTAAGTATAATTATGTAAGAAAGCTCCAATTCTGTGTAGAAGCATATTTTGTGGATCACATTATGGGGAATTCTCTTTACTTTTCAGGGTGGTATCTCTTATATCCCCGAGGAAGAGACTGATTCAATAAATCTCGAAATGCATTGGATGCCCAATGCCATCAAACAAGAAACTTTGTGGAATATCAAAGCTTCTCAATGCATGTGGCGTTTGGGGAGTAGCGCTCAGTATGCATATGCCAATGAATGTCAACCCTTTATAAACCAATCGTGGATGTTTTGTGGTTTTTAACCTTTGTGTTCTTTTTGTATTAAAGTTGTAAAATTTTAAATGAGATATGTTTGGTTTGGCTGCCTTCAAAATCCAATAGAGGTTAAAAGGAACAAAATATACCTTCTTAAGGCTTTTTCCCCTCCATTTCACCTGGTGATTTGGGCCAGTAACACACCTCCTGTATTAGAGTGCCCCCACTCTGGATGAATGAGCACATGGGGCACCTTTGGACAGCAGCATTATCAGTCTGGGAGGGGGGGGGAGTGTCATATGTACTAGCAGATTTATATACACTAGCAAATTGAAGCAAAGATCCAGCTCTCGCTGTACAGAAGCAGTTACAACTGGAATAAAGGTTTTACAGAAATAAAAAAGTTGATCATTGTAAGCACCACTACCAGTCACAGACAGATTTAGACCTTGGGGGGGCCTGTGGCACTTCGGGTTCGGGGGGCCCCTTATACAAAGAGTTGGTTTACATTACTCAATAACAGTCACACATTTTTAAAATGCATGACACAACATCATTCTAAGGTCACACATGCCCACAGTCATAGTGCTCTATGTGTGGTTTACTTGAGCCACCAAAATTCATTTTTGAAAATCAATACAACATACCAGTCCAGAGTTTTACAGATGATAGCTGGCAAAATATTACTTCCTAAGATACATCTTATAAAAGAAAATACCTTTTTTAATATACATTTTATATTATTTTTTTATTATTTATTTTTTTATTATTTTATGTATCATACTGTTTTATATAATTTTTGTATAGAGGGAGCCTCTTCAGTCAGGGGGGCCTGGGGCAATTGTCCCATTTGCCCCATACAAATCCGGCCCTGCTGCCAGTGTTAGTTTGTCTCATCCCTGTGAACTAATACATCTGGAAGAGGACTTAAAAAAACAGAAAAAAAACAGACTTACTGACTGGATCACCAGGTGAAAAAAAAACAAAGAAAGCCTAAGGGCCGGTTCACACCAGAACATGGTGCAGGAAACCAGTTCCCGCACAGTGTTCAAAATGCACTGCAGTTGTTATCTGCAGCAGGTGTCAATATTAAGTTTGCTGAAGACAAGCAGACTAAGGACATGGATTACTGGAACCATGTCCTGTGGTCCGATGGTGTCAAGCGTGTGTGGCAGCAACCAGGTGAGGAGTACAAAGACAATTGTGTCTTGCCTACAGTCAAGCATGGTGGTGGGAGTGTCATGGTCTGGGGCTGCATGAGTGCTGCCAGAACTGGGGAGCTACAGTTCATTGAGGGAACCATGAATGCCAACATGTAGTGTGACATACTGAAGCAGAGCATGATCCCCTCCCTTCGGAGACTGGGCCACAGGGCAGTATTCCAACATGATAACAACCCCAAACACACTTCCCAGACGACCACTGCCTTGCTAAAGAAGCTGAGGGTAAAAGTGATGAACTGGCCAAGCATGTCTCCAGATGTAAACCCTATTGAGCATCTGTGGGGCATCCTCAAATGGAAGGTGGAGGAGCGCAAGGTCTCTAAAATCCACCAGCTCTGTGATGTCATCATGGAGGAGTGGAAGAGGACTTCAGTGGCAACTTGTGAAGTTCTGGTGAACTCCATGCCCAAGAGGGTTAAGGCAGTGCTGGAAAATAATGGTGGCCACACAAAATACAAAATATTGACACTGTGGGCCCAATTTGGACATTTTCACTTTTGGTGTACTCACTTTTGTTGCCATCGGTTTAGACATTAATGGTTGCGTGTTGAGTTATTTTGAGGGGACAGCAAATTTACACTGTTATACAAGCTATACACTCACTACTTTACATTGTAGCAAAGTGTATTGTCTTCACTGTTGTTGCATTAAAAGATATAGTAAAATATTTTCAAAAATTTGAGGGGTGTACTAACTTTTGTGAGGTACTGTATATACCAGTTGTGCTGCAAAACAATACAATCGCAGGTCTGGAAGTGCTAGCACACCCCCTGAGGTGGGCATTTAAAGCTCATTTACTGCTTGTTAGGAATGTTTAAATATTTCCATAGATGTCCATAGATAGCCCACAGTTCTGCTTTAAGTGTTGAGCCATATTAGATCTTATACTTACAAAGGAAGATACAATTCCAGAGCGCAGTCTACGTAGATTTTTCACAGTCTGGAAAACATCAATGTCTCCTTCAACACGGGCACTTTCTAGAAGATACCACAGAGCACTAAAAGTGCCTGTCAGTTGAGACCCATCACTGTGGAATGCATCACATGCAAAAAAGAGAATTACTACAAATAAATAAAATATCTCCAATCAAATATAAAAAAAAAATATTTAGACCAATTTATTTTTTCATTAAAATATTTGTTAAATATTGCCACCCTTAGGGCCCTGACAGGCGTCCCACTCCAGTGTGTGGATAAGGTGAAATATCTGGGACTGCATATCACCCAGTCGGTATCTGACTTTATCCCCCTTAATGTTGCTCCAATCGTTCAGATGCTTAAGCTGCGCACACAGGCCTGGCGTAACCTACCATTGTCCCTGATAGGAAAAATAAACTTGCTGAAAATGAGATTTCTCCCCCTATTTCTTTACATCTTTAGGAATTCCCCAGTTTGGATACCCCAGACTATCTTCCAGTCCATTGATAGAGTGATTACAGACTTTCTCTGGGGTGGGGGGACTCCACGCATTAGATTGCAAGTGCTACAGCAGCCCTGGAAAGATGGGGGTTGGCGGTACTCAATTTTGTTAGATATTTTTTAGCGGGGCATTTGGTTTTTGCACATAGATGGCTGACTCAACCAGAGGATGATGCTGTGGAAACTTTGGAAGCTGCAGTAGTTGGCTAATATGAGGCACTGTCTGACCTACTATACAGGGGAAGAGGGGCCCCCTATCCCATAACGGGGTCAATGCGCTCAGTCATCAGAGCATGGGACTTGACTAGAAGGGCGGCACTTCAGGATGGGGTAGTGTCACCTTATACTCCTCTGTGGCACAATCCAAGCTTATCCCATTTTTCTGCATATCCAGATCCAATAGTCTGAACCAGATATGGGATTAAAATAGTAGGTGCGGTGGTGGGACGTTTGATGTGCTCAGAAGTAAGTACCAGCTCCCTAGCTCGCACCTGTTCTGTTTTTTACTGTTCAGGCATGCTTTTTCGGCCCAAATTGGGTCCTCCACCCTGAATGTGCGAGCTGGTGACCTGGAATTGTTCACTGATACTACAAAGCTTCTCTCATCCTGTCGTGCTGCCTGGACGTTGGATTTCCCGCAGCTTGACAATGATGATTGGGATGATGTCTGGAGCATCACATTTGCCAGACTGGTGTCGGCCCATGATCACCTGATACAGTTCAAGTTTCTTCATAGGATATACTACACTTCCGCTAAATTAGCAAGGATTTTCCCTGCGCACCCCTCGAACTGCTGGAGGTGTGATGCACCTGGGGCAGATTTTCCGCACATTTTGTGGCTTTGTCCTCACATCCAGCGGTTCTAGGTGGGTGTGATGGACTGTGTTAGGTCGGTAACTACAATCGCCATTGCACTATCTATCGAAATCTGTCTGTTGGGCTTGGTAGATACATTAGCACCCAAAAATGTAATCTGTACTCTGCTCACATTGCTCCCATACTATGCTCGCAAAGTGATTATCTTGTCATGGAAGAAACTGCTGGCTCCTACCCTTATGTCCTGGAAGGCATTGATTAACAAGGCTCTACCTCTGTATGAAGCTACATATCTAGGTAGAGGGGTACCTGATAAGTTTACAAAGATGTGGGGTGGCTGGATAGATGACAATTCAACCGCATCAGATTGATTGCATCCTTGTGAATAGTTGAACTATGTGGCGGGTAGTGAGGCTTGTGTAAGTCTGGATGGGAACTTATAACCTACTTTAATACTGCCGTTGGGGGATATTATACTGCATATAACAAATGTACATTGTATATGTCCTCCCCCTTCCCCTATTTTCCCCCTTTACTATGATTTCTATATGGAAGAATTTCTGATGTCTGCTATTATTTGGTATGGGAGCTGCATTGTACACCGGTGCTGGGAATTGTAGTGCTGAATGTTTATTGTGTTCTAAGTTTG
The DNA here is from genome assembly GCA_037952925.1 of Lithobates clamitans. NCBI lineage: Eukaryota > Metazoa > Chordata > Amphibia > Anura > Ranidae > Lithobates > Lithobates clamitans. The sequence goes on along the minus strand of JBBGZY010000430.1, from coordinate 7,218,359 downwards.
TATACGTCTTTTTCTATGTTAAAAACCTTTAACCTCCCCAGCGGTATTCCCGAGTGTGGCTCGGGGTTAAAATTCAGTCCCATTAGCGGTAACCCCGAGCCACACTCGGGATCGCATTGCAGGATCCTGGTGCAGCATTACCTTGTCCCCAGGATCCTGCAATGTCCCCCGCAGTGTCCGTGGGCTGTGTCCTCCTCCGAAGCCTCTCCTTGCCAGGCTCCATTCCCTGCGAGCGTCGCGACGCTCGAGGGCGGAGCCTGGCGGCAAATTCAAAAAATTGTAAAAATCATAACACATACAGTACTGTAATCTTACAGATTACAGTACTGTATGAAATCATGTCACATCCCTTTTGTCCCCAGTGCTTTGTCCTATGCCCTGCATGCAGCTTTATATTATATATACTGTTCTTTCTGCCTGGAAACTGGAGATTGTCCATAGCAACCAAAAAGTGTCCCTTTACGTCAAAAGTGGCTTTAGACCAGCTAGAAAACAGCGATAGTAAATTAGAACACTTGCAGAATTGAGCGATAGTGAATCGTGGGGAAATTTATTTTATTATTATTTAATTTTTTTTTAATTATTTATTTTTATTTATTATGTTATAATTTAGGTTTTTGTGTTTTAACCACTTCAGCCCCGGAAGGATTTACCCCCTTCCTGACCAGAGCACTTTTTACAATTCGGCACTGCGTCGCTTTAACTGCTAATTGCGCGGTCATGCAATGCTCTACCCAAACGAAATTTGCGTCCTTTTCTTCCCACAAATAGAGCTTTCTTTTGATGATATTTGATCACCTCTGCCGTTTTTATTTTTTGCGCTATAAACGGAAAAAGACTGAAAATTTTGAAAAAAAATGATATTTTCTACTTTTTGTTATAAAAAAAATCCAATAAACTAAATTTTAGTCATACATTTAGGCCAAAATGTATTCGGCCACATGTCTTTGGTAAAAAAAATGTCAATAAGCGTATATTTATTGGTTTGCGCAAAAGTTATAGCGTCTACAAACTAGGGTACATTTTCTGGAATTTACACAGCTTTTAGTTTCTGACTGCCTATGTCATTTCTTGAGGTGCTAAAATGGCAGGGCAGTACAAACCCCCCCCAAATGACCCCATTTTGGAAAGTAGACACCCCAAGGAAATTGCTGAGAGGCATGTTGAGCCCATTGAATATTTTTTTTTTTGTCCCAAGTGATTGAATAATGACAAAAAAAAGAAAAAAAAAATTACAAAAAGTTGTCACTAAATGATATATTGCTCACACAGGCCATGGGCATATGTGGAATTGCACCCCAAAATACATTCAGCTGCTTCTCCTGAGTACGGGGATACCACATGTGTGGCACTTTTTGGGAGCCTAGCCGCGTACGGGGCCCCGAAAACCCAGCACCACCTTCAGGATTTCTAAGGGCATACATTTTTGATTTTACTCCTCACTACCTATCACAGTTTTGAAGGCCATAAAATGCCAAGATGGCACAAAACCCCCCCAAATGACCCCATTTTGGAAAGTAGACACCCCAAGCTATTTGCTGAGAGGCATGGTGAGTATTTTGCAGCTGTCATTTGTTTTTGAAAATGAAGAAAGACCAGAAAAAAAAATTTTTTTTTTCTTTTTTCAATTTTCAAAACTTTGTGACAAAAAGTGAGGTCTGCAAAATACTCACTATACCTCTCAGCAAATAGCTTGGGGTGTCTACTTTCCAAAATGGGGTAATTTGGGGGGGGGTTTGTGCCACCTGGGCATTCCATGGCCTCCGAAACTGTGATAGGTAGTGAGGAGTGAAATCAAAAATTTACGGCCTTAGAAAGCCTGAAGGCGGTGCTTGGTTTTCGGGGTCCCGTGCGCGGCTAGGCTCCCAAAAAGTCCCACACATGTGGTATCCCCGTACTCAGGAGAAGCAACAGAATTTATTTTGGGGTGTAATTTCACATATTCCCATGGCATGTTTGAGCAATATAACATTTAGTGACAACTTTGTGCAAAAAAAAAAAAAAAAAAAAAAAAATTGTCTCTTTCCCGCAACTTGTGTCACAATATAAAATATTCCATGGACTCGACATGCCTCTCAGCAAATAGCTTGGGGTGTCTACTTTCCAAAATGGGGTCATTTGGGGGGGGGTTGAACTGTCCTGGCATTTTATGCACAACATTTAGAAGCTTATGTCACACATCACCCACTCTTCTAACCACTTGAAGACAAAGCCCTTTCTGACACTTATTGTTTACATGAAAAAATTATTTTTTTTTTGCAAGAAAATTACTTTGAACCCCCAAACATTATATATTATTTTAAAGCAATTGCCCTACAGATTAAAATGGTGGGTGTTTCATTTTTTTTTTTCACACAGTATTTGCGCAGCGATTTTCAAACGCATTTTTTGGGGAAAAAACACACTTTTTTAAATTTTAATGCACTAAAACACACTATATTGCCCAAATGTTTGATGAAATAAAAAAGATGATCTTAGGCCGAGTACATGGATACCAAACATGACATGCTTTAAAATTGCGCACAAACGTGCAGTGGCAACAAAATTACTACATTTTTAAAAGCCTTTAAAAGCCTTTACAGGTTACCACTTTAGATTTACAGAGGAGGTCTACTGCTAAAATTACTGCCCTCGATCTGACCTTCGCAGTGATACCTCACATGCATGGTGCAATTGCTGTTTACGTTTGACGCCAGACCGCCGCTTGCGTTCGCCTTAGCGCGAGAGCAGGGGGCGACAGGGGTGCTTTTTTTTATTTATTTTTTTTCTTTATTTTTTTTTGCTTTTTTTTCTTATTTTTAAACTGTTCCTTTCATTTTTTATTTTTTTTAAATCATTTTTATTGTTATCTCAGGGAATGTAAATATCCCCTATGATAGCAATAGGTAGTGACAGGTACTCTTTTTTGAAAAAATTGGGGTCTATTAGACCCTAGATCTCTCCTCTGCCCTCAAAGCATCTGACCACACCAAGATCGGTGTGATAAAATGCTTCCCCAATTTCCCAATGGCGCTATTTACATCCGGCGAAATCTAAGTCATAAAATGCTCGTAGCTTCCGGTTTCTTAGGCCATAGAGATGTTTGGAGCCACTCTGGTCTCTGATCAGCTCTATGGTCAGCTGGCTGAATCACCGGCTGCATTCTCAGGTTCCCTGTTGAGACAGGAGAGCCAGAGAAAAACACGGAAGACGGTGGGGGGGGGCTTTCCCTCCCACTGCTTGTAAAAGCAGTCTAGAGGCTAATTAGCCGCTAGGATTGCTTTTACATGAAAGCCGACCGCTGGCTAAAAAGAATGATACCAAGATGATACCTAAACCTGCAGGCATCATTCTGGTATAACCACTCAAAGTCGTGAATGGCGTACCTGAAGACAAAAAAATGGTTAACAATAAAGCACAGTAAACGGTAAAGTATAAATAATTACATACCTGAAAAACAAACATGATAAAACATAATAACAATAACAATAACAATAAAACATTGCAGAATAGAATACAGTAAAAAAGAGCAGAACAATAGAGAGAGAATAGAGAGAGAGAGAACAATAAAACGACAACTATTTTTTTTAATTTTTGTTTGTGTTTTTTTTTTTTTTTACACTTTTTTTTTGTAACTGTAACTTTTATAACTGTAACCGGTTCCAGGTTCGAGTCTCTCAAAATGCGGTGGCATCTTGGGAGACCCTGTGAAAGTGTGCCTAGTCTGTGCAATGCTGTACGCTACGCTAATACTCAACTAGTGCATGGTAGCGTTCAAAACATTCACCAAGTGTTACTGCAGTGCTGGTTTGACTACGACCGGGGTGTACTACGCCGCTGGTGCTTGCCAGTTCACCAAAACGCTACAAAGAAAAGTGTCAGTGATCGATCGATACTGCACTTGGGTGGGCTGGACTGGGCTGGGCCGGGCGGAGGGGCAAAACGCAGGTGCTAGCAGGTATCTGGGCTGATCCCGCTAACACTGCGTTTTTGGGAACCCTAAACTGCTGGGGACGCTAGTATAGATCTGATCGGATCAGATATTGATGCGTTCAGATACTATACCACTAAGGGAGGTGTACGGTGCGTGTACGGTGCGTGCGTGGGTGTTCGCGGTACTGGCGCTAATCTGACGCTGCCTAGGGCGACGCATATCACCGCCGGGCGATCAGGGGGCTAAACCTTTATTCGGTAATAAACGGCGGGTGCCCTGACACTATAAAAAATAAACGAACTAACCAGCGTCACCCGTAACGGTTATACGGTGATCAGTGGTGAAAGGGTTAACTAGGGGGCCATCAAGGGGTTAAAACATTTATTAGATAGTATATGGGGGTCCCTGTCGCTATAAAACGCTGACGGCGAACCTAAATATTTACGTCCCTAACTAGCGTCACCAGCGACACTAATACAGCGATCAAAAAAATGATCGCTTAGCGACACTGGCGACAGGGGGTGATCAAGGGGTTAAAACTTTATTAGGGGGGTAAGGGGGGTACCCTAGACCTACAGGGGGCTAAACCTTTATTCGGTAATAAACGGCGGGTGCCCTGACACTATAAAAAATAAACGAACTAACCAGCGTCACCCGTAACAGTTATACGGTGATCAGTGGTGAAAGGGTTAACTAGGGGGCCATCAAGGGGTTAAAACATTAGGTAGTATATGGGGGTCCCTGTCGCTATAAAACACTGACGGCGAACCTAAATATTTACGTCCCTAACTACCGTCACCAGCGACACTAATACAGCGATCAGAAAAATGATCGCTTAGCGACACTGGTGAGGAGGGGTGATCAAGGGGTTAAAACTTTATTAGGGGGGGTAAGGGGGGTACGCTAGACCTACAGGGGGGTAATACTAACTGTCCCACCACTGCTAACTGTCACAAACTGACACTATGCAGTAATCAGGAAAAAAAAAAAAAAAAAAAACCTGCTTGGTGTCAGTTTGTGACAGGGGGGGGGGGTGATTGGGGGGGGATCGGGGGGCGATCGGGGGGGGATCGGGGGTGTAATGTATGCCTGGCATGTTCTACTGTGTTGTGTGTGTGTGTGTTGGTGCACTTACATGTCATCTCTCCTCGGCGCTGGAACGGAAACTGCCAGACCGAGGAGAGATGACATCACATCCTCTGCCTCTGTGTACTATACAGAGGCAGGGGATGTTTGTCATTGGCTGGGAGCGATCGCGAGGGGGGGGCCACGATCGGATGGCCTCCCCCTCGTCTGTCATCACTCCCAACCAAATGCCGACCGCAGCTGGCACCGGGGGGGGGTCCGATCGGACCCCCCACCCGCGGGAAGACAATCACGTTTCAGGTACGTGATTTTGCCTGCCCGTGCCGCTCTGCTCACGTATATAGGCGTGAGGCGGTCGGCAAGTGGTTAAACTTTATCATACCCGGGATATCTACTAGACTCTTGTTTGGACAGATTTAAGTGCGTTATTGTTAAGAATTACAGGCCTACAATATAAAACGCCAAATTTCCATGCAAAATAATTGTACCGCTTTCAGCACCTAAAATCCGAAATAATCATACCGCCAGGGAGGTTAATAAAAATAATTTACAAAAAAAAAAATTGGATTTTGGCAGTATAACTATTAGAAATCTATTTTTATATTTAATTACCACAAGACCTAAAGCATTGTAGAATGATGACTAACATGATTTCTGACCCTGGGAGGTGAAAGGGAAGATGTTACGGAAACTCTCAGGAGTGTGATAATGTTCTTTGAAGCTACATGCACACAGAAGTCCTTTGTGCATTTCAGCACACTCAAAGTTCCGCCCCTATGGGTGGGTTCCTGTACATGGAGATTAGGGCTTACCCCATTAGTCTTGTGTGCATTCCAGCCCATATTGGCTGGCTCGCACCCCAGCACAAAGCCCAATTCATTGTATAGGTTACTTATGAGGAGTGATCACCAATCGTACATAGAGGGGTAAGTGCAGGTTTCCTAAAGGGTACTATGTCACTCTTACGTCGCCCTACATCATATGGTCTATATATGTAGTATCAAGATAACCATCAACACTGGTGGGCTGATTTACAAAAGCCGTGCGCCATTAGTGGAGGCGCACAGCAAGGCGCAACGCACATTTTCATTTTTACGAAACGGTGCGCTGGGAACAGAGCGTGAATCCCCCATTTACTATAGCGATCTCGCTGCTTGGGAGAATGCAATCTGTGCGCCACTATGGACATGGCGCACGGCATCTTCAATTCAATATTAACAGAAGATGGAGGTGCCAATATTATGGGGTGGTGTGGGGTGATGTGAGGAAGTTTAGTAACAACTGCCCAAGTAACAAATATGCCCAAAGTAGAATGAGAAAGTAACTATTTCAGAGAAAGCCTGCTGTACCCGCAAGTACGTTTATAACTGCATGAGATAAATGTAAGCAGTGCGCATGCGCAAGCGGCTGTTGCACTCATTCACAGAGGAAAAAAAATATGGAATCACTCAATTCTGAGTAAAATATGATGGAATCACCACATGCTTTGCAGTTCTAAATCAAACATATGCATCAGATTACATCCTGAAAAATGATTTCACCTAAACACCTAAACAGAAAAAAACAAGGTTACAGTGGGCTAAAGAAAAGCAATCATGTGTTGTGGATGACTGGATAAAAGTGAAATTCAGTGATGAATCCAGATGAATCCAGAGATGGGCAGGGTGATGATGATGGAACTTTTGTTTGGCGCTGCTCGAATGAAATGTATGAAGATGACTGCCTGAAGAAAACATGCAAATTTCCACAATCATTGATGATATGGGGTTGCATGTCAGGTAGAGGTACGGGGGCGACGATAGTCATTAAATCTTCAATAAATGCACAAGTTTATATTGAGATTTTGGACACTTTTCTCATTCCATCAATTGAAAGGATGTTTGGTTATGATGACAAATTTTTTCAGGATGTAATCTGATGCAGATGTTTGTTTTAGAACTGCAAAGTACACGGTGATTCCATAATATTTTACTCAGAATTGAGCGATTCCATATTTTTTTCCTCTGCTTGATTTGCAAAAACAGTTGCAACTGACTACAGTTTTTTTTTAGTGTTTCTTAAAGCCAGAAGGTTGGAATGTTAAATGAAAATAGTTTTGAAGCATGTCTGTAATTCATTTTATTTCTACACAATTAAACAATTGCATGAACATTTTCCAAGAGTGGTGATTCCATACTTTTTGCCAGGGGTTGTATTACATTTATTAGTTTTACCTGTAGGGTCCTCTTTCTATTTTTTTCAAGTAATAATAAGAACAATACATTTTATTATGATCATTATCACCATTATCATCATCTCACCTGCAATGAACAATGAGAGGCACAGATTTGTCATGCCTGGTCTGTTCCTCCTTTCTCTTGACTGGAATGTTTTTCTTTATCTTGTCAATCATATCCAGTAGCTCCTTGGTCTCTAAAGGTATAGCTTCCCCCCACTGTTCATAATGGAACTGAGACACTTTTCTTACATCTTTCCTCTGAAATCACAGAAGGTATGATGTATAATTAATGTTACTCATGGTAAAGAACAGTTTAACTTTAATTGCCTAACAATAGAAAAATGGAAAATAGACATAGTTGTTTGCATACAGTATGTGATATACATAAGGCATATGACATAAGAGTGCATATCCCTAGTCTACTCTATGGAAATCAAATTAAAACATGACTGAGGCATTTCAGAATCCCAATAGTTTTCTGCATACTGTTTTGCTTAACAGCGTGAACAATTAGAGAGGTTCTCTATCTAAGCATGTTTAGCATATAAGGAAAAGAAGCAGGATGACCAAATAAATATTACCCATTCTCCTTTTATAATGCATTGTAAAGTTGGGCTTGTTGTCAAAGACCTTGCTGGTGACAATCATTTGGAAATGGTTCACACTCTACCTAAAGTTCGGTGCCTTTTGGTCAAATACCATGTAGTCCATTGAACCTTAGTACTAGCACAAGAGACTGAAATTTTGATGGGTGATTATCTACTATTCAGTATCTGTATGTGCCATTTCATTGGCTCATGCTAATGATGTGAGATGGCAAGGTAAGCCTCCTCAGGGCTGGTCAGCAGCTAGTAAGGTCATTGACACCCAGTCCAAGTGAAATAGGGGTTTTCCATCAAGAGGGTAATAATTATGAAGAATTGGGATGAGGTTCATGTTTGGAGCAATACAGCGAACTTCTCGCTGTGCGGGAAGTCATTAGTGGTAGTAATACTACAACTATTAATGAATGACAGTTTCCCACTCAGGGCTGTGGTTGCTAGTATGCTGGCAGCCACCGGCATCCTAGCAACTAATAATGCAACCCCCATTCACTTAAATGTAAATACTGGATCAAGGGATGCTTGCTGGCATGACCATATTTGTTCAATTACATCAGCCAGCATCCCTGACCCCTTTTTTTTACATTCAGTTGCAGGCCAAGGAGTCCCTCCACTGATAGTAAATAGAGTCGGGAATGTGTCATTGATTGATAGGACACGACATATGCCCTCTGTGAATGACAGCATTGAAGCTTTGCTGTCATGCGTGGCAAGAGGATTGGTGGGAAAGGATCACTGTAGGATATTTACTTTGAGACATTATTTTTTGGATATTCTGGGACATGATTTTTTTATTTCATCGGACAATCTTATTTTTATTATTGTTATTAATATTTTTAAAGTAAGGAGCTTCATGTACAGTGAGTGCTTTTATTTAATATTATACTTTTTTGTACCCTTTACTCGTTCACATATGTTAAAAGTCCCATGCTTCAAACCCATACATGTTAAGAATATCCCTAAAAAAAAGTTGTGTGCAGCATTTTTTACATTTCAAATAATGGAGGACATTGTTTGAAAGTTAATATTACCTGAAAAAAATGCGCTTTAGGACAAGCCTATATGGTAAAAGAAAAAAAACTCGCAGTAGCGTAGTACCGTCGCTGAGGACGTCAAGTGACGAAGCGCGCACGACGGAACTACGCATACTACGTCACTTCCCTGCAGACCAGTGGGTAGAACGCAGGTGCAGCGCACAGCCGTCACATCCCCCATCTCGGTACATGCACTGGGCTTAGTGACTTTGTACTTGTATCTCTGCTGGGATCTGTTGTTTCCCTATCCCAGTGTACTACTGGGTGCGAGGACACACTTCTTTGGGACTTTTTTCCTTTTTATTTTTGGTTTGTTTTAATAGATGTTTTTTTAAATAAAAGCGGTTTTTACTTTATCACACTATGGAAGCACTTTTTTTTATATATTTTTTGATGCATGAGGACATTACTGCATCCTCACCCACTTGGATACATCTGAAGCACCCATGACAAGCAACAGGGAGCAGTGAAGTCCATTTAGGATTACAGGCCTAATACCCCTGCAGGGGTTCCATGAGTCGGTGAGTAGTAAATCTGAAGGGGGAGCACAAAAGTCACCTGACAACAGTGTATGCACGAAAGTCACCCCTGGGAACTTCCTGACCTGTTGCAGTGAAAAACGCATGGGACTATTTCATTTTACTGTGATTCAACTGCTGCAATACATGCTGGGTCCGCATCTCAATATATGAACTGTGAAGCACCATAAAATTTGATGCATGCACATATATGGTTGATATAGTTGTATACCTGTGAACTAGCATATATCACCGTGATATGCTTATTGCAATATAGGGCATGTTTTTTGCTGGTTTGAACCACCTTCAGTTGAAATTTTACTGGTGGGCATAGTTCTAAGTCTAAGTACTGGTTGTTTATCTACCAGGGCTATACAGAGCTAATATAATACATAGCAGTATATATACAGCAGCATCGTCTCAATCTTATTATACCCATTCAGCCACTTACCTATATACCATTTTGGTTACAGGGTACACAATACTTATCGCCATATGCACAAATATAAACATCTACAGTGTAAGGAATTTAGAATGCCTCTTACCCATCTACACTAGTTAGTAGTGTCTATAATAAAAATCCCCTCCCTATACACCAATGAGGGGATAATTACGTTTGGTGTGTGAGAAAGTAATAAAAAAACATTTTTTTGGTTTTTCCTGTACATGCTTAGCAAACAGGTTTCCAGGTAGCGCCGATTAACCCATGGTTTTATAGCATATATTGTATGAAAGTTATATAGTCAATCAAGCTAAAAAAAGACACATGTCCTTTGAAAAAATGCAAATGACAAATAAATAAATAAAACATTGCATCGTTAGAATCATAAAACTATAGTTTGTACAGAGGAAAAAATACATGGTCCAATTTAGTCCACTAAGGAAACGAATTCCTTTCTGATCCCCTAACGCAATCAAATACACTTCATGACACTAGTATTTAGCATCAAACTATTTAAGTATACAGGCTAACATAATAATGATATATATGTAGCAGTGTAGTCGCCACTAGTAGCAAACATCCACCATATCACCCTGCTGCCAGACCTCCATATATCACCTCTGAGACAATGAACAGTCATTTACTTTGTTTTGTTTTTGTTTACTGTGGGGTATAACTTGGTTGGGGAAAGGGGAATATGGGATGCCCATAGATCAAATTACTTTGCCATCATATTTATAGATTTAAACTTTGGTTGAGCCATGAAGAAATGATGCGCATGTATAACTGCAGACTATTGCTCCTAGGACCTCCTCATCAATGGCCGTGTAAAGATGAGGACTTTACCCATGACCATGTAAGGGTGAAGCTCCCAGAAATCCTTCCCTCCTGCACAAAACCTATTCTGTAGCATATTATGTTTCTTGTCACATCTTCTTCTTGTATGCAAAAGAACCCACTCTGAATAGTCTCTAATGCTGACTCTGATTGGTTGCTGCTACTAGGCCAGAGGCTTGCAGTAGCTCTCCCCGGAGGCCTTGTAGTTTAATAGCATGTGCTGAACAGTGGACTACTTTTCCCAGCTAGCCCAGCTTGCAAATCCTGCGCCCTTGGGCGGCATCGATTTCACACTATTCCCCACAGTCTCTTCTTTGATCCAGGACTCCTCATCAATGACCGTGTAATGATGAGGACGTCACAGACTTCCTGGCATGTCTCCACATTGGGCCCTTCACTGTGGTACACTCACCGACCTTTCTCTGCCCCGAGTCCATGATGGAGAACTTAACTGGACTGTACGTTTCAACAGCTTCACCTGCCCTCTGCTCCAGGAATTCCTCATCAATGACCGTGTAATGATGAAGACTTCACCAATGACTGTGTAAAGGTGAAGTTCACACACAGCTCTCCCCGGCCCGCCCCCTGCCAATTACAGTTGGGGATTGGTCAGGGCTCCCAAATGAGATGCCTGCTACTCCAGTTCGAGGCCCTGCCCCTCCTCCGAAACATTCTCCCTGGAAGCAGGGGAGGCGCCTCAGCACTGATGTATGGGTGGTCACACCCACTGCTATAGTAACCACTCCCCGCCCCAGATCAAAACAAGCAGGCCTAGCCTAAAGCATAGGCCTGCCTAAATTTACCTGTAACTTTTAAAGTGTTTGTCAGTTGTAGGCCAGGTAGAAATTAGCATGACATTTAGGATGAAAGTGAACTGAAAGACTGTAAATAACCCATAGTACTTGGTGCTGGAATCAGTAACAACTGTGTTTTCTTTTAAGTAGTATTATGGTGGTATTATAGTTGTATCAAGAAAAATATCTAAAACTACTGAAAAAAGTCATTAGCAGCCAGGAATATCTTACCTTAGCATGAGTGATCTCAAAACAACGTTCAGTATAGCTACCATGTGATTTTTCACTGGTTAGCTCTACTTGAAGAATATCATAAGTCTTTCTCTTCTCTTTCCAGTACGGAGCACAGCTATTTTCCTGGTGAGACACAGGTAAAAAACATTAAAGACACTGACTCTTATTTATATTTTTTAGGAAGATAACAGGGACAGTTTAATAAGCAGACCCTTAAAAACATACTTATTCAGAAAAGGGACAATAGGGCTAGCCTGAAAATGTACCAAAATGAAAAAATGGCATAAAAAATAAAATAAAAATTATGCACTACTCACATTGTTCTCCTGGTTAGGTGCAGATAGCATAACAATTGCCTTGGCCTTCTTTTGGAAAACCATTTGCCAGAACTCAGACAGTGTATTTTTAAGAGGTGCTTGGGCAGCAATTATCTCCCGTGTTCCCCAGTATCCCTGCAGCAAAGCAAAATAAATTACAAAAAAGCCAAATCCACTTTTGTGCACTATTAATAATAATAATAATAATAATATTTTTACCTGAAATGCAGCATCCCAGAGATGCTCATTATAGATTTTGCCTATCACTACACAGCCTAGCTTCAAAATCTTTCCAGTTCTGCACATGCTTCAGGTCTCTATATATATCAATGGAAAGCTCATTCACCACCCGTCAACCTGTGATTGGCTTTCCAAGGAAACCTACAGAGACCAGTGTGAGCAGGCAGCAGGGGCTCGGTGCAGGAGTGGTAAGTTTCTAAAGTTGTTAAGCAGGATAGACAGCAAAGCAGGATGGGCTGCTAAGCAGGATGGACAACAAAGATCTCCAGGATTTTGCCTCAATTTATCAATTATATTACAAAAACGGTAATTACTGTATCCTACAAAAATAATCAGAACAGTGTGTGAGTGTATGTGTGTGTGTGTGTGTGTGTGTGTGTGTGTGGGGGGGGGGGGGGGTGCCTCTGGATCATGAACTAAAAGTGTACTTATGGATCCTTGGAAGCATATCAATGTTTTATGAGAATTGCTTCAACTTATCACATGAAATCACAAGCCTAGATATATGTAAATATCACAAAAATTAGGCACAAAGTCATAAATAACTTGATCACTGTGCCTTTAGTATCATGGGTTATTGTACACTACTCTGCTTAACAGTCAGTCAGTAAATTAATTCGATTATGTTTTGCCTTTGTTCATGTGGGAAGCTCATAAGTGCGTTATTAGAGGTGCACTAATAAATATTGGGACCAGACACAAGAGAGAGAGGCTAAATAATCTTTCTACTTGAATTGCCCAAATACAGGATGTACACATAAACAATCATTGACAATGACAAAGGCAGATGAACTCTGTCTACTGTGAGACCAAGTTAATATTATGCTTTTAGACAAGGTAAAAGTTAAAAAATATTTTCTTAGTGTCGGTTATATGAGTTTGGCAATAAATCAGGTAGATTATTAGCAAGATCCATTTGCATACCATGACCTGGACATTCATACCGCAAATCATCACTGCTCAAGGCTCTAAATAAAAGTCAGATGACATAACAGATGGTTTCAGAGAATTCTACAAATTTTTATATAGTGTACCAGAATTACAATGTTAGTCAAGGGATGTTATAGACCAATACCTCACAAAGGCAGGGTTATCCAAATTATCACCTAAGGCACGGGATTCCATGGAGGATCTAATAACCGCAGAAGAATTGTCAAATGCCATTAAAGACATGCCAACAGGAAAAGCCCCTGGACCAGATGGCTTCTCTCTTTAATACTATAAAACTTTTCAGCAATGTTTATTGACATGGTTTCTAAGGGCTTATAGCTCTATTATACAAGGACACCTAATGATATGGGACATGCTTACATAATTGTAGTAGCAAAAGAAGATAAAGACCCAGCTTGGTGTACCGGTTACTGAATGAAATCTCTTTTAAATACTGATTTAAAACTTTTTGACAAAATCTTACCTACACATCTTATTCCTCACTTATCTTGTATGATACATTATGATCAAGCCAAGTTTTTTCCTGGTAGAGAGTCCCAGGACTACACCTGCAGGGCACTGAACCTAATTTATCTCACCAATGTCAAGTTCCTCCTGCTGTTGCTTCTTTCAACAGATGCAAAGAAGGCCTTTGAAAGAGTGGATTGGAACTTTCTGAGAAGAACGCTGCCTCATATTGGCCTTGGCAAAAACATGCTGAGATGGATAATAGCCCTATATGCGCATCCAGTTACATTGCTAAAAGGCTAACAATGTATTTTGTCTGATTTTTGTTTAATAAATGGTCCCAGACAGGGCTGCCTCCTCTCACCACTTATTTTTATTCTGACACTGGAGCCTCTACTTGCCTGTTCTTCATATCTAGACTAGAAACATCGGTCCCTAATCTATTACAAGAACTCAAGGCTTATTCAAAATTACTTAAATTACAAAATTATTTTAACCAAATCAGAAGCCAGAAATATTACTATCCCTTCTATCAGTATGTAAGCCCTAGAGACAAATTTTCCTTTTAAGTGGGAAAACTAAAAACTTAAGTATCTTGGGATTTGTCCTATTTCAAAACTTGAAAATGTATTTAAAGAAAACTTTCTCACTTTATTAGCAATGTTCCAACGGTACCTAAAGAACTGGAGACACTGCACACATACATGGTTTGAGAGGAACAGTATTCTAAAGAAGAATGCTTTCCTCCAGTTACTGTATATTTTTCAAACTCTCCCAATTTTCTTGACAACACTGAAACATGAATTTCCCCATTTTTTTTGCAGCTTAAAAATGCCTCTCCATGTTATTCTATGTGTCTATCCACACACAGGCATTTTTAAGCTTTTTTTTAAAAAAATGTCTGACGCTGCTAAAAGCAGCTGTAAAAATGCCCTGTGTGCATGAGGCCTTAGATTTGACAAGATAGGACATCAAAAATAATCTTGAAGTGCTTACAGAATTGTTACTGAATTTAAAATTATCTAGCTAGGACACAATGAATGCAGGAAATATGATCTGACTTTTTCACAGTTAAAATGTAATATAATGCTTAACCACTTGCCGACCACCTAACGCAGATATACTGCGGCAGAATGGCACGGGCAGGCAAAATCACGTACCCTCTGGGCCCAAGGCGGTCGGCTTCGTTGGGGAAGCGATACAGGCTGAGGGGGAGGCCACTCATTTGTGGCCACCCCCTTGCGATCGCTCCCCACGAATGAAAATCTTCCTCTGCTGCTGTAATGTAAACAGTGGCAGAGGAAGTGATGTCATCGCTCCTCGAGCCGGTCTTTTCGTTCCGGCACCGAGGAGAAAGACATCAATGTGAGTTGCACCAACACTACACTAACAGTAGAACACGCAGGCACACTTTTCACCCCCCATCACCCCCCGATCACCCCCCTGTACCCCCTGTCACAGTGACACCAATAGCAGTTTTTTTTTTGTTGCATTGGTGTCAGTTTGTGACAGTTATGCCGCGTACACACAAGCGGACTTTACGGCAGACTTTGCCCGGCGGACTTTGACGGACTTTACGACGGACTTTCTGAATGAACGGACTTGCCTACACACAATCAACCAAAGTCTGTCGAATTTGTACCTGATGATGTACGACCGGGCTAAAATAAGGAAGTTCATAGCCAGTAGCCAATAGCTGCCCTAGCGTGGCTTTTTGTCCGTCGAACTAGCATACAGACAAGCGGACTTTTCGACCGGACTCGGGTCCGTCGGATAGATTTGAAACATGTTTCAAATCTAAGTCCGTCCAACTTTTGAGAAAACAAAGTCCGCTGGAGCCCACACACGATCAAATTGTCCGACGAAATCCCGTCCGCCGGGCAAAGTCTGCCGTAAAGTCCGATCGTGTGTACGCGGCATAATAAGTGGTAGGGCACTTAGTGTTAGCCCCCTTTAGGTCTAGGGTACTCCCCTTTAGGTCTAGGGTACCCCCCTAACCCCCCCTAAAAAAGTTTTAACCGCTTGATCACCCCCGTCGCCAGTGTCACTAAGCGATCGTTTTTCTGATCGCTGTATTAGTGACACAGGTGACGCTAGTTAGAGAGGTAAGTATATGGGTTCGCCGTCAGCGTTTTATAGCGACAGGGACCCCCATATACTACCTAAAAAAGGTTTTAACCCCCTGGTTGCCCCCTAGTTAACCCTTTCACCAGTGATTACCGTATAACTGTTACGGGTGACGCTGGTTAGTTAGTTTGTTTATTATAGTTTCAGGGCACCCGCCGTTTATTACATTATAAAGGTTTAACCCCTTAATCACCCGGCGGTGATATAAGTTAAGTTTTTAAAGGTCAGATAAGGTCTGCATCGCCCCAGGCAGCGTTGGGTTAGTTCCAGTACCGCTAACACCCACGCAGGCCGCATACACCTCTCTTAGTGGTATAGTATCTGAACGGATCGATATCTGATCCGATCAGATCTATACTAGCGTCACTAGCAGTTTAGGGTTCCCAAAAATGCACTGTTAGCGGGATCAGCCCAGATACCTTCTAGCACCTGCGTTTTGCCCACTCAAGTGCTGTATCGATCGATCACTGTCACTTACAAAACACTAAACACACATAACTGCAGCATTCGCAGGGTCAGGCCTGATCCCTGTGATCGCTAACAGTTTTTGTTAGTAGCGTTTTGATACAGTCGCTAACAGTCAGGAGCTTTTTTGCCTGTGAGTCTCACTAGTGTACCACTAAATTTAGAGCCCAAAATGGCAAATCGAAGGTACACTAGTGAAGAGGCCTACACGTTTCTGAGCATGACAGATAGTGAAGAGGAAGTCACTCATCTGTCAGATTCAGGCTCAGAATACGAACCCTTTAGACGACAGCGGCTCCATGACAGATAGCTCTGATGACGGAGTTGTGGTCCCTGCCAAGGTCAGGCGTACCAGACCCCGAACTTCTTCTTCTGTCCTTGAAGTGCAAGAACCACAGGTCCCTCGTATGGAGCAGAGAAGTACTAGTGCCGCTATTCCTTCTGGTGAACTGGCAAGCACCAGCGGCCTAGTACACCCTGGTCGTATATCCAGCACTGCAGTAACACTTGGTGACGTGGCGAGTCCCATAAGTGCAGTTTAAGCTGGCGAGGTGGCAAGCACAAGTAGTGTCCCACTGCCACCAAGAAGACGAACACAGGCCCGTCGTGCCCATAGTGCCCTTCCTGCTGCATTCGCCAATCCCAATTGGGAACCCACCACTTCTGCAGCACCCGTACTTCCCCCATTCACTGGCCAACCCGGCATTCAGGTGGAAACAGTTGATTTTAAGTCACTGAATTTTTATTCGCTGTTTTTCACCGAAGATCTCTATAGATCTATTGTGGACCAAAGCAATTTGTACGCTGGTCAACACATCGCCACTATTCCCCAGTCCTCCCTTGCCAAAGATTGGAAACCAATTACGGTTTCAGAATTTAAGCTCTTTCTGGGCCTTTCCCTCAACTTGGGCATAAATAAAAAGAGTAAGTTGCGGTCATATTGGTCCACTGACCCAATTTACCATATGCCCGTGTTCTCTGCCTCCATGGCCAGGGCACGATATGAGCAGATTTTGCGGTTCATGCACTTCAACAACAATGAACTATGTCATCCTCGTGGAGACCCTGAATACGATCGGCTCTACAAAATTCGGCCCCTCGTAAACCACTTCAACCAACTTTTTGCAGACTTGTTTACTCCCCATCAAGTTGTCTGTGTTGATGAGTCCCTGATTAAGTTTTCTGGCCACTTGTCATTCAAACAGTACCTTCCCAGCAAGTGTGCCAGACACGGGGTCAAGATGTATAAGCTCTGTGACAGGGCCACAGGCTATACATGTAGGTTTACGAGGGCAAAGATAGTCACGTAGAGCCGACAAACTGCAAGATTGTGTGGGACTTGGTGTCACCCTTATTCGGAAAGGGGTACCACTTGTACGTGGACAATTATTACACGAGCGTGCCACTTTTTAGCCACCTTTTTGATCATCAGATTGGAGCATGTGACACAGTGCGACCTAATAGCCGGGGCTTTCCCCAGCGGCTTGTAGATTCACATCTTAGGCTGGGGGAGAGAGCCTGCTTGCAGTGTAATAATTTGCTCGCTATGAAGTGGAGGGATAATAAGAATGTTTTCGTTCCTACCTCCCTTCGTGCAGACACGACGGTCCAAATTACTACGGCGACTGGTGTTGTGGAGAAACCCCTTTGTGTCCACGAATATAACCAAAATATGGGAGGGGTGGACCTCAGCGACCAGTTGTTGGCGCCATACCTAGTTGCCCGTAAGGCCAGACGCTGGTACAAAAAAGTGTCTGTTTATTTATTTCAATTTTCTTTGCTGAACGCTTATGTGTGTCATGTACCTTACAGCGGAGTCTGAAATGACGAGGGTGGCCTCTTGCACGGTTCCAGTCCTAGCACCCCTGGAGGTTGAGACAGGGCTGCTAGGGCAACGGAAGGGCGCAGGTGCCTGCTGGCAGGATCAGGAACACCGGAGCCTTAGAGGAGCTGGTGGGATGCCGATCCTGGATTGGTTCAGGAAAGTCCAATAGGAGTACTTGCAAGGTCAGGGACAGGCAGGAGTAGGCAACGTGCTGGCAGGAAGGTACACAATCGGCAGGCAGGTTCATAGTCAGGGGCTGGCGGTGGTTTTCAACGAGCTGGCAGAGAAGTACAAGATCGGAAGACAGAGCCGTAGTCAGAAGTTCAAGCTGGGTTCGGTACAGGAAGCAGAGGCAGGCAGAGTTGCAGGGATAATCCGAAAGAGTAGTCAGGAAAGCCAAGGGTTCAGGATCAAGGTTCAATCAAGACAGCAGCAAGGATACAGGAACTAGCTGAGACAATCCAGCACTGACACTAGTATGCTGATCCTTTAAATAGGGCGCCTTGCGCCGTGATTCGTTGGCGTGCGGACGTGCCCACGCTGACGTGCACTCGTTCGTATGAGAGTGCTAACGTGCGTGCCTGGTCCGGGGCTCACTCGTTCGTGCCACACGTCTGGCTGGCGCACGGGAACAAGCATTTGTGATGGTTCTCTAACATTGCCCTCTCCTTACGGGCAGCCTCCGGATGCCCCTCTGGATCCTTCTTTCTGGATGAGAGCGATTGGCCTTGGGGCATGGAGGTTTGCTTCTGGTTCCCAGGAATTTTCTTCTGGACCAAAACCTTTCCACTTAATTAGATATTGATTATGTCCTTGCCTTTTCCTGCAATCTACAATGGTCTCAATTTCGAACTCCTCCTCTCCTTATTCACCATTATAGCCTCTGGGGGCCCCACTTCACGACCTGGAAAGGGATTAACCACGTCAGGTTTCAACAAGGAAGTATGAAACACAGGATGGATCTTGAATGAGTTGGGAAGTTCAAGTTCATACGCTACTAGGTTGATTTTTCTCTTGATCGGGAAAGGTCCCAGATATTTAGGTCCTAATTTCCTGGACGGACAGGCCAATTTCAGATTGATTGTCGAAAGCCACACACGGTCACCAACTTTCAAATCCAGTTCTCCTCTTCTCTTCTCTCCTCACCTCTTCCTGTCAAAGAACCTTTTATTAACCTCCTGTGTCCTGGAAATGGTCTCTCTCAGCATCTGGTTATTGGTAGCAAGGAAATATAGTCTGTCCTGAACAGCTGGCAAAGGAGAGTCTGGAATTAACGTTGGCAAGAAAGAGGGATGAAACCCATAATTTGAGAGGAAGGGAGATTGGTTGGTAGCTGCATGGGCAGAGTTGTTAAATGCGAATTCCGCCAAGGGCAGTAGTGAGGCCCAATCTTCTTGGGTAAAAGAGGTAAAGCAGCGCAGGTATTGTTCTAACGTTTGGTTGGTACGCTCAGTCTGCCCATTGGACTGGGGATGGTAAGCTGAAGAGAAATTTAGTTTGATGCCCAGTGCTTCGTACAGTGCTTTCCAAAATCTTGAAGTGAACTGCACTCCACGATCTGAGACAATGTCACTAGGGATTCCATGCAATCTCACCACTTCTTTAATGAAAACTTCAGCAGTTTCTGTTGCTGATGGGGTCCCTTTCATGGGGACAAAATGTGACATCCTGGAGAGGCGAGCTACCACTACAAAGATGGATGAAAACCCTTCGGATGGAGGGAGCTCTACGATAAAATCCATCGCAACTTTATCCCAGGGTCTTTCAGGAATGGGTAGTGGTCTTAATAATCCCCATGCTTTGCTTTTGCTGTTTTTGTTCCTGAGACAGATTGAGCACGAGCCAACATATTTCCTGCAGTCCCTTGCTAAGCTGGGCCACCAAAAATGTCTCTGGATCAAATCCATGGTCTTGTATCCCCCGAAATGGCTGGCCAGCGGGTAGTCATGGCACACTTGTAAGATAGTAGTGCGCAGATTCTGTGGTACGAAAACTTTATTTCCCTGCCAATAGAGCCCATCATTTTCTTGAAGGTTCATATCTGGAGGCAGAGAGATTCCCCTGGATGCTAGACGAATCTGTGTCATTAAATCGGTTTGTGTAAGCAGAAGATTCCCAGCCTGTAAGATGGTATCCGTTTGGGGTGGAACCTCGACTTCCGTGAACATACGCGATAACGCGTCTGGTTTCACATTCTTGGATCCGGGCGGTAGGTTATATGGAAAATGAAGCGAGAAAAAAAAAGAGCCCATCTTGCTTGTCTGGGTCTGAGACATTTGAGAGTCCAGAGATACTCTAAATTTTTGTGATTCGTGAAGATCAGTATTGGGTGTGTTGCTCCCTCCAAGAGGTACCGCCACTCTTCCAGGGCCGATTTGATTGCCAACAGTTCCCGGTCTCCCACATCGTAGTTCCTTTCCGAAGGCCCTAATTTCTTTGAGAAAAAGGCCACAGGGTGCATTAGAGCTTTAGGTCATTGGCGCTGAGACAGGGTGGCCCCTACAGCGCTCTCTGAGGCATCTACTTCCAGTATGTATGGAAGGGCGGGGTCAGGGTGCTTTAATACCGGGGCAGAGGTGTAAAGCACCGGAGCTTTAGAGGAGCTGGTGGGATGCCGATCCTGGATTGGTTCAGGAAAGTTCAATAGGAGTACTTGCAAGGTCAGGGACAGGCAGGAGTCGGCAACGTGCTGGCAGGAAGGTACACAATCGGCAGGAAGGTTCATAGTCAGGGGCTGGTGGTGGTTGGCAACGAGCTGGCAGAGAAGTACAAGATCGGAAGACAGAGCCGTAGTCAGAAGTTCAAGCTGGGTTCGGTACAGGAAGCAGAGGCAGGCAGAGTTGCAGGGATAATCCGAAAGAGTAGTCAGGAATGCCAAGGGTTCAGGATCAAGGTTCAATCAGGACAGCAGCAAGAATACAGGAACTAGCTAAGACAATCCAGCACTGACACTAGTATGCTGATCCTTTAAATAGGGTGCCTTGCGCCGTGATTAGTTGGCGAGAGGACGTTCCCACGCTGACATGCACTTGTTCGTATGAGAGTGCTAACATGCGTGCCTGGTCCGGGGTTCACTCGTTCGTGCCGCACGTCTGGCTGGCGCATGGGAACGAGCATTTGTTATGGTTCTCTGACATTGCCCCCTCCTTATGGGCAGCCTGCTATACAGAGCTTCAGGACGGTCTGGATCCTTCCTTAAATTCCAGGAAGAGATCGTCAGAGCCCTTCTGTTTCCAGACGGTGCTCCACCTCACCTTTCACTGCATTAGAGGCATTTTCTTTATGTCCTCCCGAGTACCCCTACCCAACGAGCCCCCCAAAAAAGATGTCGTGTCTGCAGCAAGGGCGTGATATAGGCGTGACACCAGGTATTATTGTCCCTCCTGTCCTGACAATCCTGGTCTTTGCATTGGTGAATGTTTTGAATGCTACCATACACTAGTTGAGTATTAGCGTAGGGTACAGCACTGCAAAGACTAGGACACACTTT
The DNA here is from genome assembly GCA_037952925.1 of Lithobates clamitans. NCBI lineage: Eukaryota > Metazoa > Chordata > Amphibia > Anura > Ranidae > Lithobates > Lithobates clamitans. The sequence continues at coordinate 7,196,819 of JBBGZY010000430.1, read as the reverse complement.
CACAGGGTTTCCCAAGATGCCATCGCATTTTGAGAGACCCAAACCTGGTACCAGTTACAAAAGTTAAAGTTACAAAAAAAAGTTTAAAAAAAACCCAAAAAAACAAAAAAAAGTAAAAAAAAAAATAACAAAAAAAATATAAAATAAAAAAAACAAGAATAGTTGTTGTTTTATTGTTCTCTCTCTATTCTCTCTCTATTGTTCTTCTCTTTTTTACTGTATTCTATTCTGCAATGTTTTATTGTTGTTGTTTTTATCATGCTTGCTTTATAGGTATGCAATTTTTTTATACCTTACTGTTTACTGTGTTTTATTGGTAACCATTTTTTTGTTTTCAGGTACGCCATTCAGCTGCAGAACAGATTTATCCATCTTGACAGCAACAGCGTTTGCTCCCACGATACATAAAGCTGTGACTCCAGCGCTGTCGGAGGTGATTTCACCACCACAGTTACATACTTCAGCATGCATGCTGCAGCGTGGGGGTAGCAGTGGGTGGAGGAGCGATTTGCTCCTGCCTTTTGCGGGAGGATGCCCCCATGCTTCGGCATATATATATTTTAGGCACAGGTTGCGTTAAATGTTTTATTTTTTACTATGTTTTTTTTTGTATTTGCTTTGCAGGTATGGTAATTCTTACTGTTATACTGTAATGTTACTTTGTTTTATTGTTAACCATCATTTGCTTAGCAGGTACGCCATTCAATTGCAGCGCGGATTTATTTATCTTGACAGCAACATCGTTTGCTCCCACGATACATAAAGCCGTGACTCCAGCGCTGTCGGAGGTGATTTCACCACCAGTTACATACTTCAGCATATATGCCGAAGCGTGGGGGCAGCAGTGGGTGGAGGAGCGATTTGCTCCTACCTTTTGCGGGAGAATGCCCCATGCTTCGGCATATATAAACGGTGCATGTATGCCCATCATTAGAAGTGGATGGATGAAGGGAGGTATTCTAATGGTGGGCATACCCATGATCAATATCTTTTTTTCGTTCAGCCCACAGGCTGCATGAAAAAAAAGTTTACAATATATGCCCAACAAGGACCAGCAACGTACTGGTATGTTGCTGGACTTTGAGTGGTTATACCAGAATGATGCCTGCAGGTTTAGGTATCATCTTGGTATCATTCTTGTCAGCCAGCAGTCGACTTTCATGTAAAAGCAATCCTAGCAGCTAATTAGCCTCTAGACTGCTTTTACAAGCAGTGGGAGGAAATGCCCCCCCCACCGTCTTCCATGTTTTTCTCTGGCTCTCCTGTCCCAACAGGGAACCCGAGAATGCAGCCGGTGATTCAGCCAGCTGACCATAGAGCTGATCAGAGACCAGAATTGCTCCAATCATCTCTATGGCCTAAGAAACCGGAAGCTATGAGCATTTCATGACTTAGATTTTGCCGGATGTAAACAGCGCCATTAGGAAATTGGGAAAGCATTTTATCACACCGATCTTGGTGTGGTCAGATGCTTTGAGGGCAGAGGAGAGATCTAGGGTCTATTAAACCCCAATTTTTTCAAAAAAGAGTACCTGTCACTACCTATTGCTATCATAGGAGATATTTACATTCCCTGAGATAACAATAAAAATGATTAAAAAAATAAAAAAATTAAAGGAACAGTTTAAAAATAAGATAAAAAAGGAAAAAAAAAAAAAAGAAAAAAAAAAAAGCACCCCTGTCCCCCCCTGCTCTCGCACAAAGGCGAACGCAAGCGTCGGTCTTGCGTCAAATGTAAACAGCAATTGCACCATGCATGTGAGGTATCACCGCGAAGGTCAGATAGAGGGCAGTAATTTTAGCAGTAGACCTCCTCTGTAAATCTAAAGTGGTAACCTGTAAAGACTTTTAAAGGCTTTTAAAAATGTATTTAGTTTGTCGCCACTTCACGTTTTTGCGCAATTTTAAAGCATGTCATGTTTGGTATCCATGTACTCAGCCTATGATCATCTTTTTTACTTCATCAAACATTTGGGCAATATAGTGTGTTTTAGTGCATTAAAATTTAAAAAAGTGTGTTTTTTCCCCAAAAAATGCGTTTGAAAAATCGCTGCGCAAATACTGTGTGAAAAAAAAAATGAAACACCCACCATTTTAATCTGTAGGGCATTTGCCTTAAAAAAATATATAATGTTTGGGGGTTCAAAGTAATTGTCTTGCAAAAAAAAATAATTATTTCATGTAAACAAAAAGTGTCAGAAAGGGCTTTGTCTTCAAGTGGTTAGAAGAGTGGGTGATGTGTGACATAAGCTTCTAAATGTTGTGCATAAAATGCCAGGACAGTTCAAACCCCCACTATTGCTATTTGCTGAGAGGCATGTCAAGTCCATGGAATATTTTATATTGTGACACAAGTTGCGGGAAAAAGACACTTTTTTTTTTTTGCACAAAGTTGTCACTAAATGATATATTGCTTAAACATGCCATGGGAATATGTGAAATTACACCCCAAAATACATTCTGTTTCTTCTCCTGAGTATGGGGATACCACATGTGTGAGACTTTTTGGGAGCCTAGCCGCGTACGGGACCCCAAAAACCAAGCACCGCCTTCAGGCTTTCTAAAGGCGTTTTTGATTTCACTCTTCACTGCCTATCACGGTTTCGTGATGAGAGCTGCATAATACTCACCATGCCTCTCAGCAAATAGCTTTGGGTGTCCACTTTCCAAAATGGGGTCATTTGGGGGGGGGGGGGGGGTCTGTGCTATCTTGGCATTTTATGGCCTTCGAAACTGTGATAGGTAGTGAGGAGTGAATCAAAAATTTACGCCCTTAGAAATTCTTAAGGCGGTGCTTGGTTTTCGGGGCCCCGTTTGCGGCTAGACTCCCAAAAAGTCCCACACATGTGGTATTCCTGTACTCAGGAGAATCAGCAGAATGTATTTTGGGGTGCAATTCCACATATGCCCATGGCCAGTGTGAGCAATATATAATTTAGTGACAACTTTGTGCAAAAAAAAAAATTTTCCTGCAACTTGTGGCAAAATTTAAAATATTCCATGGACTCAACATGCCTCTCAGCAAATAGCTTGGGGTGTCTACTTTCCAAAATGGGGTCATTTGGGGGGGGGGGGTTTGTGCCATCTTGCCATTTTATGGCCTTCAAAACTGTGATAGGTAGTGAGGAGTGAAATCAAAAATTTACGCCCTTAGAAATCCTGAAGGCGGTGATTGGTTTTGGGGTCCCATATGCGGCTAGGCTCCCAAAAAAGTCCCACACATGTGGTATCCACATACTCAGGAGAAGCAGAAGAAAGTATTTTGGAGTGTAATTCCACATATGCCCATGGCATGTTTGAGCAATATATCATTTAGTGACAACTTTGTGCAAAAAAAAAAAGAAAAAAAAAATTGCAATTTTCCCGCAACTTGTGTCAAACTATAAAATATTCCATGGACTCAACATGTCTCTAAGCAAATAGCTTGGGGTGTCTACTTTCCAAAATGTGGTCATGGGGGGGGGGGGTTGTGCCATCTTGGCATTTTATGGCCTTCAAAACTGTGATAGGTAGTGAGGAGTGAAATCAAAAATTTACGCCCTTAGAAATCCTGAAGGCGGTGCTTGGTTTTGGGGCCCCGTATGCGGCTAGGCTCACAAAAAGTCCCACACATGTGGTATCCCCGTACTCAAGAGAAGCAGCTAAATGTATTTTGGGGTGCAATTCCACATATGCCCATGGCCTGTGTGAGCAATATATCATTTAGTGACAACTTTTTGTAAATTTTTCTTTTTTTTTGTCATTTTTCAATCACTTGGGACAAAAAAAAAAAAGAATATTCAATGGGCTCAACATGCCTCTCAGCAATTTCCTTGGGGTGTCTACTTTCCAAAATGGGGTCATTTGGGGGGGTTTGTACTGTCCTGCCATTTTAGCACCTCAAGAAATGATATAGGCAGTCATAAACTAAAAGCTGTGTAAATTCCAGAAAATGTACCCTAGTTTGTAGATGCTATAACTTTTGCGCAAACCAATAAATATACGCTTATTAACATTTTTCTACCAAAGACATGCGGCCGAATACATTTTGGCCTAAATGTATAACTAAAATTGAGTTTATTGGATTTTTTTTATAACAAAAAAGAAAAAAATATCATTTTTTTCTAAATTTTCGGTCTTTTTCCGTTTATAGCGCAAAAAATAAAAAATGCAGAGGTGATCAAATACCATCAAAAGAAAGGGGGAAGAAAAGGACGCAAATTTTGTTTGGGTACAGCATTGCATGACCGCGCAATTATCAGCTAAAGCGACACAGTGCCAAATTGTAAAAAGTGATCGAGTCAGGAAGGGGGTAAATCCTTCTGGGGCTGAAGTGGTTAACTAAAGAGAGTAATAAAGTTAGTGGATTTTGCTATTGGGCAGTGACATTTACTGTTTGTAAATGATGGAACACTAATGAGCTTTTCAGAGCTTATAAAGTTTTTGCACTTGTTTTGAACAACATTTGAACTTTGTGCTCCCTATTTCAGATTTTAGCTAGAAATGCAAATGAACATACAGTTATATATGAGGCATTGATGTATACAGAATCTTCATTGTCACTTTCATCATCTGAAGACATTTCAGAATCCTCCGTTACTTCTTGTTCTGGCTCTTCATCAATCTTGATCTGAACACGGTTAAATTCATCTGTGTTGATAAGAAGACAGTTACTTATAGAGAACACCCTAATAAACACAAAACTGCAGTAAATGTATTGTTAGTATTTTATATAATATGTATGTAACATTAAGCTTGTATCTGTGAAACAGAGGAAAATGCTAACAGCATCAGCATATGTAAAATATTGCTGGATCACATGAAATCCAATCTAACCATGGCCACATATACCTTACGTCTTACTTCCCAACAGATTTGCCAAGGTGATGGTGAAGTCACTGGGTTTTCCCACTGGATCCTGAAAAAGACGAGGATCCCAAAAACAAGAATGCACACCTGCACAGTGTTGGAGAATCTTCTTGTGAGAGTTGGGATCCTGAATTGTAGTAAGATCCTGCTGTGAGGCCCAGTGACATCAGCGAAAGGAAATAAAAGCACCCAGAAATTGGGAAATGTATTTCTTTTTTTTTCCGTATTCAATATTTATTTTTATTGCACTGCTTTTAATTAGTGTTTTAGAATCAAGACGTTAATGTGAAACAGAAGAAAATATTTTAGAAAAGTATGTATATATTGCTAAATCACATGAACGCCATCCTAAACATGGCCACGTAGTGTGAATGGTGGAAGTGTATCAGGTTTTGCATTGATGGTGCACACTTTAGGCATTTTACTTTATATAACACTATGCCCAGCCTTGCAGCTCTTCTTCTAACTTAAGTTTTCCTATCTTTTACTATTTTATTACTACATAATGTTGTACTACTGCTTGTGAACCTTTGAGAAGTTTCTTATAGACTGCAATGAATACATCTGCATAGCTCCCAACTGTCCCTGATTTCGAGGGACTGTCCCTGATTTGGAACAAAGTCCCTCTGTCCCTCTTTCCTCCTCATTTGTCACTCGTTTTGGTCTGATCTATACAGTTGTATATAAAATCCACTATTTATCTTTTAAAAGTGTTTCCCAGAGCTAAACCTTTCATCCAATTTCTAAATTGCTGTATTTGTAAATTTCAAAAGCCAATATAAAGGAAAAGTAGTGGTAAAAAAAAAAAAAAGCACTTGTGGGTTTAAATCATTTTTTGGATAATTCTCCTTTAAGGAGGCGTGGCAGGGTTTGTGTCTTATGCCTACATACATTTGCTAATAGGTGTCCCTCGTTCCCATCTCAAAGAGTTGGGAGGTATGTATCTACAGACCTAATTAACAAAAACACATGGTTCATTTTACAGTTGCTGTATCTGTTTAACAAATATTTCAACAACCAAGATAATAAAATGGATGGTACACCAAAACACTAGGTCCGCTTATGCGACAGCTCTTACCTCCTAACTATAAAACTCTAGATTAAAAAAAGTAAATATAGCAAAAATTTATGGTAAATCATAAAAATATTTATCTTGCCTACTAGCATCCCAGCAGGCTGTCCTAGGTGATGGTGAGGTCAATTGGCTTTCTCATACGATCCTGAGTAAGCTAAGGATCCCAGATACAATGAGAATGTGCAATTGTACAGTGCTGGAGCATCTTCTTGTGAGAATTGGGATCCTGAATTGTAGTAAGGTCCTATTGTGAAGCCCAGTGACATCAGCGACAGTAAACAGAAAGCGTCCAGAACTCGGGAAAGGTATGCATTCATTTTTTTATTCAAATGTTTTTATTTGATTTTACTGCTTTCAGTTAGTGTTTTTAATCAGGAAAACTAATTTAATGGCCGTCATATCAAAGTGGAACCTCCTCTTACTGTTAACCTATATATCACTATATAAAACGGTTTCAATGGGATTATAGCGAGGATCAGACCTTGGCCTTTTTAAAATACAAAATGCATTTCATTGACACATTATTGTTGATTTACTTTTTTTTTAAATATATAGAAAGATTTACTGTATATACATAGAATAGGAAAGGCTCTGTTTTCTTCACTGACCATTTTTACTTTACTACTGCTATTTCCGCTAACACAATACAAAATGTTTTACTTCTATGTACATACCGTATTTATCGGCGTATAACACGCACTTTTTTCCCCTTAAAATCAGGGGAAAGTCGCAGGTGCGTGTTATACGCCGATCCCCTGCGATCCGACCTGTCATATTTTCAAAATCGCCGATCGCGATTTGAAAATGGCGCCGCCGGCGCCGAAATACACAGAGCCGGTCCTCGGCTCTTTCCGGCGGCTGTCGTTCATTTTCGGCTCCACTCGTAGTCCTGAGCGGAGCTATCCGAACCTACTCGGCTAGGTTCGGATAGCTCCGCTCGGGACTACGAGTGGAGCCGAAAATGAACGACAGCCGCCGGAAAGAGCCGAGGACCGGCACTGTGTATTTCGGTGCCGGCGGCGCCATTTTCAAATCGCGATCGGCGATTTTTAAGCCCAGAATGGCTGGGATCACTGGGGGAAGGCTGCACTGGGGAAGGCTGCACTGGGGAAAGCTGCACTGGGGAAGACTGGACTGGGGAAGGCTGCACTGGGTAAAGCTGCACTGGGGAAGACTGCACTGGGGAAGACTGCACTGGGGAAGGCTGCACTGGGTAAAGCTGCACTGGGGAAGACTGCACTGGGGAAGGCTGCACTGGGTAAAGCTGCACTGGGGAAGTCTGCACTGGGGAAGTCTGCACTGACAAGGCTGCACTGGGGAAGTCTGCACTGGGGAAGGCTGCATTGACAAGGCTGCACTGGGGAAGGCTGCACTGACAAGGCTGCACTGGGGAAGGCTGCACTGACAAGGCTGCACTGACAAGGCTGCACTGACATGGCTGCACTGACAAGGCTGCACTGACAAGGCTGCACTGACATGGCTGCACTGACAAGGCTGCACTGACAAGGCTGCAATGATGGGCGTTTAAATGTAAGTTTTTTTTCCCTTCAACTTCCCTCCTAAAAGTTTTTTTTTCCTTAAAATTCCCTCCTAAATTGGGGTGCGTGTTATACGCCGGTGCGTGTTATACGCCGATAAATACGGTATTTACCAAATACTATAAGCAGAGGTTTACAAAGGACAGCCTCTACCCATGCCACATCCAAGAAATTGTTAGAAAAAAAGAGAGGGGTTGCAGGGACACACCCTGCTAATACTGGACTTTAATGGCATACCATGAAATAAGGATAAAAAGATTTTTAGATCATAGAACATAATATAAAAACATGAAGATATCATGTTTCAATATAACATAATGAACCTCCTAATACCTTCTAATATACTTATCATTTATAAGTTTGAGGTGTTCAAGTTATTCCATCTTCCAGGGGGTTGACCCCTAGAAGATTGAGTAACGTGAACACTATGATCTAAAAAATCTTTTTGAATTTTAAAAAATGTTGTAATAAAAATCCATTTTTATTCAAATCTATCATTGTCTCTTGGTATACCATTAAAGTGCAGTACAGTGGAACCTTGGTTTACAAGTAACGTGGTTAACAAGCGTTTTGAAAGACAAGCAACTTTTTTTTTTAAATCCTGACTCGGTTTGCGAGTGTTGTCTTGCAAAACCAACAGGATTCAGGCCAATGGGATGTGCTGTACGATATTTGGCCAGAGGGGCGGGGGCGCTGGTGACACTCGAAACGGTTTGGAGCCATTCGGAAATACTCGGAAACACTCGGAAATACTCGGAAACACTCGGAAATACTCTGTTCTCAAGTGTTTCTGAGCCTTTCCGGCACCCCCCCCACCTCTGGCCACATGCGGTATTGCATGCAATAGAAGTCAATGCGGAACAAATTATCTTCGTTGCCATTAACTTCTATGGGGAAACTCGCTTTGATATGCGAGTGCTTTAGATTACAAGCATTGTCCTGGAACGGATTATGCTCGTAATCCAAGGTTCCACTGTATTAGCAGGGTGTGTCCCTGCAACCCCTTTCTTTTTTTGTAAGCAAAGGTTGTTCACCTAGGGAAAAAAATGCTCAGTGTGCAAATTGTAAGTTAACTTTACAAAGTGAATGTTGGTAAAAAGAGTGAAGCTGCTTTCATGTTAAATACCCAAATATGTGCTAGAAACTTCAGGTTTAAAAAAAAAATCCTTGCACATGATTGGGTATTCAACGTAAGCAGCTTCACTTTATTTACGAACATTAACTTTGCGGGAAAAAAAATGCAATCTGAAGTTCTGAGTTTCTGAAATATTTTTAACCTTTCTTAGTCCTGTGATCCTTTTCTGTGATTCTCTGAAATCTTTCCTTGCACTGATATGAACAGGTAACTAAACTGATGTGTTTTCTATATGTAGCAGGGCAGGTTAAAGGCACAACTTATTGTGTGGAGCACTTTTACCAATTATGTATTAATATTGTTATTATCATGATTAATGTTATGTGCAGAGTAATTTCTTAAAGCATTTACAGTGTGCTTTACAATTTTTTTTTTTATAATTGTATTTTTATTGAAAATTTTCAAGGAAATAACAAGATATCAATATGAACAGACAATATCAAATTTGTAAGATAATCCAAAACAATGGATAAGAAATGTCCACCTATGTAGAATACAAATGTAATCTGCAGGCAAATACAGGAGTGAGAACAACACATATGCAAAATAAATAAAAGAATAGAGGTCATAGTTAAGTAACACCATCAGCCAAAAATAATACTGGAGAGAACAGGTAATGCTAGGAGGTATTATATGGTAAACAATTCGGAGAGTAAAAAAGGAGGTTGGTTTTTCATGATACTGTAGCCAACAGGGGAATCCCAAATTCCGACTGGTCCCACAGATCCCAGATTTTATTAAATTGAGGGACACTATCGTGAACAGAAACCGTCAATTATTCCATCCTGCGGATATCAGCTATAAGTTGGAGTAATCTGGAACTTGGGAGAGTGGTATTGGATAACCAACATAAGGGGATCAATCTCTTGGTAGCTAGAAGGATATATGAGATCAATCTGTTACCATGCTTTGTAATACCTGAGAAAGGGAGGCCTAATAAATAATGTAAGGGGTCTAGCGGAAGAGATACATCTACTACCTTCTCAATCAACAGCATCGCCTCCTGCCAAAGGGGTTGGATTATAGAACATTGCCAAAAATATGAAACAGGGTACCCACTTCCTGACCACAACGCCAACATTTGTCTGAGGTCGAGGGGGTCATATTTATGATGACTTCAGGATTTTTTTACCAAAACCTACGTATTTTAATAGAAGTCTCCCTCTGCAAGAAACATTTTGAGGATTTAAAAATAGATGACCATATCCTATCCCATGGTTGCGAGCTAATGGGTCTACAAAGCAATTGAGCCCATTTCCTCATATATAAGTGAGGGACCACAGTAAGGGAAGTTGACTTGTAGAGGATGCGATGGATAGGGGATACTAAATGCAATTGGTGGGGTCCCTGAGCACACAAATATTCAAAAGGGGTGGCTTTATCTAAGGTCAGTGTCGGAGACAGGGAATGGAAAAAATGTCTGATTTGTAGATAGAAGTAGAACATATGAGAGGGGATATCGAACTTCTCACGGATAATGTCAAAAGAGTGCAATCGACGAGAAATCGGATGCACTAGATTACGAAGTTGGAACAGAGAAGCATTCATCCATGGAAAGATATGTCCCAGGGATAAACTGTCAGGGATGGATGGATTAAATAGTACATTCATCAGAGGGGGACATTTTGATGTGAGGGCAAAAGTTTCCCTGCATTTATACCATATGGAAAGAGAGAAGTTCATAGGGGCTGTACATTGACATCTAAAAATAACGTCAGTGTGTTGTGAGGGAGACAAGATCAGGGAGTATGGGTGGACTGGATACAATGTCCCTCTTTCTATATCTGACCAATGACTGGGGGGCGTGTAGGCTGGACCAAGAGGTAATAATTCTTAGGTGAGTTGCATAATAATACTTTATAATGTCCGGGGCACCCAATCCCCCTCTAGATTTAATGGCGAAGACCACCGAACTCGCAATGCGGTGAGCCCTATCGTTCCATATAAATTTTAGGAAGCTCCTTTGAATGGCTTTAAGTTGAGAGAGGGGGATGGCCAAGGGTAATGTTTCAAAATAATATAACAGCCTGGATAGAATGGACATCTTTAATACATTTATTCTACCTAGAAGGGAGAGAGGGTACTTAGTCCAGCTTTGCAAGGATTTGTTGATGTCTAAAATTAGAGGGGGAAAGTTCACAGAGTAGAGGGTTGAGTAAGTAGGGGTAAGATGGACCCCCAAATATTTGAGGGAGGTGGAACACCATTTATAAGGATAAAATTGCATCAATTGAGATAAGAGAGGGGGAGGGATATTCAAAGGAAGAGCCTCAGTTTTTGTGGTGTTAACTTTGTAGCCAGATATGGCACCAAAAGAGGAAAGAAGATCATGCAGTGAGGGGAGGGACAACAGCGGTTGGGTAATGGTTAATAGAATATCATCTGCAAATAATGACAATTTGTATTCCCTCTGTCGCATCACCACCCCACGAATATCCGGATGTAAACTGATAGATTCAGCTAGGGGTTCAAGGCATAATATAAAGAGTAATGGGGATAAAGGGCATCCCTGCCGAGTACCATTACTCATAGGGAAGCAAGGCGACAGAAAGGAAGACATCTGTACTTGTGCTGTTACTTGGGAATTCAATGCCTATAGCGCTCTTAGAAAGGGGCCTCTGAAACCGAACTTAAGTAGCGTTGCAAACATATAAGGCCAGCTCAGCCTATCAAAGGCTTTTTGTGCGTCAAGACTTAAAACTAGAGCTTGACGCGAGGATCTGTTTAGAAGATCAATTAAGTCTATGGTGCGTTGGGTGTTGTCCCCTGCATGTCTAGTCAGGACAAAACCTACCTGGTCTTTGTTAATCAATTTTGGAATGTATTTAGAGAGTCTAGAAGCCAGTATCTTAGTAAAGATTTTATAGTCTGAGTTTAAGAGAGCAATAGGTCTGTAGTTGTCAGGGAGGGAGGGATCCTTTCCTGGTTTAGGTACAACAGAGATATAGGAATGTGAAAAATGGGAATGTGGGGATTGACTTTTGGGGAAGGTACTGTATAAAGTCAGTAAATGAGGGGATAAGATGTCAAAGAAAGTCTTATAGTAGGTATAGGGGAGGCCATCTGGGCCAGGGGATTTATGAAGTGGGAGGTCCTTAATTGTGTTGTGAAGTTCCTCAGCAGTTATAGGAGCATTCAGATCAGCCAGATCTGAGGTAGATAGTTTCGGAAGACTAAGACCAAAAAAAGCATCAAATTTTTCTTTAGTAAAGTTAAAGTGATTTTCGGGTTGTAGGCAATTATATAGTTTGTGGTAAAAGGAACTGAAAATCTTAGACATTTCAAGAGGGCAGTGGGTTCTGGTTCCATCATCCTTTATGAGGAAATCAGGGAAAGAGTTGAAGGGGCGAGGGCATAACTTGTTTACTAGCATCCTGTGAGGCTTATTTGAAAACTCATAACATTTTTGTTTTACCCATAGTAAGGATTTAACTGCCTTACCAAGAGTTAAGGATTTAATCTGTTCTCTGAAGGATGTAACCTTGCAGAGTCTCGACACGTGGGTTTGCACAGTAGCTGACGTTCGGCTATCATCAAGGTAGACGTCAATGACTGTAAAAGTTTGTTTCTGTCTTTTTTCAGATGAGAGCCCTCCGCAATGCAAACCCCGCGGAAGACCGCCTTATGTGCCCCCCACAGTGTGGAAAAATCCGAAACAGAGCCCACATTGAGCAAGAAAAATTCTTTAAGGCTGGCAGCCAACTTAATTCGGGAAGGCTCAGAGTGTAGGAGTTGGTCATTTAGATGCCAGTGGCAAGACCTAGAAGGGATTTGAGATAGCATGACATCTAGTGGGATAGGGGCATGGTCAGACCATGTAATGGGGGATACGTCTAAATCGATAATGTAAGGGATAAGTAGAGCTGAAATAAGAAAGTGATCTAGACGTGAATACATTTTGTGGGCCATGGAATAAAAAGCGAATTGCTTAGCGGTAGGGTGCTTAATCCTCCAGGAGTCAAATAATTGGTGAGATCTGACACATTTACGGAAGGCATTAGCTTGGGAAGCAGTTTTCCGCGAGGGAGAGCCATTTAAAACAGTTTGCCTATCTCTAGAAGGTGACATACTTAGATTGAAGTTGCCTCCTACAATCATAAAGGGTTGGGAGTGGTACTGAGGTAAGGCAAATACCTTGTTGAGGAAATCCACCTGACCACTATTAGGTGCGTATATATTGACTAGAGTGAAGGAGGAGGACATATAATCACAATCCAGAATGATAAACCGCCCATGAGGGTCAACGTGTGTATTTTTGACCCTAATGGGACAGGACTTCTTAATTAGAATGGCCACTCCAGCCTTGCCTGAAGAGTCAGATGCCAGGAAGGAGGTAAAAAAAAACTTTGAGGCAAATTTTAATGTGCCACCAGCACGAAAATGTGTCTTCTGGATCATGGTTACGTCCGTGCCTGAGGATCTGAACTCCTTTAAAGCAATCCATCGCTTCTGAATGGAATTCAGGCCCTTAACATTATATCACAAAAGCTTTAAGGTCATGATATTAAGTAAACAGGTAAAGGCAATAGATATATATTGAACTTATGGTAGCCGAAAACAGCTGACATTGAAAAAGGCATGTGCATTAGTTATAAAGACATAGCGAGAAGGACAAGCCCAATGGATCTGAAAATTGATCCAATATACCTCATTGAAAAAGAGAAAAAAGAAAAAAACCTCAAAAAAAAGGGAGGAGGGGAAAAAAGGTAACCACATCCAGCAATACTAGCATATAAGTTTAGACTCAAAAAAACAAAAACATGAGCAAGTGGACAAAAACATTAGACCAAAAAAGAAAAAAAATAACAATTGAAAGCCCAAGACACTGATGTGTCTCAGGAGGCCCTGAACCATGTCACAGGCCAAGTAGGGACACATGTGGACTTCTCAGCAGGGAACTCAAGGGGAGAGGGGTAGGGAGACCATCCACTCTCCTTAAAAAGAAAAGATTAAAAAAACTTAGTAGATGCTGCATAAAAAATCAGCAAAAGAAAGAAAATAAAATGACAAAAAAGCATTATGCCCCGTACACACGGTCGGATTTTCCGATGGAAAATATCCGATCAGAGCGTGTTGTGGGCTCCATCGGACATTTTCCATCGGATTTTCCGACACACAAAGTTGGAGAGCAGGAGATAAAATTTTCCGACAACAAAATCCGTTGTTGGAAATTCCGATCGTGTGTACACAAATCCGACGGACAAAGTGCCACGCATGCTCAGGATAAATAAAGAGATGAAAGCTATTGGCCACTGCCCCGTTTATAGTCCCGACGTACGTGTTTTACGTCACCACGTTTAGAACGATCGGATTTTCTGACAACTTTGTGCGACCGTGTGTAGACAAAACAAGTTTGAGCCAACATCCGTCGGAAAAAATCCTAGGATTTTGTTGTCGGAATGTCCGAACAAAGTCCAACCGTGTGTACGCCCTATTAGTAATAGCAATAGTAATACCCCAAGGGAATGGGATGACAGTGCCCCTGAGAAACAATAGTATGGGACCCTATGTTGTTGCAGGTGTGCTGTTACTGGGCGTAAATTCCTCTGTTCTGCCAGGGTGATGGGGGACAGGTCGCTAAAGATTTGTAACTTAGCCCCTTTATAGGTGATATTTGATTTATTTTGTGCAGCCATGTTTAGGGCTTCCTTACTGTCATAAAAATGAATTCTGACGATGGCGTCTCCGGGCCTAGCTCCAGCCGCAGGTTTCGGGCCCAGGGAACGGTGTGCCCTGTCCAGGCGCCAGTCCACATCCACCACCGTGGGGCTAAAGTATTAAAGAGACCCAAAAGGTATGGGCGCAGAGAGGAGTCTCCTACTGTGTCAGGGATGCCACGGAACCAATGGTTCTGGCATCTGTCTCTTTTTTTCCAGATCCTCCTGTTGCAGTTGTAACTGGGTAACAGAATGTTTAAGATTGTAATTTTCCCCCTCCATGGCCTGAACATAGCTCACCATTTCATCTGTTCCAGGGCGTCTGCACGTTCTCCAATATGATTAATTTCCCCCCTTTGTTCTGTGGAGATTTTGCTCACCTCTGTCACAATGTTTCTGGTGATTTGTTGGAGGAGAAGCTGTAACTTGGCATCTAATTTCTCATCCAGGATATCCGGGGTTAAAACCCTCTGGACAGAAGAAAGGACAGGGCCCGGTGTGTGTCCTGTGGGGACAGGGGGGTTGCCAGCTTCTTCCATCCCTAGAGATGGATCTATTGCAGCAAAGGGATCAGCAGGGGAACTTGAGGCCGAGGATTGAGGCCTAGTAATGTAGTGGTCCATGCCTGGGCCCGCTCGTGATCCAAAAAGCGGATTGTAGTTGTGCTGTTGCTGGCCAACCTTGCCCATGGGGTGCCCGTGGAGTAGCGTGATCGATCGGGCTTACCCTCGAGTCGAATGATAGCTTTTGTCGTGGTGCGGAGGTCTCGGAGAGCAGACGGTTCCCGGAGCTCTCTCAGATCACGTCCACCATGCACCCCGTGCTTTACAATTTTAATGCTGAACTCTGGGAATCAGGAGAGCTGTGTGCTGATGTGATTTTTTAGTGAAATGGGAAAAGGCCCGCTTTAACTAGAATTGAAGGCCAGCCATAGACGGTGCAAATTTCTTTCCTGCAACCACAGGTTGCAAGGAAGTCATCACCACTGGGAGAAGACAGTGATTATTGCTAGGGGCTATAACAACATGTAAAATCGCGCAGGCTGGTTGATCGATTGATCAACTTGGGTACATTCAGCCTGCCCATGCATGGTTCGAATCTTGGCCAGTTCTTGCTGAAATGGCCCAGATTCCAACTGTCTATGACCAACATAACTTTTGCAGTGCAAGGGGCCCTACTGAGAAGGATTTTTTTTTTAGTAAATTCCAGAATTCAGCCTTAACCCTTTCACTGTCAGGCCCTGCTCTCCTCTTTTAATCTCAAATGGACAGGCTATATCTGCAATTTTTCACTTATTGTTTAATTTTTCATTTATAGCTTTTGAAGTTGGTAAAAGACCATAGTATACATTTTCTGAAATCACGAGACTGGTACAATAAAACATGGTGCTGTTGATTTGCTAATTTTTTTCCAAATATTTGTGATAAAACACATTATTAGCACAAACAAACACAACACAACTTACAACATTTCTACTATATCTAAAAAGATAAAACTGTATTGAATTAATAAATAGCAAATATTTGTATATTTTAAATTGTGCTGTTTTGCAAAATGGTGAAAATCAGAAGTATGCAAACTCTAAATAAAAAAAGGATGCAAAAAATCTGGAAGTCTGCTTCACACCTATGCATTATGGTAATCCCCCCGAGGAAGACATGTGACAGCCCTGTGTCAACACGCGTTGGGGAGAGGACAGAACGGTGGAGGAGACAGTACACACGCTCTCTGAGCAGCTGCTGATGGACACAAGTTTCATAACCTATTGTATTGGATTTTTTTAAACATCATTTGCTGTAGAGTGGTGAGCTGGAAGCACCATGAAAGTGTGAGTACCCTGATGTTTTTTTACCTTCAATAAATTAGTGTTTAAATGGTAATACACTATCTAGCCTTTTTTACAATTTGATTTGAGGAGAGCATCATCGGATTAAACTGGGGAACCCACAGAGACCATCATGCTCAGAGCCCAGAGGTGGTTCAGCTGCTTTTTCAGATCAGGGTATGTGACCACACAACCAAACCTAGTTGTGTGGTCACATACCCTGAGGTGAGCAATCACATGGGGGGAGCACGCATTTGAAGTCACTGTGCATTTGTTTGGAGCACCACCACAAAGTCACATCATTGGTTATCATAGGACTTTTGATTTAACTACCTTCATTGTGAACTTGCTCATCATAGGACTTAATTATTGATTTACTTTCACTGTGAACTTGCTTGGAGCACTGTTATATTACATACATATTTGCAATTATATATCAGTTTAATTGCTGATTGTATATATGTGATTGTCGATCGCTTATCTATTTGATCATGCACTAATCTATTATTGGCACAATAGTACTTTATGTTATTCACAATTGTATTGGTTTATGTTATACATAATATTGAGTACACATTCACACAGTGCTGCATTTATTTGTTTTATTTATTTTCTATCACAATTTATGAAAGTGTAATCAATGCTAGCGGCTGTATAATTTTCTATTTTTCTACTTCACATGGGTTTAGTTTTATTATTATGTTTTGGCCATCTCTCTGGTAGCTCACAAGATTTATAGTTTATAGGATGTATATTTATGTTGGAGGAACCACAGTGGCGAGAGACTCATCCAACTGTCCAATAATTTCAGCAGTTGGGAAGCAGAGAAGAGGTGGGTTTTTAACAATAACAGGGTCATAAAATAGTTCACCTGTAAAAAACACCTGACGCATCTCCACCCCCCTATTGCTGCAAGTATTCAACACTTCTGTGTGTGTAGAATACTTGCCCTCCCTCTGGAAGCAATGGTTCCTCCTGCCGGCTTGTATGTTCCTACTTAATGTACATGTATGTGTGTATGGAGGAACCACAGTGGCCAGAGACTCATTTGACTGTCCAATACTTGCAGTGGTAGGGAAGGAGAGAAGAAATGAGATTTCAAAAAATAAAAAAAGAATAATATAATTTTTAAAGTTGTAAACTCAAATTTCCTTTAACTTCTTTCAGAATATCACAGATGTTAGAAACAATATAGAAATGTCAGTTACACATATTACTAACATGAATCCTAATAACAAATTCGCTAACAAAACTCATCACTAAATTACCAAAATCTGTTTTAGCCCTTCTAGATTTTTGCGGCAATTTCCCATAACGGAGTAAGAGATTAGCAATGTTTAACCACTTGCCAAGCGCCGCATGTACATTTACGTCAGTAAAATGGCACGGACAGGCAAATGGGCCTACAGGTACGTCCCTTTAAATTTGCTGCCGTGTGGGTCATGTGCGCACCGCCAGCGGCGCGCGACCCTGCCGCAAGCTCCGTGAGTGTGATTGCGGGTCCCGCGGACTCGATGTCCGTGGGGATACCCACGATCGTCTCACGGAGAGGAAGAACGGGGAAATGCTGATGTAAACAAGCATTTTCTCATTCTGCCTAGTGACACTGACACTGATCACCGCTCCCTGTAATAGGGAGTGGTGATCAGTGTCGTGTCACACATAGCCCATCCCCCGCACAGTTAGAACACATCCCTAGGACACACTTAACCCCTGCAGTGCCCCCTCCTGGTTAATCCCTTCACTGCCAGTCACATTTACACAGTAATCAATGCATTTTTAATCGCACTGATCGCAGTATAAATGTGAATGGTCCCAAAATAGCGCCAAAAGTGTCCGATATGTCCGCCGTAATGTCGCAGTAACAATAAAAATCGCTGATCGCTGCCATTACTAGTAAAAAAAAATTATTAATAAAAATGCCATAAACTATCCCCTTTTTTGTAGACGCTATAACTTTTGCGCAAGCCAATCAATAAATGCCTATTGCGATTTTTTATGTAGAAAATATGTAGAAGAATACATATCGGCCTAAACTGAGGATAATTTTTTAATATATATTTTTTGGGGATATTTATTATAGCAAAAAGTAAAAAATATTGCTTTTTTTTCAAAATTGTCGCACTTTTTTTGTTTATAGCGCAAAAAAAACCGCAGAGGTGATTAAATACTACCAAAAGAAAGCTCTATTTGTGGGGAAAAAAGGACGTCAATTTTGTTTGTGAGCCACGTCGCACGACAGTACAATTGTCAGTTAAAATGACGCAGTGCCGAATCGCAAAAAGTGCTCTGGTCTTTGGCCAACCAAATGGTCTGGGGCTTCAGTGGTTAAAATATTTTTATAATTCATGTTTTCGATCAATAATCTTTTAGATTTTAAACAAGCAGGGCCCTCTGATTCATCCTGTATTGAATTATTTTGTAACTGTACTGTCTGCCCTCACTCTGTAAAGCGCTGCGCAAGCTGTTGAGGCTTTATACAGTAAATAGTGTATAATAATAAGAAGAAGAATATTGTACTTTTAAACCATTTGTCCAGTAAATATATGGCAGTGTAAATGGCTGTTTATTCACTATTATGATTGAAGATCCAATTGCATTTTTCCCACTGACCACCAACACCGGGGCATTTTCTTTTCACTTGCCAGCATTGCAAGGGGCATTGTGTTACAAAATCCTAACCACTGAACTCTGTACAATGTGTTTTATGTTATATACTCCTGACCAAAGTGTTTATTTCGCTAAAACATTGCTAGTTGCTAAGTACTCCCCAACAATTGAAATTAAGTTCTTCTTTAAGGTAGACTCTGACAAAAGAATATGTAATGGGATAGTTTATAAAAATGATAATTTTGTCCTTAGGTATATTTGTCAAGTAAATATATGGTAGTGTATATGGCTGCCTTCAGTCACTATTTTAGGACCATCTATAATCTACTAGAAGCGACATACCTTACCTAGACAACATGGGGAACCAAAAAAGTTTATTAAATTATTGGATTACTTACATGGAACAACTGAGGAGAATCGGTTCTTATCCTTGTTCTCTTGATGGTTTCCTGTGGTTTGTGGTCTCCAGTTTCTATATGATGGTAATCTCTGGAATATATAAAAATGTTTGTATTGGTACACAATCAACAATAAAAACAACAAAGAAACAAATAATTCAATTACACAGAGCTAACTGCTCCGACGCCCATAGGACTTTCATAAATCTTAGTGAGCCTAAAGGAATTTCTAAAGTTATTCCCTTAGTCCTGGAAACTAACTTAGCTTTGTGTGCTGTGGTGTCTGTGAAGGTCTTTTTTTTTTAACCTAGGCAGTGGTGGAACTCCTGTCTGAGAAGCCCATACAGCTGCTATGGGGCCCAGGCAGGAGAAGGGCCTGGTTGAGGCCTCAGACCAAGAGCAGACTGAACAAGGTGGCAGATGCAGCTGGTGCCACTGTAGTTTGTTGGGGCTGCTCATCCATCCAGCCCCTGCTGCCCACAATGCTGCTTCCTATGTCATAACAACGTTTCCCAGAAAGCCTGCTCCAGTACCTGGTGCCTGTTTTGGATTTGTAAAACAAAACTGATATAATTTCCTATACTAGTATGCTTCATTACAGTTATCTGATTATTCTACATTTTTCAAAGAAAACATATTTATGTAAAATCTAAAGAAATAGATACACAAATGTAAAATGTTTCCCTACCTCATTTGTGGATTGGTGAAGACTATAGTACAGAACTAATTTTAAAGAGAGTAAATGTTTTTTATTTGAGTTTAAAGCAATAGAACTCTGTCTATTTCATCCACAGAACAGCACAGACACAGTATTGGGCCAACATACCTGAAATTCACACGTTAGCTGAGAAGGTTCAGAGGGAGAATCTTTCTTCTTCAAGTTATTGAGAATTAGTGGTAGTTCAGCCATACTGACTTCTGTTTCTCCATACTGATTGTATTCCACCAAAGCTTTGTGTATGAATATATACTGGAACTGTCATAAACATACAATCAGGAAAAATCATTACACTTTTATACTCTTTATTTAGTTAATTCTATTAAGACTAATACACTATGGTGTTTTTTCACTGCTCTCTTTAGATTTTTTTTGACAGTGCAATTTCCCTTCCCCTTAGCACTGGATGCGATACATTTTAGGCTAATATCTATCCAGTCTTTGGCCCTATTCACACTTTGCATAGCGGGAACGTGCATTCTCGCTCACTCTTTTGCGTATTTTTCATGCATTTCTGCACGTCGCACATAGGTCAGCCCATTCTCTTGAATGGTCTGTGCTACATTGGACAAACGTGCCAAAGAAGCTCCAGAACCTTTTCAAGTATGGAGTGTCATGTGGTTTGGCATGTCTGTAGTTTGTTTTCTGTGCAGCAAAATGCACGCCTGCTAGCCACCTTTGGGGTGCCATTAACAATTAATGGCAAAACAAGCATGATGCACATTTGCAGAGTTTTTTCCTAGCAATTCCGAAATGTGCGGCAAAACATGCATTTACTATGCATTTTGTAGTACGTTCAGGAAACGTCAAGTGTGAATGCAGCCTTAGAACTACCTCTACCTACTTCTAATAAAAGTACAGAATATTACATTATAATTAAAAGAGTATATAGAAAGTAATTTTAAAATGTTATGTTACATGTGTCATCATAATCATAAGAACTCATGCACTGTTAACTGGGGTAGGCCAAGGTTTATAATTGTTATTAGATATTTTACCTTATTTCTATACCAACCTCTACTTGGACCATCAGACAGCGCTGACGCCTCAACTGTACCACATAATCATAAACATTCACTCTTCCCTCTGCTTCCAGACATTCCAACATGGCATCAATACTTATATAGGTTCCTGTACGTCCAACTCCAGCACTACCAAGGTAACAAATAGAGTACATGTTAGTTTACTTCAATCTGTTAGGCTGGCCATACATGAGTCATTTATTTTTTGTTCAACCAGCAGGTTGAACAAAAGAAAATATCTCAGTTCGCCCATGCACACACACTCAAGGTGGGTGGGGGAATCCTTCCCACGGAGCTATTCTATTCTGACAGTGAGGAAACTTCGCCACCATCAGAATACGCTGGTCAGCACCGTGAGGTGTAGCCTGTGACGTGGTTGAGAGGAAATTTCTCAACAGGCTGGTTGTACACAAGTCGATTGATAGATTGTTTTGTGTACAACCAGCCCGCCCATACATTAATCAAAATTTGTCCAGTTCAGCAAGGATTGGCCAAATTTGAATACAATTATGGCTGGCTTTAGGAGTATCAGATCTACAATAAACAGCAGTTGAACCATGTGCCCATTGTTTTGAGTCTAATCACCTTCCACAATATTTACATCCTCCGTTATGTCTCCTTGGGCACTGGTTGTGCCTTTGCAGGAAGTTACCAAAAAGTATGATACTGTATGAACCTAACTCCTATACAAGAGATCCTAATAGTGGGGCACTATTAAACTATACAGAAAGTTACTGTGCAGGCTCGGCCAGGACTGGAGGAGACTACGGCACCTAGGATGTAAACATTTAAGTTGGCCATCCACACCACAGAGAGTTAAGTATGCACCGGGTTTGGAGAGGGTTCTTAAATAACAATATTTTAGAGGACTAGGGAGAAGGAACAAAAAGTGTACTGATGTTTTAAATCTGTTGTTTTGCAATCTAAATAATATCTTTGTTTTAAAAATAAACATGTAATACAGGGTGCACCAAGCATATCAGGAACTGTCTCTGACTGAAACCCCAGGTATGGTCATTTGAACATAGCAGATAAGGAGAAGAAAAGAAGATCAATGACTCCCCTTCTCTGGCTCATTTTGTTGTTTTTGTAAATTTCAGCTTGAGCTTTTCAGCTAAATAAAGAGTTTTTTTTTTCCAACAAAGTGGCTAAGGAGAACCTAGAAAACATGTGAAATGGTGCTGGAATGGCACCTACTGGCTGGATATAATTCATATCTAACTGACTTACAAAACAACATTTTTACAGGTGTATTTTTCAGTTTTAACCATGATAAAAAAAAATACTTACAAAAACACACAAAATGTCCTTAAACACCAATGACTACTTGTGGAAAGATACAGCTAATGTAGAAGTTGAATTATGAAGTCGGTAATAGTTGTGAGCATACAGTAATGCCACGTACACACGAGCGGACTTTACGGCAGACTTTGCCCGGCGGACTTTACGGCAGACTTTGCCCGGCGGACTTTTCGACCGACTTTATGACGGACTTTCCGAATGAACGGACTTGCCTACACACAATCCACCAAAGTCCGTCGAATTCGTACATGATGACGTACGACCGGACTAAAACAAGGAAGTTCATAGCCAGTAGCCAATAGCTGCCCTAGCGTGGCTTTTTGTCCGTCGAACTAGCATACAGACGAGCGGACTTTTCGACCGGACTCGAGTTCGACGGATAGATTTAAAACAAATTTTCAAATCTAAGTCCTTTCAACTTTTGAGAAAACAAAGTCCGCTGGAGCCCACACACGATCGAATTGTCTGACGAAATCCCGTCCACCGGGCAAAGTCTGCCGTAAAGTCCCCTCGTGTGTACGCGGCATTAGTCCCACACCTTAAAATGTATGCCGATTTTATAAATTGGAGCACATTTATTACTCTTATCATAAAATTACATTATTATTTTTTGTTAGGATATGACAATCGAAAATACCTGCAATGAACAATTATTGGTCCACTGAAAAAATTGTTTAAAGCATTAACCCTCCGACGTAATTTCAGCAGTAAATTGGGATCATCAGGTACACCGTGATCTGGCCAGACTGTAAATTGGATGTGTGTGATATCTCGTCCTGTTTTCTCTCGTCTCTACACCATGGAGCAAGAAAAGAGTATTCAAAAAAATATTTTAAAAAAATAGAAGAAAGCACAAGGCTATCAAAGGGAATTTTTTTTCACAAAATATCAAAATATTCCAAAATGTGAAATCAGTAAAGAGTGAGTAAAAAAGAAGCTATCACTTTATTTTCCAAAAATACCACAAACATCATCTAATCATTGTAGGAGTGTTAGGCCTCATTCAAACCATGGGGCATACATGTCAGTTTTCCTGCACGTGTTCTGCAAGGGCTCAAAAAAACAATGGTCCTCTATGTGCCCTGTTCACACCACACCGTGCAGATTTTTTTTCTGAGCAGGAATCTGTAACGTGTATGCAGTTTTCTGCATGGGAAAAAATTGACATGGCATTAACATTGATGTGAATAGGGCACATAACTGACATACAAAACTGATGTCCACGTGCATGAAAACTGAGGTAAACTGATGTCTCTGCAACTGAAATCTGTGCAGTTTTCTCATCAGTTTCCATAAGTATCATGCATGTATGGTGTGAAGGAGCCCTCAGGCTCGGTTCACACTGGTGTGGCTTCAAAATCATGCGTTTGTGGTTTGTTTGCGCCCCCCCTCCAAAAAAATGGAGCACTAGCTACCACTGACTGTAATGATTGTTATTTCCCACTTAATCACTACTTTAAACAATGGCAGCCATGATTTTCCACATGTAAAAGCACTTCAGCAATAAAAGTGGAATCTCAAGCAATATTATCGCTTAGGATAGAATTGCTTGATAGGCCACTTTAGCATGCTTTAAATGCAAATGCTGCTTAATTAGTCTACGAGAGCTGAAAATAACTATTATTAAGTTCAATTCACTGAACTGTAACAAATGTTGTTTAGCAGTAACAGTAAATAAGGTAAAGTTGGAAATAACAGTTATAAGGATGAAAATAATCATTAGAACAATCATGTGTCAAACTTAAATAATTTTATCAAATCTATGGTGAATAAAATTTAATAAACAGATTTTCTGGGAAATGTGCTTTGACATACATCTAAATACATATCACTGATAGATGTTACTAGAACATCCATGGTAACTTACATGAGTGACATGGAGTTTCCGAGTGATGTAATCGGGAAATAATTTCTGGTCTGTGATTTTCACCACAATGTCCCCATACTCTTCTGTTTCTCCATCAACTGATGGCCAGTACTGAGCACATTTGTTCTGCAATTTAACATGTCATATTTCATGAATGTTCTTTGTGGACAAGGTATAGCATGTCTAAAACATAACATGGTGCAGTGCATTTTATGCATGCCTATTCTAACACAAAATATTATAGCCCATGACCATTGCAAATTATGTATAACCATGACCATAGACAGGGAGACATCTGAACGACAGTTACAGACAGCTACCATATATGGACATTACTGGTCAAATATTTTAGAACACCCTAATTTTTCTTTACTTTTTTTTTTTTTATTTAGAGGATTTGCATCAGTTAACAAAAGAATACATAACTGTATAAACGAGTCTGACAATTGTTTTAAAACATTTGCAAGGTAGATTTTCAGTTGAAAGTAAACAGTAAGGTCTCCGGGAATTCAAGATAGGCCGCAAAATAAGGACCTATGCCTAGGAAATCTCAAAGCATAGTTTATATAAATGTATAAAAGTCAGATAAGGCTATATGTGTTTTATACTGAAACAAAAGTAGATCTGGACCATGACTCAATGAAGAGTACAGGCCCAAACACTGTTTGGATCAAACGTATTGCAAGTATTCATCAGAGAAGCGAAAGAGATTCCAATAGAACCATCTGGTCTTATGCTCTTCGGTTTTGTCACAGAGGGCCGAGGTAAGGTCTTCCAGTTGCTCGATATCATTCACCTTTGCGAGCCATTGTGTGACTGTCGGGGCAGATTGTTGTTTCCACATACCAGGCATGCAGGCTCGATCTGCGTTTAACAGGTGCTTAAGTAAAGATTTGTGTTACATCTTCTTTGATAGTGGTGTGAGATTAAGCAGTATTGCAGCTGGGTTGTCCTGTAGGGAAATGTCAGTAAATTTGTGGATAAGTCGTAGAACAGGTTGCCAGAAAGTGCAAAGCTCAGGACACTCCCAGAAAATGTGTAAGAGAGTGCCTTCGGACGAGCCACATCACCAGCATCGATCGTTCTGTTGAGGAAACAACTTGGCAAGAACAGATGGAGATCTATACCAATGTGTCATTATCTAGTATGTGCTTTCCTGGTATCTGCTGCACAGAGAAGATTTATGTGCAAAAAAGAGTATATGCTCCTTTTGTGGGCCAGAGAATGTCACCCCTGGTCCCCTTTCCCATTTAACAAGTAAGGTGGTGTCAGAACAGGCATGAAGTTCCAGAAGGTATTTGTAAGTAGAAAGATATCCTCAAATCGGGTCTCTTCCCAGACATAGCTCTTCAAATGCATGCAATTCTCTAGGGAACAATGTATGTTTTGGTAAAGATAGCAAAAAATGGGACAACTGTAGTGCCCTCAAATTGAGGCAGCAGAGAGGTGGATGAACTGAGGAACAAAGTCCTCATCGCAAGCCAGCCATTGGTACTTAAGAGTTGAGAGGCGCACATTGGGCCTTGAGGTGATAATGAGCTGAAGTATGGATCAGTGAGTCCGGGTAGAAATCTCGGATGTTCTATTATTGGCGTCATAGGGGAGGGGAAGCTCTTTAACTAAGCCAATTTAAAAAATCTACCTATTTCGGTTAAGACAGGGCCTATTAGTGGGTGACTGGTAAGGTGAGATACATATCGTTTACCTGCCCACGGCAGCCCTGTAAGTGGTGCACCCGCCGCCTCCTGTTCCAACATGACCCATAGTTTAAGAGTCTGGTGTCTACACCAGTCCACTACTCTAGTCATCTGGACTGCTGTGTAGTATAGCGCTGGGTTAGGAAAGCCTATACCACCTTTTAGTTTAGGTCGCAGATTTCTGTTGAGGCGGAGGTGTTTACCATTCCAAACAAACTGTATGAAGGCTGAACGCACAGAGTGAAAGAAAGCTCGAGGCCCCGGAAGGTTTTACCCCCTTCCCGACCAGAGCACTTTTTACAATTTGGCACTGCGTTGTTTTAATTGGTAATTGCGTGATCATGCAATGCTGTACCCAAACGAAATTTGCGTCCTTTTTTTTACCACAAATAGAGCTTTCTTTTCGTGGTATTTGATCACCTCTGCAGTTTTTATTTTTTGCAATATAAACGAAAAAAGACCGAAAATTAATAAAAATATATATATTTTCTAATTTTTTTCTATAAAAAATACAATAAACTAAAATTTAGTCAAACATTTAGGCCAAAAAGCATTCAGTCACATGTCTTGGGTAAAAAAAAATGAAATAAGCATATATTTATTGGTTTGTGCAAAAGTTATAGCATCTATAAACTAAGGTACATTTCCTGGAATTTACGCAGCTTTGAGTTTATGACTGCCTATCTCATTTCTTGAGGTGCTAAAATGGCAAGGCAGTACAAAACCCCCCAAATTACCCCATGTTAAAAGATGACACCCCAAGGAATTTGCTGAGAGGCTTGTTGAGCATATTGAATATTTTATTTTTTGTCACAAGTGATTGAAAAATTACAAAAATAAATAAAAATTACACAAAGTTGTCACTAAATGATATATTGCTCAAACATGCCATGGTTATATGTGAAATTACACCCCAAAATACTACCAATCACAGTTTTGGAAGCCATGAAATGCCCAGATAGCACAACCCCCCCCCCCCCCGCCAAATGACCCCATTTTGGAAAGTGGACACCCCAAGCTATTTGCTGAGAGGCATGTTCAGTATTTTGCAGATTTCGCTTTTTGTCACAAAGTTTTGAAAAAAATAAAATTTCCTTTCCTTTCTTCATTTTCCAAAACAAAGGAGAGCTGCAAAATACTCACCAAGCCTCTAAATACCAAATACCTTGGGGTGTCTACTTTCCAAAATGGGGTAACTTGGGCTGGTTTTGTGCCTCCTGACATTTCAGGGCCTCCGAAACTGTGATAGGTGAGGAGTGAAATCACTATTTTACTCCATTAGAAAGCCTGAAGGCGGTGTTTGGTTTTAGGGGGCCTGTACGCGGCTAGGCTCCCAAAAAGTCCTACACATGTGGTATCCCCGTATTCCGAAGCAGCAGAATGTATTTTGGGGTGTAATTTCACATATGCCCATGGCATGTTTGAGCAATATATCATTTAGTGACAACTTTATTAAAAAAAAAATATTGTCATTTTCCCGAAACTTGTGGCAAAATATAAAATATTCCACTCAACATGCCTCTCAGAAAATAGCTTGGGGTGTCTTCTTTCCAAAATGGGGTCATTTGGGGGGAGGTGCTATCTGGGCATTTCATGGCCTCCGAAACTGTGATAGGTAGTGAGGAGTGAAATAAAAAAATTATGCTCTTAGAAAGCCTGAAGGCGGTGCTTGGTTTTGGGGGGCCTGTACGCGGCTAGACTGCCAAAAAGTCCCACACATGTGGTATCCCCATACTCAGGAGAAGCAGAAGAATGTAAAAAAAAAAAATTGTAATTTTCCCGAAACTTGGCAAAATATTAACCGGTTCAATACAGGGCATTTTCACCCCCCTTCCTTCCCAGACCAATTTTTAGTTTTCAGCGCTGTCGCACTTTAAACGACAATTGCGCGGTCCTGCGATGTAGTACTCAAACAAAATTGACGTCCTTTTTTCCCTACAAATAGAGCTTTCTTTTGGTGGTATTTGATCACCTCTGCGGTTTTTATTTTTTGCGCTATAAACAAAAGAAGAGCGACAATTTTGAAAAAAAAACACAATATTTTTTACTTGTTGCTATAATAAATATCCCAATGTTTTTTTAAAAAAACAAATTTTTTCCTCAGCTTCGAACGATACGTATTCTTCTACATATTTTTGGTAAAAAAAATCGCAATAAGCGTATATTGATTGGTTTGCGCATAAGTTATAGCAAAATACGGGATAGATTTATGGCATTTTTTAAAAATTATTTATTTATTTTTTTTTACTAGTAATAGCGGCGATCGCAATTTTTTTTTGTGACTGCGACATTATGGCCGACACATCGGACACTTTTAACACAGTTTTTGGGACCATTCACATTTATACAGCGATCAATGCTATAAAATTGCATTGATTACTGTATAAATGTGACAGGCAGTGAAGGGGTTAACCACTAGGGGGACACAAGGGGTTAAATATGTTTCCTAAGGGAGTGATTCTAATTGTAGGGGGCGGGGACGTACAAGGGGAGGAGACTGATCAGTGTTCCTCTGTACTGGGAACACAGATCGGTCTCCTCTCAACTGACAGGACCGGCCCGGTTAACGGGCAATCGCGGGTGCCCGGCGGCCCAGGGTGCACCCATTGAGGTCCCCCTAGTCTGTTGGTAGTAGGTGCCTAGGAATTGGAAGCAGTTGTGTTCTAATAAGAAGGTGAGAATCTCACTAATGAATTCATTCTGCTGTCCAAGAAGTGGGAATTTCCTATCAAGGAAGAACTGAACGGCCTTAAGTCCCCAGGCGTGGGGGATCGACGTATAAAGGGATTCTACGTCGATACCCACAATGAGAGCTCCCTCCGGTAGAGACATAGTGTCTAGTCGTAACAACACATCCCTTGTATCTTGCACATAGGAGGGTAAGTCATGTACCAGTTCCTTTATTAGTGCATCAATGAATTTTCCAGCCTTTTCCAAGGGACCATTGACAGCAGACACAATGGGTCTACCGGGTGAGTTATGTAGGGATTTATGAAGTTTAGGTATGAAGTAAAATGTTGGGGTATTAAACTGAGAAACCCGTAGATAATTAAACTCCTTCCTGGTGATCAATTTTTCTTCCAGGCCAAGACTCAATAGATAATTGAGGGCATTAACAATGTCAGGAAAGGGGTTTGCATCAAGCTTGCGATAGGTGTATTTATCGCCCAGCAGTCTCAGAACTTCACTCTCATATTGGTCCTCAGTGAGGAGAACCACATTACCTCCCTTATCACTGCCCTTGATGATAATGCCTGGGGCCTCCTCAAGTTCCCTAAGAGCTTTCCTCTCTTCCTGCGTGAGATTGTCAATACCCATATATTTCCAATTAACTTTAGATAGGTCCCTCTTGACTTGTGCCAAGAAAAATTCAATCGATTTATGTTTGGATAATGGGGGCATTTTAGCTGATCTGATGGATAAATTGGTGGGACGTGTCAATGCAAACTGAGATGTCTGAGTCAGAGTCAGCATTCTCTTGTAGAAGGGAAACAAGGGCATCCAAGGTATCTCTTTCTTCCTTATTTGACAGGTTTGATTGAGACTCATTATGTCTAGAGGAATGCCAGTACCTAAAGATTACTTTCCTAAGAAAGGGAAATATCCTTATAGACCCTCCCCCAGTGTCACATTTGTGCTTAAATTCATGTCAGCAAAATGTCTTTATTATTTACTATTTATTATTTGGTCCATATCTTGCTTTTCTTCTTCTTTTTCTTTTTTTATTTTCAATTGCTTTTGATGGCAGCTGCACCTACGGACCAGCCCGCCGATTGTGTATTTTTTGTTGTCTTTTTGCATGTATAGCTGTCAACTAGTTACGCTGCTGCCTAGACAACCAGACGCCGATGTATCCACGCAACTCAATGTGAGGGCTATATAAGGTGACTGTCTAGGCTACAGCGCATGCTTTGAAGAAATCCCAGTGACGGATGAAACGCGTCAGCATGACGCATCACGTTTCGCATAGCGTACGCACAGACCCACCCACCAGCCTTGGGGATTCCGCCCGCACCTTCGCGAGGTCTTTCCAAACAGACCCGGGAACTGGAGGACGACACATACCGCATCCTTTGCGGCACCTTTCAATCCAACATTACCATTCCCGAGTGTCACCATCTGCACCTTGCCTATGATATCTCGCATGTGGATGGAAGTTAACCTGTTGAGCTGCCTGGAGATGGTATGAGAAAGATACAGCTGCTTTTCCTGATCAATGTCATATTCCGGTGTCTACAGAGGGGTGAGATCTAATCTGACATATCCCATGCACGGGACTGATGCATTTATCCTCTAGTATTTCTCTCCCCTATAGCACTGATGGTTTAACTGATTCAGATATTTACACAAGCATACTCCCACTTTCAAATATGCACAGCTCTTTATACAGGACATCACCTCCACAGTATTTGCTACCCACTATATTGAAATGACCTCAGTGAACTTTATTACTCCATGATTGCAGTTTCTACTGCAACATCTACAAGCTGGTTATTTTCAATTTTCCGTGCTGTCATTCATATGGTGGATGTGAATTACCTACGGCTGCACTACCTACCACCCCGTTTTCATCTGCAATTAACTTGCATATCCATTCATATATTAGGAACACTAGTCTCCTCCAGATGACCCAGTAGGAGATATCATCTTATAAATGTTTAATGAGGGGTGTGTATGGTGTTTGTATGTGGTGGCCATCTGTTTTTGTCTTAGACAACGTTGTCTATTTTATCTATTGGTGGCGGTATTTGGTTTTTAACCATTTTCTGATTGGTGTTCAAGTGAATTTTTTCAATAAAATTATTACATTTTTGCTAAATTGCTTGTTCCTCCTTGATGAATTGCTTTTGGTTGGAATTGGTCTCCAATTCCATTTCTCTCCCCCTCCCTTTTTTTATACGCGTAGTTAATTCAGAGGAATGCACCTATATTCATGCCTGAGTGCCCTGGGTGTAAGCAATTAGTCATCACTGAACTTTCACCAGCTGTTACCAAATTGATTAAGCAAAGCCATCTAGTTCTTTTTATCACCTTGTTGTTTTCCTATATGCTACAATTACTGCCCTCGATCTGAAGTTTGCGGTGATACCTCACGTGCATGATGCAATTGCTGTTTACATATGACACGAGATCGACATTTGTGTTCGCCTTGGCGCGTGAGTACAGGGGGACAGGGGTGATTTTTTTTTTTATTATTATTTATTTTACTTTTTTTTTTATCTTTACATTGTTCCTTTTATTTTTATTTTTTTTATAATTTTTTATTGTTATCACAGGGAATGTAAATATCCCCTATGACAGCAATAGGTAATGACAGGTACTCTTTAAAAAAAAATTGGAGTCTATTAGACTCTAGCCCAAAATATTTTGCCTATTTTCTATATACAGTTTAAAAAAAAAATCTGAAATGTTTATTTAATGGTGCTCCTCACCCACTATGACAAGGGTCAGAATCTCTTGCATATCCTCATTAGTCATCCTCTTATAGGAGCTACTCTAGGGGTTCTAAAACAGTGTAAGGTTGCCGTCACCCCAAACTCCACACCCTCTCGTTTATATCCAGTGTTTGGGAACCCTCATTTTCTTTCAGGGTTAACGGATGCAAGATTCAAGCAACTTTTACTCTGTGGCACTTATCGATTCTGCGATTTTATGTCTGATGGGGAATAAAGGCTAGGGATGAGCTTCGAGTTCGAGTCGAACTCATGTTCTACTCGAACATTGGCTGTTCGCAAGTTCGCCGAACAGCGAACAATTTGGGGTGTTCGCGGCAAATTCGAATGCCGCGGAACACCCTTTAAAAGTCTATGGGAGAAATCAAAAGTGCTAATTTTAAAGGCTTATATGCAAGTTATTGTCATAAAAAGTGTTTGGGGACCCGGGTCCTGCCCCAGGGGACATGGATCAATGCAAAAAAAAGTTTTAAAAACGGACGTTTTTTCAGGAGCAGTGATTTTATTAATGCTTAAAGTCAAACAATAAAAGTGTAATATCCCTTTAAATTTCGTACCTGGGGGGTGTCTATAGTATGCCTGTAAAGGGGCGCATGTTTCCTGTGTTTAGAACAGTCTGACAGCAAAATGACATTTGGAAGGAAAAAACTCATTTAAAACTAGCCGCGGCTATTGCATTGCCGACAATACACATAGAAGTTCATTGATAAAAACGGCATGGGAATTCCCCACAGGGGAACCCCGAACCAAAATAAAAAAAAAAAAATGATGTGGGGGTCCCCCTAAATTCCATACAAGGCCCTTCAGGTCTGGTATGGATATTAAGGGGAACCCCAGCCAAAATTGAAAAAAAAATTGACGTGGGGTTCCCCCTAAATTCCATACCAGACCCTTCAGGTCTGGTATGGATTTTAAGGGGAACCCCGCGCCAAAAAAAAAAAAAAAAACGGCGTGGGGTCCCCCTAAAAATCCATACCAGACCCTTATCCGAGCACGCAACCTGGCAGGCCGCAGGAAAAGAGGGGGGGACGAGAGTGCGGCCCCCCCCCCCTCCTGAACCGTACCAGGCCACATGCCCTCAACATTGGGAGGGTGCTTTGGGGTAGCCCCCCAAAACACCTTGTCCCCATGTTGATGAGGACAAGGGCCTCATCCTCACAACCCTGGCCGGTGGTTGTGAGGGTCTGCGGGCGGGGGGCTTATCGGAATCTGGAAGCCCCCTTTAACAAGGGGACCCCCAGATCCCGCCCCCCCCCCTGTGTGAAATGGTAAGGGGGTACTTACCCCTACCATTTCACTAAAAAACTGTCAAAAATGTTAAAAATGACAAGAGACAGTTTTTGACAATTCCTTTATTTAAATGCTTCTTCTTTCTTCTTTCTTCCTTCATCTTCTTCTGGTTCTTCTGGCTCTTCTGGTTCTTCCTCCGGCGTTCTCGTCCAGCATCTTCTCCGCGGCGTCTTCTATCTTCTTCTCCTCGGGCCGCTCCGCACCCATGGCATGAGGGGGGAGGCTCCCGCTCTTCTCTTCATCTTCTTCTCTTCTTCATCTTCTTCTTCATCTTCTTCTTCTTCTTCCTTCTTCTCTTCTTCTCTTCTTCTCTTCTTCCTGTCTTCTGCGGGCCGCTCCGCAATCCATGCTGTGGCATGGAGGGAGGCTCCCGCTGTGTGACGGCGTCTCTTCGTCTGACGGTTCTTAAATAACGGGGGGCGGGGCCATCCGGTGACCCCGCCCCCCTCTGACGCACGGTGACATGACGGGACTTCCCTGTGGCATTCCCCGTGACGTCACAGGGAAGTCCCTCAAGTCACCGTGCGTCAGAGGGGGGCGGGGTCACCGGATGGCCCCGCCCCCCGTTATTTAAGAACCGTCAGACGAAGAGACGCCGTCACACAGCGGGAGCCTCCCACCATGCCAGCATGGCTGCGGAGCGGCCCGGAGAAGACAGGAAGAAGAGAAGAAGGAAGAAGAAGAAGAAGAAGAAGATGAAGAAGAGAAGAAGATGAAGAGAAGAGCGGGAGCCTCCCCCCTCATGGGTGCGGAGCGGCCCGAGGAGAAGAAGATAGAAGACGCCGCGGAGAAGATGCTGGACGAGAACGCCGGAGGAAGAACCAGAAGAGCCAGAAGAACCAGAAGAAGAAGAAGATGAAGGAAGAAAGAAGAAGCATTTAAATAAAGGAATTGTCAAAAACTGTCTCTTGTCATTTTTAACATTTTTGACAGTTTTTTAGTGAAATGGTAGGGGTAAGTACCCCCTTACCATTTCACACAGGGGGGGGGCCGGGATCTGGGGGTCCCCTTGTTAAAGGGGGCTTCCAGATTCCGATAAGCCCCCCGCCCGCAGACCCTCACAACCACCGGCCAGGGTTGTGAGGATGAGGCCCTTGTCCTCATCAACATGGGGACAAGGTGTTTTGGGGGCTACCCCAAAGCACCCTCCCAATGTTGAGGGCATGTGGCCTGGTACGGTTCAGGAGGGGGGGGGGGCCGCACTCTCGTCCCCCCCTCTTTTCCTGCGGCCTGCCAGGTTGCGTGCTCGGATAAGGGTCTGGTATGGATTTTTAGGGGGACCCCACGCCGTTTTTTTTTTTTTTTTTTGGCGCGGGGTTCCCCTTAAAATCCATACCAGACCTGAAGGGTCTGGTATGGAATTTAGGGGGAACCCCACGTCAATTTTTTTTTTTAATTTTGGCTGGGGTTCCCCTTAATATCCATACCAGACCTGAAGGGCCTTGTATGGAATTTAGGGGGACTCCCACATCATTTTTTTTTTTTAATTTTGGTTCGGGGTTGCCCTGTGGGGAATTCCCATGCCGTTTTTATCAATGAACTTCTATGTGTATTGTCGGCAATGCAATAGCCGCGGTAGTTTTAAATGTGTTTTTTCCTTCAAAATGTCACTTTGCTGTCAGACTGTTCTAAACACGGGAAACATGCGCCCCTTTACAGGCATACTATAGACACCCCCCAGGTACGAAATTTAAAGGGATATTACACTTTTATTGTTTGACTTTAAGCATTATTAAAATCACTGCTCCTGAAAAAACGGCCGTTTTTAAAACTTTTTTTTGCATTGATCCATGTCCCCTGGGGCAGGACCCAGGTCCCCAAACACTTTTTATGACAATAACTTGCATATTAGCCTTTAAAATTAGCACTTTTGAATATTCATGTTCGTGTCCCATAGACTTTAACGGCGTTCGCGTGTTCGAACGAATTTTTTTCCTGTTCGCATGTTCTGGTGCGAACCGAACAGGGGGGTGTTCGGCTCATCCCTAATAAAGGCTATTCGGGATATGTTTTCGCCGCCCTTAGACGATCGGCAGCTACTGCAGCTTGTTCACTTTCTTACAGTATCTCGACAAAACAACGGGACCATATTATGTATTTTGCTCACCACTCCTCCATGGCATGCAAATACCAAGAATTGGCGTATAAAATGCTTAACGGCTGGTATAGGGTTCCAACCTTATTGGCGAAGATCTACCCTGGAACATCAAATACTTGTTGGCATTGCAAGGAGGAGGAGGGGACCATCCTACATATATTCTGGTCATGTAGTAAGCTTTTGGTCTCAGGTTAAAGGGACTGTCAAACAGCTGACGGACGTTCATTTGGGGGGTGACCCAGCCAGGTATCTTCTGCAACACTCTGACCTATCTAGGAAACCCTATAAAAATTCTCTGTTAATCCACCTGGTAAATGCTGCCTGGACGTGCATACCGCTTCTCTGGAAACAGGCTATCTCCCCATCGCTCTCCATGTGGTTCACTAAAATTAACTTAATTTATTCCATGGAAAATATCATGGCCTCGCTTCGGGGTAATGAGGAAAAATTAAACCGTAAGTAGTTCTATTGGACCCTTTTTACTTGTTCAAGGGAATGTGCTTTGGTCATGCAAGTGAGGGAGTGAGATTTCCCCTCACCCCCCTTCTTTTTTTGTTTGCTTTAGGCCCCTTTCACACGAGGCGGACTCCGCTTCCACGGAGCCCGCCTCGGTTCGCCGGCTCAGCGGGAGATCAGTCCGTTGATCTCCGCTGAGCCGGTGTATGACAGGTCCCTCTCTGCTCACTGAGCGGGGAGGGGCTTGTCAAGCGCCGCTGCCGCCTATGGAGGAATCGGATGAAAACGGACAGCATGTCCATTTTCATCAGATCTCACCCGATCCATGCGTCCGGGTGCCGGACGCATGGATTTCAATGGGGTCTTTTCTTTTTTGAAGCACATGATTAGAGCCTGAGGCTCTAATTGGCTTCAAAAAAGGGTGGGCTCAGGGAGCAGAGCATTGCTGGGAGTCTTAGGACTCCCGGCCAATCGGGTCTGGGGATCCACTTCCTGTTCGGCCGGGAAGAGAAGCAACGGCCCGGCTCTTCCCTCGGCAAGCTGCAGCAGGTGGAGGGGCAGAGGGGCAGCTTCCAGGAGCCCTACCCAGAATCCAGCACCACCTCTTAAGGTAAGGACATGGATGTGATGCATACTAGCACATTATGACATTGCCTTGCAGGTTTTAAAAAAAAAAAAAAAAGGCACTGATTTACTACCACTTTAAGGAAGGCTATGTGCATTTACTATACTTATATAGTGCCGTAATAATAATTGTTGCAAAAGTAATACTCAGAAATATAATTTGCAAGTTTGGCATACCCGATTACCCTCTTCACAACGAGTCACCATCACAATAATTGTTGACTTCTGTTCCCAAATCATTCTCCAAAAATCGGTCATAGTTTCTTCCTTAGGTCCTGCAAAATATTTCTCACTGTATTATCAAGACACAGTGTCAAATATTGCTCTTTAAGTTTGCATACGTAGAGATTGCAGTACACAATGAAATGATTTTATATCATTAGGGATCTGTAGATAACATGGAATATACCTTGAGCAGCAATGTATTTTCTTGGTTCCTTAAATCCCTGAAGAGATAAAAAAAATGACAGATGGCATGAATGTTTAGTGTTGAAAGGCAAGGAATATTACACAAAAGAAATACCGTAGCTAATTTAGAGACCCACATATAGGAAAATACTGTTATAAGTATTATATAAAATGAATATGTATATGCACATGTATATGTACTATACAATATACATGCATATGTGCAGAGGAACCTTCCTATGAATTCAGTTTACCAGTTTAACCTACATTAACGTAGCTGGCGTTGATATAGTCTGATCCAGGCTCTCCATGTATGTCAGACAGGACCACTCGATTGTCATCATCTATAATATCATGATATATTAATCGTTTAGTGATTTATTAAGTAAACCACTTTTGCAAGATTTAACATTATATTACTTTCAGTATAAATGAACAATGTACTTACAAGGCAAAATATCAATATAACGGTTTTTGGTCTGATTGCATTGTTTCCTGGCTTCTTTAATGGCAAATTTGCTAAAAACCCGCGGGATACTCTGAAAAAAAAATTAAATAAATAAATTATATATATATATATATATATATATATATATACACACACACAGACATATATATATATATATACACACACCATACATACATACATAGATGGATACCTATATATAGATATAGATATATATATACCGTATCTATATAGATATATCTAAATATATATACACACACACACAACTTGAGGACATAGTTTGTAATTTGTTATGTAACTAACACATTTTCATTATTAAATATAACTATTTAAAATCAGGTCATTCTTTTTGAAAGACACTATATAATTTAATTATGATTAAAAGGACTTTGTAAATGTTGCAAAGACCAAAGAAAAGATCACTGCGGCAGATTCATAAAAAAACATTTAAGACATGAATAAATTTGAACAGTCATAGAATACAATTAGATTCTATCTTTATTTCTCTAACATAGCTCTTCTCTTACAAGTGCCTACTTCTTTTTACATTATAACTACAGTATATTGCCCTATATGTCTTGATTATTTTTGTGCTGTTATTCATATTTCTACATATGAAGAAAAAAAGGGGGGGTATATAACCATATACCAGGGTTGTGGGACTTTGTGTGAAGCATATGACAGCCCAAAGAGTAATAGGATGAATTTAAGGAATTTTATTACACATTGCATAATACATACATAATCAAAAAATAGCAAAAGTAAATTAACATACATAGGTGGTAAGACTTTTGAACACAGTTCAAAGTATATATGCTGGTAGCAATAAAAATATGCATGAATCACGTTAAATTGGTAAAAAATAATAACAGCATAAGGTAAAAATATTTGTATAGAAATATTTAAAATTCCCAGGTTCATCACAGACAAAAGGTGTATGCTGTTGATAAAAAAGGATATAACCTGCAGGACCTATGGCCTCATTGGCCTGAGAGAGTACAGAGCACATCATAACTTGAAGTTCTAATGACATTCGTGGAGACACGGCACATCAAGAGCTCTACGCGTTTCGTGGCTAAAGCCACTCATCAGGAGCAGGCACGTGTAATATCTATGGATTAGGAAAAAATTGAAACATGAAAAACAAAAAGAGTTGTAGGAGCAAGGTTAGGGGTAAGGTATCAAACCACCGTAACCAAGACTTACTTTCTCAAATTGGGCATGCTGAAGGTGCAATGGCAAGGCCCCACAGACGGTCCGGGAAATAACTCCACACCGGGAGCTGAGGTGGGCAGCCCCACGGACATGGGGAGGGCGACACTCACGGTGGGCACGGCAGCCGAGGACATTCTGAGAGTGAAGGGACCCTTCACTCTCAGAATGTCCTCGGCTGCCGTGCCCACCGTGAGTGTCGCCCTCCCCATGTCCGTGGGGCTGCCCACCTCAGCTCCCGGTGTGGAGTTATTTCCCGGACCGTCTGTGGGGCCTTGCCATTGCACCTTCAGCATGCCCAATTTGAGAAAGTAAGTCTTGGTTACGGTGGTTTGATACCTTACCCCTAACCTTGCTCCTACAACTCTTTTTGTTTTTCATGTTTCAATTTTTTCCTAATCCATAGATATTACACGTGCCTGCTCCTGATGAGTGGCTTTAGCCACGAAACGCGTAGAGCTCTTGATGTGCCGTGTCTCCACGAATGTCATTAGAACTTCAAGTTATGATGTGCTCTGTACTCTCTCAGGCCAATGAGGCCATAGGTCCTGCAGGTTATATCCTTTTTTATCAACAGCATACACCTTTTGTCTGTGATGAACCTGGGAATTTTAAATATTTCTATACAAATATTTTTACCTTATGCTGTTATTATTTTTTACCAATTTAACGTGATTCATGCATATTTTTATTGCTACCAGCATATATACTTTGAACTGTGTTCAAAAGTCTTACCACCTATGTATGTTAATTTACTTTTGCTATTTTTTGATTATGTATGTATTATGCAATGTGTAATAAAATTCCTTAAATTCATCCTATTATTCTTTGGGCTGTCATATGCTTCACACAAAGTCCCACAACCCTGGTATATGGTTATATACCCCCCCTTTTTTTCTTCAAATATAGATGGGATGGATGTCTATGTCCTTACCAGGCCATGACATCATATAAAGTCCCTAGGGATGGAAATACTTGATCTTACCAGACCATGGCTTCCTAAAAGTCCCTAAATTCCCCCCTTTCTCCTCAATTGTCTTGTATACAAACAGGGATGGAAGCATCCGATGTAGCTCCACTATTCTAGATATATTAAATTCTCTGCCACCAAACGACCTATGTTTAGTCTCCCCTGTTCCATTCATTTTATTTTTGTTACCATTTTATTTCCCATATTCTTTTCTTAAAAATTGCCATTGTTCCAACTGTTTATTAGCTTTATTCTTGGTACTGCTGTTGGGGGATGTGCCGGGCCGTCCTGCGGTCTGGTTTCTCTCTCACTCCGGGGGCTGTGACACACCTTGCGGACACTTTTTCCCCCCTCCCCCACTGCCTCCACGGCCTGGGGGAGCGGATGTGATGTCAATGTGTGTCAGTGTCACGCTTCCTTGCTGTGCGCGGGGCAGCGCTCTGACGCTGCCGCGCACAGGCTGTGTTCACCACACTCGTGGGCTATGGGGGAACGTGCTGCGTGCCGTTGGCCGGAAGCGGCCGTCGGGCGCCTGGCGCTCCTCCCCCCCACCCCACGGCGTGACATTGGTGTGCATCCCCGCGGCGGGGGTATTTAAGGGCGCTCCCCGGCTGGTCACGGCACTCGGGGCTCTCCACACACCATTCACCACATGGATTGCTTCACTGGTTTTTCTGGCTCCCTTCATGGGGTTCCTCTACCCACCAGGTATATTGGTATTTCCCTTTGTTTCATCACCACTACACTTATCTGGTTTCACTTGTCCACCTCTCACTTATTCACATTACCCCCTCCTGTCCACCCACTCACCTCCCTCTTTGCCTTTTCGTCCTCACCTCACCCCCCTCCCCCCCTTTCTCCCCTCTCCTTTTCCCCCCCCCCCTCCCCTTTTCTCCCTCCCTTTTCCCTTCCCTCCCCTCTTCTTCATATTTTCCTTTTCCCCCCCTTTTCCCTTCCTCTTCTCCATCTCCAGTTCCCTTTTTCCCTCCCTTTTTCCTGATTCTTTCCCCCTGTTTTTCTTTCTTCTTTTTCCCTTGTTTCCCTCACCAACCCCCTCTTTCCCCCTCCCTGTTTCTCCTCCCCTCTTCTCTCTTCTTTCTTCCATCCGTTTCTTCTTTCCCCCTCCCCTTCTCCCTCCCTCACTCCTCCTTCCCCCCTCTCTTTGTTTTTCCCCCCCCCTCCCTATTTCTCTTTCCTCTTTTCTCTCCTGTGTTTGTCACATCTCCTTGGTCACCATTGTCCCTTCACTCTCAGAATGTCCTCGGCTGCCGTGCCCACCGTGAGTGTCGCCCTCCCCATGTCCGTGGGGCTGCCCACCTCAGCTCCCGGTGTGGAGTTATTTCCCGGACCGTCTGTGGGGCCTTGCCATTGCACCTTCAGCATGCCCAATTTGAGAAAGTAAGTCTTGGTTACGGTGGTTTGATACCTTACCCCTAACCTTGCTCCTACAACTCTTTTTGTTTTTCATGTTTCAATTTTTTCCTAATCCATAGATATTACACGTGCCTGCTCCTGATGAGTGGCTTTAGCCACGAAACGCGTAGAGCTCTTGATGTGCCGTGTCTCCACGAATGTCATTAGAACTTCAAGTTATGATGTGCTCTGTACTCTCTCAGGCCAATGAGGCCATAGGTCCTGCAGGTTATATCCTTTTTTATCAACAGCATACACCTTTTGTCTGTGATGAACCTGGGAATTTTAAATATTTCTATACAAATATTTTTACCTTATGCTGTTATTATTTTTTACCAATTTAACGTGATTCATGCATATTTTTATTGCTACCAGCATATATACTTTGAACTGTGTTCAAAAGTCTTACCACCTATGTATGTTAATTTACTTTTGCTATTTTTTGATTATGTATGTATTATGCAATGTGTAATAAAATTCCTTAAATTCATCCTATTACTCTTTGGGCTGTCATATGCTTCACACAAAGTCCCACAACCCTGGTATATGGTTATATACCCCCCCTTTTTTTCTTCAAATATAGATGGGATGGATGTCTATGTCCTTACCAGGCCATGACATCATATAAAGTCCCTAGGGATGGAAATACTTGATCTTACCAGACCATGGCTTCCTAAAAGTCCCTAAATTCCCCCCTTTCTCCTCAATTGTCATATTTCTACATAGTTAATTCAAAGGAATTATGCATTAAGACTATCTGACCCTTATCAGGTTGCAACAAAGTATAAACTTAAGCTCAATTGAGATACAAAGGACTGCCAAATTATTTGGCCCATGCCTAGTGCAGTGCTTGTTCTAGCACCTGGCAATGGGTCCATGATGGAACTCTTGGTCAGAGTGATCTCCTGCCAGAAGGTGTCTGCATAGATCCAATGTTAATGTCATCAGGACAGTGAAAGGCAACAGCACCAGACACAGAAAGGTTGATATTACTAAAGGAGTATAAGCTGTGAATATAGCAAAGTGAATTTGCCAGGAAAATTTACCTTAGCTTAGTGAACGCAGTGTAGCTCTGCTAACTTAAATCATCCAATCCTGTGCAAGCAAACTTTTTTTTTATATTTTTGCATGCATTTGGGTATTCTCTTCACCACATTCACTAAGCTAAGGGAAAATTCCAATGAAAAATAAAATTCACTATGCAAAGTGAACATGCTCTACTCCTTTAGTAAATCAATCCCAGAGTTTCTCTTCAGAGGAGTAACCTTGGAACACAAATCCTGTGACACAAAACAAGCAATAAAGACACACATGCTTTAGTTGAATGACTAAAATATTAGTTCTAGGTGAAAATTATGAACAGATTCCATCTGTTTTTTGCTGTTTGACTATGTAAATGGCCTTACACTAATATATATTTTTTTTTTGTTCAGCCTTCTAACAGATTCCTCTATCCACAATAAACAGCGCGGGTGGACGAGTC
The DNA here is from genome assembly GCA_037952925.1 of Lithobates clamitans. Taxonomy (NCBI): domain Eukaryota; kingdom Metazoa; phylum Chordata; class Amphibia; order Anura; family Ranidae; genus Lithobates; species Lithobates clamitans. The sequence continues at coordinate 7,155,254 of JBBGZY010000430.1, read as the reverse complement.
TCATTCTGAGACTTTCCATGATTAAGCTTTTCATTGAGTGAAATGCATTAGAAGATGGAGGTGTAGGTCAATCTGTCACTGCACCGCATCATCAAATCTTTGTTATAGTTTTTTATAATGGAGAGCGACTCACTTCCTTCCTTCCAATTGTTATGTGTGTAATACAGACAGTAGACTGCTGGAGATCCTGCATTTATTAGTCAGGAGAGTTGGGGAGTGGAGCAGTGGACTCCTCCCGCTGAGGCTATTGTACCCTGACAGCTCATTCCGCCAGCAGAGCCGGCTGTCAGAACAGCTGATTGGCTGCAGTCACTGTGCAGCCGAGAATAATCTGCCTGGCCCTTTTTTTTTTTTAATTGAAGGATGTTGGGCAGTAGGGTACCAACAAAATCACCCACTGCTCAAATTTCGGCCGGTTTATCAGAAACCATTCTAATTGGCTCTGTTTGGCTAAGTAATTTGATTTTTGCAATAAACAGTCCCTCTTAAGACCTTTTTTTACATCTGATTTTTACATCTGTTCAGTGCATATCCATAACCACTGTAATATAGCCCCAGCGACCAAATAACTGAACACATATTAAATAAAAATTTTCCATCTTTTGTGCCACATACATTTAGGTTATTGCATAAGCACTCCAAATGTGTCCATGCCAAACAACAGTCTTTCTTTGATTTTTGCTTGCAAATACCTGCTATGAGAATCCTACCTGAAATTCATCAAGGAACAGCCGTCCCTCATCCGCATTTTTCCTCTTGTATGTGTCAAGAAGTTGCTCCACTGGAATAGGCTCGATGTCTAGCAGTAGCTTCTCCTCATCTTTACAAGACAAAGAATTTAGAAGTGAATATTCCTGGATATTTCTAGAACTTTCATCTGTACAAAGTACAACCTGGCTCCAGTATTTTAAAAAAATGATTTACATAAATGAATACAGTTTACTGTGTCCATTAATATGTGATTGTTTTCTTATGTAAAGACTTTTTGTAAACTAGTTGATATGTTTTAAAAAAGTATTATTTATTTTTCAATGATTTCTTTCCCTAATGAAATTAAAATTGAACTACACTACTTCCTCCAGTTTTGCAAAGGTGAACAGTTTCCTAACCCAGGGGTCTCCAAACGTTTTACTTAGAGGGCTACATCACATATTTTACACATATTTGCAGGCCAAAAAAAATGCTCATTTATAAATGAATCCACAGCAGTGGAATTGAATAAAATCTGACAAGCTACTAGTAGCAAAGTTGGCTGATGCACCTGTAATCTCCACCAACACCTAAACACCAGAGCCTCATGCACCAGGGCTAAACTTCTAGTGTGCACGGGGACTTACTTCTGTGTCCCCATCAGAGTCTCCCTACACATTTGAGCCCCCTGTGCTTTTCTGTGCCCCAATAAGAGTCTCCCTGCACATTTGTGTACCCATCAGAGCCCCCCCTACACATTTGTATCCCCATCAGAGTCGCCCCTTCACATTTATGTCCCCATCAGAGCCCCCCCCCCCACACACACACACACATTTGTGTCCTTATCAGAGCCTCAGAGCCCCCCTGCATATTTGTGTCCCTATCAGAGCTCCCCCATCCCACCACTGCAAATTTGTATCCCACTCTATCTACCCAGAGATTTGTGTCCAATTTACATTTCCCCATTACATCAGTGTCCTTTACTACTATACAGTGTGCCTTTAGAGCTGATTAGGCAGAGATTAGACTGGATTTAGTGCAGACCTGCTGCACCTCCCACCTTCCGTTTCACTGTTACACAAGCATGTATGCAAAATTACAGCAGTACAAGACACTGTTAACAGGGGACAGAAGCCTGGGGGTGCAGCAGGTCTGCACTGAAGTACTTCATTGGTTACAAGTACATTGGTGGTCCTAGCAACCAACAACACACTGCATACTGTTGGGGGTTGAGTATACAGGGCAGGTCCCACAACCCAACAAAACTTGAGCAGAGACAGTTACTGCAGCGAGAAGAAATTTCTTAGTGGGCCAGATATGACCCACAGGCCATACTTTGGAGCCCCTGTCCTAACCTGTACTGAAATTGCTTGTTTTCACCGCACACTGTAAGCTACTCATAATGAGCATTAGAAGCTGCAGCAAGTCAAATAAAACCTGCCTCCTTTTCTGGCTTGAGAATTTCCAGCATCACCTAGCTCTTTCCTCCCCAGCCCTACTGCCCCTCACCTGCCCATTCATTGGCTACCTTTTCTTTCTATCATGGAGTCTCAGCATTACATGTGTACATTACCTAGGTAAATCTGCATATGAATGCAGTCTGCCTAGGATGCCGATTCCTCCAGACTGACACCCACACATATAGGTATCAAGAGCCAATTCATTGCTTGTATCAGAGCTGAGGGCTTTTGAGAGTAGTACTGAGGCAGGGTGCTGTGATGAGAAGCACAGGGACACATTTATGACATTGATTACCATGTATAAGTAGGTAAGTGAGTAAAGATAAGTAAAATAAACTATAAGTAAATTAAACTTTAGCTTTAAAGAAACAGTAACAACAAAACATCAGTACTGGTGGATTTGGATGGGTTCTTAGATATTATTATAGTACTTTGTCATAAAGCAAATAATGCACACATTAATCACTTTGTCAGTGTCATGTCAGAGTAGAAGATAAAGTATCCCAATGTGTTCCCATTTTCATTGATTTTGCCTTTTGCATTCTGACATTTAGTCTTATCATTGGGCAGTTGACAACATTCCTGCAGTCAATTTCACCTTGGTAAAATATCTGTTTAGTATATTTTTTACAATTACAAATTCATGGTTACCTGGGTTGGTTAGAGGGATGCTGTCTTCGTTGTTGCTGAAATAAACAGAAGTTTAAGACCAATGTCAATTAATAGAAACAAAGAAAATGAAATAGCTGTAAAATATAAAACAATCACTGAAATCAACGTTTTCAGAAACAGTCTCACTTCCAACGTATTTATCAAAATAGAGCGTCATTTGGTATTCCTTTCTATAGTGCGATTTCTAGACATCTTTAAACTACCATTTATACGAGGGCATTCTACACCTTTACACTGCCAAAAGTAGTGGTTTTATGCCAGCCTTGTGCTCCTCCCAAAAAGAATCTGAATATAGGTTGGTGTAATAAAGAACTCAAGGAAGGAGCATTTATATTAAAAATGTCGTTTTTCTGCAATTCTACAAATACAACAACCCTCTTTGTGTGGCCAAACTTTGTTTTGGGGTGGTTTGCCTGGCTCTTAACAGTGCCTCTGTTTCTGCACACAGCTCTGGGTAATATAACATATGAAACCTGGCATCCCTTGCTTCAGTAGCTTTTGTCACTACACTGGTCTTAGGTACAATAAGTAAGATCTGCAGCACCAACAAGAAAAACACATTCTAGAAATGATGGGATGCCAACATTTTACATAACTCTCTTACTTTATGTTCCTAGTGGCTTATATGAAAACAGGTATGTGTTCTTATTCTTGGCTTTGCTGGGGGAGTTAGTTTAAATACTGAGGACTACATATCTAAGTAGGTACAAAAAATGTATTATATAAACAGCATGTCCATGGAGATGTGCATATCTTTTTATGAATGATAGAGTTCAGTTGGTTTCTTCCAATAAATAGGGCTGTAGGTGGTTTAGATTTAACATAACAAAAAAAACATAATGTGTGGATTGAGGATGACAAAATAATACCATACATTACCTTGATGATTTCTTTTGCAGCTTGTAGATTTTAATCAGGACAAAGATTAGGGCCAGAGATGTGATTGTAATTAAAAATGCCAGGAATCCAATAAGGGCCTTGTCATTATCTGCACAATAAAAACACATAACATACTATAGAATAAATTCTTTTTTGGACCTATTGAAGAAAAGAGAACTGAGCCTGTCCTTTAAAGCAGTGGTTCTCAACCCTGTCCTCAAGTACCCCCAATAGGTCATGTTTTGGGAAATTCTCTTAGATAAAATAGCTGTCCAAAATATCAAGCCACTGACTCTGATTTAAAGCACCTGTGCAAGATAAAGGAAAAACTGCAAACATGGCCTGTTGGGGGTACTTGAGGACATGGTTGAGAACCACTGCTTTAACCACTTGCTTACAGGGCACTTAAACCCCCCTCCTATCCAGACCAATTTTCAGCTTTCAGCACTGACGCACTTTGAATGACAATTGTGCGATCATACAACACTGTACCCAAATGAAATTTTTATCATTTTTTCCCCACAAATAGAGCTTTCTTTTGGTGGTATTTTATCACCTCTGCGGTTTTTATTTTTTGTTAAAAAAAATTAAAAAGACCGAATTTAAAAAAATTTTTTTTTTTTTTTTTTTATATTTTGTTATAAAATTTTAAAAAGGGTAATTTTTCTCCTTCATTGATGTACAGTACATTGAAGCCAGTAGCTAGAATGCCCATGTCCCAGTTGTTAGTCAAGGTTATAGATGGTGACAAATCAAGAGTCATATCCATCCAGAAACAGGAAGTGGAATGCATGGTTATTGTTATATGGACTCAGAGCCAAGCAGCAAAAACAGAGCAATAAACATACACCTAGCAAACAAAATTGGAAAGGTCGGGGCAAGAGAAATATGAGCAGAAGAAGGCTCCATTCACATATGTGAATTGGATGCATTTTGATCCACATCTGATTCGCATGACATAGAGCCGGTTCACAAATGTGCAAGGCAGCGGCAGTGCGAATTCGCTGCAAAAAGTCCTGTGCGGTTTTTGAGCACTGTGGTTCAGATGCAAATTTCAGGCTCATTGCCTTCTATGGGAACGCATCTATTTAGCACATCGGATCAGTTTTGCACACATATTTGATCTGAAAAAAACAGCGTGTGTCCCCCCTCCAAACCATACCAGGCCCTTTCTGATCTGGTACGGATTTTAAGGTCTGGTATTGATTTTGACTGGAACCCCCATGCCAAAATCTTTTTTAAAAATGGCGTGGGGTCCTCCCCAAAATCCATACCAGACCCTTATACAAGCATGCAGAATGGCAGGCCAGTAAAGGGGGGATGAGCAAGCACCCCCCTACTCTTGAAACATACCAAGCCACATGCCCTCAACATGGGGGCAGTGCTTTGGGGCAGGGAGGGCTCTGCCCCCCCACCTCAAAGCACCTTGCCCCCATGTTGATGGGGACAAGGGCCTCTCCCCCACAACCCCGGCCAGTGGTGGTGGGGGTCTGCGGGTAGGAAGCTTAGCGGAACCTGGAATCCCCCTTTAACAAGGGAGCCCTCAGATGATGGCCCCTTGTGTTGCATTTGATATAAATATGATTTTATTCTCAGACTTTAGTGCAAGTGTGGAGCAATCTGTTTAGTAGTTTGTCATCAGGTTGTTTTTGAGTGGATGCTTCTCTAATGAATGCCTCGTTAACATTGTTACCATTGTTGCATTTCAGTTGACTGTTGTTCAGTCTATTGTTTTGTAACTATAGTAAACAATAGATTGACAAACTGACATATATGACCTATGGCATGTATGATACCAGAGTGCCATCCTGAGGTAGAATTTGAGAATGCCTCTCTAACTGAAAACTACAGTTGGAGCAGTCTGTTGTAACCAAGGTAAACAAGTTTGTAACCATTGTCGACAAAAGCTTGGCAACCTGAAACTTCCCAAATAAAAGCCAGCTGCAGAGATTGATAGGGAGGACTCCATAATGCCTTAACACCAATAAAGGAAGGTCTGTACCAGCCAAAAGAAGAAGATACCTGGAGACGCTTTCGCTTGATCTCCAGCACCTGCTTATAGATTAAGCTTGGGTCCTTGTTGCTACGCAGATCATGAACCCACTGTAACCAGAGTTAAAGTGGATGTAAACCTGATCTCTGCAGTGTTCTCTTATCTCTCTTTAAAACCCTATGTCCCGTAGCTGTGTCCTGCTTCATTCTTCTGTTATCAGCCTGATAACTCCTGACAAGGTTTCCGTCACGTGCTAAAAGCAGCCTGAGTTTTGTGCTGGTGAGGATGCTATAAATAGATTAGCAGAGCCCTGAATGATTCAACAAACAGAGCTGAAAGTCTCTTCCTATAAGGAGTTGGGGTGTGTGTCTTTCCTCCAATCAGCTGTCTTAGCTGTATGCCCAGGCTTGACTGCAGTGTTGAACAGGAAGAGAAAATCTGCTAGCATGATGTGCACATTCTAAACAGTATATAAAGCCGAAGACAGCAGATATACATGTAAAACGTATGTAGGGAGATTTGTTTCATCCCTGTGGATCACCTGAGGCTGTTCACTGCACTGGTTATATGTAACATTAAGTAACTTGTAAGAGTACTTATAATGTGTATAGACCATAGTTTCTGTTCATTTGCTAGAAATTTTGCTTGTTATAGGTATTGTCTTGTATTGTATTGTATTCCTAATTAGGAATGAGCTCGATGTTAGGGTCGACCATAAGTTCGAACAGCGAACATTATGGGGCGTTCGGAAAATTTGTGCGCTGCAGAACACCCCATAATGCACTGCGAGATCGCAGTGCATTGCTGTATGATGATTGGCCAAAGCATGGACCTGACTTTCATGCTTTGGCCAATCACAGCGCACTCTGCTAAGAGAGCCATAATTGGGCAAAGGCAGGATGTCTTTGGCCAATCATGGCTCAGGGGAACTAAGTCCATGCCCCACACTATATAAGGCTGCTTACAGAGCGGCCCTGTGTAGTGTTGTTGGCATGGAGATAGCTTGAGTTAGATTAAGCAGGCAGGTTATTCAGTTAGTGGCAGTGTATTGGATATATATATATATCTATATATATATAGATATGGGGCAGGGAGGGCATATACAGTCAGTCTAACATATATATATATATATATATGTATATATGTGTATATATATATATATATATATATATATATATATATTATATACTCTGCATTTAGCATAGACTATATATTCAGTGTTTACTCAATATTCAGTCACTGCAGGCAGTGTATTAATATATATATATATATATATATATATATATATATATATATATATATATATATATACATATACACACGCAGTGTTGTGTGTATATATATATATATATATATATATATATATATATATATATATATATATATATACTCTGCATCCAGTGTAGCCTATATCTACAGTGCAGCCGTAGTACAGTTTGTACTACTTTTCTGGTGGTGTACACAGTATCTAATACAGTGTGTACAGTTTCTACTACACTTCTGGTGGTGTACACAGTACACAATACAGTGCAGCCGTAGTACAGTTTCTAATACAGTGCAGACGGTGTACACAGTATCTAATACAGTGTGTACAGTTTCTACTACACTTCTGGTGGTGTACACAGTACACAATACAGTGCAGCCGTAGTACAGCTTCTAATACAGTGCAAGCGGTGTACACAGTATCTAATACAGTGTGTACAGTTTCTACTACACTTCTGGTGGAGTACACAGTATACAATACAGTGCAGCCATTGTACAGTTGCTAATATGGAGGCGGTGTACACATTATCTAATACATTTTGTACAGTTTCTATTACACTTCAGGTGGTGTACACAGTATCTAATACAGTGTAGTGTGGTGTTGCAAAACAAAAAATACATCATGTCCGGAAGGCCACCAAGGAGAGGCAGATGCTCACAGGCCACTAAAAGAGGGCAAGCAGCCTCTGTGTCTACAGTCAACAGTGGTGGTAATGGACATGGTGCATCCTCTGCAGGTGGCCATAGGGCACGCTTGTCCTTTTTTTCTGCTGCTTGCCGTGTTATTGAGCCACAACATGCAGAAGAGTTGGTGGAGTGGATAACAAAGCCGTCCTCATCCTCCTCATTCTCTGTCACCCAGGCTCAGTGTAGTTTGCCTTCCAATGCAGCTGCCAAAGCGGCCTATTCCACCGGCTCCTTGTCCACAATCACTCCTTCCGTATCCCCACCATCATGCACAGAGGAGTCCCCATAATTATTCTACCACAGTGTCAGGTACATGCTGCTGGAGGATGCGTAGCGATTTGAAGGCTTTGATGTTGGCTCCCAGGTTGAGGAAGAGAGTAACGTGAGCCTAGAGAGAGGGGGTGCCCAAGAAGGACAAGAAACTGGCAATCATCCTCCTCCAGGTGCAGCATACTGCCAAGTTTTCTCCAGTGACGAGGAGGGAGGATATGATGAGGTCACTGACAGTACTTGGGTGCCTGAGAGAAGAGACACAACTCCAACGAGGCAGGATGTCTTCTAGGGGGCAGCTTAAGGGCAGCCTCTGACTCCTTGCTGACTTTTAAAAGTTCCTTGGTGTGGGCCTTTTTCGACACGTGTGCAGCAGATCACACCGTTGCTGTTTGCAACCCATGTCTGAAGCAGATCAAGCATGGCCAGAACAGCAGCCGCTTGTACACCACATGCTTGACAGACATATGATGACCTGCCATGCAGTCCGTTGGCAACAGCACTTGAAAGACCCACATCAAAGAAAAAGGCGGACTTCTCCTTGTTCCTCATCTGGGATCTCCAACCCTACTATACCTCCAGTCCTCAAAAACCTGCACTGAGAGGAATGAACATATAGCATCAGGTGCCCCAAGTACTTGCAGCCAATCTGCTAGCAGTACACCACCATCTGATTTTACCAGGCAAATTTCCCTACCCCAGTTGCTTAACCGTAAAAAGAAATTTGGTCCCAGCCATCCACATGCTTAGCATCTAAATGCTAGCTTGGCCAAATTGCTAGCACTGCAACTGCTGCCTTTTCAGCTGGTAGACTCTGCCCCCTTTCGTGAATTTGTGGAATGTGCTGTACCTCAGTGGCAGGTTCTCTACCAGCATGTGGAAGGCAATGTTTTGGCCTCGTTGGACAGGGCGGTCAGCAGTAAGGTTCATATTACCGCTGACTCATAGTCCAGCAGGCAAGGGCAGGGACATTACCTTTCCTTCACGGCACACTGGGTAACTCTGCTGGCAGCTGTGAAGGATGCAGGACAGGGTTCAGTGTTGTTTGGCTTGTTCCACTACCACGCCTCCAAAATGCTAGTGGTGATTCTGCCACAGCTCTCTCCTCCACCCCCTCCTCTTCTTCTTCCTCTATGGCCTCTTCTGCAGATTTGTCCTCTGAACCAGCGGTGCTCCGTAAGCGTTCAAGGGGCTACGCAAGCAGTCAGGCTAAAAGATGCCATTCGGTGCTTGAGTTGGTCTGCCACCGGTCATACAACGCCAGTGCTTGGCTGGCTGACATTCAAAGGGAATGCAACCTGCCCACCAACCGCCTTATTTGTGACATGCCCACCAGGTGGAACTTAACGTTGGCAATGCTGCAGCGGCTGCACACGCAGCAGAGGGCTCAATGAGTACCTGTGTGAGTATGGAACCAGGACAGGGTCAGAGGAGCTTGGCTTCTTTTTGCCACACCAGTGGCTACTGATCAAGGATGCATGCACTGTCCTGTCACCATTTGAGGAGGCCACAAGGATGGTGAGCAGCGACAAGGCATGCATCAGTGACACTGTCCCTCTAGTCTTCTTGTTGGAGCACACACTGGAATCATGTGGAATCATGGATAGGGCACTTGAGGCAGAACAGCGGGAGGAAGAGGAGGACTTCCTTACCTTTCAAGGCCCCCTTTATTCAGATAGCAGTCCTGCAGGCCCGCCAAACAAACAGGAAGAAGAGTAGGAGGAGGAGAAGGAGGATTGTGTCAGCATGGATGTAGAGGATAACACTCAGCAGCAGTCTTCGAGGGATGGTTTTCAGTCCCCAGAAACCCAAGGAGCTGTACATGGCTGGGAGGAGGTAGTTACAGACATGTGATCCTTAGTGACCCAGAGGACTCAGAATCAAATGCCTCTGCAAACTTACGCTGCATGGCCACCCTTATTCTGCAAAGCCTGCAAAAGGACCCTAGGATTCATGGTATCAAAGAGAGGGACCATTACTAGCTGCCAACCCTTCTTGATCCAAGTTACAAGAGTAAGGTTGCAGAACTCATCCTGCCTTCACAGGGGGAGCAACGGATGAAACATCTTCAGGAGGCCTTGAAGAAAGGTTTGTGCAATGCATTTCCAGACCCTGGGAGGTTACAATTTCCTGGTGCTGGACAACGCGTTGCTGAGGCTTCGTTCAGTCAGAGGAAGAGCGGCGGAGTAGGTGGCCGGCTGACCAATGCCTTTAAAAAAATTCTGTCCTCAGTGCCAAGGTCTGATTGGTTCAAGCAACCATCACCAGCATCTGCATTACATGATGCAGGAATATCAAGGGCAAGAGCAGACTTGGAGACCTTTCCAACAGAGCATCCACTGGGTTACTGGGTCTTGAGGATGGACCACTGGCCAGAACTTGCTCAATATGCAATTGAGCTACTGGCCTGTCCTGCATCCAGCATGCTTTCTGATCGCACATTCAGTGCTGCTGAAGGGTTTGTAACGGATCAAAGAGTGTGCCTGTCCACAGACTCCGTTGATAGGCTTGGAACAGCAGCTATCAAGCACCTGATGCTGATGTAACTGATTGAATTTGCTATGGATGTGGGATACCTTGAAGGCTGCCTATGCTGCCTAAGGCCCAATTTTTCTGCCCCTGTTTAACAGGGACATGTTATTACAATTTTTGATATATTTCACAGCAGCGCCCGTTCCTGCACCCAACAAGAGTATCTGTGAGGGCTTACATTGTTGTGGCATCACCACTTCCCCCAAGGCCCAATTTTTCTGCCCCTGTTTAACAGGGGCATGTAATTACAATTTTTTATATAATATTTCAACGCAGGGCCCATTCCTGCACCCAACAAGAGTAACAGTGTTCTTGTACCACCAACACCTAAGGCCCAATTTTCTGCAGGCCATATAGTATATATACTGCTTTTCAGAGTATATAGTGCCTGGGGGCCTAGGGGACCCCCACCCCATTATTTTTTTTATTGGGGACAGGGTTCCCCTTAATATCCATACCAGACCTGAAGGGCCTGGTTTTATATTGTTTTTTATTGTATGTACAACATTTTTGTATTGTAAAAGCACATTTATGCACTGCAGAGGTCTGAGCTTCCTTGCTTATACCACAAAGTAACCTTACTAGATAAACGCAAGCAAAACATCCCGCCATGTAAATGAGTAGGGGGTACCCTACTCATTCACCAAAAGAAGTGTTAAAAAGAAAAAAAAACAGACAAAGTTTTTGACAATTCCTTTATTAAAAATAAAAAACAATGTCTCCCCAGGGTAGATCCATCTTCAATCACACCACCCACCACCACCAACGATCCAAAAAAAAGAAAAAGAAAAAAAAGCTCCGCTCACGACGAAAGCCCCATCCGTCAGCCTGCTCTGCCATATGACAGTTCTTAAATAGCTGAGCAGTGGGAAAACATGGCGAGGTCTCCTGGTGGCACTGCCCCTGTGATGTCACAGACAGATATATGCTGGGTCGGTGATGTCACAGGGGGGCGGTGCCACTAGATGATGCATGTCAGGTAGTGGTCAGCTGACCACTACCTGACCAAATAGCTCCCTACACTCAAAAGACATTATAAAAAAAACAGTTGACCTGACCTTGACTACGTAACAGCATTAAATGTATGTTAACAAATTTAGTACACAACAAAAAAAAAGTTATTAATCACTCCACTAATTAAAATGGCACTAACCTGCTGATATTTTATCAACTAACAACAGGGCCCACCTAGACAGCTTAGAAGGATAGGATGTAATGACTTCCTTCCCAGCCTGGGATCTGTGCCTCAACGTTTTTACTTCTAAAAGCTTGGTAGTTCCTATTTGTAAATGCTATGGAATGGGAAAGAAAGACATTCACATTGAGCTGATGTTGGCAAGGCTTTCAGGTTCTACAAGCAGGGTTGGCTGGGTTGGCTGCATGTTCAAAAATATGTCTGCATTCTCCTAGGCAGTAATTATTTCTGATCAGCAAGTCAAAACATTGCTGGTCAGATAATTCTCTGGTGCGTCCTTTTTTTCACTGATGAGACCCATATTATTATATCAGGCTGAGCCAATAGAATAGGAGAAAGAAGAACAAGAAAAGTTTGCCATGACTGTAGGACAACTAATATTGTACCTACCCACAAGAAGGGCAGCAAGGTAGAAGCTGGCAATTACAAGCTAGTGAGTTTAACATCAGTTGTAGTCAAGTTAATGGAATCACTCCTGAAAAGAACGATCATTGATCACTTAAAAATACACAACTTGCTGGACCCAAAGCAGCATGGCTTTACTGAGGGCAGATCATGTCAGGCTAATCTGATTTAATTTTTTTACTATATTACCAATGTTTTGGACCAGGGTGGTGCTGTGTTCGTAGCATATCTTGATTTCAGTAAGACATTTGATACAGTTTCACATAATGATCTAGTACAAAAGTTGTACAAGCTAGGACTTAACCCTTGGGTGGTTCAGTGGATGTGCAGTTGGCCAAAGGATAAATACCAGAGTGTGGTTGTAAATGGGGTCCATTTAGAAAATAAAGCAGTCACTAGTGGTGTACCACAAGGCTCTGTATTAGGCCCTGTTCTATTTATTCTCTATGTGAGTGATATAAATAAAGCCTTGTTGGGCAAGGTATATCTTTTTGCTGATGACACAAAGGTGTGTAATAGGGTTAATATCCCTGGAGGTGTCTGTAACATGATGCATTGCTGGAAGATTGATCAACGCAGTGAAAACTGTATTTCAATGTTTCCAAATGTAAAATAATGCACTTAGGGAAAAATAATCCCTTGAGAGAGTAGAATATTGGGGGTACAATGTTAGCCAGCACTACAGAAGAAAAATATCTTAGGGGTACTTGTTTCAAATGATTGCAAAATGACCAGTGTGACCAGGCAGTGGGAAAAGCGAATAGAATTATAGGATACATCAATAGAGGGATCACAAGCAGGAGGAAGGAGGTTCTGATTCCCCTATACAGGCATACCCCACTTTTAAGTACACAATGGGGTTTATTTACTAAAGCTGGAAAGTGCAAAATCAGGCTCACTTCTGCATAGAAACCAATGAGCTTCCAGGTTTTATTACCAAAGCTTAATTGAACGAGCTGAGGTTAGACGCTCATTGGTTTCTATGCAGAAGTGATTCTGATTTTGCACTTTCCAGCTTTAGTAAATGAACCCCATTGTGTACTTAAAAGTGGGGTATGCCTGTATAGATCTTTAATAAGACCTCATTTAGAATACTGTGTCAAGTTCTGGAGACATCACTTACAAAAAGATATTGATAAAATAGAATGAGTCCAGAGATGGGTAACAAAAATGGTGGAAGGTTTGGGGCATAAAACAGTTTAAAAAAGACTTCAGGAACTTAATATGTACAGTCTGGACGAAAGAAGGGAAAGGGGAGACATGATTGAAACCTTTAAATACATCAAGGGGGTGAATAAGGTTCAGTAGGGCAGTTTTTCAATATGTAACCAAAATCAAGAACACAGGGACATGACCTTAAGCTAACTGGAGGAAAGTTCAAAACTAATTTTAGAAAGCATTATTAACCACTTGCCGCCCGCCATATAGCAGAATGACGGCTGCAAAGTGGTTTCAATATCCTGACTGGGCGTCATATGACATCCTCAGGATATTAAGCAGCTGCACGTCCCCGGGGGCGCGCATCGCGGCGATCGCTGTTGCGGTGTGTCAGTATGACACACCGCAGTCCGATCTAGGTAAAGAGTCCCTGACAGAGAGTCTTTACCACGTGATCAGCCATGTCCAATCAGGGATGATCACAATGTAAATAGGAAGAGCCGGTGATCGGCTTTTCCTCACTCGCGTCTGAACGACGTGAGTAGAGGAGAGCCGATCGGCTGCTCTCTTGACAGGGGGGGTCTGTGCTGATTGTTTATCAGCACAGCCCCCCCTCAGATCCCACCCAGGACCACCATCATGCCGCCCAGGACCACCAGGATGGCCATCCACACTGGACCACCAGGTATGCCCCCCCTAGACCCCCAGGGAAATACTAATTTGTGCCCAGGCAGCTGCCAATCGATGCCCAGGCAGCTGCCAATCAGTGCCCACTCACAATGCCTACCACTGCCAGTGCCACCAGGGATGCCTATCAGTGCCTCATATCAGTGCCGCGTATCAGTGCCACGTATCAATGCCCATCAGTGCCACCTATCAGTGCCCATCAGTGTCGCCTATCAGTGCCCATCAGTGCCGCCTATCAGTGCCACCCATAAGAACCCATCTTTGCAGCCTTTCAGTGCCCATTAGTGTCGCCTATCAGTGCCCATCAGTGCCCACCAGTGCCACCCAGTGCCACCCATGAGTGCCCATCAGTGCTGCATATCAGTGCCACCCATCAGTGCCGCCTACCAGTGCACATCAGTGCCGCGTATCAGTGCCCATTGTTAGTGCCCGTCAGTGCCCGCTCATTGGTGCCACCTCATTGGTGCCTCCTTATCAGTGCCTGTCAGTGCTGCCTTATCAGTGCCCATCAGTGAAAGAGAAAACGTACTTATTTAAAAAATTTTATAACAGAAACAAAAGGAAAACTTTATTTTTTTCAAAATTTTCGGTCTTTTTTTTATTTGTTTAGCAAAAAATAAAAAACGCAGAGGTGATTAAATACCACCAAAAGAAAGCTCTATTTGTGGGAACAAAATGATAAAAATGTAGTTTGGGTACAGTGATGGATGACTGCGCAATTGTCATTCAAACTGCGACAGCACTGAAAATTGGTCTGGGCAGGAAGGTGTATAAGTGCCCTGTATTGAAGTGGTTAATGCTTGGAATAAACTTCCAGCAGAGGTAGTGAGCCAATCAACAGTAAATGGTTTCAAACATACTTGGGACAAACATAGATCAGTGACAAATCCCTGCTCTGACATATGTTTCACCGTGATTGGCGTCTTCAGGAACCCACCTATATATATAGTGACATGGGGGATCGTTGAGCTCAGTGATAGATGCATTTTTGTGTAGTGAGTCCACATCAGACAGGCGTTAATAGCAAAGGGCCTGGTAGCCCACGTTTATTAAATGGAAAAAACAAAAGTCCACTCAGGAATCCTATGCAGGGTTTTAAACGTCACTCAGACATAAATGAAAATGCTAGCCCACCTGTCTACTTTTCAGCAGCACTGCTGCTGTAGATACTGGTCCCTCAAACCACCAGCTCTTCCATGCCCACGGTCTTCGGTGCACACAGCTTTGGGCTCCTTAAACCCACACAGCTTCAAGCCCCTCAATGCACACAGCTTCTGACTCCTTGGGCGCACACAGCTTCAGGCCCTTAAATGAGCTGCTTGGACGCACACAGCGTCTATCCTCACACAGAGATTCTCTCAATAGCAGCCACTGCTCCAGCTCCACCTTCCTTCCACCTTCTGCTCTCACCAGCCCCTCGTTATATGGGCTGTGTGCAGCTGGGCACACACCATGCTGGCTGTCCATAAGACCCGGACACAGGGATGGTGATCCCGTCCCACCCAAAACTCTAAGGGATCTCTAAACTACAGAGTCCCATCTGGAACTAGCAAAACCTAGAGAAAACTGCCAGAACAGTTTTCTCCCTTTCAAATCTACCCTCTGTAGGTTTGCAATCCGCAGATACGCAAACTTTGTGTCCCTTTAACATCAAATTTCATAGGGACAGAGCCTCGCTCTGCCACAATATATTATATATATATATATATATACATACATATATTTGATACTAAATTGATAGCAAATACATGTATGTATATATTATATATATACATACATGTATTTGCTATCAATTTAGTATCAAATATATGTATATATACAGTATCTCACAAAAGTGAGTACACCCCTCACATTTTTGTAAATATTTTATTATATCTTTTCATGTGACAACACTGAAGAAATGACACTTTGCTACAATGTAAAGTACTGAGTGTACAGCTTGTATAACAAAGTAAATTTGCTGTCCCCTCAAAATAACTCAACACACAGCCATTAATGTCTAGACCACTGGCAACAAAAGTGAGTACACCCCTAAGTGAAAATGTCCAAACTGGGCCCAATTAGCCATTTTCCCCTCCCTGGTGTCATGTGACTCATTAGTCTTAATATTTTGTGTGGCCACCATTATTTTCCAATACTGCCTTAACCCTCTTGGACATGGAGTTCACCACAGCTTCACAGGTTGTTACTGGAGTCCTCTTCCACTCCTTCATGACGACATCATGGAGCTGGTGAATGTTAGAGACCATGCGCTCCTCCACCTTCCATTTGAGGATGCCACACAACTCAATAGGTCTGGAGACATGCTTGGCCAGTCCATCACCTACCCTCAACTTTTTTGGCAAGGCAGTGGTGTATTTGGAGTCGTTATCATTTCGAAATACTTCCCTGTGGCCCAGTCACCAAAGGGAGGGGATCATGCTCTGCTTCAGTATGTCACAGTACATGTTGGCATTCATGGTTCCCTCAATGGACCGTAGCTTCTCAGTGCCAGCAGCACTCATGCACCCCCAGACCATGACATTCCCACCACCATGCGTGACTATAGGCAAAACACACTTGTCTTTGTACTCCTCACCTGGTTGCACATGCTTGACACCATCTGAACCAAATACATTTATCTTGGTCTCTTCAGACCACAGGACAACCTCTGCAGCAATGTTGGCAGCACTCATACATCTATTTCCCAAAGACAACTTCTTTGGCGAGGCCTGTTCTGAGTGGGACCTGTCCTGTAAAACTGCTGTATGATCTGTGCTGCAGCTCAGATTCCTCGTCTTGGCAATAGCCTAGGCCATCTTTATGTAGAGCAACAATTCATTTTTTCAGATCCTCAGAAAGTTCTTTGCCATGAGGTGCCATGTTGAACTTCCAGTGACCAGAATGAGAGAGTGAGAGCAATGACACCAAATTTAACACACCTGCTCCCCATTTACATCTAAGACCTTGTAACACTAATGAGTCATATGACACCGGGGAGGGGAAAATGGCTAATTGGGCCCAGTTTGGACATTTTCATTTAGGGGTGTACTCACTTTTGTTGCCAGCGGTTTAGACAATAATGGCTGAGTGTTGAGTTATTTTGAGGGGACAGCAAATGTACACTGTTATACAAGCTGCACACTCACTACTTTACATTGTAGCAAAGTGTAATTTCTTCAGTGTTGTCACATGAAAAGATATAATAAAATATTTACAAAAATGTGAGGGGTGTACTCACTTTTGTGAGATACTGTATATGTATGTATATGTATTTGTATGATTGTTTGTTGATGGACTGCAATCCTAATCATTCATATTCATATGTTGGTTAGATATTGTGGTGATTTAACATGTTATATGTGAGCAACATACTCATATGTTTGCAATTTATGATTTTAGGTGTAATATTCACTTTTTAAAGGGGCAGCCACAGTTTTCACTATATTTACATTAGGGCACCGTACACTGTTGTGTAATAACCTTGTCTGAGATGCTAGAGATTAGACTCTGCGGTTGCACCTCAATCTGGATCATTGCATTGCAGGTCCCTGGCAACAAAGCAAGCACATATAGTCTGGTGGGCTGGATTTTGAAACGAGAGTCGAAATCCCAAGTCTTATCCTCTCCTTAAAACTGTTTCAATTTTTTTATGGCAGTCCCAAGGAACATATGTAATAGGGGTACCTTAAGTTCAAATAATTAAGTTTGTTAATACTCTGTTAGCCATCTCCTGACCAACTAGTCACATGCTCACTCTCCATTGAAGAGAGTAAAAGCATGATATTTAGCTATCACTCAATTTCTTCATAGCCAGAATGGCGATGTCTGGTCATTATAATATAAGGTGAGGGTAGAAATCGTGCAAACTAACCTAGGGTGGCAGAAAAGGCCTCCCAACATGCCGAAAATGAGCTCTAGCCAAAAGGTAGGTCCTGAGGCAATGTAATTTTCATTCATAGTAAAAATCAGAAAACACACTGCACAATGATGCATGGGCATCCTTAGTCCCTGCAAGGCAACAGGATCCTTAAATGAATAAAGGAACAGTGTGTATGTGGGCTGACATAGTAGGTAACACAGAGTAGCAAGACACTAAGCTGCATTAAACTACAATAAAAATTGCACTAGGAAACTATAAATGTCCGAGAGACTGTACCAGTTCATACAACCCCTGGCTGCCTAGATAAATGCACAGTAATTGAGTTCGAAACAATATGGTTACATCTATGAAAGAAATACATTTGGCATGTCTAGCAAAAGTCCTGCTTATTATGTATAATGGAAACAGAAGCTGTGGGAGAGCTGCGAGTGACTAGCCAATTAGATCAGTGTCCCATTATGTGATTTTCACATACTAAAGCTGATAAAACAAAAACTTTAAAAAGTGTGGCTCTTACACCTCACAATCCATAATTTAAGGTGCAATATCACAACCAATGTGGCAACAACATTAAGCAATTCAAAATAAATGTAAAGTAGTAAGTAATAAAATAGCAGAAAAAAAAGATAAATAAAAAATGTTTTTAAAAAGTCCTTCAATGTGCACAGCCCAGCACAAAAGAAGTGATACAATATAAAGCCAGCTCTTCAATAACAGCATACAATTGATATATCTTCACCACTTGTGCCCAGAGAATAGCTAAATTGCACACTCACCAAAATTCCATGACCCCCTCCCCTTTTACAGAAGGTCAAACAGCGCTTAGGTTATCCAATGCCTGGTTAATTTCTTCAAAAGCCCCTTTATTTCAACAATCTAAGATGTTCAGTTCCTCACATAAAACAAAGGATACAAAAGGGGGTACTTATAGTATAGTATTTAATTAAATTTAAACTGGTACAAAAAGAAGAGATTGTCAACTCACATGTTACAGTGCCCAATGCCGGCACCAGTATATGCCGCTTTGTATCGTAGTGATCCACACACTGCCTCTCGGGTTTGGCATGTGTTCCAAGCCACACTTTCGTACTGGATGTGACACCATGTGTTTACCAGAAGTGGCTGGTCCAATACCACGACATACATTTTACCAACCAATCTTCAGGAAGTGATCGGTCCACCATTTCTGATTAATATTTAAATGCCCCGGCTACTTCCCATTGGATAATTAGTTCATATATGTAAATTTACATATGTCCCAGGTCAAATAGTGGTTTTACCGAGGGCACGAGATACTCTCGACTTACCTCCTCAATGTGTTACTTACCTCCTAATGTGCCATGTAAGTTACAATATGTGGGGAGGACCACGTGAAAACTTTCCAAAAGAATTCATGAGCACATTATGAATATTAAGAATAGCTACAGAAAACAGTGTATCTAATCACTTCCATCTAAAACATAATAGTGACCACACCCTGTGAAGATTCTGGGGGATAGATGGGGTCACAAAACACTGGAGGGGTACAGATGTGCAGAAATTGGTTTCCCAAATGGAAACCAAATGGATTTATGAACTTCAAAACCTCTATCCCTAGGAAATGAATATAGACATAGATCTAAACTGCTTTATAACTAGTTTCTAATGGTGATATGTCCTCAAAAAAATATGTATTTCCCCACTCTTAATAAATATTTATTATAGGAGCATTATATATTTAGAGATTATAGGATCATTATATATTTTTATATTTTGTCATATTTTTAAAAAAATATTTTAAGTATTTTAAATTACCCCCCCCTTAATAAAATATCCCACATATAAAAACTGTACTCCCACTAATAAAACATCTCATATATACAAGTTCAGGAAATTACCACTATATGGGGCTAATAGTGAGGAAGGATGCTAAAATGGTGTACCTATATTATTGTTTTTTAATATATTGTTTTTTATTGCTTTTTATAGTATTTCATTCGATTTTAACACTCCATATCTGTAAGTGTTTTAGTTAAAATGTTGTTGCCACATTGAAAACGCCAGCAGTGAATACAGCTTACATTCTAAGTTGACAGTATCTCATATCCTCAGTAAAACCATTATTTGATCTGGGACATATGTAAATTTACATATATGAACAAACTCATTATCCAATGGGAAGCACCCGGGGCATTTAAATATTAACCGGAAATGGTGGACTGATCACTTCCTGAAGACGCCATTGGTTGGTGAAATGTAGGTCGAGGTATCGGACCCACCACTTCCCGTAAGTACATGACGTCACATCCAGTACGAAAGTGAAGCCTGGAACGCACGCCGAACTCCAGAGGTGCTGTGTGGATTGGTATAATACAAAGCAGTATACACTGGTGCCGACATTGGGCTGTAACATGTGAGTTGGCAAACTCTACTTTTTATACCAGTTTTAATTTTATTAAATACTACACTATGAGTACCCCCTTTGGTATCCTTTCTTTTATGCGAGGAACAAAACATCTTAGATCTTTGAGATAAAGGGGCTATTGAAGAAATTAACCAGGCATTGGATAACCTAAGTGCCGTTTGACCTTCTGTAAGTAGGGGAGGGGCATGGAATTTTGATGAGTGTGCTTTTCAGCTATTCTGTGGGAACAAGTGGTGAAGATATAACAATTGTATGCTGTTATTGAAGAGCTGGCTTTATATTTTATCACATCTTTGATGCTGGGCTGTGCAAATTGAAGGACTTAAAAAAAAAAAAAAAATGGTATATATCCTTTTACTGCTATTTTATTACTTACTACTTTACATTTATTTTGAATTGCTTAATGTTGTTGCCATGTTTTGTTTGTGATATTGCACTTTAAATTATGGATTGTGATGTGTAAGCGCCACACTTTTTAGAGTTTTTGTCATCCTAAACCTGAAGCAAATGAAAGAAAATATAGACCTTTCTCAGCCTATAATAAAATGCACATTTGTAAAGCAGTGAATGTATTATTCACTAAACATTTACTGGTGGTGAATGGTTTACTGTATACTAAACATGTTTTCCAGGAATATTCACCTACAACGAATGGGAAATGTTACAGTCCTTGCATGTCAAAATATTCCTCTAAATAAATGTTATTATAAAAAATGTAATTAAGTTGTAATAGACATGCAAATTCATACTAACCACATTAAGATCAGTAGTAAGTTTTAAATAAATCATTTGTCATAAATGTACTTACAGCGTGTTGTAAATGTTTCACTCGTTTTTTTTCCATCATGAACCAAATTGTAGTAGTAAATCTAACAGGAGCAAATATGAAAAATAAATTAAAATAGGTAAAATATTCAAATGTTAGGGACAGTAAAGAAACTACAAGTATAAGAGAAGACAAAGAGAAGACAAATGATAAAGTGACTTCATGTAGGTCTCAATTGTTATAAATAAAAGTGAGAATTACCCTATGTTCTCACATGGTAGGAGTTTTCATTTTTTCCCCATATAAACTAAAAAAACTGCATGTTGTCCCAGCTTGGCTCATAACCTATTTGTTGAAGTGTATGTGAACCCAACGTGTTTCTGTATATTTGGCATCATGTCTCACTGTGTACAGTTTTCTTAAAGCTGAAGCATGGCCAAAAATGTTTTTTGGCCATTTGCACAGACAAAAATAAGTTGGCACTAAAAATGTGTACCCACTTCTACAGTAGCTGCTACAGTATTTGTTACATACTTTTACTTAGGCAACTGTTTGCATTGAATATCCAGCACTGAGTAGGGTTGCCACCTGTCCGGTGTTGACCCGGACAGTACGGGTTTAGAATGCTGTGCCCGGGTTTCCCTCTGCCTGAGACTCGGACACCAGTGCCGCTGACAGGGGGTACCACAGGGCCTCCTGTAGGGGCCCCAGCACACAGGGGGACCCGGACAGCAGGGGGATCGGAGCGGCGGGTGGGGGGGGCAATTACAGAGGAGTCAAAACATAAGGGAGAGAGAGGCGACAGGCAGCTGCTGGTGCGGTTGTTTTTAAACATTTAATTTATTAAAAACTATCTACTCACTCTCCATGTCAAAGCTGTAGGCATGTCAGTCTGTTAAGTCCGCTGCCCCATTCTCCCGATCCACGCTGCTGTTTCACTGAATTGCTGATCAGGAGAATGGGGCAGCATACTTCACAGACTGACATGCCTACAGCTCAGACATGGAGACTGAGTGGATTGTTTTCAAATATTTAATTTATTAAAACTACTGCACCAGCAGCTACCTGGCGCCTCTCTCTCTTCCTTATGTTTTGACTCCTCTGTATTCCCCCCTGCTCACCGCTCCGATTCCCCTGCTGTCCAGGTCCCCCTGTGTGCTGGGTGCTGGGGCCCCTACAGGAGGCCCTGTGGTACCCCCTGTCGGCTGCCATTGGGGTATTGGGGGGAGGAGGATTTGTGCTGGTAGGGGAGGAATATTTGTAAGAGGAGGGGATAATGGCACCCCAAATCGCGAAGCAAAACTTCTTTTGGGTGACAGGAATCCCACGATTCCCAAAATTGTGCCGTGGTTGGGGTGCCGTGCGCCGCTAAAGTGTTCGGGTTTGGCTTGAAGAAAAGGTGGCAACTCTAGCACTGAGGCATGTAGTTCTGGCTGCAGTACACTTAATACACTGATTCACTGTGTGTGATTGGAGGAGCAGAGATTGTGGTGTTCTACCACACTTCCTCAAATTACAGAATGCCTTCCATTCATTAAAAAGAATGCAGTGTTTTTTATGAAGAGAGGAGGTGCCACTTGAGTCACCAACACTGATCAGTGCACAAGCATACCCACCCCTTTGTTTACATGCAGCTGTGGTGTGGGAAATCTCCCTCCAGCAACTTATTTTCCTGCCACTGACAGCTTCCTTCTGGGTTTGGTAGAATATGGGTTTGGACTTAATTCAAGTCAAGCCCAAGCTCATTCTTAATGGCAATGTGGAGATAAGGTACAGACTGGAGGGACAAGACTGAAAGACATTACATTACATTAGAATACAATGCTTGAGATCTTTAACCTTTTGTTAGGATGGACAGTCCAGCACATCTAGTTAACAACTGATAATGAAATCTGCCATCACAATACAGAGAAGTACAATCATGCAAACAAAACATACCTGCCCCCTCACAAACATTACATAGCAAGGGATAACTGAGTAGGATTTTTCAGTACTGTCATTTTCAGAAAAAAAAAAAACATTTAAAAAGATAAGCATATATTTTTACAAGTTTTTGTAAAGTTATACTGTATGAATAAGGACATGTAACAAATGGGTCATAGGTGCTATAGCAACATGGCTGCAAAGGCGGAAATGCACTCTAAGTAATTGTTTTTTGTCTGTTTGTTGCAAAGTTTTTTTTTCTGTTACAGGGGAACAATGTTAAGCCACTCTCTAAAAATTAGCAGCTGTATTGTCAGCCTGTCATGTGAGCCCCTTCAGTTGGCCATTGTGCTGCTTATCTCATAGACCTGATAGGCAGCCCAATGGAAGATGCATACATAATAGGCTGCAAATGCATCTGCTAATTGTGAACCAGTGACTTGGTGTTGTCAGTCCCTCCACAGGAAGTGCTGTTATTTGCAGAATATCCAGGTAAGAAACTTTGTACAAAAAATATTTTGCATATGCAGCGCAACCCTCGTAGGAGCCGCCTAAGTATATTTGGTTCTGTACTCTGCCTCTCAACCCTAATAACAGTCTCAGCCCCCTCTGGCACACCTTGCAATAATGTTAGTGTAAGGACCAATGAGAAACACACACGTTATGATAAAACACGGAATTGTCTTTACTGCAATATTTCTGTAGAAAAGGGTAACAAACAATAACAGTATGTATATAAGTAATGTAACTGGAGAGCAATAACTGAGATCAATAGCAATATAGCTGTATTCAGGTTGTTATCTGGGGATTCCAAACCTGAGAATAACCCCAAGAGCAGAGGCACACCTAAATGGCAAATAAATCACAATATGACACTTTATATCAGATTGGCTGTCACTACTTAACCGGTTCCCGACTGGCGCACGACGATGTACGTCGGCAGAATGGCACGGCTGGGCAAATGGGCATACCTGTACGTCCATTTGAATTCCCCGCTGTGCCATTGCGTGCGCGCCGGCCGGGAGCTTCGTGAGTCGGGTCGCGGGTCCCACGGACTCGATCGCCGCGGGGATACCCGCGATCGCCTCACGGAGAGGACGAATGGGGAGATGCTGATGTAAACAGCATCTCCCCGTTCTGCCTAATGACAATTGTCACTGATCACTGCTCCCTGTCATCGGGAGCGGTGATCAGAGTAATGACACACACAGCCCATCCCCCCTACAGTTAGAAAACACTCCCCTAGTACTGATTAACCCCGCCCCCTAGTGGTTAACCCCTTCACTGCCAGTGTCATTTACACAGTAATCAGTGCATTTTTAATCGCACTGATCACTGTATAAATGACAATGGTCCCAAAAATGTGTCAAAAATGTCAGACATGTCCGCCATAACGTCACAGTCACAATAAAAATTGCTGATCGCCGCCATTACTAGTAAAAAAAAAAATATTAATAAAAATGCCATAAAACTATCCCCTATTTAGTAAACGCTATAACTTTTGCGCAAACCAATCAATAAACGCTTATTGCGTTTTTTTTTACCAAAAATATGTAGAAGAATACGTATCAGCCTAAACTGAGGAAAAAAAATGTTTTTTACATATTTTTTGGGGGATATTTATTATAGCAAAATGTAAAAAATAATGCGTTTTTTTCAAAATTGACACTCTTATTTTGTTTATAGCGCAAAAAATAAAAATCACAGAGGTGATTAAATACCACCAAAAGAAAGCTCTATTTGTGGGAAAAAAGGACGTCAATTTTGTTTGGGAGCCACGTCGCTCGACCGCGCTAATGGTCAGTTAAAGCGACGCAATGCCGAATCGCAAAAAGTGCTCCGGTCAGGAAGGGAATAAATTCTTCCGGGGCTGAAGCGGTAAATTTGGCTCTATGAGTCCAGGCAGGAGGAGAGCAGAAGAATGACCTTCTCTTATGTCAGCCTTCTCTCTTCTGTCCCCAGACACCACAGGCCCAATTACCAACACTGTACCAAAATCAACATTCAATAAATCAGTTCACAAGATATCCTGTACACCCACTACATATACAGAGCCCTGGACATGTGTGTGCATGCCCGTATGGCACCAATAACTTCAGTCCTTTTAAAGAAGAATGAGGCCTTAGGTCCTCAGCTAGCCACTTTCGTTGATGCACTTAAACTCCTGAATAGCAGGGCTAAACAGTACAACTGGCCCAGATTAAGTAAAGAATCCAGGATCTACCTCAGCAAGGTAAAAGGACAATGGTGTCTGTATAAAGTGTCTCTGTATCTAAATGGCCTTGTGTCCTGTGGCACTACAAGTGTCAGCAAGGTGACTAAGAGCAATGATGTCAGTATACAGTGTTCAAAAAGCCGGATGCGCAATGTGAAACAACTCTGTGTGCAGTGTCCTTGTTCTCTGCAGATGGGCAATTGCCCTCTCACCAAATCCTGCGGCCAGGCCCAAATGAACGTTCTGGAAATAGGCAGGCTTTTCTGGCGACCTGACTGGTCACCTCACACTGAAACACTTCACACCGTCAATGCAGGTGCATCTGGAAATGCAGCTGGATGTCCCGGACTGGCTGTGGAGCTTGCAAACGAGCTGTGGACTGACCTGTGAGGCAACACCTCTCCCCTGAGTCCAGTCTCTTCTCCTGCCTCATGGTAACTGAACTCCCCACAGGAAACAAGATGGAGTCTCTAGTTTCTCTTCTCAGAGAGCATGCTGTAGTTCCTGCCCCCATAAAAGACTATGGGGCTGTTTGGTAAGGGGATTACATGTCCCAGAATCCATTGCAGCTGCTCCTACAGCTGGTTACAGTCCCTCTGATTGGCTCCTCTACTCCTGCTAATAGGGACACAGGGGAGGGAGCAGAGAGTGGGCGGATGCGCGTGCGAGTGCCGCTCGCATTAACAAGGTCAGTGTCCGAGGAGAAAAGGGAGGGGGGAGAGATGCCCCACAGGGACCTGTCAGGCACGCTCTCCCTGTATACAGTAAGGTATGATGCCAAATATATTAGAAAATAGATTTAGGATTTACATACACTTAAAGTAGAATTCCAACCTAAGCCTAACTAATCTTAACCACGTGCTTACTGGGCACTTATACCCCCTTCCTGCCCAGGCCAATTTTTTGTTTTCAGCGTTGTCGCACTTTGAATGACAATGAACCATTTTCATAGTTTGTTGTAAAACTTTGCTAACAGGTAATTTTTCTCCTTCATTAATGTGCGCTGATGAGTCTGCACTGAAGGGCACTGATAGGCTGCACTGATGGACACTAATAGGCTGCACTGATAGGCACTAATAAGGCAGCACTGATGGGCACTGATGAGGCGACACTGGTGGGCACTGATTAGGAGGCACTGATAGGTGGCACTGATGGGAAATGATAGGTGGCACTAATAGGTGGCACTAATGGGCACTGGTAGGTTGCACTGATAGGCAGCACTGATAGGTGGAACTGATGATGAGGCACTGGTGGGAACTGATTGGCAGCACTAATGGGAACTGATAGGTGGCACTGGTGGGCAGTGATAGGTGGCACTGGTGGGCACTGCTTAGCAGCAGTGGCTGTCGGTGTGTGGGACCAATGTCCCTTTTACATGAACCGGTAATCAGCTTGTCTTTTCTCCTCACACTGACAGCTGATCACGTGGTAAAGGGCAGGAATAAAGGACTCGTGATCACAGGGGGCGTGCAGGTGGCGCAAGCATGGGAGGACGTACATGGACGCCATGGCAATTTAGGCCTGTGCTATAGCCATCTGTCGGCTATAGCACGGGCTTCAAGTGGTTAAAAATGTCCTCTCCTTCCTCCTAAAACCTATGCTGACTCGTCTATGTATAAAAGATATTTACACTTATCTATTTTCAGCTCACTCTGGATCGGTCACATGATCTGGCTCTCATGTGTCAGCCAGCAGTGGCTGCAGGGTAGAGGAGGTAGTGCCGAGAATAGCAGGGAGGCTGTGAGTGACAGTTTTTGAGCGCTCTCTCCTCTCCCCTGAAACCACCGCTGGCTGACACGGGGAGCCAGATCATGTGACAAGACTGAAGTGGACTGAGAATAGGTAAGTGTATACAACTTACTATACAACTGAGACATTATGGCGGACACATCGGACACTTTTGACACATTTTTAGGACGACTGACAATTATATAGCGATCAGTGCTATAAAAATGCACTGATTGCTGTATAAATGTCACCGGCAGAGAAGGGGTTAACACTAGGGGGCGATCAAGTGGTTAACTGTGTTCCCTGACTGTGTGTTCTAACTGTAGGGGGAGGGGACTGACTATAGGAGATGACAGATCATGGTTCCTAGCTATTAGGAATTCACGAACTGCATCTCCTCTCAGAGCAGAACAGGGATTTGTGTGTTTACACACACACGTCCCTGTTCTGCCTCTCATGCCCGTTATCGCTCATGGCCAGCGGTCATCGCGACCGCCGGTCACGAGCATCGGCACCCCCGCAGGGGAGCGTGCGCGCACCTGCTATCCCACTTAAAGGGGCCGACGTACAGCTACGACGACTCGTGGGATTGTGCCGACCTGATGCAGTATAACGAGGCCGGCTGGTCGACAAGTGGTTAAACAGATTAGTCAGTATAGGTGTATAGGGGAGGGGACATTTTTAAGACTAGTTAGGTTTAGACTGGAATTCTACTTTAAAGTATCTATTTATCAACATTTTAACCCATTATCCATACAAGATTCAACAGAGATTCACACCTTTTTTTGTATAAGAGTCCATGTTTGAATCTTGTGTGTAAACATTGAAAAATAGACTCCTAAGAAATTTTGCATAAGCTATATTTAAAGCTTGCCACCAACCCAGAGTTTAGCTTACAGTTATTAGCTTGAAAAAATGTTAAGCCTAGCTTTCATGTGAACCTGTACTGTATTTTACCAAGCATTACTTTTAGTAATACAATCTGGTATACAATCTCTCCTAAAGAGCAAACATGACAGTAGTTACAATGCAACGTGTATATATTACGATCAATTTTAGCAGAAATATCAACAGTAATAATTTTCTATTTTTCTCTTTCTGTAAAAAGCCTTTATATTATTTATTACAAGTATTTATACAGTGTTGACTGTGTTATGCAGAACTTTACATATTGTACATTCACATCTGTCCCTGCTCTCAACGAGCTTACAATCTAACATGGATACACAAACATACCAGGGCAAACTCACCGACCAGCATGTCTTTGGAGTGTGGGAAGAAACCCATGCAAGCACAGGGAGAACATGCAAACTTCATGCAGTTCAAACCATGGACCCTAGTGTTGTAATAACCACTAAACCATTGTGTTGCACTTCAGTTATTAGTTACTAGTCACTTTACATGTGACAATTTAGAGTTACATTAATAGTCCATGGTGCATATGAAAATTATTTCTTCAGGGTTTAGTTCTCATAAGTACCTGAGTATCGAAGCCAAAGTTCTAATATTATATTCATGATAAGATACCAGGACAATTCCACAGCTACTGATGGCTAAATAAACTCTGTAATTTCATCTTCTTATTGATCATATTACTGACACAATTTAAAAGGATAGTTCACCTTTATAAAAAAATCCTGCCTATGCAGGTAAGGGATGTTTGTAAATTTAAACAAACTTTGCAGCTCTGACTAAAGATGACCAATGCCCTTGCTATAGGTGTAGGCCATTTACATACCTTATGAAGCCTGACTGGAATACTCCCAGGACGTTGCTAAGTGAGGCCTAGCCATCACTGCCCACTTCCACCATCACAGGAGTGAGCTCTCTGATTCAAACCCCCCTTACATACTCTTTCTCTCCCCTGATGCAGTAGCTCTGAGCTCAGCATTTGAGAGCTCGCTCCTGTGATGGTGGAGGTGAGCAGTAATGACTAGGCCTCACTTAGCAATATCCTAGGAGTACTTAGCAACATCCTGGGTATATTCCTGTCAGGATTCATGAGGTATGTAAATGGCCTAAACCTATAGTAAGGACTTTATTCAACTTTAGTCAGAGCTGTACAGTTTGTTTTTATCTACAGATGCCCCTTATCTGCATAGGCAGTTTTGTGATAAAGGTGAACTATACCTTTAAGGAAAGAAGTAATCAGTTCTTAGGTGTCGTAGCTGCATTAGTTTTAATTATCCAGGCTAAAAACATTCCCAACAAGTACAGTAAAAATACTTGTTGAACTTGTCAGAAATGCAGTGTCCTGTTCACTGTAAATGTACTGTACATGGACCCTTTTGGCCCTTTTAGGGACTATACCTATTATTTTATTACTATTTCATACTTTGGTTTCGTGTTTTGACTTCTCAAAAGCTAACATGTCAATATTGATGCAGAATTGTTTTAGATCTGTTCTGTGTTAAACAAAATAAGGTAAATTCAGTTCTGCTGCAAAAGCTGATATCTTTAAAAGAAGATTTAATGTCAGAACTAAAGATAATTGTAGATATTGTAGATGGTGGTATTTTACCACAAACTGTAGATTAGTGTGGTCTCTAAGAAGAATACTGACAGCAAAAATGCATAATAATAATATAATACAAGGGATAGTATTAATTATGCGTTATTAGGGTTAATCCACCAACATCTGTGAGCTCCCTCACCATCACCTCTATATGCTTGCAGATCTCTTTGAAGTTCTTCAGCCATGTTTATTGCTTAACCAGGCCATAACGCCTGCGCATGCAGGAGAAAAGATGTTGAATTTGGAGATATGAGTAATGCATTTGTAAAATGACGAAGCTGAAATAACGTGGCCTGGGCCAAGCTTGTCATACGCCCATAGGGGACGCTATTTGGGATAAGAGGGTTGAAGAGAATGTAGCACCCTGGTGTTTAGGCAGGGTTGCTAACCAATTTAGTTTGCCAGGTAGTAATTGTCCTGGCTAATTGTTAGGAGATCCACTGATTTCCCCCTAATTCTGGAATTGCTGCACTTCTCTCTTCTGTAACTAGGTGGCATTGTAGCTGGTGACATTAGATAAGACAAGGGCATAGCAAGGACGGATTATGAATGGATGGGGTGTCTCAGCCAATAGGCAAGGGTTCCTTTAAGTCCCTTGGCCTGCTCGTATAGCCTATTTATTTGGGTGGAGTCAGGTGATTGGGATTCTGTGCCACCTGGATGGCTGTCTGGGTGGACGTGTGTTATGACACCCCTGACTGCTAGGCTGGAAGCCTGAGGCTTATCTTGGGGACACCTGGCTGCTAGGCTGCCTGAGGCCTATCCAAAAGCAGGAGAAGCAGCGTAGGTTTGGAACTGCAGGATTGGAGTCCAACTGAGTTGTAAAGGTTCAGGCGGATAGGGAACCAGATGTGGTCGGAGGTAGAGTGGAAGCTGACGCTACTAAGGGACCAAAGACCTTGTTACCGGAGACTACTGTGAGTAAGCTGAAGCAAGTACCTGAGCAGTCTTCTCACCAATCGGGGATGGTGAAGAAGTGGGAAAGTATCAGCAAGTGCCAAGCCAGGGACCCAGCAGTATAGCGGGGGTGACGCTTGAGGAGTGTGCAGCTGTGGAAGAGCTCAGGGGACCCAGTGACGACTGGGATCTGGAAGTTTAGTAAGAGACTGGAAGCTCAGTGAATTAAGATCTACAGTGGGATACTGTGAGATAAGTAAAGGACTGTTCTGTGTTACGGAGAGTTAAGAACAAGTACCATTAGTAACTTAGGGATGGGCCGAACACCCCCCGGGTTCGGATCCAGAACATGCGAACAGACCAAAAGTTTGCGTGAACATTCAAACACCTTTAAAGTCTATGGGACTCGAACGTGTGAAATCAAAAGTGTGAATTTTAAAGGCTAATATGCACGTTATTGTCCTAAAAAGGGTTTGGGGACCCGGGTCCTGCCCCAGGGGACATGTATCAATGCAAAATAAAGTTTTAAAAACTTCAGTTTTTCCGGGAGCAGTGATTTTAATGATGCTTAAAGTGAAAAAATAAAAGTGAAATATTCCTTTAAATATCATACCTGGGGCGTGTCTATAGTATGCCTGTAAAGTGGCACGTGTTTCCCGTGCTTAGAACAGTCCCTGCACAAAATGACATTTTTAAAGAAATAAAAGTAATTTAAAACTGTTTGCGGCTTTAATGTAATATGTCGGGTGCCGGAAATATGGATGAAAATCAGTGAGACAAACGGTATGGGTAACCCCCCCATCAGTCCATTACCAGGCCCTTTGGGTTTTGTATGGATATTAAGGGGAACCCCACACCCAAGTCAAAAAAAGAAAAGGCGTTGGGCCCCCAGGCCCTATATACTCTGAACAGCAGTATACAGGCATTACGAACAAGACAGGGACTGTAGGTTTGTTCTTATGTAGAATCTGTTTGTAATTTGGAACAGGTACTTTTTGTAAGTGTAGCTCCAGCCAAAAAATCTACTTTAAAGCTTTTTGGAAAACATAGGGAAGGGTTATCATCACCCCTTTAACATTTTGCTGTCTGTGCCCCTGTTCAGAAGATTTCACCTCACTTTCTGTCCCAATGACAATCGGATTTTGAAAATTTGTGTTTTTAATAGGGCTGCAACTAACGATTATTTTCATAATCGATTAGTTGGCCGATTATTGTTTCGATTAATCGATTAATCGGTTAATAACCTTTAAAAAAAAAAAAAAAGTGTGGCGTATAATTTAGTTAATATGTAAAGTTTAAAAAAAAGGCAATTTATTCTTAAATATCTCTATGCAGCGGTAAATATAAATAACCAACTAACTAAATATTATCAGACTCAGAGATCAAATGTCTTCCTTCAAAAAAAAATTTCATTTTAAGAACGTTTGTTCGATTTTATAATTATTAGTGGGGTCAAGTCGACGTTCATTTTCAACCACAGTGACGGGAAAATTTGGAAATAGAAAACTTCTTGGTCAAAGGAATTTTCAGACACTGTATGTGGTTTTGCGTTCAGAAATTACATTCGTTTTAAAAACAGAATGTTAAAAACAAGTGAAAATTTCAAACAACATTCTTTCATTCAGCAAATGTACAAAGATTTTTCGTCTGAAAATTGATCCGTGTGGCCAGAATAAGGCTTGCTACACACCTAGGCAGTTTGCTTTTGATCTGCACCAAAGCACCAAAAAACACATAGATGTGAACCAGGTCTAAGACGTTCAGTAAAATAATGGGGTTAAAAAAAACTAAAATTAGCCCTTTATATTACAAAAAAACAAAAAAGCAGATAATCACTACTGTAAGGGGTTCATTTTTTTACTGTAGAACTGTGAAAGTAACATCTACAGTAGCGATTATTTGCTCTTTTTGTACTATAAAGGGCTCGTTTGAGTTTTTTTCAACCCCATTATGTTAGTGGCCGATTAATCGATTATGAAAATTGTAATCGATTAATTTGATAATCGATTAGTTGTCGATTAATCGATTAGTTGTTTCAGCCCTAGTTTTTAAGGAAAACAAGGATTGGTGATAAATCAGTGGAGGAGACACCTTTTTCAAATATTAACTCTTATGCCCCATACACACGGTCGGATTTTCCGATGGAAAATGTCCGATCGGAGCGTGTTGTCGGAAATTCCGACCGTGTGTGGGCTCCATCGGACATTTTCCATCGGATTTTCCAACACACAAAGTTGGAGAGCAGGAGATAAAATTTTTCGACAACAAAATCCGTTGTCGGAAATTCCGATCGTGTGTACACAAATCCGACGGACAAAGTGCCATGCATGCTCAGAATAAATTAAGAGATGAAAGCTATTGGCCACTGCCCCGTTTATAGTCCCGACGTACGTGTTTTACGTCACCGCGTTTAGAACGATCGGATTTTCCGACAACTTTGTGTGACCGTGTGTATGTAAGACAAGTTTGAGCCAACATCCGTCGGAAAAAATCCTAGGATTTTGTTGTAGGAATGTCCGAACAAAGTCCGACCGTGTGTACGCCCTATTACAGGAGAGAATTTCCCTTCCTAGGGGTAGATTTCCTCTCACTTCCTGTTGTCTCCCTCCGTTTGTAAGTAGGAGTCGTTTGTAAGTAGAAGTCGTTTGTAAGTCGGATGTTTGAAAGTATAGGCCTGCCCTATATACTCTGCAGAAAATTGGGCCTCAGGTGTTGGTGGTACCAGAACACTGTAAGCCCTCACAGTTACTCTTGCTGGGTGCTGGAACGGGTCCTGCTGTAAAATATTATATTATATCAAGAATTGTAATTACATGCTTCTGTTGAACAGGGTCAGAAAAATTGGGCCTTTGGTGGTGGTGTGGTGGTGTTGCCACAACACTGTAAGCCCTCACAGTTACTCTTGGTGGGCGCTGGAACGGGCCCTGCTGTGAAATATTATATCAAGAATTGTATTAACACGCCCCTGTTAAACAGAAGCAGACAAATTGGGCTTTAGGCACTGGTGCTGGTGCCACAACACTGCAACTCTTCACAGATACTCTAGTTGAGTGCAAGAACGAGCCCTGCTGCAAAATATTACAGCAAAAATTGTAATTACACGCCCCTGTTAAACAGGAGCAGAAAAATTGGGCTTTAGGCACTGGTGCTGGTGCCCAGAACCAAAAATGTTCTTAGAAGCTATCAACATGAACATTGAGGAGGAATAGGATAGTCATTCGGCATAACAGGATAGTCAGTCAGCATAGGCAGTCTTCAAGGGATCTCACATTCATAAAAAAATTATTTCGGTTACATCAGCATCAGGTGCTTGGTAGCTGGGGATCCAAGACTGATTCATTTTTATGAAGGTGAGCCGAGCAATCGAGTCGGTGGACAGGCGCACTCTGATCGGTTACAAACTTTCCAGCGGCACTGAATGTGTGTTCCGAAAGAACGCTGGATGCAGGACAGGCCAGTAGCTCAATTGCAAGCGTGCAAGCGCTGGCCAGTGACCCAACCTCGAGACCCAGTAACCCAGTGGATTTTCGGTTGGAAAGGTCTCCAAGTGTGATCTTGCCCCTAGGTATTCCTGCACCATGTACAACAGACGCTGGCGATGGTTGCTGGAACCGATCATACCTTGGGGCTGCGGACTTAAAAATTGTCTGAACGCATCGGTCGGATGGCCACCTTCTCCACCGCTCCTTCTGTGAGGAATTTCTTTCTGTGAATTTGTACCCTCCCAGGCTCTGGAAACGCGTTGCACAAACCTTTCTGCAAGGCCTCCCGAAGATGTTTCATCTTCTGCTCCCTCTGCGACGGCTGGATAAGTTCCGCAACCTTACCCTTGTAACGTGGATCAAGAAGGGTTGCCAGCCAGTAGTGATCCCTCTCCTTGATCACACAAATCCGAGGGTCCTTTCGCAGGCTTTGCAGGATCAGGGAGGTCATGCAGTATAGGTTTGCTGAGGCATTCGATCCAGAGTCCTCTGGGTCACTAAGGACGATCTGATCCGCAGCCACCTCCTCCCAGCCATGTACAAGTCCATGGGTTTCCGGGGACTGTAAACGATCCTTGAAGACTGCTGCTGATGCTGAGTGCTAGGCTCCACCTCCATGCTAACACAATCCTCATCCTTCTCGTCCTCCTCTTACTGCGAGATCGGTGGGCCCGCAGGAATACTGTCTGGATAAAGGGGGCCTTGAGAGGAAGTCCTCCTCTTCCTCCCTCTGTTCTGCGTCAAGTGCCCTGTCCATTATTCCACGCAGGGTGTGCTCCAACTGGTAGACAAGAGGGACAGTATCACTGATGCGTGCACTGTTACTGCTCACCATCCTCGTGGCCTCCTCAAATGGTGACAGGGCAGTGCATGCATCCTTGATCATGAGCCACTGGTGTGGCGAAAAAAAGCCAAGCTCCCCTGACCCTGTCCTGGTGCCATACTCGCACAGGTACTCGTTGATGGCCCTCTTCTGCACGTGCAGCTGCTGCAGCATTGCCAGCGTTGAGTTCCACCTGGTGGGCATGTCACAGATGAGGCGGTTCTTGGGCAGGTTGCATTCCTTTTGAAGGTCAGCCAGCCGAGCACTGGCATTATATGACCGGCGGAAATGCCCACAGACTTTCCTGGCCTACCTCAGGATATCCTGTAAGCCCTGGTACATGCACAAGAACCGCTGAACCACCAAATTAAGGACGTGAGCCAAACAGGGCACAAGTGTCCCTGTCAGAGGGTGGAGAGGAGGTTGGTGCCATTGTCGCAAACCACCACCCCTGGCTGAAGCTGGCGTGGCATCAACCAACTCTGAGCCTGCCCCTGCAGAGCTGACAGAATCTCTGCCCCAGTATGGCTCCTGTCCCCTAAGCAGACCAACTCAATGGCATGGCGCCTTTTTGCCTGAGTGCTTGCGTAGCCTCTAGAACGCCTACGGAGCACTGCTGGTTCTGAGGACAAATCTGCACAGGAAGAGGCCATAGAGGAAGAAGAAGAGGTGGAGGTGTGGCAGAATCATCACTACTAGCATTTTGGAGGTGTGGTGGCGGAGCAAGCTCCAACAATACTGTACCCTGTCCTGCATCCTTCCCAGCTGCCAGCAGGGTTACCCAGTGAAAGAAAAGTAACGTCCCTGTTCATGCCTGCTTGACCATGAGTCAGCGGTAATATGCACCTTACCACTGACTGCCCTGTCCAATAAGGCCAAGACATTGCCTTCCACGTGTCGGTAGAGAGCCGGAATTGCCTTACGGGAAAAAAATTTACGTTTGGGAACCTGCCACTGAGGTACCGCACATTACACAAATTCTCGAAATGGGGCAGAGTCTACCAGCTGAAAAGGCAGCAGTTGGAGTGCTAGCAATTTAGCCAAACTAGCATTCAGCTGCTGAGCATGTGGATGGCTGGGACAGAATTTCTTTTGCCGGTTTAGCAACTGGGGTAGGGAAATATGCCTGCTACAATCGGACGTTGGTGTAGCAATAGCAGATTGCCCGCAAGTACTCGGCAGTAGGGATGAGCCGAACACCCCCCGGTTCGGTTCGCACCAGAACCCGCGAACGGACCGCAAGTTCGCACGAACGTTAGAACCCCATTGACGTCTATGGGACTCGAACGTTCGAAATCAAAAGTGCTCATTTTAAAGGCTAATTTGCATGGTATTGTCCTAAAAAGGGTTTGGGGACCCGGGTCCTACCCCAGGGGACATGTATCAATGCAAAAAAAACTTTTAAAAACGGCCGTTTTTTCGGGAGCAGTGATTTTAATGATGCTTAAAGTAAAAAAAAAAAAGTGAAATATTCCTTTAAATATCGTACCTGGGGGGTGTCTATAGTATGCCTGTAAAGTGACGCGTGTTTCCCATGTTTAGAACAGTCCCTGCACCAAATGTCATTTTTAAAGGAAAAAATCTCATTTAAAACTGCTTGCGGGTTTAATGTCATGTCGGGTCATGGCAATATGGATGAAAATCAGTGAGACAAACGGCATGGGTACCCCCCAGTCCCTTACCAGGCCCTTTGGGTCTTGTATGGATATTAAGGGGAACCCCGCACCCAAATTAAAATAAGGAAAGGTCCCTATATACTCTGAACAGCAGTATTCAGGCGGTGCAAACAAGACAGGGACTGTAGGTTTGTTGTTAAGTAGAATCTGTTTGTAATTTTGAACATTTTTAATGTGTTTAGCTCCAGCCAAAAAATCTTTTCTAAGCTTTTTGGAAAACATAGGGAAGGGTTATCACCCCTGTGACATTTGTTTTGCGTCTTTCCTCCTCTTCAGAAGATTTCACCTCACTTTTTTGTCCCAATGAAAAATGTTTTTTGAAAATTTGGGTTTTTTTGTGGAACAAGGATTGGAAAGCATCAGTGGAAAGGAGAAATTGTTTTCCCATATTAACTCTTACAGGAGAGAATTTCCCTTCCTTAGGGGTAGATTTCATCTCACTTCCTGTTGTCTCCTTCCGTTTGCAAGTAGGAGTCGTTTGTAAGTTAGATGTTTGAAAGTAGGGTCCTGCCCTATATACTCAGCAGAAATTTGGGCCTTAGGTGTTGCTGTGGCCAAAACACTGTAAGCCCTCACAGGGCCCTGCTGTGAAATATTAGATCAAGAATTGTAATTACATGCCCCTGTTGAACAGGAGCTGAAAAATTAGGCCTTAGGCACTGGTGCTGGTGCCACAACACTGCAACCCCTCACAGACACTCTAGTTGGAACGCAGGAACGAGCCCTGCTGCAAAGTATTGCATCAAAAATTGTAATTACACGCCCCTGTTAGACAGGGGCAGAAAAATTGGGCCTTAGGCACTGGTGCTGGTGCCACAACACTGCAACCCCTCACAGACACTCTAGTTGGAACGCAGGAACGAGCCCTGCTGCAAAGTATTGCATCAAAAATTGTAATTACACGCCCCTGTTAGACAGGGGCAGAAAAATTGGGTCTTAGGCACTGGTGCTGGTGCCACAACACTGCAACCCCTCACAGACACTCTAGTTGAAACGCAGGAACAAGCCCTGCTGCAAAGTATTGCATCAAAAATTGTAATTACACGCCCCTGTTAGACAGGGGCTGAAAAATTGGGTCTTAGGCACTGGTGCTGGTGCCACAACACTGCAACCCCTCACAGACACTCTAGTTGGAACGCAGGAACGAGCCCTGCTGCAAAGTATTGCATCAAAAATTGTAATTACACGCCCCTGTTAGACAGGGGCAGAAAAATTGGGTCTTAGGCACTGGTGCTGGTGCCACAACACTGCAACCCCTCACAGACACTCTAGTTGAAACGCAGGAACAAGCCCTGCTGCAAAGTATTGCATCAAAAATTGTAATTACACGCCCCTGTTAGACAGAGGCTGAAAAATTGGGTCTTAGGCACTGGTGCTGGTGCCACAACACTGCAACCCCTCACAGACACTCTAGTTGGAATGCAGGAACGAGCCCTGCTGCAAAGTATTACATCAAAAATTGTAATTACACACCCCTGTTAAACAGGGGCTGAAAAATTGTGCCTTAGGCACTGGTGGTGGCGCCCAGAACCAAAAATGTTCTTACAAGCTATCAGCGTGATGATTGAGGAGGAAGAGGTTAATTACTCAGGGATAGTCACTCAGCATCAGCATAGGCAGTCTTTGAAGGGATCTGAGATTTCAAAAAAAATTATTCGGTTACATCTGCATCAGGTGCTTGGTAGCTGGTGGTGATCCAAGACTGATTCATTTTTATGAAGGTCAGCCGATCGACCGAGTCGGTGGACAGACGCACCCTGTGATCGGTTACCACGCCTCCAGCAGCACTGAATGTGCGTTCCGAAAGAACGCTGGATGCAGGACAGGCCAGTAGCTCAATTGCATACTGTGCAAGCTCTGGCCAGTGATCCATCCTCAAGACCCAGTAACCCAGAGGATTTTCGGTGGGAAAGGTGTCCAAGTCTGATCTTGCCCCTAGGTATTCCTGCACCATGTAAAACAGACGCTGGCGATGGTTGCTGGAACCGATCATACCTTGGGGCTGCGGATCAAAAAATTGTCTGAACGCATCGGTCAGACGGCCACCTTCTCCACCGCTCCTTCTTTGACTGACCGAAGCCTCAGCAACACGTTGTCCAGAAACAGGAGTTTGTAACCTCCCAGTCTCTGGGAACGCGTTGCACAGACCTTTCTGCAAGGCCTCCCGAAGATGTTTCATCCTCTGCTCCCTCTGCGATGGCAAGATAAGGTCCGCAACCTTACCCTTGTAACGTGGATCAAGGAGGGTTGCCAGCCAGTATTGGTCCTTCTCCTTGATACCACGAATATGAGGATCCTTACGCAGGCTTTGCAGGATCAGGGAGGCCATGCAGCGTAGGTTTGCTGAGGCATTCGGTCCAGAGTCCTCTGGGTCATTAAGGACGACATGATCCGCAGCCACCTCCTCCCAGCCACGTACAAGTCCATGTGTTCCTTGGGACTGATCCCTTAAAGACTGCTGATGCTGAGTGCCAGGCTCCACCTCCATACTGACACAATCTTCCTCCTCCTCCTCCTCCTCCTCCTCCTCCTCGTCCTCTTCCTGTGTGATCGGCGGGCACGCAGGAACACTGTCTGGATAAAGGGGGCCTTGAGAGCTAAGGAAGTCCTCCTCTTCCTGCCTCTGTTCTGCCTCAAGTGCCCTGTCCATTATTCCACGCAGCGTGTGCTCCAACAGGTGGACAAGGGGGACAGTGTCACTGATGCATGCACTGTCAGTGCTCACCATCCTCGTGGCCTCCTCGAATGGTGACAGGACAGTGCATGCATCCCTGATCATGGCCCACTGGCGTGGGGAAAAAAAACCAAGGTCCCCTGACCCTGTCCTGGTGCCATAGTCGCACAGGTACTCATTGATGGCCCTCTGCTGCGTGTGCAGCCGCTGCAGCATGGCCAACGTCGAGTTCCACCTGGTGGGCATGTCACAGATTAGGCGGTTCTTGGGCAGGTTAAACTCCTTTTGGAGGTCCGTCAGCCGAGCACTGGCATTATATGACCGGCGGAAATGCACAGAGACTTTCCTGGCCTGCCTCAGGACATCCTGTAAGCCCGGGTACCTGCCCAAGAACCGCTGCACCACCAAGTTAAGGACGTGAGCCAAACAGGGCACATGGGTCAGTTGTCCCTGTCGGAGGGCAGAGAGGAGGTTGGTGCCATTGTCGCAAACCACCATTCCTGCCTTAAGTTGGCGTGGCGTCAACCACCTCTGAACCTGCCCCTGCAGAGCTGACAGAACCTCTGCCCCAGTGTGGCTCCTGTCCCCCAAGCACACCAGCTCAAGCACCGCATGGCATCTTTTGGCCTGCGTACTTGCGTAGCCCCTTGAACGCCTACGGAGCACCGCTGGTTCCGAGGAAGAGGCCATGGAGGAAGAAGAAGAGGAGGGGGTGGAGGAGAGAGGTGTGTCACAATCAGCATTTTGGAGGCGTGGTGGCGGAACAACCTCCAACACTACTGCACCTTGTCCTGCATCCTTCCCAGCTGCCAGCAGAGTCACCCAATGCGCCGTGAAACTTAAGTAACGTCCCTGTCCATGCCTGCTGGACCATGAGTCAGCGGTAATATGCACCTTACCGCTGACCGCCCTGTCCAGCGAGGCATGGACATTGCCTTCCACATGCCGGTAGAGAGCCGGAATCGCCTTCCGTGAGAAAAAGTGGCGTTTGGGTACCTGCCACTGAGGAACCGCACATTCCACAAACTCACGGAAGGGGGCAGAGTCTACCAACTGAAAAGGCAGCAGTTGAAGTGCTAGCAATTTTGCCAAGCTAGCATTCAACCGCTGGGCATGTGGATGGCTGGGAGCAAACTTCTTTCGGCGGTGCAGCAGCTGGGGCAGGGAAATTTGCCTGGTACAATCTGACGTCGGTGTACCAAAAGCAGATTGCCCACAAGTACTTGGCTGTGACACACCTAATTCTACACCTTCATTCCTCTCACTGCAGGTCTCAGAGAGGACTGAAGGTCTAGTGGGGTTGGAAATCTCAGCTGATGAGGAGCAAGGAGAGATCGTCTTTGTTCTTTGGTGTGGGTCTTTTAGATACGCTTGCCAACGAACTGCATGGCAGGTCAACATATGTCTGGTCAAGCATGTGGTACCCAAGCGGGAGATGTTTTGGCCACGCGAGATATATGTTGCAAATAGCAGCGGTGCGATCTG
Organism: Lithobates clamitans; assembly: GCA_037952925.1. NCBI lineage: Eukaryota > Metazoa > Chordata > Amphibia > Anura > Ranidae > Lithobates > Lithobates clamitans. Next base: position 7,114,913 of record JBBGZY010000430.1, on the reverse strand, counting down.
ATGCACTCGTCTCAAAAAAGGCCCACACCAAAGAACTTTTTGAATAACGCGCAGAGACTGCAGCGCCCTGCACATGTGGAGCTTTGGGGTGTGATGCAGTCAATGTGCTGCCCTTAGGCTGGCCCCTGGAGGGCATCCTGCCTAGTTGGTGATGTGCCACCTCCTCCTCCTCCTCCTCCTCCTCCTCCTCTCTCCTATCAGGCACCCACGTTGAGTCAGTGACCTCATCATCCCCTCCCTCCTCATCACTGGAGCAAACCTGGCAGTATGCTGCAGCAGGGGGAGCATGACTGCCAGATTGCTGTCCTTCTTGGGCACCCCCTCTGTCCGTGCTCATGTTACTGCCTTCATTGAGCTCAGTATCATCATCAGAGCCTTCCAAACGCTGGGCATCCTCCTGGAGCATGTACCCAACACTGTGGTCAAACAGTTCGAGGGAATCCTCATGAGGACATGGTGGAGCTAGGGAAGGAGTCACTGATGACATTGAGCTGAGGGAAGAGGCCGCTGCTTTGCCAGACAAAGCACCCTGGGCATGGGTGAGAGAGGATGAGGAGGATGAGGACGGCTTGGTCATTCACTCGACCAAGTCTTCCGCATGTTGCGGCTCAACACGGCCAGCTGCCGAAAAAAAGGCCAAGCGTGTCCCATGGCCACGTGCTGATGAGGATGCACCGTCTCCACGACCAGCACTAGACACAGAGCCTGCTTGCCCTCTCTTATTGGCTTGTGACTGTCTGCCTCTCCTTCTTGGCCTTCCAGACATACTAATGGCCTGTAGCTGCACTAAGCTGGGATAGAACACCTGTAATTTTCTTAAGGTAGCTTTATATACTGTAACCAGACAAGCCTGCCTGTCAGTAGGAAGATAACAGGAACGGATCTAGCTGAACACTGTGAGCAGGACGCACTGTACTAAATGTAAATAGTCTAGCTGCCTGACCGTGGTACTAATAGGATCAAAAAGAACACCTGTAATTTTCTTAAGGTAGCTTTATATACTGTAACCAGACAAGCCTGCCTGTCAGTAGGAAGATAACAGGAACGGATCTAGCTGAACACTGTGAGCAGGACGTACTGCACTAAATGTATATAGCAGGAACGGATCTAGCTGAACACTGTGAGCAGGACGCACTGCACTGAATGTAAATAGCAGGAACGGATCTAGCTGAACACTGTGAGCAGGACGCACTGCACTAAATGTAAATACCAGGAACGGATCTAGCTGAACACTGTGAGCAGGACGCACTGCACTGAATGTAAATAGCAAGAACGGATCTAGCTGAACACTGTGAGCAGGACGCACTGTACTAAATGTAAATAGTCTAGCTGCCTGACCGTGGTACTAATAGGATCAAAAAGAACACCTGTAATTTTCTTAAGGTAGCTTTATATACTGTAACCAGACAAGCCTGCCTGTCAGTAGGAAGATAACAGGAACGGATCTAGCTGAACACTGTGAGCAGGACACACTGTACTAAATGTAAATAGTCTAGCTGCCTGACCGTGGTACTAATAGGATCAAAAAGAACACCTGTAATTTTCTTCAGGTAGCTTTATATACTGTAACCAGACAAGCCTGCCTGTCAGTAGGAAGATAACAGGAACGGATCTAGCTGAACACTGTGAGCAGGACGCACTGTACTAAATGTAAATAGTCTAGCTGCCTGACCGTGGTACTAATAGGATCAAAAAGAACACCTGTAATTTTCTTAAGGTAGCTTTATATACTGTAACCAGACAAGCCTGCCTGTCAGTAGGAAGATAACAGGAACGGATCTAGCTGAACACTGTGAGCAGGACACACTGTACTAAATGTAAATAGTCTAGCTGCCTGACCGTGGTACTAATAGGATCAAAAAGAACACCTGTAATTTTCTTAAGGTAGCTTTATATACTGTAACCAGACAAGCCTGCCTGTCAGTAGGAAGGTAACAGGAACGGATCTAGCTGAACACTGTGAGCAGGACGTACTGCACTAAATGTATATAGCAGGAACGGATCTAGCTGAACACTGTGAGCAGGATGCACTGCACTGAATGTAAATAGCAGGAACGGATCTAGCTGAACACTGTGAGCAGGACGCACTGCACTAAATGTAAATACCAGGAACGGATCTAGCTGAACACTGTGAGCAGGACGCACTGCACTGAATGTAAATAGCAAGAACGGATCTAGCTGAACACTGTGAGCAGGACGCACTGTACTAAATGTAAATAGTCTAGCTGCCTGACCGTGGTACTAATAGGATCAAAAAGAACACCTGTAATTTTCTTAAGGTAGCTTTATATACTGTAACCAGACAAGCCTGCCTGTCAGTAGGAAGATAACAGGAACGGATCTAGCTGAACACTGTGAGCAGGACACACTGTACTAAATGTAAATAGTCTAGCTGCCTGACCGTGGTACTAATAGGATCAAAAAGAACACCTGTAATTTTCTTAAGGTAGCTTTATATACTGTAACCAGACAAGCCTGCCTGTCAGTAGGAAGATAACAGGAACGGATCTAGCTGAACACTGTGAGCAGGACGTACTGCACTAAATGTATATAGCAGGAACGGATCTAGCTGAACACTGTGAGCAGGACGCACTGCACTGAATGTAAATAGCAGGAACGGATCTAGCTGAACACTGTGAGCAGGACGCACTGCACTAAATGTAAATACCAGGAACGGATCTAGCTGAACACTGTGAGCAGGATGCACTGCACTGAATGTAAATAGCAGGAACGGATCTAGCTGAACACTGTGAGCAGGACGCACTGCACTGAATGTAAATAGCAGGAACGGATCTAGCTGAACACTGTGAGCAGGACGCACTGCACTAAATGTAAATACCAGGAACGGATCTAGCTGAACACTGTGAGCAGGACGCACTGCACTGAATGTAAATAGCAGGAACGGATCTAGCTGAACACTGTGAGCAGGACGCACTGCACTAAATGTAAATACCAGGAACGGATCTAGCTGAACACTGTGAGCAGGACGCACTGCACTGAATGTAAATAGCAGGAACGGATCTAGCTGAACACTGTGAGCAGGACGCACTGCACTGAATGTAAATAGCAGGAACGGATCTAGCTGAACACTGTGAGCAGGACGCACTGCACTAAATGTAAATACCAGGAACGGATCTAGCTGAACACTGTGAGCAGGACGCACTGCACTGAATGTAAATAGCAGGAACGGATCTAGCTGAACACTGTGAGCAGGACGCACTGCACTAAATGTAAATACCAGGAACGGATCTAGCTGAACACTGTGAGCAGGACGCACTGCACTGAATGTAAATAGCAGGAACGGATCTAGCTGAACACTGTGAGCAGGACACACTGCACTAAATGTAAATAGTCTAGATAGAAGATAACAGGAACTGATCTAGCTAAACTGAATACAGTGTATATATATATATGCAACACCTGGGATGCATATATATACACAATACACTGTAAGTGCAGCTAACTGACTGACTGTTCTGCCTAATCTATCTAACTCAAATCAAATGACACTGTCTCTCTCTCTCTCTATCTCTCAGCACACCGGAACACACACTACACAGGGCCGCCGTGCAGGTGGCCTTATATAGTGTGGGGTGTGTACTAAATCCCCTGAGCCATAATTGGCCAAAGCCACCCTGGCTTTGGCCAATTACAGCTCTCTCTACTGACGGCGCTGTGATTGGCCAAGCATGCGGGTCATAGTGCATGCTTGGCCAATCATCAGCCAGCAATGCACTGCGATGCCGCAGTGAATTATGGGCCGTGACGCGCCACACGAATTTGGCGCGAACGGCCCATATCGTTCGCAATTCGGCGAACGACCGAACAGCCGATGTTCGAGTCGAACATGGGTTCGACTCGAACACGAAGCTCATCCCTACTCGGCAGACCTAATTCTACACCTTCATTCCTGTCAGTGCTGGTTTCTGAGAGGACTGAAGGTATAGTGGGGTTGGAGATCCCAGCTGATGAGTAGCAAGGAGAGGTCCGCTTGTTTTTTGGTGTGGGTCTTTTAAGTACTGTTGCCAATGAACTGCATGGGAGCTCGACATATGTCTGGTCAAGCATGAGGTGCCCAAGCGGCTGCTGTTTTGCCCACGCTTGATACGCTTCAGACATATGTTGCAAACAGCAACAGTGCGATCTGCTGCACACGTCTCAAAAAAGGCCCACACCAAAGAACTTTTGGAAAAACGTGCAGAGTCAGCAGCGCCCTTCACATGCGGAGCTCTGCGGTGTGATGCAGTCAGTTGGCTGCCCTTAAGCTGGCCCCTGGAGGGCATCCTGCCTTGTTGGAGATGTGCCTCCACCTCCTCTCTTCTATCAGACACCCATGTAGAGTCAATGACCTTATCATCCCCTCCCTCCTCACCACTGGAGCAAACCTGGCAGTATGCTACAGCTGGGGAAACATGACTGCCAGTTTCTTGTCCTTCTTGGGCACCCCCTCTTCTCTCTGGGCTCACGTTACTGCCTTCATCCTTAACCGGGGTACCATCATCAGAGCCTTCAAAATGCTGCGCATCCTCCTGCAGCATGTACCCTACACTGTGGTCGAACAGTTCGGGGGACTCCTCAGGGCATGATGGTGGGGCTAGGAAAGGAGTGTCTGATTACATTGAGCCAATGGAAGAGGCCGCTTTGGCAGCTGCATTGGCAGAAAAAGTACCCTGAGCCTGGGTGACAGAGGATGAGGAGGATGAGGACGGCTTTGTCATCCACTCTACCAACTCTTCTGCATGTTGTGGCTCAACACAGCCAGCTGCCGAAAAAAAGGACAAGCGTGCCCCACAGCCACGTGCTGAGGATGCACCATGTCCACGACCAGCACTGTTTGCTGTAGACACAGAGCCTGCTTGCCCTCTTTTAGTGGCCTATGAGCGTCTGGCTCTCCTTGGTGGCCTTCCAGACATACTGTACAATTAGATTAGCAAAACAACACCTGAAGTTTACTAAAAACAGTACACCAGGAATGGCCTACAGTAAGGTATAGGCTTGGCTGGACTACAATGCAGTGGATATATATTTTATGAACTGCAGCTCAGTGAGTCACCTGCCTGGCTGAAAGTGTCTTTGAACATGCACTTAGGCAATGGCTTACAGTCAGGTATAGGCTTGGCTAGACTATATATATTACAAGCCTGTATATATATATATTAAATGAACTGCAGCTCAGTGAGTCACCTGCCTGGCTGAAAGTGTCTTTGAACACGCACTCAGGCGATGGCCTAGTCAGGTATAGGCTTGGCTAGACTATATATATTACAAGCCTGTAATATATATAGACTATATATATTACAAGCCTGGTGCGCATGCGCGCACGGGAGACCACAGATGCCCGTGTGTGGTCGTGCGTGGCGCGCGGCGTACACGCACATGAGCGCACCCTAGCGCCAGTCGGCCTATTTAAAGGAGGCCCCAGCAACTGATCAGTGCTGACTGGTCTTCAGCTGTGTCCCTGTTACTCTGAACCTGTCTTATTCTGCCTGATTCCCATTGCTGACCTTGGCTTCTGTTTACCCGGGTCTGAACTCTGCTATACCTGATCTCTGGTTCCTGATTCTGGCTTCCCATCTGACCCATCTCTGCCTGATGTTGTGGTACCTTGCTGCCCGCCTGTTGACGAACCCGGCTTCCCATCTGACCCGTCTCTGCGTGATGTTCCGGTACCCTGCTGCCTGCCTGTTGACAAACCCAGCTTCCCATCTGACCCGTCTCTGCCTGATGTTCTGGTACCCTGCTGCCCGCCTGTTGACGAACCTATCCCTGTGACCTATATATATATATATATATATATATATATATATATATATATATATATATATTAAATGATCTGCAGCTCATTGAGTCATCTGCCTGGCTGAAAGTGTCTTTGAACACGCACTCAGGCAATGGCCTAGTCAGGTATTGGCTTGGCTAGATATTAAATGCACTGCAGCTCAGTGAGTCACCTGCCTGGCTGAAGTACTGTATACAGTATATATATATATATATATATATATATATATATATATATATATATATAAAATATACTGCAGCTAACTGTCTCGCCCGCCTGCCTGAAGTATATTAGCATCAGTACACCAGGAACGGTCTGCAGTGAGATGAAGCTAAACTGTATACAGTGTATATCTATATATATATAAGCCGGGATGTATATATATATACTAAATACACTGCAGCTAACTGTCTTGCCCGCCTGCCTGAAGTATTGTCATGTACCTGAAGGGAGACTGAATTGACTCGGTCGGCCTCTCTTGTATCTCCAGTCCAGGTCCCGCTCAGAGTGAAACAGAAGGAGCCAAGGAACAGGAGGCACACAAGTGCCTGCAGGTGGGAACCAGGAACCCTGTTGCAGGAGGTCGCAGCTGATCGTAGGACTGTAGTTGCAGACACTCGGGTAGTTGTGCTGGGCCAAGCTGGGCACCAGGGCCAGGTCACAGGGATAGGTTCGTCAACAGGCGGGCAGCAGGGTACCAGAACATCAGGCAGAGACGGGTCAGATGGGAAGCTGGGTTTGTCAACAGGCAGGCAGCAGGGTACCGGAACATCACACAGAGACGGGTCAGATGGGAAGCCGGGTTCGTCAACAGGCGGGCAGCAAGGTACCACAACATCAGGCAGAGATGGGTCAGATGGGAAGCCAGAATCAGGAACCAGAGATCAGGTATAGCAGAGTTCAGACCCGGGTAAACAGAAGCCAAGGTCAGCAATGGGAATCAGGCAGAATAAGACAGGTTCAGAGTAACAGGGACACAGGTGAAGACCAGTCAGCACTGATCAGTTGCTGGGGCCTCCTTTAATATAGGCCGACTGGCGCTAGGGTGCGCTCCTGTGCGTGTACGCCGCGCGCCACGCACGACCACACACGGGCATCTGTGGTCTCCCGTGCGCGCATGCGCACCAGGACGCACCTGGCGATTTCTGCTGGTTTCCCTTCATTGCCCCCCCCTTAAAGCGGTTGTATAGCTATTTTTTAAACGTTTACCTACAGGTAAGCCTATAATAAGGCTTACCTGTAGGTAAAAAAAATATCTCCTAAACCTTTACGGTTTAGGGGATATTCCCCTCGCAATGAGCCGTTGACTGCAGCGGCACATGCGCACAGGGGATTCTCGGCTGAAAGCCCGGCAGCCGCCGGACTTTGCCGGAAAAAAAGTCTCCCGAGCGCATGCGCAGGAGTGATGACATCGCGGCTCCGACCACTCACAGCCCCTGGATACCCGGAAGGCATGCCGAGGGGAAATGTCAGTTCCCTCGGCGTGGACCGGGTGAGATGCCGGCGCCTTGTTCTAAGGTAAGTATCTCATAATGAGCTAGTATGCGGTGCATACTAGCTCAGTATGCCTTTTCCCTTACAGGTGTAGGGGAAAAAAAAAAGTCAGCGGGTATACTACCGCTTTAAGGGCAGCCTTCAGATGCCCACTAAAGGTTTTTTTCTCAGGATGGAGGCGAAGGTAGGCTTGAACCAATCGTGGAGCATGCACATCAGAGCTGGGTTCCCATGAATTATCTTCAGGACCGTAGCCCTTCCACTTAATAAGGAACTGGGTCTGGCCCCTTCTCTTCCTGCAATCCAGGACAGCCTCCACTTCGAATTTCTCATTCCCTTCCACCAACAGAGGAGCAGGAGTCTCGAATTCTCGGTCAGGAAAGGGATTAGCCACAGATCGTTTCAAGAGGGACACGTGGAACACTGTATGAACTCTTAGATTTTCTGGTAGGCTTAACTCGAAAGCAACAGCGTTAATCCTTCTTTTTATAGGAAATGGGCCAATGTATCTTGGTCCTAGCTTCCTTGAAGGGCAAGCCAACTTTAGATTTGTGGTAGATAGCCATACCTTATTCTCGGGTTTAAGATCCAGATTACCACTTCTTCTTCTTCTTTCATAGAATCTCTTGTCATCTACTTGAGACTTGGAGATAGCTTCTTGCAGGAAGAGGTTAACTTTCCAGAACTCCAGACGATCCTGTACTGCCGAGACTGAGGATTCTTGGGGGACATCGTTCAAAAAAGATGGATGGAACCCATAATTAGCAAAAAAGGGGGTTTGCTTGATAGAGGAGTGTATTGAATTTTTGTAGGCGAACTCTGCTAACGGCAAAAGAGACGCCCAATCATCCTATGCAAAAGAAGAGAAACATTGGAGATATTGCTCCAGAGTCTGGTTTGTTCTCTCTGTTTGGCCGTTAGTCTGGGGGTGGTAAGCAGATGATAGGCAGAGTTTAATGCCCAAGACCTCACACAAGGATTTCCAAAATCTGGAAGTAAACTGTACTCCACGATCCGACATGATGTTGACAGGGATACCATGTAGGCGTACCACTTCCTTGACAAAAGATGAGGCAGTCTCTGCAGCGGAAGGGGTACCCTTTAGGGGCACAAAATGCGCCATCTTGGATAGGCGATCCACAATAACAAAGACAGTGGTAAACCCCTCGGATGGGGGTAACTCGAAAATTAAGTCCATGGAGATCATGCTCCATAATTTATCTGGTACAGGGAGAGGTTCTAGCAGACCCCAATTCTTAGATCTGTCCATCTTATTCCGTAAGAACGTAGTGCAAGATCTCACATAGTCTCTGCAGAATTGTATTAAGTCTGGCCACCAGAAGGAGCGAAGAACCAGTTTAGAAGTTTTGTGTACCCTGAAATGCCCTGCCAGAGGATGATCGTGGCACATGTAGAGGACTGCTGTCCGTAATTGCTCTGGAACAAAGATCTGTGTACCATGGAAGTAGAGACCCTCTTTAAGCTGGAGATGGAGTTCTTGGGAGGGAGGTTGATTAAGGACTGCTGTCTTGATTTGGGAGAAGAGATCAGTTTGTAGTAACAAGTTCTTAGCGGGTAGGATGGTATCAGGTTCGGGAGATGCTTCAGTATCTTGAACATGCGGGAAAGAGCGTTGGGCTTCCCTTTCTTGGAACCGGGGCCGGTAAGTGATGTGGAAGCAGAATCTTGCAAAAAAGAGAGCCCACCTGGCCTGGCGAGGTCTTAATCTTTTCGCTGTTCTTAAGTATTCCAGGTTTCTGTGATCCGTAAATACAAGAATAGGGTGTGCAGCTCCCTCTAGCAAATAACGCCATTCTTCAAGGGCAGACGTAATAGCGAGTAATTCCTGATCACTGACATCGTAGTTCCTTTCAGGATTACTTAGTTTTCTGGAGAAGAAAGTGACAGGATCGAGTAGGGATTTTGTCCCTTGTCGTTGGGACAATATGGCTCCCACGGCTATTTCAGAGGCATCCACTTCAAGGACATAGGGCAGAGCAGGATCTGGGTGTTTCAGGATCGGTGCAGATGTGAAAAGGCCTTTCAGTTTTTCTAATGCTGTCTGAGCTTCTGAGGTCTATGTGAAGGTCGTACGTAGCTTGGTTAGCTGGGTGATAGAGGATACAATACTGGAAAAGTCTTTAATAAACTTCCTGTAAAAATTAGCGAACCCCACAAACCGCTGTACAGATTTCTTATCAGTAGGGGCAGGCCAATCAAGTACTGCAGATACCTTCTGTGGGTCCGTCTGCAGAGATAATGAGCCCCAGGAACTGGATGGTGAGCTTTTCAAATTCACATTTCTCCGCCTTAGCATAGAGATGGTGTTCCCTTAGTCTGTTTAGCACTTTCTTCACGTGAATTCGATGGGCATAGGTGTGGGCACAGGGTGTGCCAGGTGTGCCTGGGCACACCCTAATCACCTTGTGTGCTGCAGATGCCCCCTGCTTAGACCTGCGATATTTCATCAATTATAAAAAATAATAAAAAATAAGATAGTAAAAATAAAAACTACTGACACCATACACTGCCCACTGACATCGTCCACTGCTCTACTGACATCGGCAGTATATACTGTATACATATGCACACGCATATGTGTTTGAGCTTTGGGGTGCACACCCTAATGCAATAGGCTGTGCACACCTATGTCAATGGGACTCTAAGGAGGTGGAAAAAATGAAAATGTCATCCAAGTAAACAACAGTAAATAAATCAAGAAAGTCCCGGAACACATCATTTACAAAATTTTGGAAGGTGGCTGAAGCATTACAGAGTCCAAAGGGCATCACCAGGTACTCAAAATGTCTGAAACGAGACCTGAAGGCCATCTTCCATTCATCCCCTTCTCTTATTCTGATCAGGTTGTATGCTCCTCTCAAGTCTTATTTTGTAAATATACGAGCCTCCCGTAGCCTCTGGAATAGTTCTGGAATAAGAGGTAAGGGGTATCGGTTTTTGATGGGTACCTTATTTAAGTCCTGGTAATCAACACAGGGCCGGAGGGAGTGATCCTTCTTCTCCACGAAAAATATTCCCGCTCCCGCGGGGGAAGAAGATGGCCGGATAAACCCCTTATCAAGATTTTCATTAATGTACTTCCGCAATTCCTCCAGTTCTGGTTCTGGGTAGATCCTGCCAAAGGGGATTTCTGCACCGGGTAAGAGATCGATAGGCCAGTCATATGGTCTATGAAGAGGGAGAGTGTCAGCGCTCTTTTTATTGAAATCGTCCAGAAAGTCATGGTAAACGGAAAGCACAAGTTTAATGGTTTCAGGGACCATGTTAATGCAGAGGAGCGGTTCTTCGGACTTGGGTAGAGGAGGATGGCAGAATTCATTACAGTACTTAGAAGAAAAAGTCACTTCCTCTGTGACCCAGTTGATCAACCAGGGCTGCCCAAGAAAGACAGGAAATAGGGGAGATGTAATGACATCTAGACGTAGCAGCTCACGATGCCCAGAAACTGTGAGACACAGGATGGGTTCAGTCTCTTGAGTGACAGGCCCAGATTTGATGCCTGAACCATCTGCCAGGTGGACCGTGAAGCTGTTCTTCTTGGCACGCAAAGGGAGTGTCAGCGTATTTGCAAAGGCAGAGTTAACGAAACAGCTACAGGCCCCAGAGTCCACAATGGCAGAAACAGTAAGAGTCTTTCCGGTTAACTGAAGGGAAACTGGCAGCAGGGTGTGGTTTTGACTGGAGCTTAATGCCACAACTGTAGAAGATGGAAAGAGGGGTCTTTTACGATGTCTTCTGGAACAAGTCTGTAGGAAGAGCCCCTGCTCGCCACAATAAAAACAGAGATTATTGCAGGGAGGACGAGATCGCTCTTGTTCGGTCAGAGGGGGCCTAGGAAAGCTGGCATGTAGAATTTTCCTGATGTCAGAAACATTTTTTGGCACGGTTGAGAAGGAGGCAGGTGATGAGTCTGTCGAGCAGGTAGGCATTAGACGAAGATTTCCGGCTTTCTCGAACCGTCTTTCACGTAGGCAACGGTCAATTTGTATGCTGAGGTGGATTAAGTCATTCAGAGGTAGGTATTTCCACCCTGGCAAGTTCATCTTTAACGGCTTCTGACAGGCCAAGATGAAATCAGAAATGTAAGGCCGAATCATTCCACTCGGTATCAGTGCTCCATAAACGAAAGTCCTAGACATAGTCCTCCATAGGCCTTGAACCTTGTTGTAAATGACTCAGCAAAGTCTCTGTTTGGTGACGGAAGGAGTCGGCAAATAATTGAGCCATGGCAGTGAAAACGGAATTGACCGAAGCCAGGACAGGGTCGTGTTGTTCCCGTAGCTGAAATGCCCAGGCCTGGGGTTCCTCCAGCAACAAGGAGATAAGAAATCCCACCTTCACTTCCTCTGTAGAGAATGTACGGGGTAGCAAAGAAAAGTAAAGTTTGCAGGCATTCTGAAAAGTCCTGTGCTTTTTACGGTCCCCAAAAAACTGTTCTGGCAAGGGTACCCTGGGCTCAGGAAGGTAAGATAGTTCAGATTGGGAGAAAGTCATAGTTTGAGCAAAGGAATCCTTGAATCTTGGATGCTCGGAAGTGGGATTAAAGCTGGATGTATACTGAAGTTGGTTATGGATGCGGGCAAAGTCCATATGCAACCCTTGCACTACGTGGGAGAGTGCGGTAACAGTTTGGCAGAGGGTTGACAGTAGGGATGAGCCGAACACCCCCCGGTTCGGTTCGCACCAGAACCCGCGAACGGACCGCAAGTTCGCACGAACGTTAGAACCCCATTGACGTCTATGGGACTCGAACGTTCGAAATCAAAAGTGCTCATTTTAAAGGCTAATTTGCATGGTATTGTCCTAAAAAGGGTTTGGGGACCCGGGTCCTACCCCAGGGGACATGTATCAATGCAAAAAAAACTTTTAAAAACGGCCGTTTTTTCGGGAGCAGTGATTTTAATGATGCTTAAAGTAAAAAAAAAAAAGTGAAATATTCCTTTAAATATCGTACCTGGGGGGTGTCTATAGTATGCCTGTAAAGTGACGCGTGTTTCCCATGTTTAGAACAGTCCCTGCACCAAATGTCATTTTTAAAGGAAAAAATCTCATTTAAAACTGCTTGCGGGTTTAATGTCATGTCGGGTCATGGCAATATGGATGAAAATCAGTGAGACAAACGGCATGGGTACCCCCCAGTCCATTACCAGGCCCTTTGGGTCTTGTATGGATATTAAGGGGAACCCCGCACCCAAATTAAAATAAGGAAAGGTCCCTATATACTCTGAACAGCAGTATACAGGCGGTGCAAACAAGACAGGGACTGTAGGTTTGTTGTTAAGTAGAATCTGTTTGTAATTTTGAACATTTTTAATGTGTTTAGCTCCAGCCAAAAAATCTTTTCTAAGCTTTTTGGAAAACATAGGGAAGGGTTATCACCCCTGTGACATTTGTTTTGTCTTTCTTCAGAAGATTTCACCTCACTTTTTTGTCCCAATGAAAAATGTTTTTTGAAAATTTGGGTTTTTTTGTGGAACAAGGATTGGAAAGCATCAGTGGAAAGGAGAAATTGTTTTCCCATATTAACTCTTACAGGAGAGAATTTCCCTTCCTTAGGGGTAGATTTCATCTCACTTCCTGTTGTCTCCTTCCGTTTGCAAGTAGGAGTCGTTTGTAAGTTAGATGTTTGAAAGTAGGGTCCTGCCCTATATACTCAGCAGAAATTTGGGCCTTAGGTGTTGCTGTGGCCAAAACACTGTAAGCCCTCACAGGGCCCTGCTGTGAAATATTAGATCAAGAATTGTAATTACATGCCCCTGTTGAACAGGAGCTGAAAAATTAGGCCTTAGGCACTGGTGCTGGTGCCACAACACTGCAACCCCTCACAGACACTCTAGTTGGAACGCAGGAACGAGCCCTGCTGCAAAGTATTGCATCAAAAATTGTAATTACACGCCCCTGTTAGACAGGGGCAGAAAAATTGGGTCTTAGGCACTGGTGCTGGTGCCACAACACTGCAACCCCTCACAGACACTCTAGTTGAAACGCAGGAACAAGCCCTGCTGCAAAGTATTGCATCAAAAATTGTAATTACACGCCCCTGTTAGACAGGGGCTGAAAAATTGGGTCTTAGGCACTGGTGCTGGTGCCACAACACTGCAACCCCTCACAGACACTCTAGTTGGAATGCAGGAACGAGCCCTGCTGCAAAGTATTACATCAAAAATTGTAATTACACGCCCCTGTTAAACAGGGGCTGAAAAATTGTGCCTTAGGCACTGGTGGTGGCGCCCAGAACCAAAAATGTTCTTACAAGCTATCAGCGTGATGATTGAGGAGGAAGAGGATAATTACTCAGGGATAGTCACTCAGCATCAGCATAGGCAGTCTTTGAAGGGATCTGAGATTTCAAAAAAAATTATTCGGTTACATCTGCATCAGGTGCTTGGTAGCTGGTGGTGATCCAAGACTGATTCATTTTTATGAAGGTCAGCCGATCGACCGAGTCGGTGGACAGACGCACCCTGTGATCGGTTACCACGCCTCCAGCAGCACTGAATGTGCGTTCCGAAAGAACGCTGGATGCAGGACAGGCCAGTAGCTCAATTGCATACTGTGCAAGCTCTGGCCAGTGATCCATCCTCAAGACCCAGTAACCCAGAGGATTTTCGGTGGGAAAGGTGTCCAAGTCTGATCTTGCCCCTAGGTATTCCTGCACCATGTAAAACAGACGCTGGCGATGGTTGCTGGAACCGATCATACCTTGGGGCTGCGGACCAAAAAATTGTCTGAACGCATCGGTCAGACGGCCACCTTCTCCACCGCTCCTTCTTTGACTGACCGAAGCCTCAGCAACACGTTGTCCAGAAACAGGAGTTTGTAACCTCCCAGTCTCTGGGAACGCGTTGCACAGACCTTTCTGCAAGGCCTCCCGAAGATGTTTCATCCTCTGCTCCCTCTGCGATGGCAAGATAAGGTCCGCAACCTTACCCTTGTAACGTGGATCAAGGAGGGTTGCCAGCCAGTATTGGTCCTTCTCCTTGATACCACGAATACGAGGATCCTTACGCAGGCTTTGCAGGATCAGGGAGGCCATGCAGCGTAGGTTTGCTGAGGCATTCGGTCCGGAGTCCTCTGGGTCACTAAGGACAACAACGTCCGCAGCCACCTCCTCCCAGCCACGTACAAGTCCATGTGTTCCTTGGGACTGATCCCTTAAAGACTGCTGATGCTGAGTGCCAGGCTCCACCTCCATACTGACACAATCTTCCTCCTCCTCCTCCTCCTCCTCCTCGTCCTCTTCCTGTGTGATCGGCGGGCACGCAGGAACACTGTCTGGATAAAGGGGGCCTTGAGAGCTAAGGAAGTCCTCCTCTTCCTGCCTCTGTTCTGCCTCAAGTGCCCTGTCCATTATTCCACGCAGCGTGTGCTCCAACAGGTGGACAAGGGGGACAGTGTCACTGATGCATGCACTGTCAGTGCTCACCATCCTCGTGGCCTCCTCGAATGGTGACAGGACAGTGCATGCATCCCTGATCATGGCCCACTGGCGTGGGGAAAAAAAACCAAGGTCCCCTGACCCTGTCCTGGTGCCATAGTCGCACAGGTACTCATTGATGGCCCTCTGCTGCGTGTGCAGCCGCTGCAGCATGGCCAACGTCGAGTTCCACCTGGTGGGCATGTCACAGATTAGGCGGTTCTTGGGCAGGTTAAACTCCTTTTGGAGGTCCGTCAGCCGAGCACTGGCATTATATGACCGGCGGAAATGCACACAGACTTTCCTGGCCTGCCTCAGGACATCCTGTAAGCCCGGGTACCTGCCCAAGAACCGCTGCACCACCAAGTTAAGGACGTGAGCCAAACAGGGCACATGGGTCAGTTGTCCCTGTCGGAGGGCAGAGAGGAGGTTGGTGCCATTGTCGCAAACCACCATTCCTGCCTTAAGTTGGCGTGGCGTCAACCACCTCTGAACCTGCCCCTGCAGAGCTGACAGAACCTCTGCCCCAGTGTGGCTCCTGTCCCCCAAGCACACCAGCTCAAGCACCGCATGGCATCTTTTGGCCTGCGTACTTGCGTAGCCCCTTGAACGCCTACGGAGCACCGCTGGTTCCGAGGAAGAGGCCATGGAGGAAGAAGAAGAGGAGGGGGTGGAGGAGAGAGGTGTGTCACAATCAGCATTTTGGAGGCGTGGTGGCGGAACAACCTCCAACACTACTGCACCTTGTCCTGCATCCTTCCCAGCTGCCAGCAGAGTCACCCAATGCGCCGTGAAACTTAAGTAACGTCCCTGTCCATGCCTGCTGGACCATGAGTCAGCGGTAATATGCACCTTACCGCTGACCGCCCTGTCCAGCGAGGCATGGACATTGCCTTCCACATGCCGGTAGAGAGCCGGAATCGCCTTCCGTGAGAAAAAGTGGCGTTTGGGTACCTGCCACTGAGGAACCGCACATTCCACAAACTCACGGAAGGGGGCAGAGTCTACCAACTGAAAAGGCAGCAGTTGAAGTGCTAGCAATTTTGCCAAGCTAGCATTCAACCGCTGGGCATGTGGATGGCTGGGAGCAAACTTCTTTCGGCGGTGCAGCAGCTGGGGCAGGGAAATTTGCCTGGTACAATCTGACGTCGGTGTACCAAAAGCAGATTGCCCATAAGTACTTGGCTGTGACACACCTAATTCTACACCTTCATTCCTCTCACTGCAGGTCGCAGAGAGGACTGAAGGTCTAGTGGGGTTGGAAATCTCAGCTGATGAGGAGCAAGGAGAGATCGTCTTTGTTCTTTGGTGTGGGTCTTTTAGATACGCTTGCCAACGAACTGCATGGCAGGTCAACATATGTCTGGTCAAGCATGTGGTACCCAAGCGGGAGATGTTTTGGCCACGCGAGATACGCTTGAGACATATATTGCAAATAGCAGCGGTGCGATCTGATGCACTCGTCTCAAAAAAGGCCCACACCAAAGAACTTTTTGAATAACGCGCAGAGACTGCAGCGCCCTGCACATGTGGAGCTTTGGGGTGTGATGCAGTCAATGTGCTGCCCTTAGGCTGGCCCCTGGAGGGCATCCTGCCTAGTTGGTGATGTGCCACCTCCTCCTCCTCCTCCTCCTCCTCCTCCTCTCTCCTATCAGGCACCCACGTTGAGTCAGTGACCTCATCATCCCCTCCCTCCTCATCACTGGAGCAAACCTGGCAGTATGCTGCAGCAGGGGGAGCATGACTGCCAGATTGCTGTCCTTCTTGGGCACCCCCTCTGTCCGTGCTCATGTTACTGCCTTCATTGAGCTCAGTATCATCATCAGAGCCTTCCAAACGCTGGGCATCCTCCTGGAGCATGTACCCAACACTGTGGTCAAACAGTTCGAGGGAATCCTCATGAGGACATGGTGGAGCTAGGGAAGGAGTCACTGATGACATTGAGCTGAGGGAAGAGGCCGCTGCTTTGCCAGACAAAGCACCCTGGGCATGGGTGAGAGAGGATGAGGAGGATGAGGACGGCTTGGTCATCCACTCGACCAAGTCTTCCGCATGTTGCGGCTCAACACGGCCAGCTGCCGAAAAAAAGGCCAAGCGTGTCCCATGGCCACGTGCTGATGAGGATGCACCGTCTCCACGACCAGCACTAGACACAGAGACTGCTTGCCCTCTCTTATTGGCTTGTGACTGTCTGCCTCTCCTTCTTGGCCTTCCAGACATACTAATGGCCTGTAGCTGCACTAAGCTGGGATAGAACACCTGTAATTTTCTTCAGGTAGCTTTATATACTGTAACCAGACAAGCCTGCCTGTCAGTAGGAAGATAACAGGAACGGATCTAGCTGAACACTGTGAGCAGGACGTACTGCACTAAATGTATATAGCAGGAACGGATCTAGCTGAACACTGTGAGCAGGACGCACTGCACTGAATGTAAATACCAGGAACGGATCTAGCTGAACACTGTGAGCAGGACGCACTGCACTGAATGTAAATAGCAAGAACGGATCTAGCTGAACACTGTGAGCAGGACGCACTGCACTGAATGTAAATAGTCTAGCTGCCTGACCGTGGTACTAATTGGATCAAAAAGAACACCTGTAATTTTCTTAAGGTAGCTTTATATACTGTAACCAGACAAGCCTGCCTGTCAGTAGGAAGATAACAGGAACGGATCTAGCTGAACACTGTGAGCAGGACACACTGTACTAAATGTAAATAGTCTAGCTGCCTGGCCGTGGTACTAATAGGATCAAAAAGAACACCTGTAATTTTCTTCAGGTAGCTTTATATACTGTAACCAGACAAGCCTGCCTGTCAGTAGGAAGATAACAGGAACGGATCTAGCTGAACACTGTGAGCAGGACGTACTGCACTAAATGTATATAGCAGGAACGGATCTAGCTGAACACTGTGAGCAGGACGCACTGCACTGAATGTAAATAGCAGGAACGGATCTAGCTGAACACTGTGAGCAGGACGCACTGCACTGAATGTAAATAGCAGGAACGGATCTAGCTGAACACTGTGAGCAGGACGCACTGCACTGAATGTAAACAGCAGGAACGGATGTAGCTAAACACTGTGAGCAGGACGCACTGCACTGAATGTAAATAGCAGGAACGGATCTAGCTGAACACTGTGAGCAGGACGCACTGCACTGAATGTAAATAGCAGGAACGGATGTAGCTGAACACTGTGAGCAGGACGCACTGCACTAAATGTAAATACCAGGAACGGATCTAGCTGAACACTGTGAGCAGGACGCACTGCACTGAATGTAAATAGCAGGAACGGATCTAGCTGAACACTGTGAGCAGGACGCACTGCACTGAATGTAATTAGTCTAGCTGCCTGACCGTGGTACTAATAGGATCAAAAAGAACACCTGTAATTTTCTTCAGGTAGCTTTATATACTGTAACCAGACAAGCCTGCCTGTCAGTAGGAAGATAACAGGAACGGATCTAGCTGAACACTGTGAGCAGGACACACTGTACTAAATGTAAATAGTCTAGCTGCCTGACCGTGGTACTAATAGGATCAAAAAGAACACCTGTAATTTTCTTCAGGTAGCTTTATATACTGTAACCAGACAAGCCTGCCTGTCAGTAGGAAGATAACAGGAACGGATCTAGCTGAACACTGTGAGCAGGACACACTGTACTAAATGTAAATAGTCTAGCTGCCTGACCGTGGTACTAATAGGATCAAAAAGAACACCTGTAATTTTCTTAAGGTAGCTTTATATACTGTAACCAGACAAGCCTGCCTGTCAGTAGGAAGATAACAGGAACGGATCTAGCTGAACACTGTGAGCAGGACACACTGTACTAAATGTAAATAGTCTAGCTGCCTGACCGTGGTACTAATAGGATCAAAAAGAACACCTGTAATTTTCTTCAGGTAGCTTTATATACTGTAACCAGACAAGCCTGCCTGTCAGTAGGAAGATAACAGGAACGGATCTAGCTGAACACTGTGAGCAGGATGTACTGCACTAAATGTATATAGCAGGAACGGATCTAGCTGAACACTGTGAGCAGGACGTACTGCACTAAATGTATATAGCAGGAACGGATCTAGCTGAACACTGTGAGCAGGACGCACTGCACTGAATGTAAATAGCAGGAACGGATCTAGCTGAACACTGTGAGCAGGACGCACTGCACTGAATGTAAATAGCAGGAACGGATCTAGCTGAACACTGTGAGCAGGACGCACTGCACTGAATGTAAATAGCAGGAACGGATCTAGCTGAACACTGTGAGCAGGACGCACTGCACTGAATGTAAATAGCAGGAACGGATCTAGCTGAACACTGTGAGCAGGACGCACTGCACTGAATGTAAACAGCAGGAACGGATGTAGCTAAACACTGTGAGCAGGACGCACTGCACTGAATGTAAATAGCAGGAACGGATCTAGCTGAACACTGTGAGCAGGACGCACTGCACTGAATGTAAATAGCAGGAACGGATGTAGCTGAACACTGTGAGCAGGACGCACTGCACTAAATGTAAATACCAGGAACGGATCTAGCTGAACACTGTGAGCAGGACGCACTGCACTGAATGTAAATAGCAGGAACGGATCTAGCTGAACACTGTGAGCAGGACGCACTGCACTGAATGTAAATAGCAGGAACGGATCTAGCTGAACACTGTGAGCAGCACGCACTGCACTGAATGTAAATAGCAGGAACGGATCTAGCTGAACACTGTGAGCAGGACGCACTGCACTGAATGTAAACAGCAGGAACGGATGTAGCTAAACACTGTGAGCAGGACGCACTGCACTGAATGTAAATAGCAGGAACGGATCTAGCTGAACACTGTGAGCAGGACGCACTGCACTGAATGTAAATAGCAGGAACGGATGTAGCTGAACACTGTGAGCAGGACGCACTGCACTAAATGTAAATACCAGGAACGGATCTAGCTGAACACTGTGAGCAGGACGCACTGCACTGAATGTAAATAGCAGGAACGGATCTAGCTGAACACTGTGAGCAGGACGCACTGCACTGAATGTAAATAGCAGGAACGGATCTAGCTGAACACTGTGAGCAGCACGCACTGCACTGAATGTAAATAGCAGGAACGGATCTAGCTGAACACTGTGAGCAGGACGCACTGCACTGAATGTAAATAGCAGGAACGGATCTAGCTGAACACTGTGAGCAGGACGCACTGCACTGAATGTAAATAGCAGGAACGGATCTAGCTGAACACTGTGAGCAGGACGCACTGCACTGAATGTAAATAGCAGGAACGGATCTAGCTGAACACTGTGAGCAGGACGCACTGCACTGAATGTAAATACCAGGAACGGATCTAGCTGAACACTGTGAGCAGGACGCACTGTACTGAATGTAAATAGCAGGAACGGATCTAGCTGAACACTGTGAGCAGGACACACTGCACTGAATGTAAATAGTCTAGATAGAAGATAACAGGAACGGATCTAGCTAAACTGAATACAGTGTATATATATATATGCAACACCTGGGATGCATATATATACACAATACACTGTAAGTGCAGCTAACTGACTGACTGTTCTGCCTAATCTATCTAACTCAAATCAAATGACACTGTCTCTCTCTCTCTCTATCTCTCAGCACACCGGAACACACACTACACAGGGCCGCCGTGCAGGCGGCCTTATATAGTGTGGGGTGTGTACTAAATCCCCTGAGCCATAATTGGCCAAAGCCACCCTGGCTTTGGCCAATTACAGCTCTCTCTACTGACGGCGCTGTGATTGGCCAAGCATGCGGGTCATAGTGCATGCTTGGCCAATCATCAGCCAGCAATGCACTGCGATGCCGCAGTGAATTATGGGCCGTGACGCGCCACACGAATTTGGCGCGAACGGCCCATATCGTTCGCAATTCGACGGACGGTCGAACAGCCGATGTTCGAGTCGAACATGGGTTCGACTCGAACACGAAGCTCATCCCTAGTTGACAGCAGAGAGACCTCCTTTTCAGACTCCATTACTGGCTGACTGGTACTGTCACGTACCTGAAGGGAGACTGAATTGACGAGGTCGGCCTCTCTTTTATCTCCAGTCCAGGCCCCGCTGAGAGTGAAACAGAAGGAGTCAAGGAACAGGAGGCACACGAGTGCCTGCAGGTGGGAACCAGGAACCCTGTTGCAGGAAGTCGCAGCTGGTCGCAGGACTGAAGTTGCAGACACTCGGGTAGTTGTGCTGGGCCAAGCTGGGCACCAGGGCCAGGTCACAGGGATAGCCGGGTTCGTCAACAGGCGGGCAGCAGGGTACCAGAACATCAGGCAGAGACGGGTCAGATGGGAAGCTGAGTTCGTCAACAGGCGGGCAGCAAGGTACCGGTACATCAGGCAGAGACGTGTCAGATGGGAAGCTGGGTTCATCAACAGACGGGCAGCAGGGTACCGGAACATCAGGCAGAGACGGGTCAGATGGGAAGCCGGGATCAGAAACCAGAGATCAGGTATAGCAGAGTTCAGAGCCGGGTAAACAGGAGCCAAGGTCAGCAACGGGAATCAGGCAGAATAACACAGGTTCAGAGTAACAGGGACACAGCTGAAGACCAGTCAGCACTGATAAGTTGCTGGGGCCTCCTTTAAATAGGCCGACTGGCGCTAGGGTGCGCTCCTGTGCGTGTACGCCAGGCGCCGCGCACGTACATGAGTGCGCACGGGCATCCATGAGCACCAGTGCGCAAATATATTAGCGACAGTACACCAGGAACGGTCTGGTATACAAAGTCGGGATGTATATATATACTAAATACACTGCAGCTAACTGTCTCGCCCGCCTGCCTGAATTATATTAGCGACAGTACACCAGTAACGGTCTGCAGTGAAATGAAGCTAAACTGTATACAGTGTGTGTATATATATATATATAACTATATATACTAAATAAACTGCAGTTAACTGTCTTGCCCGCCTGCCTGAATTATATTAGCGACAGTACACCAGGAACGGTCTGCAGTAAGATGAAGCTAAACTGTATACAGTGTATATATATAGATATATATATATAGATATATATATAGATATATATATATATATATATATATATCTATATATACACACAAAGCCGGCTGGGAGATTTTCCCCCCCAAAAAAATCTGCGATTTTGATATAAAAAACTCGATTCACGATTCGAATCCGATTTTTTTTTTTTTAATTATATTAAAGTGCATCAACAAACAAAATTTCAAAGAAATTTAAGTGCATTTTAAACATTCTTTGCAAGGAAAATGTGCCTATCAACAACAGCAGGTTGAGGCAAACTCGGTGACAGGTGACAATATCCCTCAAAAACTAACAAAAAACCCTGAGGTAACTGACTCTAAGACTGGCCAATATATACTGACACACTACATCACTTTACATCACTGTAAACTGACACACTACATCACCGTATACTGACATACTACATCACCGTATACTGACATATTATATCACCGTATACTGACACACTATATTACTGTATACTGACACACTACATCACTGTATACTGACATAGTACATCACCGTATACTGACATACTACATCACTGTATACTGACATACTACATCACTGTAAACTGACACACTACCTCACCGTATACTGACACACTACATCACCGTATACTGACATACTACATCACCGTATACTGACACACTACATCACTGTATACTGACACACTACATCACTGTATACTGACATACTACATCACCGTATACTGACACACTACATCACTGTATACTGACACACTACATCACTGTATACTGACATACTACATCACCGTATACTGACATACTACATCACTGTATACTGACATACTACATCACTGTACATCACTGTAAACTGACACACTACATTACCGTATACTGACATACTACATCACCATATACTGACATACTACATCACTGTATACTGACACACTACATCACTGTATACTGACACACTACATCACTGTATACTGAACACACTACATCAGTCAGTGATGTAGTGTGTCAGTATACAGTGATGTAGTATGCCAGTATACAGTTATGAGCACATTGCTGTGTGATGTCATATGGGGGTATTGTCATAGATTGAGCACAGTGCTGTGTGATGATGTATGGTAATGATGTAATGTAATTTAAGAAGGGTGAATATATGGAATGGGATGTGACTTCTCTCCTCTGACGGATAATTCTTTCTGGCAGTGATCACATGGCTATCCCATGAAATACACAATACAGGCAGCACTCACCCTCCCTTCTCTCTCTCTCCGCAGCCCGGGACTGCCCTGTGATCCCCCCACCCCCTCCTCCTCCTGATATCACAGCCCTCCAATACACAGCGGCGTTCCACCAACAGCCTCGCCCACTACCCCGCCTACCCACCCATGCACAGCGTCGGGCCTCGCGGACTAGGTCGAAGCCGCGGCCTCGCCTGAAAAATCGTGTCCACAGCTCCTCAGGTTGGTGAAAAAAAAAAAATCTAAAAAAATCGATTTGAAGAAGATTTGAATCGATTTGACCTCTCAACTCGATTCAAGATTCAAATCGATTTTTTTCCCAGCCCTAATATATATATATGTATACAAAACTGGGATGCATATATATACTAAATACACTGCAGCTATCTAACTGTCTCGCCTGCCTGCCTGAAGTATATTAGCAACAGAACGCCAGGAATTGCCTGCCTGCTCAAACTAAATGAAATGACACTCTCTCTGTCTCTCTCTGAACAAACGCCACCAACACACTACACGAGGCTAACGTGCGGGCGACCTTATATAGTGTGGGGTGTGTACTTAACCCCCTGAGCCATAATTGGCCACAGGCACCCTGCCTGTGGCCAATTATGGCTCTCTTCGCTGACGGCGCTGTGATTGGCCAAAGCATGCGGGTCATAGTGCATGCTTGGCCAATCATCAGCCAGCAATGCACTGCGATGACGCAGTGCATTATGGGCCGTGATGCGTCGCTCAAATTTAGCGCGATGTTTGAAATTCGGCGAACAAGCGAACGGCCGCTGTTCGAGTCGAACTCATGTTTGACTCGAACAGACAGCCCATCCCTATTTGTGACTTACAAGATTAGTTGCCATAGAAGACAGCCTTCCTACCTACACAGAAGTGTCGTCCGGCTGGAGGCCTTCCACTGTAGAGCTGTCTAACTATAGAAGTCTCGGAGTCTGCCAATAACCATTGCATCTACTCAAGGGTGTCCTGGCCCTAACCCTCTCTCCCACAGTTCTGTTAGGAGATAATAAATCTCTTGTTCGCATCCAAAAGTGACTGGCGCCCACCATTTCTTCTTGCATCACACCCACCATGCCTGGCAACCTACTCTACAACGAAGGATGTCAGCTCTCCCTGACTCTGGAGGTCACCATTAGGCCTCTAGGGGTCAGGGCCCTTGCTACATTTGGTGCCCATAGTGGGGCAAAGGTATTATTCCTGCAGCAGTCGCCCCTAGCAACCGGCTACAGCTACCTCGGGATTTTGTATGGCTCTGTGGAAAGGGGGCAAGTAACATCTTTACTGTGTATAGACTGTGTTATTGTGCATTCCAACAATGTGGCGAAGAACCAACATGTCTCATTGCTCATAGAAGAGTGTCAATCTGTTTTCTTGTTACTTTATGCCAGTGCTGCAGGGGTTAAAATGGACTCCATTAAAGTTTTGGGGGGTGCCGCGCTGAGGTTTCCAGAGAGTGTGTGGACCAATCCTTTGGCAGGGGGAGGAGCTACCGCTCTGCAGAGGAGGATAAGGAAGTGCTGCCACGTGTATTGGATGGAGAAGAGGGTGCAGAGATTGGAGAATATGTTTTCTAGGTGTCGGCCCTGGTTTAACCAGAGCTAAAAGTGTTCTGACACTTGAGTGCAGTATACACCTAAGGGCCGTCTTGCCCTGTATACGGCTGGAGGCTATGAAGCCTTGGGACTGATCTGCAGGAAGTGTTCCGGCTTGGCAACGCACATGCAGCCTTGGATCATCTGTGGATGCTGCGGGGAACCCTTGCTCGAGGTAGTCACATCTGCCCAACCTCCGCGGACACTACATTCGGTTTGGGACAGGAATGTCGCCATCCCAGCTGGGGACAGTATCGAGAGTCCCCCTGCTATCACCCGGCTTGTGCGAGAAGCTGCTCCCCTCATCTCTGTGGCTCCTCCAGGGCCCAACGCTCCGGTTATCCCTAGAGGCCATGGTCGGGCCCAACTGCATTCCTTGATGATGGAACTTCCTGGGGGACAGACACCGGAGTCTAAGCCTGAAATGGGTGAAAGTAATGTGCCAGTGGGAGCTGTGATACCTGTGACCAGTAAGAGAGACAAGGTTGCTTTGCCAGTGGATGCTAGTTCAAGGCGCAACCTGCTCCAGGGTGAAGAATGCTCCACTATATCCGATTCAGATATACCATCTGATCGGATTTCTGAATTGTTCCCAGACACTTTCTCATGGACTGGAAAGTGGACTGATAGTGAAGAGGAGCAGGCATGTGATTTAGAGGAAGAGGAGGTTCTTCCTGTGCAAGCTACTAGTGTGAAGATTGAATTGTCTGCCAGTGCAGCGCCATGCCTGTGTGTTACTAATTCCTTTGAAGAAGATTATTGCGCAAGTTTGGTTCCTAAAGTTCTTGTTACCAAGCCAACTCAAATAACCAAGTTTGGTTGTAAACCCAATGTCGTTGCTGGGCACCCAGTCCAACGTGCCCCTGATGCATGGGTTCTGCCCAGGTGTGGAGACCCAAAAACACTGCCTAGGCTGTCCAAGTTACAGCAGATCATTAAGAAAGTGGGTAAAGATTATGGCTATTTGTGTCCATATGTCCCGGTTCACTTGGAAGAGGAGATCCAGGAGAAAAGGGCTCAGTGAGTGGATGTGGCCATTCAAAGTTTCTTAAGATCCCTCTGAACCTCGATATTAAAAAGTTATCTCCACGGTATGCTGAAAGATTCTTCTGTTTCACAAACTTGGGACTATGGCTGGCTCAATACTCCAGACTGTATGATAATTCGCAGGCCTAATAAGGACCTTCAGCACTACATCACTACTTCTGTTCTGACACAAGTGGGAAACCTGTAGAGCTGCTGGATCCCAAGTATTACTGGTAAATACTACTGAACTGTGTCAAGATACAGAGTCATTTGGATTACAAATGTGTGTTTTGTGGAGTCAGGATGCTTAACCAAAGCGACTCCACCTTTCAAAGTTGTTGTGAGGAACATTCCTGTTTAGCTGTGCCTTCTGGACTGTGTTCTATCGGCAGTTGCAGGGAATGCCCCAAGTGAGTCATGCTGGCCTGTGTTTTGGAATCGCCAGTGTGCCTCCCTCTGAGAGTGACACCTTGATTTGCAGTTGAGAGACGTCAACGTGTGCTGTTCTTTGTCAAGGAGAAAAATTATTCTCAGTCCCCGGCTGTGTTGTAGACAGACTGAGATTTAAAATGCAAGGGGACCTGAGGATGGACTTCACCTTAGGGGAGTGCGGTCCCTTGCACTATGGCATGGCCTACTGTTGTTTGATTACAGCCATGCCTCCTGTCCCCGGAGTTATTCTTAAGAAGAAGGGAAACTGCTGGGAAAAAGTTGATAGTTGATATGTGATCACACCCTGAGTGAAATATTGATGGACTTTGGGGCTCCAAGGACACTGTGGTGTTTAGCTAGATAAGTAGATTAAGTTGTGGCAAAACGGGCAAGTTCTCACCTTAAGCTTGATAATGGACTAAAGGAGAAAAAAAAATATATTATGCAAACACACAAAGACTTTTCGCTGGATATTGACTACCTGGTGGCGTGAGAGTGCCAACCTGAGTGTGTCTTATTTCACTTTATGTAGAATGTTTAATAGGAGCTGCTAAGTTTTTTTCTAGGATTGTCATGGAAAGGGGTAGCACCCTCAAGGGGTTGGGGCCCAATTTCCATCTGTATATGTGCTTAGATATAGTCATGGTTACTATGTATATGGAAACAGTGGAAAATAAGGCTGCCTCTATACCCCACTACTCTGCGCCAGGGTTTGCTGAGAGATGTGATGTAGACAAAGCAGCTGCTTAGAATAAAATCAACAATTGTGTGTAGGCAATAAAATCATAAAGAACAAAACCATAATAATAATCGATGCCCTAAAACGTCTCTAATCACTTATTGCAGCAGCGCTATGTGTCAAGATGGTCCAAACACATTTAAAACATTAATGATTAAGGAGATCCAGGAAAGTTCAAGTAGCTGTGGTCTATTGTAGTGGAGAGCCTCTTTCACCAAGGATAATCACCATGTGCAGGGGACATCTCCCCAATGAAATTGCACTCACCAAAAGAACAGCATACATAAGCCTTTATATTGAACGCTTCCTTTCTCCTTCGTCCAACCACCAGATGTCAATCATATTCATAGATGATACCGCAATACATATGGAAGGAATGAGATAGCCAAATAGTGTAATATTGCTAAGACAATTTTTATTTGACATTCAAAATATTCCCCCTTAGGCTAATATGCGTACCAGATATGTAGTAAAAACGAGCATTGAATAAAGTGCACTGTGCCTGATAATCCCGTCTCCCGGGAGGTCCTCTGGAGTGTTTGCTGGATGTTAATGCCAGCTTCCTTCCTCGTTCCTCTCGGGTACGTGGAACGCACACGTCACTTCCGGTGAATTACGTCTCTGACGCGTTTCGTCACTTCCGGACGTTATCTGAGGGCGTAATTCACCATCTGAATGGCCAGTTTTTATATAAGCGTCACCAGCGCCTGCCAATCAAATCCGCTCTGCTGATCAGACCACACCCCCTTGTGATTACGCCCTAAGGACTGTCAGCAATGGGAAATGCAAACTTAGTCACATCGTCAGCAAAGCTAAGTACTGGTGGCCACCGCAACGTTATCGTCACTGGCTGAAACTTGAAGTTGACACATCATGCCATTATAGGTGCTAGCATTATCATATATAGTTTTGGCATGCGGAAATGGTTTTTTGTGTATAAGCATTATACTATACTGTCCGCTAGCCACAAAAGTGTATCAAAACCTAATGACGGCTAGTGTATCTATACGGTGAGATGTAATTATATCCCATATACAGCATAAATATAAATAAGTACATAAAGTGTCAAATACAATACACAGATAAAAATTTAACAGTACTAATACTGCAAACATCATGCTGTCATAAAATATACATCATAAACGGCAAATATAGAGACCAGTAGGCTGGTATGAATATCTAAAATAGGAACCAGGATGCTGGTAAAATAAGGTGCAATAGCACTTATGTGGTCTATGCTCTCAGATGCCCATGCCGCCTCATTTATATAGGCCGCACGAAGAGACTGCTACGAATTAGAGTCTCTGAGCATATTAATAATATTAAAAATGGCTATAAGGACCACAATGTCGCATTGCACTTTCAGTTGAAACACAACAGAGACCCAGCAGGGCTGGAATTTTGGGGGGTTGAGCACCTACAAACTCATTGGAGAGGTATAAACCGTATCCATAAACTATCTAAACTTGAGACTCGGTGGATCCATTCTGTGGATGTGCTCTCCCCCAAGGGTCTCAACATTGAGCTTGATATACCGTAAACTGTTTTATCAGCGACACATAATCATAATTACTTTTAGGCACTTTTAGTAATTATATACAACATAGACAGGAGTATTCATGTTCCAAGCAATGAGTTCTAGATAGTGGGTCTTTCTCGAAGTGATATTTGGTTTTTGTATTCAGTTTTTTTATATAATTTTATATGTAAATTTTTAATTTATTACCTCACATATTTATCAGACGTTTTTAGTAGGTCATTTTCTATGTTTCTATTTTTCTTTTAGATAATTTTACCAGCATCCTGGTTCCTATTTTAGATATTCATACCAGCCTACTGGTCTCTATATTTGCCGTTTATGATGTATATTTTATGACAGCATGATGTTAGCAGTATTAGTACTGTTAAATTTTTATCTGTGTATTGTATTTGACACTTTAAGTACTTATTTATATTTATGCTGTATATGGGATATAATTACATCTCACCGTATAGACACACTAGCCGTCATTAGGTTTTGATACACTTTATCTTGTGGCTAGCGGACAGTATAGTATAATGCCTATACACAAAAAAACATTTCCGCATGCCAAAACTATATATGATAATGCTAGCACCTCTAATGGCATGATGTGTCAACTTCCAGTTTCAGCCAGTGACAATAACGTTGCGGTGGCCACCAGTATCTAGCTTTGCTGACGATGTGACTAAGTTTGCATTTCCCATTGCTGACAGTCCTTAGGGCGTAATCACAAGGGGGTGTGGTCTGATCAGCGGAGCGGATTTGATTGGCAGGCGCTGGTGACGCTTATATAAAAACTGGCCATTCAGATGGTGAATTACGCCTTTAGACGACGTCCGGAAGTGACGAAACGCGTCAGGGACGTAATTCACCGGAAGTGACGCGTGCGTTCCACATACCCGAGAGGAACGAGGAAGTAAGCTGGCATTAACATCCAGGAAACACTCCAGAGGACCTCCCGGGAGACGGGATTATCAGGCACAGTGCACTTTATTCAATGCTCGTTTTTACTGCATATCTGGTACGCATATTAGCCTAAGGGGGAATATTTTGAATGTCAAATAAAAATTGTCTTAGCAATATTACACTATTTGGCTATCTCATTCCTTCCATATGTATTGCAGTATCATCTATGAATATGATTGACATCTGGTGGTTGGACGAAGGAGAAAGGAAGTGTTCAATATAAAGGCTTATGTATGCTGTTCTTTTGGTGAGTGCAATTTCATTGGGGAGATGTCCCCTGCACGTGGTGATTATCCTTGGTGAAAGAGGCTCTCCACTACAATAGACCACAGCTACTTGAACTTTCCTGGATCTCCTTAATCATTAATGTTTTAAATGTGTTTGGACCATCTTGACACATAGCGCTGCTGCAATAAGTGATTAGAGACGTTTTAGGGCATCGATTATTATTATGGTTTTGTTCTTTATGATTTTATTGCCTACACACAGTTACTATATATATATTAATATATATATTAATAGATTAAAGGGGTTGTAAAGGTAAAAATTTTTTCACCTTAATGCATTCTATGCATTAAGGTGAAAAAACTTTTTACAATACCGCCGCCCCCAGCCCCCCCGTTTTACTTACCTGACGCCTCGAATCTTCGCTGCTCGTTCCCCGTCATCTCCACTGCAGCTCAGCCTGGTCGCTGATTGGCTGCAGTGGATGGATTGAAAGCAGCGCAGCCATTGGCTCGCGCTACTGTCAATCGCATCCGATGATGCGGCGCGCCGGGGTGCGGGGCCGAGTGATACAGCAAGCGGCTATAGCCGCCGGCTGTATCACGGGAGCGCGCCCGCAAGCGCTCACCACCATGCGAGGGAGCTCGCATTAAGGTGGTGAATGCTTGCGGGGAGGAGCTGAAACAGCCGCCGAGGGACCCCAGAAGACCAGGTTCGGGGCCACTCTGTGCAGAACGAGCTGCACAGTGAAGGTAAGTATAACATGTTTGTTATTTTAAAAAAAAAATAATTTTACCTTTACAACCCCTTTAAGTGTGTATTTACACTGTTCTGCTGCTCTTGGCTGAGGGTAATCAACATTTACTCAATATTTGCTTATGTATATATTGCACTGTGTTATCATAGGAATAGGATGTGTTTTTGTGCTGTCTATTTTCTCTTTCAGGTGTTCCTGCACCCCTGGCTAAGGAGAGACAGTGACCTCTGCTGGTACAACAATGTTACCACTTGTACAATAATGCTAATATTTAAAATTTTTCAGGTGTATATAGTAGATAGATAGTTAAGATATAAGGCTACTGTTATTGTATTTCTCCCTTGTTATGTGGGTGGTATGCCACACGTAGAAGTGTAAATATTGTCTTCTATTTATCTGCCCTTGTGTGAACTGCCACTTACTTATGTACATATACCATGTATACCTATTTCATGTGGTATGCCACATGTATTGTTATTTGTTTATCCTTTCCTGTTACCCCACCTATCCCAGTTTTTGCCAGGATATCCACTCTCAGGCTTGAGAGTTCAAACTGTTCTTTAGTTTGCAAACGCCAAGACATAGTTTCCTATTCAGGGGGAGGATGTAGCACCCTTGTGTTTAGGCAGGGTTGCGAACCATTTTAGTTTGCCAGGTAGTAAGTGTCCTGGCTAATTGTTAGGAGATCCACTGATTTCCCCCTAATTCTGGAATTGCCGCACTTCTCTCTTCTGTTGCTAGGTGGCATTGTAGCTGGTGACATTAGATAAGACAAGGGCATAGCAAGAACGGATTATGAATGGATGGGGTGTCTCAGCCAATAGGCAAGGTTCTTTAAGTCCCTTGGCCTGCTGGGAGAGCTAATTTATTTGGGTGGAGTCAGGTGATCGGGGTTCTGTGCCACCTGAACGGCTGTCTGGGTGGAGGTGTGTTATGTCGCCCGGGCTGCTAGGCCAGAAGCCTGAGGCCTATCCCAGGGACATCTGGCTGCTAGGCTACCTGAGGCCTATCCAGGAGCAGGAGAAGCAGCGTAGGGTTAGGACTGCAGGATTGGAGTCCAACCGAGTTGTGAAGGTTCAGCCAGAAGGCGAAAAAAAAAGATGTGGTCGGAGATAGAGGGGAAGCTGTCGCCACTAAGGGACCATCCACCTTGTTACCGGAGACTACTGTGAGTAAGCTGAAGCAAGTACCTGAGCAGTCTTCTCACCAACCGGGGACAGTGAAGAAGTGGGAAAGCATCAATTACCATTGCATCTACACAGGGGTGTCCAGGCCCTAACCCTCTGTCACACAGTTCTGATAAAAGACAATAAATATCATCCAAAAGTGACTGGCACCCACCATTTCTTCTTGCATCACATCCAGCATGCCTGGTAACCCACTCTACAGTGAAGGACGTTAGCTCTCCCTGACTCTGGAGGTCACCATTAGGCCTCTAGGGGTTGGGGCTCTTGCTACAAGAATATTTGTGAGAGGGGAACATGGTGAAGAGAGAGCGAGTACTTCTTATAGGTACTTTGCTAAACCTGCATACTAAATAGCATAGGTCCTAAGCACATATGTTTTCACACAGCATCTCCATGAAGGGACAGGGACCATAACAGAGAGCAAGGGTGTACAGGATAAAGGGACACCGTTCAATTTCTGACCATTTTTGGGAGCATATTGGCTTGACCAGGATGCAATAGGTGGGTAGGTGGGGCGTAGGTGGGTAGCATAATAATACTTGACAACGTCAGGTGCCCTAAAACCCCCACGAGTACGGAGAGCAAATATTACAGATCTCACAATACGATGAGACTTATTGTGCCATATAAAACTTAAAGACCATTGTTGGAGAACTTTGAGCTGAGACATTGGTACGAAACAGGTAAGGTCTCCAAAAAGATATAAGAGTTTTGGGAGAATAGACATTTTCAGTACATTGACCCTACCCTTTTCTCTCTGAAAAGTGGGGGTAGTTAGCGGTATATAAGGTAGAGTACATAGTTACATAGTAGGCGAGGTTGAAAAAAGTCCATCAAGTCCAACCTATGTGTGTGATTTTATGTCAGCATGTAGTTACATAGAAGGTGAGGTTGAAAAAAGACACAAGTCTATCAGTAGGTTGGCGTTAAGTTAACTCCCAGGTATTTGAGAGACTGGGAACACCATTTATAGGGATTTGTGTGTTGTAAGGCGACTAAGAGATCAGAGGGGAGGAGTATAGGGAGAGCCTCAGTCTTAGATGTGTTAACTTTGTATCCTGGGAGGCAGCTAAATCAGTTTAATAAATCATGCAAAATTGGGAGGTATAGGAGAGGGTTGGTCAGGGTGAGAAGGATATCATCAGCAAAAACTGAGAGTTTGTATTCCCTCTGTCTCATCAAGACCCCCTTTATGTCTGGATAAGAACGGATAGCCGCAGCCAGAGGTTCTAAGCACAGAATAAATAGGGGGGGTGACAGGGGGCACCCCTGCCGGGTGCCATTACATATATGGAACAAGTGTGATTGAAAAGCTGACATTTGAACTTGAGAGGTAGGATGGGAGTACAAAGCCTGTAAAGCTGATATAAGAGTCCTCAGAGAGCTCAGTCAGGTTAAAGCCGGACCATTGTTCCTAATCTTTGCGGACAGCATACTGACAGGAATTGTTCTAGCTGATTGGAGAAAAGCCAATGTGGTACCCATATTCAAAAAAGGACAGAGACAAATCCCTGGAAACGACAGGCCAGTCAGCCTAACATCAATAGTAGGTAAATTATTGGAGGGGATGATAAGGGACTATATCCAAAAATTTACTGAACAAAAAAATATCATTAGTAGTTATCAGCATGGGTTTTCGAAAGGTCATTTTTGCCAGACCAATCTGTTAACTTTCTACGAGGAAGTGAGCTGCCATGTAGACAGGGGAAGGCCTGTGGATTTAGTGTACCTGGATTTTGCAAAAGCATTCGATACAGTCCCCCATAAACGCTTAATTTACAAGCTACAAGAGGTCTGCAGGATGGACCATAAGGTTTGTTCTTGGGTAAAAAACTGGTTATGGGGCGTGTCCAAAGGATGGGGATAAATAATGTGTACTTAGACTGGTCTGGAGTGGTAAGTGAGGTACCCCAAGGTTCTGTCTTGGGACCAATTCTATTCAATTTATTCATAAATGATATAGAGGTTGGGATAAATAGCTCAATCTCAGTTTTTGCAGATGACACAAAATTAAGCAGGGCAATAACTTCACATCAGGATATAGAAATTGTACAGAAAGACCTGAACAAAATAATGGAGTGGGCAATTACATGGCAAATGAAGTTTAATGTGGAGAAATGTAAAGTAATGCCCTTTGGGGCAAAATACATAAATGTAAACTACTCACTAGGGGGAAAACCGCTGGGGGTATCAAGGATAGAAAAAGATCTGGGGGTCTGTAGTAGATGTCAAGCTGCAGCTACCAAAGCCGGCAGAATATTAGCATGCATAAAAAAAAGGATATACTCCAGAGATAAAACGATAATCCTAACACTTTATAAAACTCTGGTCAGACCACATCTGGAGTACTCTGTCCAGTTCTGGTCACCAGTCCTCAGAAGGGATATGCTGGAACTAGAGAGAGTCCAAAGAAGGGCAACAAAACTAATAAGAGGACTGGAGGACCTCAATTACGAGGAACGACTGCAAGCACTACATTTATTCTCGCTGGAGAAACGAAACTTGAGAGGAGATTTGATAGCGATTTAGATATACCTCAATGGTGATCCCAGCATAGGAAAAAAACTATTCAGACTCAAGGAGTGTAAGAGGACATGGGCCACACAACGAGATTGGAGGAGAAGCGGTTAAACCTTAAACTGCACATGGTTTTTTACTGTCAAGGCAATAAGGATGTGGAACTCTCTTCCACAATTGGTGGTGGCAGTGGGGAGTATGGATATTTTTAAGAGACTCTTGGATGTGCATCTTAAAGAACACAACATACAGGGATAAGGGAAATAAATATAGACACTGACACACATGCACCTACACATGTTGAACTGGATGTACTATTGTCTTTATTCAACCTTACCTACTATGTAACTATGTAACTAACGCTTACTGTGGCTGCCCCAACACACCTGCATAGGAAGAGTCCATAAAGGGTAAGTCCAGAATGGCAGTGTCCATAGTAATGGTGCCCCAATGAGTCAGTGTTCCTTGGAGCAGACCACAAGTCCCAGTGGCCCTCTTCTTCTATCTCTCTTTCTACAACTCCGACTCCTCCGGTGATATGGATTCCCTTTTATAAATACACAGGATGGGAGGCCGAACCCCAAAAAGCCAGCAAACTTAGCTAGGGCAACCTTAACTAGCTAGTAGAGATGGGCCGAACACCCTCCTGTTTGGTTCGCAGCAAAATTCCCGAACAGGAGAAAAAGCCCATTAAAGTCTATGGGAGCCAAACAGGAAAAATCAAAAGTGCCCATTTTGAAGGCTTATATGCAAGTAAGTGGCCATAAAAGGGGTATGGGGGTCTGGGTACTGCCCTGGGGGACATGTATCATGGCAAAAAAAATTTTTTAAATATGATTGTTTTTTTAGGAGCAGTGATTGATGAAGTGCAACAATTTTTTTTTTAATTCCTTTAAATATAGTGACTGGGGGGTTCCCTTAGTCTGACTGTAAAGTGGCTCATCTGTAGCATGCATAGGACATGCTGCAGAAAAAATGACATTTCTAAAGAAAAAAAAATGAGTCAAATCACATTTAAATTGACTCGCAGTTGCAACTCGGAACTCGGCTATTGAAAAAAAAAAAAGAATAAAACACTGCCTCCCCTTGTGATGTCACGGACCGGCGTGTTCTGACACTGTGATGTCACAGAAGGTCGGTACCATTAGGTGACGTCTCCAGGTGGCCCGCCGTTACCTGCCCCTGTCTATGAAACTTCCTGTATTCCAGCACCTCTTGCACTGAAGCTCAACACCACAGACACTGAACCATTCTTCCACCCAGCAACTCTGCCACTGCATACCCCACCATTGCTTTTCCCCTTAGTCACATTGGCAGGGACGAGGAGAGTGGTTCTGAGGCTGATCCTGAAGTTTCTGGACTCTTCACCTACTACTCCTTCTCTTTGATGACAACACATCCTCCCTAGTGCAGCCTGTAGAGGCCAATCAGTCCTCTGACCTTTGGGATGCTGTGCGCATTCTGCTTGTTCCCAAGGCAAGGGAGAGGACGTGCACACTCTTGGGCTAAAGACAGAGGAAAATCAACCACTGAACCTGTCCACCACCTCCTTTTTTGCAGAACTCTTCCAATGTGGCAGCCATTCTCCAAATTCCAAATTTATTCTTTACTTCTTTTAGTTTTAAGTTAAGCATTTTATTTCAAATACAACACCAATATTAATCACTTGTCAATCCTAAACTATTAAAAACTATATCAGAATCTCAAGTTTGTGTTTGTGTTATTAATCAGCACCCCTTCACATCACAGCCCCCTTCAAATCCCAGTCCCCCCATTACATCACAGGGCAATATTTACATCGCAGTCCCCTCATTTACATCACAACACGATCTTTTACAACACAGCCCCTTTTACAATACAGTTCCTTTCTTGGCATCACAGTCCCCCATCTTTCCATCACAGTTGGCCCCCTTTCCATTACAGTACCCACTTTTACATCACAGTCCCCGATATTTACATCAAGTCTCATTTTGACATTGCAGCCCATCCTTTGCATCATAGTCCCCTGTCTTTACATTCCAGTTCCCCATATTTACATCAGAGTCCCCCATCTTTACATCACAGTCCCCCATCTTTACATCACAGTCCCTCATCTTTACAGCACAGTCTCCCTTTCTTATATCACAGTTCCCTCTTTGCATCAGGGTCGCCCCCTTTTACATCACAGTCCTCCATCTTTACCTTGCAGTCCCCCCTTTGCATCACAGTCCCCCGTCTTTACATCACAGACCCCCTTTAGATTACAGCCTCCCTTCACAAAAAAGTCCCCCCTCTTACAAAACAGCCCCCCTTTATCACCCCCTTTTATATCACTTTCCCATTTACATCACAGCCCCAGCCACCTCAAAGCCCCCCCCCCCCTGTAAAAAAGTACAGCCCCCCCTTTTATATTTTAGCACTCCCTCTTTGAATCACAGCACCTGTTACATCTGGTTTCTTCCCTTTACACAGCAGTGCACTCTTTGCATAAGGCATCTCACCTTAACAGTACAGATCCCCTTCCTTTATAACAGTCTGCTCGTCCCTCCCCCTCACCTTTCTGTCCTACTTTACTTAGCAGAGAAAGGGAGAGGTTTTCGGTCTGAATGTGTGGCTGCATTTTCCCAACTTCTCCTGTTAATAAGTGGGTGATTGGTTGCTAGGACCACCCCACATAGTAGCAACCAACCGGTCACTTGTTAACTAGAAAAGTGGAGCAGCTCCCTCCCCTCCATGCGGACTGATCACACCTCCTGCTCTGCCCTGCTGTGAAGATGACAGCAGCAGCGGAAGGAACAGAGGACACAGGCAGCTAAATGATGTAGCTGCAGAGATCCAGACTACTGTCACTTGGTCCGGACCACGGTCTGCCATTTAGTGATGCCTGCTCTATAGTATTAATATGAACATACAGTCTCTATATCAGCCTGAAGCTAAGGGGTGGGTACAACTGCATTTCACCTCCTGTATTCTTCATTTACAATAAATCTAGGATATTATTCAAAGCAGATATTGAACTAAAAGCAGAAACAGGAAACCATAGAACATAAAACCATTATTTACATATATAATATCAAAATATTTTCTTTTTTCTTACCGTAAATTTGTATGTTGTCAGATAGCTAAGGCCAGATATAATGAATTTACATTCGTCATCCTCACGCGGTTTGTCATCTAAACTATATATATATAGTTTATATTTGCCGTCTTTTCCATTTATTCTTTCGGGAAGTTTGCATGTTATTATGATCTCATTATTACTTTTTGGACTTATGGCAATGTTTCGAACAGCAGTTGGTACTGTAAAATAAATCATCAAAAATAGAACAAATATTACAGAATGTAAAAGAACTGATCTAAAGCAGAATTAATGAGTAGTGGCAATAAAGGGTTTAGTTTATTAAATAGTGAAGATAGGAGACATGGACCTAAATTCACTTCAGGCATAAAATCATGTGCAGGTAAATTTAAAATAACAGAAACTTCCTCTGAGTGTAATTGGATGTGCGCTGTAAGCATTTTCACATTTTCTGATATTCCTCTTCACAATTTACAAATTAGGCCCATTAAATACTTTTTCATGAATAGGAAAACACAATACAATGCAGTTAAGTAAACAAAATGTTTGGCTGAACTGAACAGAAGGATTTTCAAATTCAAGAGGGACTCTCATTCAGGAGGGACAAGTATCTTAACCCCTTCATGACAGTGGTAAAACCAATCATGAACACAATTTAGCAACTTTGAAATGTGTTATTAAAACTGTACATATCATCACAACTTCTTTGTGTATCCAGGTGAATTATACCTTGTCTTTTTTTTTTTTTTTCAGAACAAATTGGGCTTTAATTTGGTGGCAATGGATATCTCCTGATTTTTTTTAATTATCAAAGTAAAACTGACCCAAAATAGTAAAAACAATATATTTTTTAAATTTAGCTGTACATTTTTTGCTAGTACCATAATTTTCCATTAAAGAACAATCCAAAATAAATTCTGCTCCTGGGGGCTGCAGCACCACATATGTGTATGTTATTTGTTGTTTGCACCTGTAGTAGAGACCCTAAACAATAGCGCACGTTTTGCTTTTTTTATCCTACCTAAAATATACTGGTATTGATACTAATTTAAATAATGTTTTTAAAAAACAATCCTACCCAAAAGAAATGACCCTGACCTTTGACCCTTAACCTAACACTAATTGTGGCACTGACTTCAGGTACACAAAAGTGTGTATAAAAAAATAATAGAAACAAAAATAAGCTAGATCAAGGTCACCTAGCAATTTTTTTTCTATTATTTTTTTTATACACACTTTTGTTTGTTTACATTTTTCTCCCTTAGCAGGGAGCTAGGTATACAGGGGATACAGGGGCGGGCTAAGGGTTGTCACCTGTCCAGGATTCACCCGGACAGTCCGAGATTTGAAACATGTTTTATGTGTGACTATTTCTGTAATAAATACTTTACTGTATTTACATTTGTCAATTTTATCGACCAATTGTGCACACCTCATTCAAAGTCCAAAGGGCGACATCAATGTTTCTATGGGATTTGAAACATGTGTCCGGGTCTCTGCCCGCCTGAGACCCAGGCACATTATTCAGACCCGCCATTGGCTCACTGTTCCTGTGCCTAAGATGTGCCACCGCGGCCGGGTCCCGAGTTCGGGTCCACTATGAATTCTGCTCCTGCTACTGCTGCCTCCCTATCTACACCTGCACTGTCAGTGCCAGCGGCGTGCCTCCGTCCGCTCAGTGTGCTGAAGAGCTGGCTGCAGACGTGACACAGAGGCAGAGGCGGAGCCTCCATCTTGCCGTGTGCTCTCCTCTGGCTGCAGAAGGGACACAGAAGTGGTGTTGAAGGCAGAGCCTCCCCATTCCCTGCTGTTCTGTTGAAAAGTGTGCAGAGATCGCGCTGGGAGACTAGCTTGTAAAGTACGTTTTTACGATGTTAGTATATCAGGATTTCATAGGGTTCTCACCCCTCCCCCCATACATACATACAGTCCCCCCCATGCATCATCCATATATACTGTCCCCCCCATACACCATCCATATATACAGTCCCACATACATCATCTATATATACAGTCCCCCCCATACACCATCCATAT
Organism: Lithobates clamitans; assembly: GCA_037952925.1. Lineage (NCBI taxonomy): Eukaryota > Metazoa > Chordata > Amphibia > Anura > Ranidae > Lithobates > Lithobates clamitans. The sequence continues at coordinate 7,075,911 of JBBGZY010000430.1, read as the reverse complement.
ATACAGTCCCCCCATGCACCATCCATATATACAGCCCCCAATAGATCATCCATATGTACAGTCCTCCCCCCATATCCCATCCATATATACAGTCCCCCCATGCACCATCCATATATACAGCCCCCAATAGATCATCCATATGTACAGTCCTCCCCCCATATCACATCCATATATACAGCCCCCCCATGCACCATCCATATATACAGTCTCCCCCATACACCATCCATATATACAGCCCCCCCATGCACCATCCATATATACAGTCCCCCCCATGCACCATCCATATATATACAGTCCCCCCATACACCATACATCATCCATATATACAGTCCCCGCTCATACACCATCCATATATACAGTCCCCCAATACACTATCCATATATACAGTCCCCCCATGCACCATCCATATATACAGTCCCCTTCCCCATACACCATCCATATATTCAGCCCTCCCCCCATACACCATCTATATATACAGTCCCCCCCATACACCATCCATATATACAGCCTCCCTATGCACCATCCATATATACAGTCCCCCCATACACCATCCATATATACAGTCCCCCCCATACACCATCCATATATATACAGTCCCCCCATACACCATCCATATATACAGTCCTCCATACACCATTCATATATACAGTCCTTCCCATACACCATCCATATATACAGCCCCCCCCCCATACACCATCCATATATACAGTCCCTCATACACCATCCATATATATAGTCCCCCCCAAACACCATAAACCATCCATATATACAGTCCCCCCCATGCACCATCCATATATACAGTCCCCCATACACCATCCATATATACAGTCCCCCCATGCACCATCCATATATACAGTCCCCCCATGCACCATCCATATATACAGTCCTCACCACTTCCCCCCCACCATACACTATCTATATATACATTCCTCCCCTCATACACCATCCATACATACAGCCCCCCCCCATACACCATCCATATATACAGTCGCCCCCATATACCATCCATATATACAGTCCCCCCCATAAACCATCCATATATACAGCCCCCCCCCCCATACACCATCCATATATACAGTCCCCCCCATACACCGTCTATATATACAGTCCCCTACCATACACCGTCCATATATACAGTCCCCCCCATACATCATCCATATATACAGTCCCCCCCATGCATCATCCATATATACAGTCCCCCCCATGCATCATCCATATATACAGTCCCCCCCATGCATCATCCATATATACAGTCCCCCCCATACACCATCCATATATACAGTCCCACATAAATCATCTATATATACAGTCCCCCCATACACCATCCATATATACAGTCCCCCCATGCACCATTCATATATACAGCCCCCCATACACCATCCATATGTACAGTCCTCCCCCCATACACCATCCATATATACAGCCCCCCCATACACCATCCATATATACAGTCCCACATACATTATCTATATATACAGTCCCCCCATACACCATCCATATATACAGTCCCCCCATGCACTATTCATATATACAGCCCCCCATACACCATCCATATGTACAGTCCTCCCCCCATACACCATCCATATATACAGCCCCCCCATGCACCATCCATATATACAGTCTCCCCCATACACCATCCATATATACAGTCCCCCCATACACCATTCATATATACAGTCCCCCCCATGCACCATCCATATATACAGTTCTCCCCCCATACACCATCCATATATACAGTCCCCCCATACACTATCCATATATACAGTCCCCCATGCACCATCCATATATACAGTCCCCTCCCCCATACACCATCCATATATTCAGCCCTCCCCCCATACTCCATCTATATATACAGTCCCCCCATACACCATCCATATATACAGCCTCCCCATGCACCATCCATATATACAGTCCCCCCATACACCATACATCATTCATATATACAGCCACCCCCCCCCCCCCACATACACCATCCATATATTCAGCCCTCCCCCCATACATCATCTATATATACAGTCCCCCCCATACACCATCCATATATACAGCCCCCCCATGGACCATCCATATATACAGTCCCCCCCATGCACCATCCATATATACAGTCCCCCCTCATACACCATCTATATATACAGTCCCCCAATACATTATCCGTATATATAGTCCCCCCATGCACCATCCATATATACAGTCCCCTCCCCCATACACCATCCATATTTTCAGCCCTCCCCCCATACACCATCTATATATACAGTCCCCCCCATACACCATCCATATATACAGCCTCCCCATGCACCATCCATATATACAGTCCCCCCATACACCATCCATATATACAGTCCCCCCATACACCATCCATATATATACAGTCCCCCCATACACCATACATTATCCATATATACAGTCCCCCCCCCCCATGCACCATCCATATATATACAGTTCCCCCCCATACACCATCTATATATACAGTCCCCCCATACACCATCCATATATACAGTCCCCCCCATGCATCATCCATATATACAGCCCCCCCATACACCATCCATATACACAGTCCCCCCCATACACCATCCATATATACAGTCCCCCCACATACACCATCCATATATACAGTTCCCCCATAGACCATCCATATATACAGTCCTCCCAACATACACCATCCATATATACAGTCCCCCCCATGCACCATCCATATATATAAAGTCCCCCTCATACACCATCCATATATACAGTTCTTCCCCCATACACAATCCATATATACAGTCCCCCTATACACCATCCATATATACAGTCCCCCCCATGCACCATCCATATATATACAGTCCCCCCATACACCATCCATATATACAGTCCTCCATACACCATTCATATATATAGTCCTCCCCATACACCATCCATATATACAGTCCCCCCCATACACCATCCTTATATATACAGCCCCCCATACACCATCCATATATACAGTCCCTCATACACCATCCATATATATAGTCCCCCCCAAACACCATAAACCATCCATATATACAGTCCCCCCCATGCACCATCCATATATACAGTCCCCCATACACCATCCATATATACAGTCCCCCCATGCACCATCCATATATACAATCACCCCATGCACCATCCATATATACAGTCCCCCCATACACCATCCATATATACAGTCCCCTATACACCATCTATACATATAGTCCCCCCCATACACCATACACCATCCATATATACAGTCCCCACCATGCACCATCCATATATACAATCCCGCCATGCACCATCTATATATACAGTCCTCCCATACATCATCCATATATACAGTCCCCCCCATACACCATCCATATATACAGTTCTCCCCCCATACACCATCCATATATACAGTCCCCCCCATACACCATCCATATATACAGTCCCCCCCATGCACCATCCATATATACAGTCCCACCATACCCCATCCATATATATAGAGTCCCCCCATACACCATCCATATATACAGTCCCCCCCCATACACCATCCATATATACATTCCCCCCCATACACCATCCATATATACATTCCCCCCATACACCATCCATATTTACAGCCCTCCCCCGAACACCATCCATATATACTGTACAGTTCTCACCACCCCCCCATACACCATCCCCAAACTGTTCCCACAAAGTTGAGAGCATTGTCCAATATGTCTGGTATGCTGATGCCTTACCCACGTAGCAATCCCCCATCCACCAAATGATTTGGATCAGTGCACAAAGCAAGATCCATAAAGATATGGCTGAGCAAGTGTGGGGTGGAGGAACTTGACTGGTCTGCAAAGAGTCCTGACCTCAACCCTATAGAACACCTTTTGGATGAATTAGAGCGGAGACTGCGTGCCAGGCCTTCTCGTCCATGTCTTTATGGACCTTGCTTTGTGCAGTGGTCCAAATCATTTGGTGGAGGATGGATTATGGTGTGGGTTTGCTTTTCAGGGGTTGGGCTCGGCCCCTTAGTTCCAGTGAAGGGAACAAAAGGCTTTGTGGGAACAGTTTAAGGATGGCCCCTTCCTGTTCCAACATTATTAAGCACAAGTACCTAAAGCAAGGTCCATAAAGACATGGATGAGCGAGTTTGGGGTGGAGGAACTTGACTGGCCTGCACAGAGTCCTGACCTCAACCCGATAGAACACCTGTTTAGAGCGGAGACTGTGAGCCAGGCCTTCTCATCCAACATCATTGCCTGACCTCACAAATGCATTTCTGGAAGAATGGTCAAGCATTCCCATAGACACACTCCTAAACCTTGTAGACAGCTTTCCCAGAAGAGTTGAAGCAGTTATAGCTGCAAAGGGTGGGCCAACTCAATATTGAACCCTACGGATTAAGACTGGAATGCTTTTGAAGTTCACTTGCATGTAAAAGCAGGTGTCCCAATACTTTTGACAATATAGTGTATATGTATACGGGAGCGAGAAGAGGTTAAAGTGGTTCTAAAGGAAGAAGGTTTTTTACTCTTAATGCATTCTCTGCATTAAAGTGGTTCTAAGGGCTCAACGTTTTTTCCTTAATGCGTTCTATGCATTAAGGTAAAAAACCTTCTGGGTGAATCTCCCCCCCTAACCCAGTCCCTCCTTATACTTACCTGAGCCTCATCTCAATCCATCGATGTGCATAAGACCAGCAGCTCTCCGGGGTCTCTCTCTTCTCATTGGCTCACACAGTAGCAGAAGCCATTGGCTCCTGCTGCTGTCAATCACAGCCAGTGAGCCAATGGGGAAATAATGGGGGCGGGGCCATACTGCACTCTGTTTGTGAATGGATGCATAAAGCACGGCTCGGGAGCGAGCCTGCTTGAGTGCCCCCATAGCAAGAGGCTTGTTATGGGGCCACTCGGCAAGGGGGAGGAGCCTGGGACCCAAAAAAAAAGAGGACTGGGGCTGCTTTGTGCAAAACCATTGTACAAAGCAGGTAAGTATACCATGTTTGTTACTTTAAAAAAACATATTTCCTTTAAAAACGCTTTAAGGTAAAAAGCCTTCTGTTTCTGGTAAAACCCTTGATCTGTGTGAGTAAGTAACCATTCTGTATTATTGCGCAAAAAACACAAATTTAGTGATATACTGTATTTGTGAAGTGTAGAGAAATCAAGCCACAGATAAATGGCTATCACTTGTCAGGAGATTGGCCTCATTTATGGAGAATATTCACCATCCAAGTTTGTGTAATTGTGTCACATTGACTGCTCTCTTTCCAACATCTAGACTTTCCCTTCTCCAACATGAAATCCAGGTCTCAGTAATATTCACAATTAACATAGCCACTGCTGCATTTGTCAGGGCCAGTAAACTTGTGACATCATCATGTTTTAAAAATATAAATTAATAGATTTTATGAATGATCCACATTTAATATAACTACAGTATATCATCATAATCCACATTCACCACACATTTAAGCCATTGCAAATGAGAACTTTAGCTTACAGGCATTGTGCTTTTTTAAATGTTTTTGTTGTTTTAAAGCAATATTAAAGTCTTGTTTTTTTCTTTTTCTAAAATAAACAAACATGTTATACGTACCTCTCTGTGCAGTGGTATTGCACAGAGCAGCCTGGATCCTTCTCTTGTCAGGTCCCATGCCGACGCTCCTGGCCCCTCCCTCCTGCCGGGTGCCCCCAGAGCAAGCAGCTTACAGGGGCACCCAAGCAGGCATGCTCCCGAGCCGCAGCTCTGTGTGTCCATTCACACACTGAGCCGCAGCTCGGCCCCACCACCTCTGTCTCCTGATTGGCTCACTGGCTGTGATTGACAGCAGCAGGAGCCAATGGTACAATCCGAATTCCCAGATACTTGCTGGGGATTTGGATTTTTACAGTGCTGCAGACGTTTTTTTTTACACACTATAGCAACCGGGATTGTGTGTACTTTAGTAAAGTAAATTGTCAGCTTTCATGTGGAAGTGATACAAGCAGCTGTGAAACCGCCTACCACTTCCACCACCGCAATGTGCTGCCTTCCCCCGTCCCCCACCATGTTCACCAGGCTCTGCTCTGCTGTCCCACCTGCACACCCAGTGCTGTTATGGCAGGTGTCACTGGGAAGAGCAGCGGGAGCTCAGCGAACCTCCATCTGCTCAGCCCCCCTCCTGTGTATGACGTCACCTCCTGGACTGGAGCTGTCATTCTCTGGGATCAGTGCTGGGGGAAGCAGCTGATAGAACACGGTCTGTGCCATCAGCTGCAGTCGATTAGAGAGGAGACATTAAGGGTCTAATAGACCCCAGATGTCTCCATGAAGAGAACCTGTCACCTTCATGCTATCACATAGGGGGCTATTGGTCCCCTATGTGATAGCAATAAAAGTTATGTAAAAAAATTAAACCAAAAATGTTTTAAGCATTAAAGGAGACATATACATTTTTTAAAAAACATTAAAACATTTTTAGAGCCCCACAGAAAAAATGTGTGCATTGGGGCACCTTCGTATGAAAACGGCGACAGTCCTAAACATGTTATACTGTTTATCAGAACACACACCAGAGTAAGAGCAATCATTTTAACACCAGTGCTCCTGTGTAACTCTAAACTGATGACCTGTAGGGGCTTTTAAAGCATTTCAGGCTCACACAATTTTAAGGTTTGACATGGGTATCTATTTACTCAGCACAACCTCATCTTTTAGATTTTACCAAAAAAATTAGGTAATAAATATTTTATTGTCTAGGGTGTCTGCTTTCAAGGAAAAACTAATAATATTTTGGGGGTATTGAATGATCTTAAGGTCTAAAATGTTAAAAGGTCTAAAATGTCTAAAGGTCTAAAATGATTTTTAAAACATGTAAATTAAAAATTTTTAAAAATGGCTTCAGGACTGCCGTTGTGAAGGGGGTAGAAGGGATGGTGGGGGTGGGGGGGGGGGGGTGGAAAAATGCACCTTCGCTTAAGTAGACAAAAATTCTTACACCAGCCCTGTCTGCAAAGCACTAGACTGAGAGACCCAAGGATTATGGAAAATGTAATTCCTTCACAGGAAGTGTCAGTTCTCAGAATACAGACAGAGGCCATGTATTAACATGTGCAGTGCCATGTCAGATGCCTCATGTTTCAACATAGAATCTTCTGACACAGGAATGTGAAAATTTACTCTACTATAGGATGTGTGTGCACTTCAACAAATTACACCATCAAACAACATCATCAGTACACAACTTATGCAGGTGAAAAATGCAAGGTGCAGGTAGGAAGGTTTATAATGCCTTTAAAACATCATTTGCATTTGTTAAAGTGGATCTTTACTGCATCTGAGCACCACAAACCAAAAACACATTCATTTTTTTTTTAAATTCAAAGTAAACTCTCCCATCCATCCATGTCTCCATGCTTTATTTTTTTGAGAAATAAGTTTGCAAAATACCCCCCTAGCATTACTTGCCGTGGCCATCTCAAGTAAAGTCAAATGTTTCATGTAGCATTTACTTCCTGGAATCCATCTGCCCTTAGCTCAGGCATGCATGCAGAAGAGTGTGCTTAGCTGAGAAGACCCCTCCTTCTCTCCTCCCTTTCTGAAGACTACTGAGATGTATGGCATCATATGCCTTTCTTATCTATTTACTAATGCTAGCATCATGAGGATTAAAAATAATCAATGTTGAATGGGAGAATGATGTTCCACTTTAATGCCACCTTCTGCCAATGAAACTAAATTCTCCTGGTGTTTATAAATATGCCACTTAAAAGTTGTCCTAACAAATATATTTGCAGACATGCCAGTTATGATGCTACAATACAGTAAATCAACTAAGAGACGAATTATGTTTGCCTTTCAGCTTTTGATCTGAAATTTCTTCACAGTTTGACAGAAGATTACAATATAGGTAAGACTGGCACTAACTTACTTCCTTCTTCTGTCATGGTTGTATCAGGTATGAACTTTCCACATAGATACTCTCCGCTCCCATTATTGCATGCTTTAACTTGTATGGTATAACCAGTATACGGATCCAAGTTTTCAAATGTGTATGTATTTGCAAATGTGTAATTCCACAAATCTTTAGATTTTCTTGAATGATCTGGAACTAGAATGCAGTTTCTTGTTAGGGCAACAAACAATATACTTAGTATGTCATATTTGATCTTTGCTCTCTTACTGTATTCTATACATTTATGTAGACCTTTTTCAACATTTATAAACGTATCATCTTTACATACATGATAAATATTAATGTGATTCATTTCACAATATATATATATATACCTATATATATATATATATATATATATATATATATATATATATATATATATACCGTATATATATAAATCATAGAAAAATGCACACCTACTGACTGAAAAACTTGGCTGACCACAAGGAAATACAAGTACCATCATACTGTATAAGTCTCTTACAATCTACCTTAAATGACTATTTTCATATCTTTGTCCGGTTGACATGGACAGTATACTTCACACAGCTATTAGAGATGAACATAGCAATCACAATTTGCTCCACTGTCAATTTGTATGAAGCACACTAAAATCTCACACCAGAGGCAAATACCTGCCTTAGGACAAAGTATATTAGCAAAAGAAGGTTTAGTGTGTTTTTATTGGATGTTAACCAAGACTGGAGGGTGCGATGAACAACATATGTATTGAAAAATGTGCCAGTTTAGGTCACTTGTCAATTTTGCAGACCCAATGGGGTTTATTTACTAAAACTGGAGAGTGCACAATCTGGTGCAGCTCTGCATGGTAGTCAGTCAGCTTCTAGCTTCAACATGTTCAATTAAGCTTAGACACAAAAAAAAACCTGGAAGCTGATTGGTTTCTATGCAGAGCTGCACCAGATTTTGCATGCTCCAGTTTTAGTAAATCAGCCCCAAAAAGTCAGATCAGACCACTCAGGACTCCAGTCTACAAAGAATTAGCTGACACACGTCCAGTGAAGTTCACAAAGAGGGCCATTGCAGTACATAGCAGCAAGTCAAATCCCCAGTGTACAAGCAAAAGAACTGGTACTTAAAGTTAAAAAATTCAAGTTCACAGAGTCAAAATTAAGTAATGATCCTTTAAAAAAATATAATAGCAATTGCTAATCATTGTGTTAACACAACCCTGGTAAAAAAAAAGTATATCTGTAAATTACAACAAAATGTCCATCGCTATCCTACTTTTGTATTTGTTGGCTTGTGGATTACACTGCACTTCTGATAATAGTCCCTGTACATTGGTGGTCAGTGACAATTTTCTATTGCCCTTAACAACAACATCCTTTATATTTATAGTTTGTGGTAATTTTATTCCCCCTATCAGCTTCTGATTTAACCATATGGGAAATGGGACAGTTGCACTGGGCTCACCATTGAAAGGGGCCCCCAGCCAGTGGCAAAAGTGCTACTGTGTGTCTGGTATGAGGGTGCAGAAAAGAGTGCTAGCATGGAGGTAGCAGGGTTTTAGCAACTTCATGACAAATGGGAGTTGTTGATGTTGTTTACCTGTAAAATCCCAAAGCTTGCTAGCAAATGTTTACTACAGAGACGGCCCTTCAGTAGCTGCATTCTTTCAGAAGCGACATGGGGCCAGGGGGCAGTCCTGAATGGAATGCTGGAGATTCACTGCAAAGGCCTATTTTTGAGAGTGACATGAAAGCTGAATGCAAGACAGAAGTCTCTAACAGAGCAGCATGGCCGAAGGTCAGTAATTCCTCAGTATTGGGGAAAAACAGTTCTTGTTGTTTATCTCCCCTTCCCTTCCTCAGGGGTAACTCTATACACCAGTGAGTTTATGGGGCCCAAAGCAGATTAGCCCCTCCCCCCACAGGCTGAATCATCCACATGGATTTATTCTAATACATTGTAAGCTTCCACATCTTCTGTATCATCATTTTATACCTTATAAGACTTCAAGTTCTTCTACCTTGTTTATTGCCCCCATATACATTCAATATGGGGGCAATACAACAATTCATTTTAAGCTCTACCACCTTCTATAACCATAATTAATGCTCTAATAGATTGTAAGCTCTTCTACCCTTCTGTATCCTGCCTCATACCAGTGTTAATTTCGTCAAACGAAAATATTTTCGTCATAATGTTCTTTAGCTGCATTTTTATGCGTAATGAAAACTAACCGAAATTAAAATTCATATGACATCAATTTACAAAAAAACTATGTCAAAAATCTATTCCAATTTTCATCAACGAACGAAAACAGATTGAAAATGTGAGGAAATTACATTTACCCACCTAAAATTCCGCTTTCCTCAGAGCTCCGCCTGTGTGTTAAAGACCCAGCTCCCTGACTCTATCGGCACTCTGTATTGGCTAAGAAAGTGTTTCTCAACTCCAGTCTTCAAGGCGCCCCAACAGGTCATATTTTCAGGATTTCCCTCAGATGAAACAGCTATGGTAAATACTAAGGCAGTGAAACTGATCAAATCACCTGTGCAAAATAATGGAAAGCCTTAAAGCCGAGTTTACACCTATGCGAATTAGATACGGGTTTCCAGCATCCAATTCGCATAGCAGGAGAATGTGACTGGCTCCCCATGGAGCCGGTTCACATATCTCCATTGCGGCTGCGGAGCACACTGCACAGAAACGCGCATCTTTGGCTCTGTTTCAGGGCTGAATTTAGGCATAGAATCGGCCCTGATTCATCCCTGAAATGGGGAACAGGAACGCACAGCGCTCCTGTACGATCCGCAGCGGGTTACAGTGTGAACCCGGCTTTATACATGACCTGTTGGGGCACCTTGAGGACTGGAGTTGAAAAACACTGGGCTAAGAGATGCAAGCTCCCATCAATTACTTCCCTTTCCTATGCAGTTCTATACATTACACTCATTCACACTCTTTGGCACCCTCTGCTGGCTATTTCTAAATCGACAACACAATGCCATCCCCAGCCTATTATAATAGCACATTTTAACAACTTAAGGATGGGAAGATTTGCCCCCTTAATGACCAGGCCATTTTTTGCGACACGGCACTGCGTCGCTTTAACTGACAATTGCGCGGTCATGCGACGCTGTACCCAAACAACATTGACATCCTTTTTTCCCACAAATAGAGCTTTCTTTTGGTGGCACTTGATCACTAAGGATGAGCCGAACACCCCCCCGGTTCGGTTCGCACCAGAACTTGTGAACAGGCAAAAAACACGCGAACACCGTTAAAGCCTATGGGACACGAACATGAAAAATCAAAAATGCTCATTTTAAAGTCTTATATGCAAGTTATTGCCATAAAAAGTGTTTGGAGACCTGGGTCCTGCCCCAGGTGACATGTATCAATGCAAAAAAAAGTTTTCAAAACTGACGTTTTTTCGGGAGCAGTGAAAAAATCACTGTGAAACAATAAAAATAAAATATTCCTTTAAATATCGTGCCTGGGGGGTGTCTATAGTATGCCTGTAAAGTGGCGCAGTTTTCCCGTGTTCAGAACAGTACCACAGCAAAATGACATTTCTAAAGGAAAAAAGGTCATTTAAAACTCATGATGGCTGTAATGAATTGTCGGGTCTCGGCAATATAGATAAAACTCATTGAAAAAAACGGTATAGGTTCCCCCCCAGTCCATTACCAGGCCCTTTGGGTCTGGTATGAATATTAAGGGGAACCCCGAACCAAAATTTTTAAAACAAATTGCGTGGGGGTCCCCCCAAAATCCATACCAGACCCTTTAGGTTTGGTATGGATTTTAAGGGGAACCCTGTGCCAAATATAAAAAAAAATGGCATAGGGGTCCCCCCAAAATCCAAACCAGACCCTTATCTGAGCACACAACTTGGCAGGGCGCAAGAAAAGAGGGGGGGGCGAGAGAGTGCCCCCCCTCCTGAACTGTACCAGGCCGCTCCTGAAACGTACCAGTCCATTAGCAGGCCCTTTGGGTCTGGTATGAATATTAAGGGGAACCCCGAACCAAAAATGTTAAAACGAATTGCGTGGGGGTCCCCCCAAAATCCATACCAGACTCTTTAGGTTAGGTATGGATTTTAATGGGAAACTTGCGCCAAATCTAAAAAAAAATGGCATAGGGGTCCCCCCAAAATTCATACCAGACCCTTATCTGAGCACGCAACCTGGCAGGGCGCAAGAAAAGAGGGGGGGCGAGAGAGTGCCCCCCCTCCTGAACCGTACCAGGCCACATGCCCCCAACATGGGGAGGATGCTATGGGGTCCCCAAAGCACCTTGTCCCCATGTTGATGGGGACAAGGGCCTCATCCCCACAACCCTTGCTCGGTGGTTGTGGGGGTCTGCGGGCGGGGGACTTATCGGAATCTGAAAGCCCCCTTTAACAAGGGGACCCCCAGATCCCGGCCCCCCCCTATGTGAATTGGTAACAGGTACATTGTACCCCTACCATTTCACAAAGAAAGTGACAAAAATTGTAAAAAAGATAGGAGACACTTTGGGACAAGTCCTTTATAAAACCACTTCCGGATCGCCCACCGTTGTTTTACGTCAGTACTTTGAAGGAGGATATCGTTGTTATGGCAGCAGCTATGAGCGGTCCAGTTTAAGACAACAGTCGTCTCTGTGGCGGATTCGCCGCAAGATCACTTTTATCGGCGGCAGAGCGCCCCCCCCCGCCGCGATCCGGTGCCCTTCGCCGCTTACCGGAGCCGTCGGCAGAGTCTGTCCCCTGCCTAGGTATGGAGACAAGTGAGGTGAAAACTTCACTTCCGCCCATAGCTCTTAAAGGGCCATTTTTTTCATTTTTTTAAATAACATTATTTTTTTTTATTGCATTTTAATGTACATATGAGATCTGGGGTCTTTTTGACCCCAGATCTCGTATTTAAGAGGTCCTGTCATGCTTTTTTCTATTACAAGGGATGTTTAATAGGACTAAAAGTGATACATTTTTTTTTTTTTTTAAACAGTGTAAAAATGTGAAAAAAAAGGGAAAATAAATAAGAAGAATTTTTTTTTTTAAACGCGCGCCGTCCCGACGAGCTCGCATGCAGAAGCAAACGCATACGTGACTAGCGCCCGCATATGAAAACGGTGTTCAAACATGTGAGGTATCGCCGTGATCGGTAGAGCGAGAGCAATAATTCTAGCCCTAGAACTCCTCTTAACTTAAAACATGCAACCTGTAGAATTTTTTAAACGTCGCCTATGGAGATTTTTAAGGGTAAAAGTTTGTCGCCATTCCATGAGCGGGCACAATTTTGAAGCGTGACATGTTGGGTATCAATTTACTTGGCATAACATTATCTTTCACAATATCAAAAAAATTGGGCTAACTTTACTGTTGTCTTATTTTTTAATTCAAAAAAGTGTATTTTTTCCAAAAAAAGTGCGTTTGTAAGACCGCTGCACAAATACGGTGTGACAGAAAGTATTGCAACTGCCGCCATTTCATTCTCTAGGGTGTTAGAAAAAAATGTATAATGTTTGGGGGTTCTAAGTAATTTTCTAGCAAAAAAAATTGTTTTTAATCTCAGAAAGAGGCTCGATCCTTAAGTGGTTAAAAAATTAAAAATTAAAAATGTCCTGTGATGTAAATCCATCATACGCCGCCCGACGAGAATAAAAAAGAAAAAAAAAGCCGCAACAGCTCCACCTCCATGGGAGGCTCTCGCCGAGTGACGCTTCTTCTTGATGACAGCTGTTATATAGCTAAGGCCAGGGCCACTCTGTGACGTAAACTGGCAACCCCACCTTCCTCTGATATCATGTGGCCTCAGAGGGGGGGCAGGGTCACCCGTTTATGTCACAGAGTGGCCCCGCCCTCAGCTATATAACAGCTGTCATCGAGAAGAAGCATCACTCGGCGGGAGCCTCCCATGGAGGTGGAGTTGTCGCGGCTTTGTTTTTTCTTTTTTCAGCTCATCGGGCGGCGTGAGATGGATCTACATCGCGGGACATTTTTATTTTTTAATTTTTTAATAAAGGACTTGTCCCAAAGTGTCTCCTGTCTTTTTTACAATTTTTGTCACTTTTTTTGTGAAATGGTAGAGGTACAATGTACCTGTTACCAATTCACATAGGGGGGAGGCTGGGATCTGGCGGTCCCCTTGTTAAAGGGGGCTTCCAGATTCCGATAAGCCCCCCACCTGCAGACCCCCACAACCACAGGGTTGTGGGGACGAGGCCCTTGTCCCCATCAACATGGGGACCCCAAAGCATCCTCCCCATGTTGAGTTTATGTGGCCTGATATGGTTCAGGAAGGGGGCGCTCTCTCGTCCCCCCTCTTTTCCTGTGGCCTGCCAGGTTGCATGCTCGGATAAGGGTCTGGTATGGATTTTGGGGGGACCCCTACACCATTTTTTTAAAAAAAATTGGCGCAGGGTTCCCCTTAATATCCATACCAGACCTGAAGGGCCTGGTATGGATTTTGGGGGGACCTCCACGCAATTTTTTTTTTGGTTCGGGTTCCCCTTAATATTAATACCAGACCCAAAGGGCCGGTAATGGACTGGGGGGGGGGAACCCATACCGTTTTTTTCAATGAGTTTTATCTACATTGCCTAGACCCAACAATTCATTACAGCCGCGATCAGTTTTACATTTTAAACTTTAAACTTTTTTTGCTTTAGAAATGTAAATTTGATGTGGTACTGTTCTAAACACAGGAAAACTGCGCCACTTTACAGGCATACTATAGACACCCCCCAGGCACGATATTTAAAGGAATATTTAATTTGTATTGTTTCACTTTAAGCATTATTAAAATCACTACTCCCGAAAAAAAAGCCGTTTTTAACATTTTTTTTTGCATTGATACATGTCCCCTGGGGCAGGACCCTGGTCCCCAAACGCTTTTTATGAAAATAACTTGAAAATAAGCCTTTAAAATGAGCACTTATGTTTTTTTCGTGTCCCATAGACTTTAACAGGGTTTCGAATTTGCCGCAAACACCGCATAATGTTCATTGTTTGCCGAACGTTCAAACAACCAAAAGTTCGGCGCGAACTTATGCTCGGGCCGAACCGCTTACTCATCCCTATTGATCACCTCTGCAGTTTTTATTTTTTGCGCTATCAAAAAATCAGTGACGATTGTGAAAAAAAAAACAATATTTTTTACTTTTTGCTATAATAAATATCTCTGCTACATTGCAGTGGACAGATTGATACAGAGATCAGAGCTAAAAATAGACACTGATTACTGTATAAATGTCACTGGCAGGGAATGGGTTGACACTAGGGGGCGATCAAGGGGTTAAGTGTTCCCTAGGGAGGTGTTTCTCTAACTGTGGGGGGAGTGTACTGACAGGGATTAGAGAGAGAATGCTGTTCCTGATCACTAGGAACAGCAGATCTCGCTCTACTTCCCTGACAGAACGGTGATCTGTCTGTTTACATTGACAAATCCCCTTCCTGTCTCTCTGAGGAGCGTTCGCAGGTCGCCGGCAGACATCGTGGCTGCTGGCCACGCTCATCGGCTCCAGCGTCGTGCCGTGGACGCGTGCGCGCCCCCCCTGTTCCTCTTAAAGTGGTCTTCCACCCAAAAAATAAAAAATACATGAAAATTCCTAAAAAAAAATAAAAAACATTTGGAAATTTTTTTTTAACTCACCTCTAAATGCCTGTTGCTAGGGGGACCCTCGTAGTCTGCCTCCCTCAGTGCTGTGCTGGTGACATCACTTCCCCCTCGGCATAGGAAGGACTCGGCTCTGCTCCCTCCCTCCTGTCAATCATCTGGGACCCATTACAGGTCCCAGGTGACTGAGCGGCCAATCACGGCATGTGGTGCCGCTCACGCATGCGCAGTGGGTGCCCGGCTGTGAAGCCACAGCCCAGCGCCCACAGTTGTAATGCTGGCGCCGCCAAACAGAGGGGGAGGCGTGCGGGGCTTCGATCCCCCGCATCACTGGACCCTGGGACAGGTAAGTGTCCAATTAAAAGTTTTTCAATGGGCCCTCCTCTTTAAAGTGGCCTGCCGTACAGCGACGGCCATTTGCGCAGGGGAGCCAACCTGTCGCCGTAGGTTGCTGAGGAAGACCATTCGGAGGTCAATACATGTGCAGAGGAGAGGATCCGAGCCTTTGACATTGCACAGCCACGGTGGTGAGCGAGCGGATGCTCTCAATACATGTAACAAGTGAATTTTGTTTCTATATCTAGTAAGTGTCCTCTTTTAGCAGAGTTTTAAATAAAAGTTTTATAGCATAGAGCACTATGTCGGCTGTGTTTTTGATTACATGATAATTAATACATGATTACATGATGATGATTCCCTTGAAGTGGAGGAACAGCTGAATAATCCCGGAGATCAACTCCCTATCTGTGAGAGATACATTGGGTGGAGTGGAGATTGTGAAAGGGAGAAATTGAACAGCTGAGTCCTGAGAGAAAGAAAAGACGTTTGGGGAGTGAAAATAGAGAGTTCATTTGAGTCTTCCTGACTCGTCCTCGAGGTGAGCAGATTAAATAGCTGGTGGTGGTTTGCAATAAGAATTATAACACTGGAGCACTACTATCAAGATTGATATTGATTTATGGGACATTTATTATGAATTTTTTATGAATTTGAATTTTATTGCATGTATACATAGCACTAAGTATAGCATTGAATTATCACTGTAGTAGCACTGCACTGTGTGTGTGTATGTGCGTCTATTGGTACACATACACATATATATATATATATATATATATGTATATATATATATATATATTTTTTTTTTTTTTTTTTTAAGTGTAGTGATTTCACCTAAAGTGTATATCGGCTGCAACTTTGCACTTGATTAATTTAGGGTGGCGCTGATTACTGCACACATTTTTATATTTTGGAGTGGCCTAGTCAAAGCCCGGACTTAAATCCAATTAAGATGCTGTATTATGACCTTACACAGGCCGTTCATGCTGGAAAAGCGTTTTGTATTTACTCGAGTTATCTTTGTGTAATGATAAAATTTGTTTGATGATCTAAGTCATTTAGGTGTGACAAATATGCAAAAAAATAATTTTTATGTAACAGTAGCCAGGTTCCATCCAATGACAGGAGAGAAGCTTGTCATCAGACAACGTGCTTCATCTTCCCTGACCCAACAGTAATTCAGAGTTGGAGAAGGAGGATCGTCTCCGCTACCTACTACATTACTGATCCCAGTGTTATTATTCTCTCTCCAGTGTGGGCATTTAAAAGGTGCCTGTTTATTTGGACATTTTGGAGTGTAACTAGTTGCTTTTGTTTGAATAAACAAACCTTTCTTATCTAGATGTGTGCACTTCTTTTTTAGGCTGGGAGGTGAAGTAAAGCACCACAGTCACAGTATGTATACAGCA
The DNA here is from genome assembly GCA_037952925.1 of Lithobates clamitans. Classification (NCBI taxonomy): domain Eukaryota; kingdom Metazoa; phylum Chordata; class Amphibia; order Anura; family Ranidae; genus Lithobates; species Lithobates clamitans. The sequence goes on along the minus strand of JBBGZY010000430.1, from coordinate 7,058,698 downwards.
ACCATGATTCAACTGCCTGTTTTTACCAATCCCCCCTCCTCCCCTGGCAGCTCGTGTGAATGAGACCATACTAATATTTTCTACAATTTACTTTATTTTCCAGATCAACGCCCAATCATTTTTTTAACCTATATATTCTGTCTTGAAGCTGACGTTTAGGTATGGCAACTTTTACATTAGCCCATGTTGCACCAATGTAAGTGTGTATGTGCCATAACTGTGAGATTCCCGTGGAAGGTGGGAATCTCTGTAATAGACATTGCTACTACAGTAATCTCCCCTGGCCAAGGAGACTTAGATAAGACATATCCCCAAATGATGGAGTAAATGATAAAGGTCTCATAGAAGAATGGTATAGATTCTTCAACCAAAGTGAAACAGACATTTTACAAAAGATTGTAAAAAGGAGACAAAACAAATTGAAGAATATTGATACAAAGATATGCCAAAAAAAGGAACAACTACTCCCCTTTACAGAATCTAGGGAGTATAAAGTTCAAGAAGCAGTTAAGAAATATGACAAAGAAATACAACATAAAAAACAGAAGAAATTCCGCAGAGATGTAATAGATTACAAAAACCAACAGGTATACAAATGGCAGGCAGATGAAAACTACAGTGAGGAAGAAACAACAAATGTCTCTACGACTGATGAATCAAGAGAACCCTCTGAAAAAAGGGAGAAAGGAGAAGAGAAATGGACTGAAGTCAGACACACTACACAGACAACACCCAGACCCATACAGGGAAGAGGGGAAGCAGGAAACCACACACAGAAATCGACCATACCAAGAACAAAGCCCCAATAGGAATTACGAACAGAATATACATACCCCAAGAATACCAAGGTATCCAAACAGGTATTCACCACTTAGGTATGCTTATCATGACACCCCGTATAGGGAACCACAATTTAGAAAGGGATTTTTTTTCCCAGGGGCCACAGAGGAAGACCACAAGAGCCAGAGCAGGATGCAAATTATACAGACCCCAAGGAGGATGGGGCGCCCCCCCGGAATCAACATTGGGGCCCCTGAAGAAATCATGAGTGGCAAAACATCTGGCAACCCCCAAGACCTGCACATACAAGTCACAGAGAGGTCAACTCGGAACAAGAAAGAAATCATTGGGAAGAGAGACAAAAAGAACCCCACAGACCCCTGAGATGGGAAGGAGGAAACGGGCCAGAGGCAAATGAGGGGGGATAAAGAAAAAGAAGACGAGAACAATAGGAGGTGGCATCTTCAACTTAAGTGAAGTTAGTTTAATGAGGAGGAAATGAGAGTATTGGACTTAGGACTAAAGTATGCACCGGATAAGGATTTGGACAAATTTGAACTTTACATAGATTTGCATAAATTTATAAGAAAATTAAACATCCAAAAAATTTCACTTTGAAAAAGGGAGAGCAACAGAAATCGGGAAAAACATAATTTAAACATATAGAGTTAAAGAATAACTCTATTTTCAAATTGAAAATTTCAAATAATGACTATTTAGAAGGGGGAATACTATATCCAAACAAAGGGGGTGGCAATGGGAGCTACAGTAAATATCCACCCAGCGTAGCAAACCTATTTTTGAATAGGTGGGAAGAAGAACAAATATAGTGTGGTAGGACCAAATCTGAAACTTTATCGAAGTTTATCGATGATATTGTGATAGTTTGGAGGGGCTCAGAAGAAACATTATAAGAATTCTTTGATGAGATTAATCAGAACATTTATAGAATCTCCTTTACGGGAAGCTGGAGCAAACACAATATTGATTACCTGGACTTACAAGTCTATAAGGAAAATAGGAAATTATACACCAGAACTTTCTTCAAAAAACGGACAGAAATGGGTACATACCCACCAAAAGTTGCCACCATCCAAAATGGATTTGGAATATACCCAAAAAGACAATTCATGCGGGTACACGGAAACTGTAGCAACCAAAAAGATTACGAAGCCCAATCCAATGCATTAATACAGAGGTTCATCGAAAAAGGCTATAAGAAGAAAGATTTAGAAACCCTCAAAGAAAGGGTAAGAATGATAAATAGAGAAACAATGTTAGAGGAAAAGAAAAAACAAGAACATGGACATGGCCTTCCTTACAGGTTATAATAGACAATACAAGGCCCTGGAAAAAGTAGTGAAGAAACACTGGCCAATTTTAAAATCAGCCTGCTTGGCAACGCCCTCTCCTCCTGCGCTCTCCTCCTCAGTCTCCCCAGCGGAGCCGGCTGTGTATGTAGCCAAGGGCATGCGCTGTCGGTCCGGCATAGCCTGTCAGTGGCAGAGGTACCTGATGGCTCCGGCGGCTGTGTGTTCTAGTTTACATCCAGCAGCTGCCTCTTGAGGGTAGGCTTTTGAGGACTTGTAGCAGTAGGGGAGAGTACAGATGTGAGGTTTGCTTTGGAAGATGAAAGGGGGGACGGGGGAGGAGGGCGGTGGAGGTGTATAGAAAGACGTGTTTAGAGGTGGAGCGATGAGGGCAGAGTGATGGGTGCAGAGGTCAGAACCCAGGAGGAGGGGTGGAAATTAGATGGGCACAGAGCACCCCTGAACCCCTGCACTCTGGATGTAGCACACATCTGAACCCCTGCACTTGGTACGTAGCACACCCCTGCACTCTGTATGTAGCGCATCCCTGAATCTCTGCGCTCTGTACATAGTGCACCCCTGAACCCTGCACTCTGTACGTAGCGCACACCTGAATCCCTGCACTCTGTATGTAGTGCACCCCTGAATTCCTGCACTCTATATGTAGTGCAACCCTGAACCCCTGCACTCTGCACACAGCGCACCTCTGAATCCCTGCACTCTGTAGGTAGCGCACCCCTGAATCCCTGCACTCTGTGCATAGCGCACCCCTGACTCCCTGCACTTTGTACGAAGCACACCCTTGATTTCCTGCACTCTATATGTAGCATGCTCCTGACATCCTGCACTCCATACATAGCACAACCCTGAAACCTGCTCTCTGTACATAGTGCACTTCTGAACCCTGCACTCTGTATGCAGCACACTCCTGAACCCTGCTCTTTGTACATAGCACACCCCTGAAACCTGCTCTCTGTACGTAGCGCACTGCTGAACGCTGCTCTCTGTACGTAGCACACCCCTGAACCCTGCTCTCTGTACGTAGCGCACTGCTGAACCCTGCTTTCTGTACGTAGTGCACTGCTGAACCATGCTCTCTGTATGTAGTGCACTGCTGAACCCTGCACTCTGAACATAGCATAATCCTGACGTAATTCTGAACTCTGCACTCTGTACGTAGTGCAACCCAGATACAACCGGCCCTTTAAGGACAACAGCACTGCTGATGCGGCCCACAATCAAATTAAGTTTGGCACCCCTGCTCTAGACCCTCCTAAAGAAGTAAAAATGTTTAAGGAATTAAAGGGTTTCTACAAATGCAAGAAATGTTTACCATGCAGAATCAATCAAAGAACGGGCAGGAAAGAAGAAACATTCAGATCCACAGTCACAGGCAAAGAATATAGGATCAGGGAATTGATCACATGCAACAGTATGTTGCCCCTGCCAACTGCAATATGTTGGAAGGACAACAAGACCACTATACATCAGAATCCGAGAGCATATCAGTAACATCAAGAAGGGATTCATCAAACATAGTGTATCTAGACATTTCAAAGTAAAAAGACTCATCTGTTATGACCTTCCATGCCATAGATAAAATCAAGAGGAGGGGAGATAAGAAAAAAGTCTCGTAAAATGAGATAAAACTATTTTTTTTTGCTCAATACTCTCCAACCAGAAGGGTTAAATATAGATATAGATCTTAATTGTTTCATCACCACTTTTTAAAAATACCAATTATGACAAATATACATGTAGCAAGGTCCCGGGGCCTCAGAGGTCTAATGGTACCTCAAGGGTTAGGGAGAGCTGACATCCTTCCTTATAGAGTGGGTTACCAGGCATTGTGGGTGTGATGCAAGAAGAAATGATGGGCGACAGTCACTTTTGGACGCAGACAAGATTTATTGTCTCTTAACAGAACTGTGGGAGAGAGGGTTAGGGCCAGGACAGCCTTGAGTAGATGCAATGATAATTGGCAGACTCCGAGACTTCTATAGATAGACAGATATACAGTGGAAGGCCTCCCCTGTATACTTCTTTATAGGTAGGACCGCTGTCTCCTATGGCAACTAATCTTGCAACAGTCACTATTGGTAGTTGTACATACCTCTTGGTAACACAGAAACACAGAACAGTCCTTTACTTATCTCACAGTATCTCATTGTAGATCTTCACTCACTGAGCACCCAGTCTGTCACTAGATTTCCAGATCCCAGTTGTCACTGGATTCTCTGAGCTCTTCCACAGCTATCCTGCTGTACACTCCTCAAGCTCCCCCCCCGCCAGCTATCCTGCTGGGTCCCTGGCTTGGCACTCGGTGATGCTTTCCCACTTCTTCACGTCCCCAGCTGATGAGAAGACTGCTCTCAGTAGTCTCTGGTACAAAGGTGGATGGTCCCTTATTGGCGACAGCTCCCCTCTACCTCCGACCACAACTGGTTCCCCATGCGGCTGAACCTTCTTAACTCGGTTGGACTCCAATCCTGCAGTCCCAACCCTAAGCTGCTTCTCCTGCTCCTGGATAGGCCTCAGGCAGGCCTAGCAGCCAGGTGTCCCCGGTATAGGCCTCAGGGTTCCAGCCTAGCAGCCCGGGCCAACATAACACACCTCCACCCAGACAGCTGTCCGGGTGTCACAGAATCCCGATCACCTGACTCCACCCAAATAAATAGGCTTCCCCAGCAGGCCAAAGGACTTAAAGAAACCCTTGCATATTGGCTGAGACACCTCATCCATTCATGATCTGTCCGTGCTATGCCCTTGTCTTATCTAATGTGACCAGCTACAATGCCACCTAGTGACAGAAGAGAGAAGTGCAGCAATTCCAGAATAAGGGGGAAATCAGTGGATCTCTTAACAATTAGCCAGGACAATTACTACCTGGCAAACTAAATTTGTTAGCGACCCTGCCTAAACACCAGGGTGCTACATCCTCCCCCTGCCTAGGATACTATGTGTCAGAGTTTGCAAAGAAAAGAAACAGTTTGAACTCTCAAGCCTGAGAGTGGATGTCCTGGCAAAAACTGGGATAGGTGGGGTAACAGGAAAAGATAAACAAATAACAATCAAGGGGTTAATATGGCGCACAATGGATGTAGCCGAGTACATATAACTAAAAATGGTGGGGGGAAGGGGGTGGGTTGGGGGTTCCTGAGAGGGGGAACTTGGTGGTGGTAGTTAATGTTTCACAACAAGTTCAGGTATTAGTCCATGTAAGGATAAAATGATGCTGAATAAATGGAAGGCAGCCAGTCTATAAAAGCTAGAAGAGGCTCCGGAATAATAAAAAAGAAAGAAGGACAGCGCCCTCTAAGTGCAGCATGTATGTTAAAAATATTTATTACAATAGATAAAAACACTCACATTTGAGTTGCTAAAAACCAGCAAATAAAGTAGTTTCATCCGCGTGCTCTTGGGGGATGTGGGTGTCACGGGCCGGTGGGGGGGTTCCTGGGATGTGAATCCTGTGACCTGGGTCCTGGTAGCTGTTTCGGTGGTGCCGAGGGTTCTCAGAGCCTCCGGGCGGCCAGGATGTCGGTCATGGATCCTCCGTGGAGCGCCGAGCTGACCTGCGTCTTCACTTCCGGGAGCGGGGTGAGGCGGACGGTGCTTCACATTCGGAGCATGCATGCTCCTTCATCAGGCTATGCTGGTGGCCATATTCAGTGTGGGAATTTATGCCATAGGCACTGGGAGTGGTGGAGAGGTGATTCGTGATACCCCACGATCCATATACACACATATATGTTCTTAGCACAACATATTCATTTGCATATCTCCTTCCTCCCCCCTCCTCACTCCCCGCCCTGCCCACTCCCTGTCTCCCTTCACTCCCCTTCCACATTGTGTACACCCCATCTCCATGGTTACCTGCACGCCCAATCATTATACATTAATAGATGAAAAAACAGCGCTCGCAAATAAATAAATTATATTAAAAACTAATTCATGTGTTGCAGCTGCTAGATAAAAAGTGCTGACACTTTAGTAATATATAAGACAAAAAAGACCTGCGCTGGCAACTCACCAAGTGAATGATTATAGAAAAAATCTAAGAATATATATACCATATAATGTTGCACAAATACACATTTAGTGGGTATTATATGGAAATGTACACAGAAACTGTGCACAAAAACACTGCCAAACTGTGACTGAAAGTAAATCAATAAACGTAAATAATATGGTCTAGATCAATTCGTCCGAAAGCTCACTCTTGGACGCTATGCGACTAGAAAGTCACTAAACTAATATATAAATAATCCCATATATTCGTGAATAACAATAAAGTGAATCTCTATATAGTGAAAACACCAAAAAATATATAGATCAAAGATCACACGTAACATAAAGTCTGTTAGATTAAACAGTTCCTTCACAGGAGGACAATCTGCAGACTTCAAGCTTATTCATTCATATGATAGATTTAGATAGCAGATAAGGCTGGTTCCGGTAATGCTTGAGAGGAGACTTTTGGAATCACAAACCTCCCGTTCCACCAAAAGGAGAAGAGAAAACACATAGCATAAAACCTATGACACCGTGAGATCACCTGCGCATATAAGCGCTACTCACGGAACCGATGTGCAGAGCAGGCATTCAGATATTTAGTCAGTGTTCGCTGCTGGATGGCGTGCTTTCCACCAACTCCAGGAAGTGATGTCACTGGTTCTCGGGTTTACAAGCGTGGGCAGGATGTTGCGTCAACGCGTTTCGCCCCTCCCCCAGGGCATTATCAAAGACAAAGTTGGAAAAAACCCAGACACTGTTGGAAAAAACCCAGACGCAATACACACCCCCCAAAGTTAACAACCACCCCAATCTCCACACCCCATCAGGGCAAGAGAACCACACCCCGGTCCCCCTGATGGAATGCGTACCAAGGCCTACCACGGCCCTCTTATCCTGTCAAGGCCCCTCCACCAAGCCATATAAACCACATGGGCCACCGGCACCTTCCAGACGGCCACAGCCTACACCCACACCAAAAGAGGACCATCATCGTCCACCACCCCCCGTGCCAGTTTCTTCCTCAAGTACACCCAAAACTTCCAAGAGTATAAAGAAGAAACCCCACACTGGCATCCTTACCTCAATCCCTTCCATACCGGTTACCCTCAAAGAAACACAGACCGGCAGTGCCATATCAGATCACAGTACCTATGAGGATCCCCAGTCATCCACTCTGGATTTTGGTATTGGGAATCTACACACCACACAGCCCAAGATCACTCATGCATCTGGGCCCACCCCAGTATGCACGCCATCTCATCACCCCCCCACTTACAGTCCGACCAATAAACATATATCTCCCACCCCTACCCCCTCTTTTTTAGTGAACATACCCCAACCCTGCCCAAAACGAAAGCTCACCGACGAGGCAGGAGAGGGGGGAGACACAGACACAAAAAGGAGGGAAAAATTGCGCAGACTGTAAAAATCTTCAACCTCTCTGATCACACCTTATCCATGCCTGAAAAATCTCTGCTAGTACGCGGGCTCACCTTCGTCCCCACAGCATCTCCCAACCCTTTTACTCTCTTCTTGGATCTCAATAGGTTCATTAGAAATATCACCATCAAACGATATTTCAACATTCAAGACACTAAGAAAGGTAATGGCACCCCAAACATTACCCCAAACACTACTCCATTTACTACTAATAACCACGCTGAATGCAGTACTACTATGGAAGACTCCTCCACCCTAGGACCCGCAGAACCCATAGCCCTAGACCAGTTAGAAGATCTCTAGATTGACGACCAGATTGAATCTCTAACTCTACATCCACCTACCTCTCCACCCATCTTACACACTAATTTCAAACAGAAATCTATCTTTTATCCCACATTTGCTAAAGGACCCTACGTCCAGACCTTCTTTTAGGTTGTATATGCTGATATACTACGAATGTGTCAAATGTCCAACTCACGCTCCAATCCACCATCCAACTTAACCCCAGCAGAACGCACGGCCCTTAAATCACTCACCAACAACAGGCAACTGGTTATTAAGCCCGCAGATAAAGGAGGTGGTATCGTAGTCCAGAACCGTGCAGACTACATGCTGGAAACAACTAGACTCCTATCAGACACATCCACATACAAAAAACTTTCTGGAGATCCCTTACCCAAATTTTCTATTGAAGCACATGACCTAATAGATCGAGCACAAGCAGATGGTATAGTTACTACCTCCGAAGCCTCATTTGTTAAACATGACTTTTACAAAAGGCCCTACTTTTACCACCTTCCGAAGGTGCACAAAGACCCCACACACCCTCCTGGTAGACCAATAGTGGCGGCCATGGAAAGTGTAACCAGCTACTTCTCTATCTACATTGATCATTTTCTACAAGGTATAGTACAGAACCTACCTTCCTACATCAAAGACAGCATCCACTTTCTGAACATGCTACAATACTACTCCTGGGAACCCACGTACTGCTGGCTCTCGCTAGATGTGGTCTCACTATACACGTCCATTCCCCACAACATTGGTTTACAAGCTGTACAACACTACCTCAACAATGATCCATCACTCAACCCACGTCAGAACCAATTCTTACTGGAAATATTAGAATTCTGCCTAACCCACAATTATTTAGAATCCCACGGAGACTTCTACATTCAAACACAAGGAACTGCCATGGGGGCCAATTTTGCCCCCAGCTACGCGAACCTTACCATGGGTTACTGGGAGCTACAATATATACACAACAATAACCCATATGCACCCCACATAGTCTATTACGGGCGCTACATAGATGACGTGGTCATTATCTGGGATGGTCCAGAAACCTCCATCCTACCCTACGTCCAACACTGCAACAACAACACCATGGGTCTATCATTCACATCAGTCACAGACAATAACAAACTGGCCTTTTTGGATTTGGAACTCTTCCACTATGAAAACACCATCTGCGCCCAGAATTATACAAAATCCACCTCAGGGAATTCTTACCTACACATTAACAGTTGCCATCACCCACGATGGATTAAAAACATCCCTAAAAGCCAGTTCTGCCACCTAAAACACAATTGCACGCGCCTACAGGACTATGAAACACGCGGCCTACTACTCAAAGACAAATTTAAAGACAAGGGTTACCCAGACCACATCATAGAAGATGCCTTCCAATACTATCTCAGTGAAAACGCGAAGGACGAGACAAACCAGTACAGGCGACACTACCCAACCCGTCAGATTTGTGACACAATACCACAACAGATTTAAGTAAATGGAAATGATCTTCACCAAACACTGGTACATTCTGCGTGAGGATCCGCATCTAAAACCCACCATAAGTTATAAACCACTGGTCACCTACAGACGGGCTAAGAATATAAAGGCCCAAATAGCAGCAAGCAAAGTGAAAACAGCACGCCCCACCGCCAGTGCCCCGTTAACCTTCTTTAACATCAAAGGCATGTATCAATGTAGGAAGCCCCTCTGCCTCACATGCGCTCATGTTACACATAAGCAAAAAGACTTCCATCATAAGGGTAAACTATATGTCATCCCCGACTTCTTCAATTGTGGTTCAGATTATGTGGTCTATTGCCTCACATGCCCTATACGTAGGCCGCACTATACGCCCGCTCCGCAAAAGGTTTGGTGAGCATCGTAACCTTGTAGAGAAGGGCATTGACAAGCATAGTGTACCGAGACATTTTAAAGAACATCATGGACAAACATCTTCAGGGCTACGCGTGTGGGTTATTGAGTCTATTCCTCCCTACCGCTGAACGCTACAAAAGGTTGTGTGAAAGAGCAAACTACTGGATATACACACTAGACACTTTATCGCCAGGAGGCCTCTATGAAGGCATCGAAATTAACATTTTGCTGTGACCCCAACCACATCCCTGCCTCATCACATCATCTCATCTTAATTCACCACGTATTGTTTCATCCATTGTCCTACCTGTTTATCCATCATCTAGTCACTGCCCCATTAACTTATTGTCTACGTGGAACACGTGTATGGGTATAGAGTCAAAAAACAGGGGTGATTGGCGCTGTTCCACTGAAATCAAAAAACTAGTGTGGTATAATAAGTGAACTGTGAAACAAACCGAGCATAAATAGCAATGTATGAACTAAAACAAATTAATTGAGAGTGGCTGAATTATGTGCAACACCTACCCCCATGAAAAAGTGCAGCGTGTATTCACTCCTTGGTGAACCAAAATAAATCAAGGTCTGGGTGAATCAAAAAAATTTTTGTGAAATGAATTCCCAAACAAACTATCAGGAAATCCTTAAAATCATATACTGATCGTAATAAACATCAATAGTGCATAAACTAAAAAAAACAGTGGTGTATAAATGAAATGAAAATCTATAATCACAAATGCACATAAGAGAATTAAAAATTCATCATAAATCTTGAGTCCACAAAAAGTCCCAAAGAGTATTAAAAAAATATAATGTAAATAGAAAGGCTTGTAGTGCAAAGTTCTTCATAAGGTGCAAATCATAAGTCTTTTTAAACATCTAGCAATGATCTTAGTGCCGTGAAATCCTCCTGTCTTCCAAACGCCCCCCAATGTGCCCTCACTCACCGAAAGGGGACACCCCTGCAGGGGTATCAGGCCTATCAGCTGTATCCCGCAGCTATGGTCCTTGGTAAAGGCTCCTATTCGGATCTCCACTCTCGGTGTCCGGGCTGGCTCCAATCAATCCCCGCAGGCACATCCATATAGAATAAAAATGAATCCCATCGCGTAATTCCGTAAAATATAAAGGCTTTATTGAATATACTAAAAACAAGCCAACAGTATCCCGCTGCCTGGTTGACAGTCAGACTGAGTGGGAGAAAACAGTGCGGTGTGGCGTGCGTTCCACCGCTCGTTCCACACCCGGAAGCAAAGCAATAGAACAAGACGTATGCGTATCACTTGGCCACGCCTAGGTCGGGCCGGGATACAGCTGATAGGCCTGATACCCCTGCAGGGGTGTCCCCTTTCGGTGAGTGAGGGCACATTGGGGGGCGTTTGGAAGACAGGAGGATTTCACGGCACTAAGATCATTGCTAGATGTTTAAAAAGACTTATGATTTGCACCTTATGAAGAACTTTGCACTACAAGCCTTTCTATTTACATTATATTTTTTTAATACTCTTTGGGACTTTTTGTGGACTCAAGATTTATGATGAATTTTTAATTCTCTTATGTGCATTTGTGATTATAGATTTTCATTTCATTTATACACCACTGGTTTTTTTAGTTTATGCACTATTGATGTTTATTACGATCAGTATATGATTTTAAGGATTTCCTGATAGTTTGTTTGGGAATTCATTTCACAAAAATTTTTTTGATTCACCCAGACCTTGATTTATTTTGGTTCACCAAGGAGTGAATACACGCTGCACTTTTTCATGGGGGTAGGTGTTGCACATACTTCAGCCACTCTCAATTAATTTGTTTTAGTTTATACATTGCTATTTATGCTCGGTTTGTTTCACAGTTCACTTATTATACCACACGAGTTTTTTGATTTCAGTGGAACAGCGCCAATCACCCCTGTTTTTTGACTCTATCCTCTTTGGAATTTCACATTGGTGCGATTCTGTGCTGGGGGGCTGCAGTTCCTTTAACACCTGAGCGCGGAACTATTGGTTTTACATACGTGTATGGGTATACCCGTACACTAGTGTGAGTGTATACCTGTATCCCACCCATTACCCCTATCCACATACCCCTAGTGTATAACACATACCATTTTTATTTTTATTTTTATTTCATTTTAATTTTATATTTATTTTTATTTTTATTTAAAAAAATTATTTTTATTTTTATTCATATTTTTATTTTTAATTTCTTTATTTTTATTTTTATTACTATTATTTTTTTTTTTATTTATTTGTATTTGTATTATTTTTACTTTTATTATTTTTACTCATTTCCCAGTTTTCCCCATAACATTCCTCTCATTCCCAAATACCCGTCTGGAAACACACTCCCCCCCTCCTTTTGTCCCAATCTTACGCGTCATTTAAATGTGTATATATGTGTATATGCGCGTGAAAGGATCCTATATAACTGGTTCTTTATGTTTACACACTTATATACATTGTACATGTTTTATTCCTTTTCCATCATTTCTTCTCATATATACCACCTATCTCTACCTATAATTATATACCTCTTTAATTATATACCGTTTTCTGCATTTTTGTATTCCCTTCTCATATATATTTACGTGTATATATATATATATATATATATATTTTTTTTTTTCCCGTCCACTATGATCAATACAACATTCCTCTTCATATAGACCGCCTTCTCCTTACCCCGCGATCCATATACACACATATATGTTCTTACCACAACATACTCATTTGCATATCTCCTTCCCCCCCCTCCTCACTCCCCACCCCGCCCACTCCCCGTCTCCCTTCACTCCCCTTCCACATTGTGTACACCCCATCTCCATGGTTACCTATGCGCCCAATCATTATACATAGTCCCGCCCTCCACTCAATCACCTCTCCACCCCTCCCAGTGCCTATGGTATAAATTCCCACACTGAATATGGCCACCAGCATAGCCTGATGAAGGAGCACGCATGCTCCGAACGCGAAGCACCGCCCGCCTCACCCCGCTCCCGGAAGTGAAGACGCAGGTCAGCACGGCACTCCACGGAGGATCCATGACCGACATCCTGGCCGCCCGGAGGCTCTGAGGACCCTCGACACCACCGAAACAGCTACCAGGACCCAGGTCACAGGATTCACATCCCAGGAAGCCCCCCACCGGCCCGTGACACCCACATCCCCCAAGAGCACGCAGATGAAACTACTTTATATGCTGGTTTTTAGCAACTCAAATGTGAGTGTTTTTATCTATTGTAATAAATATTTTTAACATACATGCTGCACTTAGAGGGCGCCGTCCTTCTTTCTTTTTTAAACAAATAACAATACATGTGGTGTATCACATGAAATAGGTATACATTGCATATGTACATAGGTAAGTGGCAGTTCACACAAGGGCAGATAAATAGAAGACAATATTTACAGTTTTACGTGTGGAATACAACCCAAACAACGAGGGAGAAACACAATAACAGTATCCTTATATCCTAACTATCTATCTACTATATACACCTGAAAAATAGAAAATATTAGCATTGTTGTACAAGCGGTAGCATTGTTGTACCAGCAGAAGTCACTGTCTCTCCTTAGCCAAGGAAGACGCAATGGGGGCAGGAACACCTGAAAGAGAGAATAGACAGCACAAAAATACATCCTATTCCTACGATAACACAGTGCAATATATACATAAGTGAATGTTGAGTAAATGTTGATTACCCTCAGCCGAGAGCAGCAAAACAGTGTAAATACACACTATGACATATATATATGGTAACCATGACTATATTTAAGTACATATACAGATGGAAATTGGGCCCCACCCCCTTGAGGGTGCCACCCCTTTTTTCCATGTCAATCCAAGAAAGAAAAAAATCTTAGCAGCTCCTATTGAACATTCTACATTATGTGAACCAAGACTCGCTCAGGTTAGCACTCTCACACCACCTGTTGGTCAATATTTCCATAGAACAGTTCTTATGTGTTTGCATAATATATATATATATATATATATATATATATATATTTTTTTTTTTTTCCGCTTAGTCCATTATTAAGTTTAAGGTGAGAACTTGATCTTTTTGCCACAGCTTAACCCATCTAGCTACACAAACCAGGGTTCTTGGAGCCCCAAAGTCCATCAATATTTCACAGAGGGTGTGATCACATATCAACAACTTTTTTCCCAGCAATTTTCCCTTCCTCTTAGAGATAACTCTGGAAACTGGAGGCATGGCTGTAATCAAACAGCAGTAGGCCATACCATAGTGCAAGGGACCGCACTTCCCGAAAGTGAAGTCCATCCTCAGGTCCCCTTGCATTTTAAATCTCAGTCTGTCCACAACACAGCTGGGGACTGAGACTAATTTTCCTTATTGGCTAAGAACAGCACACGTTGAAGTCTCTCAACTGCAAATCAACGTGTCACTTTCAGAGGAAGGCACACTGGCGATTCCAGAACACAGGTCCCCTGCAACTAAGATTCCCTGCAACTAAGTAATCAAAAAACAGGTAGGTAGTTAGTTGGCGCTGCTAACGATAGGTATGAATATGTAGCACCCAACCACGATGGAAGTGTGCGACAATTTAAATGAATAAATTTGAACCAGTATATAAAACTCTGGTAGGTTCCTAATTATTATGTTATTCATTCAGGACAAATAGAAATAAAGGTGTAAATCTCTAAACAGTGTTAATAAATCCTGCAGGTAAGTGAAAACACTCTCTAGCTACATCAGATGTGATGCATCACCAAAGAGTAACCAATGGCTAATATAAATAATTAATGATAAGTGAATACCTAAATACAAAGTGAATTGAGTGACAAATATAAATTAATGATAATAAAAAAATATATAAATTAATGGCAATAAAAACCTGTGAAAAAAATGAAATATATGTTGACTAGTGAATCGGACAGAAAAATGTATATCAATGGTATGACAATAAGGAAGTCCGTTAAACCAATATAAAATGAAGCATGGTTCAGTGTCCAATATTCATATTTCCATAAAAGTGACTTCCAGATGTAGCGACTTTAAGTCAGCTTCTGTCAGCTTCTCAAATAAAGTGACTTCTTATGCATCAAATAAAGTGACCATGTGCATCAAATAAGGTGACTTCTTGTGCTCCCCCTCAGGTATATTCACTCACCAGAAGCCCCCACCCCAGTAGGGGTAAAGAGCGTACGGTAGACTGTGTCTCCAAACCGGACATCCCCAGGGAACGATAAGCTCTCCCACTGGAGCGTCTCCTCACCCCACACTGCAGCCGGAGGAGAGCAACCGGATCATGATGCACAAGAAGTCACTTTATTTGAGGCACAGAAGCTGACATAAAGTCGCTACATCTGGAAATCAGCACAAGTCACTTTTATGGAAATATGAATATTGGACACTGAACAATGCTTCATTATATATTGGTTTAACAGATTTCCTTAAACCCCTTTTACCCTGAGGCGGTTTGCAGGCACTATTGCGCTAAAAATAGCGCCTGCAAACCGACCCGAAACAGCTGCTGCTGTGTCTCCTGTGTGAAAGCCCCGAGGGCTTTCACACTGGAGCGGTGCGCTAACAGGATGGGAAAAAAAGTCCTGCTAGCAGCATCTTCGGAGCGGTGTATACACCGCTCCTGCCCATTGAAATCAATGGGGCAGCACGGCTATACCGCCGGCAAAGCGCCTCTGCAGAGGTGCTTTGCGGTGGTTTTTAACCCTTTATCGGCCGCTAGCGTGGGGGTGTGAAACCCCCCCCCCCGCTAGCGGTCGAATACCTCTGCTAAAACGATGGCAAAGCGCCGCTAATAATAGCAGCGTTTTACCGCCGACGCACCTCCCGCCCCAGTGTGAAAGGGGCCTTAGTGTCATACCATTGATAATATACATTTTTCTGTCAGATTCACTAGTCAACATATATTTAATTTTTTTCACAGGTTTTTATTACCATTTATCTATATATTTTTCTATTATCATTAATTTATATTTGTCATTCAATTCACTTTGTATTTTGGTATTCACTTATCATTAATTATTTAAATAGTCATTGGTTTCTCTTTGGTGATGCATCACATCTAATGTGGATAGAGAGTGTTTTCACTTGCCTACAGGATATATTAACTCTGTTTAGGGATATACACCTTTATTTCTATTTGCCCTGAATAGATAACATAATAATTAGGAACCTATCAGAGTTTTATATGCTGGTTCAAATGTATTCATTTATATTGTCACACACTTTCACTGTGGTTGAGTGATACATATACATATTCATACCTATTGTTAGCTAACATCCCCGTTTTTTTCATTACTTTCCTCGGGACATCACTTCATGGAGTCTTTTTTGGGGAGGCGGCAGCTATATTTATACTTAAGTGCAGAATTTTTAGTTTTATATATTCCCTGCAACTGCCGATAGAACACAGTCCAGCAGGACTAAACAGGAATGTCACGCACAGCAACTTTTGAAGGCGGAAGAGCTTCTGTTAAACATCCTGACTCCGCAAAGTACATATTTGTAATCTTTAATGATTTCTGCAACTTGACACAATTCCGTGGTGTTTACCAGTAATACCTGGGATCTGGCAGCTGTACAGGTCTCCCACTGGTATCAGTAGTAGTGATGTAGTGCTGAAGGTCCTTCTTGTTAGGCCTGCGAATGATCACACAGTCTGGAGTAATGTGCTGGCCATAGTCCCAAGTTTGTGAAACAAAAGAGCACCTTTCAGCATAGCTTGAAGATAACTTTTTAATATCAAGGTTCAGAGGGATCTTGAGAAAGCTTTGAACGGCCACATCCACCCACTGTGCCTTCTTCTCCTGGATCTCCTCTTCCAACTGAACTGGAACATATGGAATCAAATAGCCATAATCTTCAGCCACTTTCTTGATAATAATGTGCTATAACTTGGACAGCCTAGGCAGTGTTTCAGGGTCTCCACACCATCAGGGGTATGTTGAACGGAAAGCCCAGCAACAACATCGGGTTTACAACCAAACTTGGTCACTTAAGTTGGCTTGGTAACAAGGACTTTAGGAACCCAACTCGCCCAATGATATTCCTCAAATTAATTAGTAACACACAGATGTGGCGCTGCACTGGCAGACAATTCTATCTTCACGCTAGTAGCTTGCACAGGAAGAACTTCATCTTCCCCTAAATCACATGCCTGCTCCTCTTCACTATCAGTCCACTTTCCAGTCCATGATAAAGTGCTTGAGAATAATTCAGAAATCCGATCAGATGGTATATCTGAATCGGATATAGTGGAGTACTCTTCAGCCGGGAGCAGGTTGCACCTTGAGCTAACATCAACTGGCAAAGCAACCTTTTCTCCCTTACTGGCCACAGGTATCACAGCCCCCACTGGCACACTACTTTCACCCATTTCAGGCTTACTCGACTCCGGCGTCTTTCCCCCAGGGAGTTCCATTATCAAGGAATGCAGTTGGGCTCGACCACGGCCTCGAGGGATAACCAGATGGATCTGAGCTGACTTCAATTCAGAGAAGAGCGGCCCTTTGGGAATAGCCTGATACTGTGCCCAACAAGAAATTCTCTTATCCGGTGTCTTTCAACATATTGTTTTCTTTTATGGACTTCCTTTGAACTATGGACTGTTTCAGCATTTGATAATTTTACAATTAGTATTATTTATGGAACACCCGGATTAATTCAGCTTTATTATACTATATATGACTTTTGATTAATTTACCCTATTTTGCTTCATTAGCTCTGAGCGCCAGTAAATATACAGTATATTTTTATTCGAGGGATAACCAGAGCGTTGGGCCCTGGAGCAGCCACAGAGATGAGAGAAGCAGCTTCTCGCACAAGCCGGGTGACCAAGCCGCAGATCAGTCCCAAGTATTCGTAGCCTCCAGCCGTATACAGGGCAAGGCTGCCTATAGGTGTGTACCGCACTCTGGTGTCAGTCAGAACACTTTTGGCTCCACTCAGACCAGGGCCGACACCCGGAACGCACATTTTCCAATCTCCAAGCTGCGCCATCTTCTCTATCCAACAATCAGATATACGTGGCAGCACTTCCTTATCCTCTTCTGCAGAGTGGTATCTCCTCCCCCTGCCAAGGGATTGGTCCACACACACTCTCTTGAAACCTCGGCGCCCGCCTTTTTCTCTGAGCGGCGCACCAAAACTTTAATGGAGTCCATTTTAACCTTTGCAGCACTGGCGTAAAATGACAAAAGACCAGACTGACACTCTCCAATGAGCAATGAGACATGTTGGTTCTTCCCCACATTGTTGGAATGCACAATAACACAGTCTATATGAAGTAAAGATGTTACTTGCCACCTTCCCACAGAACCAGACAAAATCCTGATGTAGCTGTAGCCGGTTGCTCGGGGCGACCGCTGCAGGAATAACACCTTTTCCCCATGTTGGGCACCAACGAGGTCCCGGGGCCCCAGAGGCCTAATGGTGACCTCAAGGGTTGGGGAGAGCTGACATCCCTCCTTGTAGAGTGGGTTACCAGGCAGCATGGTGGGTGTGATGCAAGAAGAAATTATGGACGCCAGTCACTTTTGGATGCAAACAAGAGATTTATTGTCTCTCAACAGAACTGTGGGAGAGAGGGTTAAGGCCAGGACACCCTTGAGTAGATGCAATGATAATTGGCAGACTCTGAGACTCCTATAGGTAGACAGCTATACAGTGGAAGGCCTCCTGACGTATAACACTTCTGAATAGGTAGGACCGCTGTCTCCTATGGCAACTAATCTTACAACAGTCACTAACGGTAGATGTAGATAACTTTTGGTAACAAAGAACAGTCCTTTACTTATCTCACAGTATCTCACTGTAGATCTTCACTTACTGAGCTCTCAGTCTCTCACTAGACTTCCAGATCCAAGTCGTCACTAGATCCCCTGAGCTCTTCCACAGCTATCCTGCTGTAAACTCCTCAAGCGTCACCCCCCCTATCCTGCTGGGTCCCTGGCTTGGCACTCGCTTATGCTTTCCCATTTCTTCTCTGTCCCCGGCTGGTGAGAAGACTGCTCAGGTACTTACTTCAGTTTACTCACAGTAGTCTCCGCTAACAAGGTGGATGGTCCCTTAGTGGCGACAGCTTCCCCTCTACCTCCGACCACAACTGGTTCCCCATCGAGCTGAACCTTCTCAACTCGGTTGGCCTCCAATCCTGTAGTCGCAATGCTACGCTGCTTCTCCTGCTCCTGGATAGGCCTCAGGCAGCCTAGCAGCCAGGTGTCCCCTGGATAGGCCTCAGGCTTCCGGCCTAGCAGCCCGGGGCGACATAACACAAGTCCACCCAGACAGCCATCCAGGTGGCACAGAACCCCGATCACCTGACTCCACCCAAAAATATAGGCTCTCCAGCAGGTCAAGGGACTTAAAGAAGCCCTTGCCTATTGGCTTGGACACCCCAGCCATTCATGATCTGTCCTTGTTATGCCCTTGCCTTATCTAATGTCACCAGCTACAATGCCACCTAGTGACAGAAGAGAGAAGTGCAACAATTCCAGAATAAGGGGGAAATCAGTGGATCTCCTAACAATTAGCCAGGACAATTACTACCTGGCAAACTAAATTTGTTAACAACCCTGCCTAAACACCAGGGTGCTGCAAACACTATTCCACCATATCTACATATAATTTACACATAATTAATAATTCTAAAACCCAATACATATCCTCCATTTAAATAAATAAAAGGGATTTAACTGTCATTTTTATTTTTAAATAAAAAAGATGGGTCAAATTGGAAAACACTATTAGCAACGCACCATTGGGGAAGATTATATGGATACCAGCACAATATAGAGAATTGAATGATAATACACATGAATTAACACGGAAAGTACTTACAGTCTGGGAGTTAATACACACACAAGAAAAGTGGAAATTTAACTCACCGCTAATACCACTTAGGGAAACCAACTACTTCCCACCAGGGAATGGGAAATTATTTGGGTAATGGATAAAAAAAATGCACAACTAAAAGGCATGGAAAAAGGGAAAATATACACACTACATAAATTTAGTCACAGAAAAGATTTGATGGTGATTTTTTTTATGGCATTTTAATTTTTTTAATTTTTTTTACTAGTAATGGCAGTGATCTGCGATTTTTAGCGATACTGCAACATTGTGACGGACAGATCAGACACTTTTGACACATTTTTGGGACCATTGACATTTATACAGCGATCGGTGCTATAAAAATGCACTGATTACTGTGTAAATATCACTGGTAGGGAAGGGGTTAACACTAGGGAGTGATCAAGGGGTTAAATGTGTGTTCCCTCAGTGTGTTCTAACTGTATGGAGTTAGGACTGAGTAGGAGAGGAGAGATATTGCTGTTCCTACTTACTTGGAGCAAACATGTCTCCTCTCCTCTGACAGCACGGGATACCGTCAGGGAGGCTACGGACCAATCCTCTTTCTGAGATTTGGTGTTTACAAGTTAAAAACATTTTTTTTACTAGAAAATTACTTAGAACCCCCAAACATTATATTTTTTTTCCTAACACCCTAGAGAATAAAATGGCGGTCGTTGCAATACTTTCTGTCACACCGTATTTGCGCAGTGGTCTTACAAGCGCACTTTTTAAAAAAAAAATACACTTTTTATATTAAAAAATAAGACAACAGTAAAGTTAGCCCAATTTTTTTTTATATTGTGAAAGTTAATTTTTATGCTGAGTAAATTGATACCCAACATGTCAAGCTTCAAAATTGCGCCTGCTCATGGAATGGTGACAAACTTTTACCCTTAAAAATCTCCATAGGTGACGTTTAAAAAATTCTACAGATTGCATGTTTTGACTTACAGAGGGGGTCTAGGACTAGAATTATTGCTCTTTTGCTCTACCGATCGCGGCGATACCTCACATGTGTGGTTTGAACACCGTTTTCATATGCGGGAGCTGCTCACGTATGCGTTCGCTTCTACACGCAAGCTCAGCGGGATGGGGCGCGTTTAAAAACATTTTTTTCTTATTTATTTTTCCTTTTATTTTTTATTTTTACACAAGAATGACAGGACCTCTTAAATATGAGATCTGGGGTCAAAAAGACCTCAGATGTCATATTTACACTAAAATGCAATAAAAATGAAATGTCATTATAAAAAAAAAATGTTGCTTTAAGAGCTATGGGTGGGAGTGACGTTTTGACGCTGCTTCGGTGCCCTGCAATGGTATGGGCCATCTTCCCCTCACCGACGGCTCCAGTAGGCGGCAGGGGGGACCAGAGAGCGGCGGGAGGGGGGGGGAGTTTGCAGAGACCACCTTTATCTGAAATTGGACCACTCACTGAAGAAGAGGATACCGGGGTTTTGGTAGCTAGCTGCTGTCATAACAATGATATCCCTCTTCAAAGTGTCAACGTATATCGGCGTGAGCCGTTCCAGAAGTGGTTAAAGGCGAAGTCTAGCCTGAGCTCATTTGGCTGGGGTTCTCCTATGGGTCACAGGAATGCAATTCATTTTGCACTCCTGTGACCCATTTTCAGCAGATAGCGGTCTGAAGTACGATCTCTGCTGACGTCACTGGAATCAGTCCAGACACTGCGTCATCACGACAATGAAGTCTTGATCCGCCAGGTGCCTGGACTGATAGCCATCTCAGCCTCTCAGCGAGCCACTGAGATGCTGAGACAGCCCCTCCACAGCTCAGCGCTCCAGTGAGCGTGGAGGAGCAGATCAGGAGAGCTGCTCACTGACAGGCAGCAGCTCTCTGCTCGGGGAGCCAAGAGAACCAAGCAATCAGGGATGTTCGATGGCTCGGTTCTTTCTCAGTGCAGAGACGCCGGGGAACAGATGCAGCATCAGACTGATGCTGCATCCACCTAGGTAAGTATAAATCTGGCCAAAAAAAAAAGCCATACTTCTCTTTTAAAGAATTCATTGTTGCCCCCAAAGCTGCATGGAAAGACTCTCCTTATACTGTATGATATTTTTTGCATTGGTGCATGTCCCCTATTGCAGTGCGCAGGAGCCCATTACTTTTGTCTTTATATTAGCTTGCCTATTAGCCATGTAGAACCCTGATGTTTAGGCAGGACTGCTATTAAAGAGGAGGGCCACTAAAAAAAAAGAAAAAAAATTAAAAGTCAGCAGCTACAAATACTGCAGCTGCTGACGTTTAATTGGACACTTACCTGTCCCCGGGTCCAGCGATGCGGGGGATCGAAGCCCCACTCGTCTCCCTCTCCGTTCGGCGGAGCAACTGTGGGCGCCGGGCTGTGGCTTCACAGCCTGGCACCCACTGCGCATGCGCGAGCAGCGCCGAGCGCCGTGATTGGCCGCTCAGTCACCTGGGACCTGTAATGGGTCCCAGATGATTGACAGGAGGGTGCAGAGCTGAGCCCTTCCTGTGCCAAGACAGAAGTGATGTCACCAGCCCAGGCACTGAAAGAGGCAGACTACGAGGGACCCCCTAGCAACAGGCATTTAGAGGTGAGTAAAAAAAAAAATATATCCAAATTTTTTTTGTATTTTTTACTTAAACCCCCCTCCTGTCCAGACCAATTTTCAGCTTTTAGCGCTGTCGCACTTTGAATGACAATTGCGCGGTCATACAACACTGTACCCAAACGAAATTTTTATCATTTTTTTTCCCACAAATAGAGCTTTCTTTTTATGGTATTTGATCACCTCTGCGCTTTTTAGTTTTTGTTAAAAAAATTGAAAAAGACAGAATTTTTTTTAAAAAAATTCATTTTTTTAATATTTTGTTATAAAATTTTGCAAACATGTAATTTTTCTCCTTCATTTATGTACGCTGATGAGGCTGCACTGATGGGCACTGATAGGTGGCAGTGATGGGCACTGATTGGTGGCAGTGATGGGCATTGATGGGTGGCAGTGATGGGCACTGATTGGGCAATGATTTATGGCAGCACTGCTGGGTGGCACTGATTGGCACCACTGGTGGGCATTGATAGGTGGCACTTGTGGGAATTGAAAGGTGGCACTTGTGGGCATTGATAGGTGGCACTTGTGGGCATTGATAGGTGGCACTGCTGGACACTGTGGGCACTGGCAGGTGGCAATGACAGATGGCACTTTCAGGCACAGATGAGGCATATGTGCCTCCTTCATCTTCGGGACCGATGTCTCTTTGACATAAGCCGGTGATCGGCTTTTTTTTCCTCCTCACGCTGTCAGCGTGAGGAGAAAACGAAACCGATCACCGAGCTTTTGTTTACATCATGTGATCAGCTGTCATTGGCTGACAGCTGATCACATGGTAAGGGGCCAGGTCCGGCCCTTTACTCGGATCTGTGATCATCCGAGTCTCCGTGACTGCAGGGTGCGCGCGGTGCGCTTGCACAGGGGAGGACGTCCCATGACGGCCTCCCGGAAGTTGAGGTCCGCGCTGTAGCCGTCATTCGTCAATTGGACACTTACCTGTCCCCGGGTCCAGCGATGCGGGGGATCGAAGCCCTGCTCGTCTCCCTCTCCGTTCTGCGGCGCCGGCATTGCAACTGTGGGCGCCGGGCTGTGGCTTCACAGCCTGGCACCCACTGCGCATGCGCGGGCGGTGCCGAGCGCCGTGATTGGCCGCTCAGTCACCTGGGACCTGTAATGGGTCCCAGATGATTGACAGGAGGGAGGGAGCAGAGCTGAGCCCTCCCTGTGCCGAGACGGAAGTGATGTCACCAGCCCAGGCACTGAAAGAGGCAGACTATGAGGGACCCCCTAGCAACAGGCATTTAGAGGTGAGTGAAAAAAAAAAAATTTATCCAAATGTTTTTTTGTATTTTTTTTTAGGATTTTTCATGTAGTTTTTTTTTTTTGGATGGAACACCACTTTAAATTTAGTTGCCAGGCGATAGTTGCCTTGGCCAATTGTTAGGAGATCAATTGATTTCCCCCTAATTCTGGAATTGCTGCACTTCTCTCTTCTGTCATTAAGTGGCTGGGCATCTGGTGACATTGGATAAGACAAGGGCATAGCAAGGACAGATTATGAATAAATGGGGTATCTCAGCCGATGGGCAGGGATTTTCCCCTTGGCCTGCTTGGAAAACCTATTTATTTGGGTGGAGTCAGGTGATTGGGGTTCTGTGCCACCTGGACGGTTGTCTGGGTGGACGTGTGTCGTATTGCCCTGGGCTGCTAGACCAAAAACCTAAGGCCTATCCCAGGGACATCTGGCTGCAAGGCTATCTGAGAGCCTATCCAGAAGTAGCGCAGGATTGGCACTGCTGGCTTATAGTCCAACCAGAAGTAACATTTTCGCCAGCCGGGGAACCAGTTGTGGTCGGAGATAGAGGGGAAGCTGTCGCCACTAAGGGACCATCCACCTTGCTACCGGAGACCATTGTGAGTAAGCTGAGGCCAGAACCAGAGAAGACTTCTAGCCAGCCCGGGACGGTCAAGAAGTGGGAAAACTTCAGCAAGTGCCAAGTCAGGGACCCAGCTGGACAGCAGAGGTGACACTTGTGGAGCATCAGTGAGTGCCAAGCCAGGGACCTAACGTGTCAGCGGGGGGGGAGCTTGAGAAGTATCTGTGAGTGCCAAGCCAGGGACCCAGCAGGGAAGCGGTGCTTGAGGAAGATACTGAGTGCTAAAATGAAAGAGCTCAGGGGATCGAGTGGCTAGTGGATCTGAAGTCTAGTGAGAGAGACTCGGAGCTAATTGAGTGAAGACCCAGTGAGAGAGTGTGGGAGAGCTGAGGACTGTTCGTGTTGCAAATAGTTGAATACAATTGTGGTTAGTAACAGCTACAAGATTGTTGCCATAGGAGACAGCGATCCTACCTATACAGAAGCTGGAGGCCTACACCTGTATAGCTGTCTACCTATAGAAGTCTAGGAGTCTGCCAATTAACATTGCATCTACCTAAGGGTGTCCTGGCCCTAACCATCTCTCCTATAGTTCTGTTTAAGGCTGGGTTCACACCTATGTGATTTGGATGCGGATATGGAGCCGGTACACATGTCTCTGGAGCGGCTGCGTACAGCACTGCTCAGAAATTCTGTGCATTTTTGCCTCCATTTCAGGGCCAATTCAGCCGAAGATTCTGCCCTGATTCATCCCTGAAACGGAGAACAGAGACGGACAGTGTTGCTGTGCGATCCGCGTCCGGTTTAGGTGTGAGCGGAGCCTGAGAGACAATAAATCTCTTTTTGTATTCTAAAAGTGTCTGGCGCCCACCCTTTCATCTTGCATTACACCCACCATGCCTTGCAACCCACTCTACACTGAAGGACGTCAGCTGTCCCTAACTCTGGACGTCACCATTAGGCCTCGAGGGGCCCAGGACATTGCTACAGCCACAAAAATGGGCAGAGCTTAACAAAACTTTTTGACTCTTAGAGACTTCAATGGAATTCGATGCTAAATTTCATCAGATTTCAAACAGATTCACTAAACCCTCAGCCAGGGCTGGGGCAAGGCATGGGCGGAATGGGCACCTACCCTGGGCGGAGTGGCTCTGTGTAAATACAGGGGCACACTTGGAGTTTGAGCAGCTCCCCCTCTCTTCTTCTACAAACAAGCCACAAACAAATGCAGTAAAAGCGTTAAATCACCTCACCTGATAACAGAGCTTACTGCACAGCTAGGCTCAGCCTTATTTATTGCTGGGCTGAAGTCAATCTCCCCCTGTCATAGGTTGCCACTTGCCAGATGGCTGCTATCTTCAGCTATCCCTGCACTGTTTGTTGAACTTGTCTCCAGTTGAGGAAGCAGCAGTAAATAAGGCTGAGTCTGAGTGTGCAGTGAAGGTTCTGTTATCAGGTAAAGAGTTTAACCCTTTGCTTCTGTTATTAAATACTGAAGGTATAGTTTAACCCTTTCGTTGCCAGGTCTGTAAGTTGTACCTGACAGTGGGGGGTTTCACACAGGCAGATTCCTGCCTGTCAAGTGAAAGCATTCAGACGGCTGCACTGCAGCCCGATTGCTCACACACACACCCCCCAGCACCGGCGTCCCCCGTGCCGCCGCGCCCTGCCATGTTTTCCGGGCTCCGCTTGCCCATCTACGGGCCTGGGACTTGGCGGGTGCCGGCGGGTGGAGGAGGAGGGGAAGGAGAAGAGTGGACACACTTCTGCTCTCCTCCCCTTCTTGTTGTGACCCAGAAAGTGACGTCACTTCCAGGTCATCCTCTCTGTGTCCCCGGGTAGCTTAGTCGGGAAAGGACATTTTGCACTGCGATCTGCATTGCAAAACATTCAGTGTAGCCCAAAAAATAGCTAAAAGACCCTGCATGTCTCATTTAAGAGAACCTGTCACCTAAAAATCATCACATTGAGGACTTTTTGTCCCTAATGTGATTAAAAAAAAAAGTTAAGTTAAAAAAAATTTTTGGAGGCCCCTCACCCCCACATATACGCACGTACCAACGTAAACGCATGCGTCAGGGGCGCCTACACGTGAAAACGTCAATTGCGATACACATGTTACGTATCGCCGCACACGCTGGAGTAAGAGCAATAATTCTATCACAAGACCTCCTCCTTAACACTAAACTGATACCTATAGGGGGCTTTTTTAACCTTTGCCTATAGAAAATATATGGTATTTAAGTGTGTCGCCATTTCAGGGGCGCACACAAATCTAAGGTTTGACATGTTCGGTGTCTATTTACTCAGTGCAACCTTGTCTTTTATATTTTACCAAAAATGTGGGTAGTTTATTGTGTTTGTTTGCCCTAAAATTCACTAGTGTTTTTTTTACATAAATTTTGCATTTCCTATATATTTGCGGTAATAACGTGACATAAAAAATAACTACAACTATTTTATTCTCTATGGTGTCTGATTTCAGAAAATGTATAATGTTTCGGGGGGTTTTGTGTAATCTTCAGGCCTAAAATTACTTTTTTTAAACATGTGTACAAAAAACATAAAAACAGCTCAAGCAGAGAAAGGGAGAAGGATCATCTCATAAAACCAGGGCTGGTGCTTGTAGATTAGAAGTACCGTACCTACTATTTTAGAATTTGGCTTTTAGTTAGGTCCCTTGTTTTAACAATACTTTTTAAGTGCTAAGGAATTTGTCTGTTTGGTGATCTTTTGACTGGCCTTCTTATGTGGACTTGACAGATGAACTGTAGTAACACATGTACTATGAAGACTTTCAAATTAAAAGAGAGAAGGATTGTCTAGGTCTTCTCCTAAACATTCCAATCTTCACCTAGGCATCATGGTATTTTTATTGAAAACTAAATGGGATATTTTCCTTTGAGGGCTCGTTCACATGTGTGAAAGTGATTGTCATTCCACTGAGAAGTGATCCATGCTTGGATTGCCTTACAAAGCTGTTTGAGAGATGGTGAGGAGGCGATATGTCTCATCATCACCTGATTTAATTGTTGCCATACTACCACACCACAGTCATGTGCAGGGCGGTTGCAGGGCAGCCCCATTAATCTACATTATTTGCGTTCAGTGGCAGCACCACCAAAAGCACCATGTTTATGCATTTATTCAGGAATTTGTTTCTGTTGGAACATTTACTCATTTTCCACACTGATACCTCACAGATCTATATACAGTTGTGCTCAAACTCTTGCATATCCTGGCAGAAATTGTGAAATTTTGGCATTACTATTAAAAATATGACTGATCATGCTAAAAAAACTGTCTTTTATTTAAGGATAGCAGTTACATGAAGCCATTTATTATCACATAATCCTTTTTAAATCATAATGATAACAGAAATCACCCCAATGACCCTGATCAAAAGTTTACATACCCTGGAATGTTTGGCCTTGGTACAGACACAGAAGGTGACACACACAGGGTAAAATGGCAATTAAAGGGTAATTTCCCACATTTGTGGCTTTTTAAATCACAATTAGTGTCCGTGTATAAATAGTCAATGAGTTTGTTAGCGCTCACATGGATGCACTAAGCAGGCTAGGCACTGAGCCATGAGGAGGTAGAAAAGAACAGTCAAAAGACCTGCGTAACAAGGTAAAGAAACTTTACAAAGATGGGAAAGGATATAAAAAGATATCCAAAGCCTTGAATATGACAGCCAGTACTGTTTAATCACTTAATAAGAAGTGGAAAATGTGAGGATCTCTTGATACCAAGCCAAGGTCAGGTAGATCAAGAAAGATTTCTGCCACAACTGCCACAGGAACTGTTCGGGATACAAAGAAAAACCCACAGGTAACCTCAGGAGAAATACAGGCTGCTCTGGAAGAAGATGGTGTGGTTGTTTTTAAGGAGCACAATACGATGATACTTGAACAAAAAGGAGCTGCATGGTCAAGTTGCCAGAAAGAAGCCTTTACTGTACAAGTTCCCCAAAAAAGCCTGGTTACATAGTTACATAGTAGGTGAGGTCAAAAAAAGACACAAGTCCATCAAGTTTAACCTATGTGTGTGATTATATGTCAGTATTACCTTGTATATCCCTGTATGTTGTGGTCGTTCAGGTGCTTATCTAATAGTTTCTTGAAACTATCGATGCCCCCCCGCTGAGACCACCGCCTGTACGATATGCCCAACAACACCTTGACATGCCTCATTGGCTTTTTTATGGCATTGGCGCAGTAAAGGCTTCCTTCTGGCAGCTCAACCATGCAGCTCTTTTTTGCTTTAGTATTGTTGAATTGTGCTCCTTAAAAAAAACACACCGTCTTTTTGGAGAGCCTGTATTTCTCCTGCGGTTAAAAAAGGAAAAGAAAGGCGCCTCTAAGTGCAGTATGAAAAATTTAATAAAGTGCACAAAGGGTTAAAAGCACTTACAAGATTGTTGAGTGTTCAAAGACATGATAAAATCAGTCCTCATCTGTGGTATGTGTCCATCCTCAGCATGGTGGTAGAGAGCAGTGTAGAGCCGTCCAGCAGCTGTAAAGCGTTCTCATACGTGTTGGAAAGAGGAGGCAGCAGGGAATCCTGTATTCACTGCGGGACACACAAGGCTGATGGTGTCAATGTAGAGAAGGGGGTGGTAACGCGTTTCGGAGCATGTGCGGCTCCTTCGTCAGACCTACGCCCATACTCCTCAAGCTGGCTTATGAATGGTGAGGGGGAGGAGTAAGGGGAGGAGTGTGGGCAGATGTGATACACAATGATAAGGGAAGTGACAGATGTATTACGAGGACGGTCAAGACGACCATGCACCCGCAAATTGGATCATGAATGAATGAATGAATGAATGAATGAATGAATGATTTGTAAAGCGCTGCAATTGCGAACTGAATCGCCTCAAGGCGCTAGATGTATTCTCTGTAGCCAGCTTCTAGAAAAGGAAGGTCTTTAGTTTTTTCCTGAAGGCCTGGTGGTTTTCTTCCATGTGGATGTTGGTTGGGAGAGCATTCCATAGTCGAGGTCCTTGGACTGCAAATCTACGTTCTCCCTTTGCTTTGTAGCGGTATTTGGGAATGATGAGGAGGTTTTGGTTAGCTGATCGAAGACTGCGATTCGGTGTGTAGTGTTTTATTTTTTCCCGGAGATATTGCGGAGCGTTTCCTTGTATGCATTTATGGGTAAGGCAGAGGGTCTTGAATGTGATCCGATTCTTCACAGTTAGCCAATGTAGGCTTTTTAGGGATGGGGAGATGGATTCCCAGGGCTTTTTTCCTGTTAACAGTCTTGCCGCCGTGTTTTGGATGAGTTGCAAGCGCGCAAGCTGATATTGGGGTAGACCTACGTAGAGCGAATTTGCGTAGTGGAGTCGGGAATTGATGATTGTTCCCACAACTGCCGCTTTGTCCTCTTCTGGGATGAAGGGGATGAGTCTGCGAAGCAGGCGGAGGAGGTGGTGGGATCCGCTCACCACCGATCCTATTTGTGCATCCATTGTCATTCCTGAGTCAAAGATGACTCCGAGACTCTTGACTTTGGTGCTGGGGGAGATGGTCTGTCCGAGGATGGAGGGTGGTGTCCACGGAATCTTAATTTTGGAATTTTTGTTGGCTTGCAGGAGAAGAAGTTCTGTTTTTGATCCGTTGAGTTTGAGGGAGCTAGTGGTCATCCAGTCATTGATTAAAGTGAGGCATTTCTGTAGTTGCTGATGATGATCTTTTTATCCGTTGATGCGAAGGTAGAGTTGGGTGTCGTCTGCGTATGAGTGGAAGCAGAGGTCGGTTTTTCTGATGATATTGAGAAGCGGATGTAGATGTTAAATAGCACTGGTGACAAGGGTGAGCCCTGAGGGACTCCACAGGAGACTGCCCGAGATTCCGAGGTGAATGTTCCTAGTTTCACTGTCTGAGAGCGATTCTCTAAGAAGGATGTAAACCATTTTAGGGCAGAATCTGTGGCTCCTGCAACTTCTGAGAGGCGGACAAGTAAAGTATTGTGGTCCACTGTATCGAATGCTGCGCAGAGGTCTAACAGTACCAGGAGACTCGGTTCTCCGTCATCTGCTGCTTCGAGGGCGTCGTCCCATATTTTGAGAAGTGCTGTTTCTGTGCCATGGCCTGGGCGGAAGCCTGATTGCAGAGGGTCCAGGAGGTGGTGTGTCTCCAGGTGGTGTTGTAGCTGCTGTACTACTGCTTTCTCTATAATCTTGGAGATGGTGTTGAGGCTTGTTATTGGTCTGCGGCAGTTAGGGTCTTTAGGGTCAAGATTAGGTTTCTTTAGCAGGGGTTTGACGATGCCTTGCTTGAGGGAGGTTGGCACAGTCCCTTCTTTGAATGATTGATTTATGAGATGTGTTAGGGTGGGGGCCAGGATCATTAACGTTAGTGCTATATACAATGAAGTCCTGAAGGAATTTAAAACAGGGGTACAGGGCACAGATGGCAGTGGTTATTAACAATAATAAATAAATATAGAAACGTAAGGTTGACATTGAATCAATATACAGGTCTGTTACATGATCGGCCGGGTGTCTATATGCATGTGTTTACAAAGGCGGCCGGGCATTTGCACACATGCAAATAGGGTCGTAAGTCTAATGTTGAGTTGGCAATGAATAAATATACAGCCGTGTTACAAGGGCGGCCAGGCGTTTATACACATGTGTTACAGGGGCGGCCAGGCGTCTACGTGCACGTGTTACAAAGGCAGCCGGGCGTTTGTACACATGCAAATAAGGTCGTAAGTCTAATGTTGAATTAACAATGAATAAATATGTAGCTGTGTTACAAGGGCGGCCGGGGAGCTATAAACCTGTGTTACAGGGGCGGCCAGACGTCTGTACACATGCAAATGAAGTAATAAATCTGTTGAAAGGGAATTTAAAAAAAAAAAAAAAGGAATATAATATAATGTAAATAAGTATGCGAGTGTGTTACAGGGACGGCCGGGCATTTACACACCCGCAAATGAGGTCACAAATCTACTATAAGGAATTAACTTATAGGAATAGGTAATAAGATGTAATGGATGCTCTACAAATAGTACAGATGTGCCATCTGTCACAATCAAATATGATCTAATATCGACAACTATAGGCACATCTGTACTATTTGTAGAGCATCCATTACATCTTATTACCTATTTCTCTAAGTTAATTCCTTATAGTAGATTTGTGACCTTATTTGCGGGTGTGTAAATGCCAGGCCGCCCCTGTAACACACTCGCATACTTATTTACAGTCTATTATTATCTATTATTATCCATTATCGTCAGAGTATTGCTACAGGCATAATCTGTACTATTTGAATAAGCATCCACCACCTCCTATTACCCTTCTGTAGTTTATAGACACCCAGCTGCCCCTGTAACACTTCTATATACTAGTACACAGTTGAGTAATACCTCTCACCATGAGATTATTGCTACAGGCATAATCTGCACAATTCTTACAATTTGTATAAGCATCCACTATTTTCCTCTACCTGTCTTTAGTGTATAGACGCCCGGCCGCCCTTGTAACACACCTATACACTTATTCATAGTAAAGTAATATTCAGCATTGTTTTATCATTGTTACAGACATAATCAGTACAATTCACACAACATCCACTATATACTATCGCTTATTTTCGTTTTTTTTTTTTAATCCCCTTTCAACAGATTTATTACTTCATTTGCATGTGTACAGATGCCTAGCCGCCCCTGTAACACAGGTGTATAGCTCCCCAGCCGCCCTTGTAACAGAGCTACATATTTATTCATTGTTAATTCAACATTAGACTTACGACCTTATTTGCATGTGTACAAACGTCCGGCCGCCTTTGTAACACATGCATATAGACACCCGTCCGACCATGTAACACACCTGTATATTGATTCAATGTCAACCTAACATTTGTATATTTATTTATTATTGTTAATTTAACCACTGCCATCTGTGCCCAGTACCCCTGTGTCAAATTCCTTCAGGACTTCATTGTATATAGCAATGACGTTAATGATCCAATTTGCGGGTGCATGGTCGTCTTGGCTGTCCTCGAAATACATCTGTCACTTCCCTTATTATTGTGTATCAACATCTGCCCACACTCCTCCCCTTACTCCTCGTCCTTACCATTCATAAGCCAGCTTGAGGAGTATGGGCGTAGGTCTGACGAAGGAGCCGCACATGCTCTGAAACGCGTTACCGCCCCTTCTCTACACTGACACCATCAGCCCTGTGTGTCCCTCAGTGAATACAGGATTCCCTGCTGCAGTAAATTTTGCATACTGCACTTAGAGGCGCCTTTCTTTTCCTTTTTTATATCTTCAGAGTTGGTTCTCCTCTGACCAAAGTGCTGCCAGAAGTGCCACCTCATCACTATCATCCCTCTGACCAGCTATCCACCTCCACCAGAGCGCCCTTATCTCCCCTTTGTTTTATTTCTCCTGCAGTTAATTGTGGGTTTTTCCTTGTATCCTGAGCAATTCTTCTGCCAGTTGTGGCTGCAATCTTTCTTGGTCTACCTGACCTTGGCTTGGCATCAAAAAAGCCAATAATTTTCCACTTCTTAATAAGTAATTAAACAGTACTAAAGAAAAATAGGTATCCTATATGCTAACGCCCTCCGCACGAGGAACACCTCCACCGCGCCACTGATTCCACAAAAATCAAAAAATTAATAAATAAATGTGTTACTAAATAAATAACTAAATAGATAAATATGCACCAATGAAAGTGATTAAACAATACTCAACACTAGTGACAGTGATTATATGGTAAATGGTGAAGACCAAAAATGTTGAGCTGCCCCCTTCAATGTACAGTATAAATCAATAATATATTTAATCCTACATATCGGTTAATAGACCACAAAGATGGTACACCGACACCTAGGCTAAATGGAAGGCGCTCAAAAACAAAACGTGTATACCTTACAGTGTACAATAATGGTGACAACCTCTTAATAATCAATGAGTTACCTAAATAAAACAGTGTACTTTGCAGTGTGCAATCATGGTGATAACCTCTATTCGTGAGTCATTCACCTAAATACAATAGTGGTGATACCCTCTTTTAGGTGAATCAATCAACTAAGTATAACACACTGAAATACCAGTGACCCACAAAAATGTATATAAATATATATATAACCTGTAAAAAATAAGTTTAAAAATAAACATACAAATGTATAATGTGACCATATACATTAATATACACATAAAAGTGACAGCAACTAGAAAAATGAACACGTGCAAGTTTTCTAATTCATGCTGCAAAAGTGAGATACTTCATCAGGGGCGTGGCTGTGAGTTGTAATACAAAAGGGGCGTGGCTGTGAGTTGTGACGTACATGCTGTCAGCCACACAGGAGGATAGGATTACGAGCGCACGGAGGGACGGAGGTGTACACAAATATTGGTACTATTTAATTGCATGCCACAAACATTTTGGTGCATGCAATATATTGACCCCGCCCCTTCTCCATCCAACAATGAGCAGGGGTTTGTGGGGATGATGGGGGGGGCAGTTTCTCATTTTCGCCCTGGGCACTGGATGACCTAGTCCGGGCTCTGCCCTCAGGGAATTGAACCTGGGCAGATTCCCTCATTGCTACCTGCCAGTAATGTTTCACTGTAATGACTATGGTTCCACTTTAACATCACCAAGTAGTCATGCTTGGAACATCTGTAATACGGTAGCTGAATTCCTTCTGAGAATGCACATTTTAGAACATAGCTGATAATAGTAGTTATCTACTATTAGCCATCACTTTGACAACAAGGTTTTGCTGTGATTACCTCTATATTACTTGATATTCCAAATACTCACCATTAATAATGTGTAGGACATATTCCTTAAATGGTCCGTTTATTTTATTCGGCTCATCCCATGTACATGTAATTGTTGTATTTGTTGAGTGACACCTCAAATTCTGTACTTTTCCAGGTGCTGTGTATACATGAGGTAAAGGATATTAGTTGTGAAACAAAATTAAATTGAATTATAGTTCTGATTGTACTGGAAAAGAAATCACTAAGCAAACGTAAATTCATGGTATAAAACATTTAGGAACTGATTTACTAAAATATATTGCAAGGTAAAATGTATGTTGGCCTGATTTTCTTGAGTATGTAGTATAGTGAAGAAAAGTGCACCTATGTTCAATTCCAGAGCTGAGTCTTATTTAGGGGAATTTAAAAAACAGAGCTTATTTGCATGATTTCATGCTTTCAGTTAACAGTAACAGGTGGACATAAGCTGGCCACACACCATACAATGTGATTGTACAATCTCTATGCAATCTCCCATAATATTTACCAAA
This sequence comes from Lithobates clamitans, assembly GCA_037952925.1. Taxonomy (NCBI): domain Eukaryota; kingdom Metazoa; phylum Chordata; class Amphibia; order Anura; family Ranidae; genus Lithobates; species Lithobates clamitans. Next base: position 7,024,435 of record JBBGZY010000430.1, on the reverse strand, counting down.
ATAATGTAATCCGAGGGCAATCCTAAACAACACATAATTGATAGTAGATTTATAGGAGATTATACAATCAGATTGTAACGTGTACGATCAATAGTAGGCAGGCCATAGACAGTGTAAATGTCTTTCCTGCAATCACGGGTTGCAGGAAAGAAATTTGCATGATTCCCCCACCAACACAGATAGTGCTGACAGGGGAATCCCTCCTGCCGAGCAATTGTCTATACCTGGGGGAGGGGGGCAAGCGGAGGAAGCCGTCCCCGCCGGGAGAAAACAGTGATTATTGCTAGCTGCTATGGCAGCCAATAGTGATAGTTGCAAGTAAATCCGGCAGGCTGGTTGTACCCAAGTTAATCAATTGATCAACATCCAGCCTGCCCACACACAGTTTGAATTGATCGGCCTTAAGTTCCCTTCATCTAACTTCATTCTTTAGTATATTGGTACTGATTCGCTGCAAATATTGTGAAGCGCTACCTCACCCAACTACTCCCTGTTGGGTTCCAAAAAGTGAATAAATTGATCAGTGTAAACCAATAACCAATCTACAATATCCCATAAAGATCACAGTATGCTATAATACAAAAAAATTAAACAAAAATAAGTCCATGAATTAATAGCAGTCAATACAAGTGATAAGCTTAACCACATGCCGACCAGCGCACAACGATACACAGAAAACATAAAGTGAGTGCAGCGCTAATAATACTGTGAAAAAAACACAAAAAATTAAAAATGTGTCAAATATTCAGAAGTGGTGAAAATCTGAGTAAGTGAAAAGGGAAAACTAAAGCAGAGTTCCAATGTAAATATAAGATATTACATAAATAATGAGCTTAATTGGACAATGTATGATCTATAAATGGCAAATGACATATACCAATACCAAATATAGTAATAAATGGTCCAAAAAGTATGAATGATGAAATCCACCAACATAATTCAAATGAATAAAAAGAGGTATCCGTGAAACATCACAGCTTGACAGTGAAAAAATACAATCAGAAAGTGATATAGGAATGTATAAACTGAAGTTTAACCAAAGTCCCAATATTAATAGACAGTGATTCAAAAGACATCCATGTGGGTATGAAGATAAATTGTAGTCATGAAGTTGTGAAGAAGAACCCTTCCTCCAAGTAGACTTGTATACCTGAAGTGAGTATGTAGTCTCCTTACCCCACAAGATAGCCTGGCAGAGGAAGCTCGAGGAGACGCCGCCATACTATATATTGACACACCGCATGTTTATCAGCTCCATGTCGTAAGTGCAATTTACTTGAGTCTAATAAATATCCTTTTAAATACTGCACTATGGGCGCAATTTTTGTTTATCTTTTCGAGTGTTAAAGACCCAGGAGTTGGAGACATCCACTAATAGGTTTTTGGGAGACCGAATTCCCTGTGCTTGGTGAGACCGCTGTTGTGGTCATCTTGTGGGGTAAGGAGACTACATACTCACTTCGGGTGTACAAGTCTACTTAGAGGAAGGGTTCTTCTTCACAACTTCATGACTACAATTTATCTTCATACCCACGTGGATGTCTTTTGAATCACTGTCTATTAATATTGGGACTTTGGTTAAACTTCAGTTTATACATTCCTATATCACTTTCTGATTGTATTATTTCACTGTCAAGCTTATGTGATGTTTCACGGATACCTGTTTTTATTCATTTGAATTATGTTTGTGGATTTCATCATTCATACTTTTTGGACCATTTATTACTATATTTGGTATTGGTATATATCATTTGCCATTTAGAGATCATACATTGTCCAATTAGGCTCGTTATTTATGTAATATCTTATATTTACATTGGAACTCTGCTTTAGTTTTCCCTTTTCACTTACTCAGGTTTTCACCACTTCTGAATATTTGACACATTTTTAAATTTTTGTGTTTTTTTCACAGTATTATTAGCGCTGCACTCACTTTATGTTTTTTTTACAGATTGGAGTTTGTTTATAGAGCTTTTTGGTGCTGGCAGCTTTATTTTTTCTGATTCATTTTAATTTTTTTCTTTTTTTACATATTGTTTTTGAGCGCAACGTTCACCATCTGTTTTTTTTTCTATCACGACGATATGGGTCGGCACAATGGCACGGCTGGGCAAATGGGCGTACAGGCACGTCCCCTTTAAGACGCGGCATTGTGGGCGCCCGCCGCGTGCTCCGTGACTGTGCCCGCGGGTCCCGCAGACTCGATGTCTGCCGGGTGCCCGCGATCGAGTCATAGAGTGGTAGAACGGGGGGATGGAAATTTGGCATTTTTATATTGTAGGCCTGTAATTCTTATGCCCCGTACACACGATCGGACATTGATCGGACATTCCGACCCAAAATCCATGGATTTTTTCAGACGGATGTTGGCTCAAACTTGTCTTGCATACACACGGTCACACAAAGTTATCGGAAAATCCGATCATTCTGAACGTAGTGACGTAAAACACGTACGTCGGGACTATAAACGGGGCAGTAGCCAATAGCTTTAATCTCTTAATTTATTCTGAGCATGCGTGGCACTTTGTGCGTCGGATTTGTGTACACACGATCGGAATTTCCGACAGCGGATTTTGTTGTCGGAAAATTTTATAGCCTGCTCTCAAACTTAGTGTGTCGGAAAATCCAATGGAAAATGTGTGATGGAGCCTACACACGGTCGGAATTTCCGACAACAAGGTCCTATCACACATTTTCCGTCGGAAAATCCAACCGTGTGTACAGGGCATAAGGAATAACACACTTAAATGTGTCCAAACAAGAGTCTAGTAGACATCCCGGGTATGATAAAATTTGAAAAACTAAATCATAAATTATAATATAATAAATACTGTAACTATAGATAATTATAAGAAATAATAATATAATAATAATAAAAATTATTCAATAATGTAATCAAATCAAAAACACTGAAATTTGCTCAGTTGCAGAATTGTCACTGTCGTTACTTTCAGTGTTTGATGACGGATCTCCCCACAAATCACTATCACTCAATTCTGCAAGTGATTCTAATTTATTATCGCTGTTTTCTAGCTGGTCTAAAATCACTTTTGATGTAAAGGGACATTTTTTGGTTGCTATGGACAACCTCCAGTTTCCAGGCAGAAAGAATAGTATTTATAATATAAAACTGCATGCAGGACACTGGGCAGATCACTAGGGACAAAGGGGATGTGTAATTACTTGATACAGTACTGTAATCTGTAAGATTACTGTGTACTGTATCTATACTGTGTTTTTTACTTTTTGAATTTGGCGCCGAACTCCGTCCCCATGCGTCGCAACGCTCGCAGGGAACGGAGCTCGGCACTGTGACTTGAGCGAGACACGGCAGCTCGCAGATCACAGCGGGGAGACATTGCAGGATCCTGGGGACAAGGTAAGAAAGCTCTTCCCGGATCCTGCGATGCAATCCTGAGTCTGGCTCGGGGTTACCGCTTTTGGTACTGAAATCTCACCCCGAGCCAGACTTGGGATTACCATGGAGTTTAACCCGTTCCCTGCCAGTGTCATTTACACAGTAATCAGTGCATTTTTATAGCACTGGTCGCTGTATTAATGCCAATGGTCCCAAAATAGTGTCAAAAGTGTCCGATGTGTTCGCCATAATGTCGCAGTCACAATAAAAATCGCAGATCGCCGCCATTACTAATAAAAAAAATTAATAATATAAATGCCATAAATCTATCCCCTATATTGTAGACGCTATAACTTTTGCGCAAAACAATCAATATACGCTTATTGAGATTTTTTTATTTTTTTTTTACCAAACATATGTAGAAGAATACATATTGGCCTAAACTGAGAAAGACATTTGTTTGTTTAACCACTTGCTTACTAGGCACTTAAACCCCCCTCCTATCCAGACCAATTTTCAGCTTTCGGCGCTGACGCACTTTGAATGACAATTGCGCGGTCATACAACAAATGAAATTTTTATCATTTTTTCACCACAAATAGAGCTTTCTTTTGGTGGTATTTGATCACCTCTGCGGTTTTTACTTTTTATTAAAAAAATGTAAAAAACTGAATTTTTTTTTTAAAAAAAGTTTATTTTTTTATATTTTGTTATAAAAAATTTTAAACGGGTAATTTTTCTCCTTCATTGATGTACGCTGATGAGGCGGCAGTGATGGGCACTGATAGGCGGCAGTGATGGGCACTGATGGGTGGCAGTGATGGGCACTGATGGGTGGCAGTGATGGGCAGCACTGGCAGGTGGCACTGATTGGCACTACAGGTGGGCATTGATAGGTGGTACTTGTGGGCATTGATAGGTGACACTTGTGGGCACTGTTAGGTGGCACTGTGGGCACTGTTAGGTGGCACTGTGGGCACTGTTAGGTGGCACTGTGGGCACTATTAGGGGGCACTGTGGGCACTATTAGGTGGCACTTTTATTGGGCACTGATGAGGCAGATGTGCCTCTTCCACTTGGGGACCGATGTCCCTTACATCTGAGCCGGTGATCGGCTTTTTTTTCTACTCGCGCTGTCAGCGTGAGTAAAAAAACAAAAAAACGATTACCGATCTTTTGTTTACATAATGTGATCAGCTGTCATTGGCTGACAGCTGATCACATGGTAAGGGGCCGGGACCGGCCCCTTACACAGATCGGTGATCAGCCGAGTCTCAGTGACTCGGTGATCATAACGCGCCCGGCGCGCGCCCTTCAGGGCGCGCGCAGGGAGCGTGCACAGGGGAGGCCGTCATATGACGGCCTCCCGGGAATGTAGGTCCGCGCTGTAGCCGTCATTCGGCTATAGCGCGGATGCCAGATGGTTAAATATTTTTGGGGGATATTTATTATAGTAAAAAATATTGCTTTTTTTTCAAAATTGTTGCTCTTCTTTTGTTTTTTAGCGCAAAAAAATAAAAACGCAGAAGTGATCAAATACCACCAAAAGAAAGCTCTATTTGTGGGGAAAAAAGAATGTCAATTTTGTTTGGGTACAACGTTGCACGACTGCACAATTGTCAGTTAAAGCGACGCAGTGCCGAATCGCAAAAAGTGCTCTGGTCAGGAAGGGGGTAAATCCTTCCGGGGTTGAAGTGGTTAATATGGTGATTCATCAATTCCAATCAATACGTGCTCTCTTCTTAGTGCAAGTATATAGGTATCCAATAGTGACAATCCAAATAATAATTAAGGCTGTGCTGGATATATACCCCTAAGGTGAAGGCGCCATTGGACCCGATTGTGGGTCTTTTTGGGAGGTGAGCACATAGGGTGACTAGTGGAGGGCACTGCGGTGTGCACAGCCTTAATTATTATTTGGATTGTCACTATTGAATACCTATATACTTGCACTAAGAAGAGAGCACATATTGATTGGATTTGATAAATCACCATATTAACTGTGATCTTTATGGGATATTGTAGATTGGTTATTGGTTTACACTGATCAATGTATTCACTTTTTGGAACCCAACAGAGAGTAGTTATGTGAGGTAGCGCTTCACAATATTTTTGTTATTTTGTTTATTTATGTGGGAACACCTGCTTTTTTGAGTAGCACCTCCTTCACTTTTACACGTGTTCACAATACATTACACCTAGTAGCACAAAAGTTACTCATATTTAAGGTGAAGATAACTTATGTTCACTTTAAACATCCAGTCATGTTTAAAGAGCTTTGTAAAAAAAAAATAGAGCTACTTCACATGGTTGGGGGTTTGAATAGAGCACAAGATCACTTCAGTTTATGGATTAAAATGTATTTCAGGACAAAGAGAGAATAAATATTTCCCATCCATAAAAAAACTGCATGTAAAAAAAACCAATGCTGGTAAATGCCTTAGAGGGGAAGAGGGAGGTTCAGGGTTAGATTTGAGTCATGCCTCGACATACATTTTAATAAGGTACAGAACACTAAATTAATGCTGGTAAAAGTGAGCAAGGTTTGTCCTCAATGGTACATTTATAATTTCTTGCTAGTGTATCTATGTGCAGACATTTGTACAAGCACAATTTAGGGAATGAGACTGCAGGAAAATTGGGGTACTTAGTTATTCATTATGTTAAAAAAATTTTTTATACCAAACCCCTCAAAACAGCAATCAGCCGCACTGCTTGTGTAAAATGCATTTATTTAATACAGCAATATGCAAAATACATAAGATATATATATGTTTCCATTCTTAATATGTCACCCATTTCTTAGATTTAGAAGAGTCCAATTCACAAGACAGGCAAGTGTGATGGGCTCTCAATGGAGCTGGTTCACACATGCACGGGGCGGCCGCGGTCCGGATTGAAAAGGGGTGCGGTGCATCTTTGGATCCTGTTTAGGTACAAATTCAGGCAAACATTCGGACCTGAAATGCACCTTAACTGGTGTACAGGAACGCACCAGACCCCAGACACGAACCCGCGGCCGCACATGTGTGAACCCGGCCTAACACCTCAACCCCTAAAAACAACAAAAAATCCAATATAGCTCTCAAGGAGCCCTCTGTAATTACTAATTAAAATGGTTTATAAACCATGTAAATAAATAAAGATATCACAGTTGTAGTAACACATTAAACTAATTGCACCTAAAAATACCAAAAGGTGTTCAGCAAGAGCACCTACAGTATTTAAGGATAACCCGGATTCTATAAATATATGCAAGATACTATAACCTTGATACCAATAGTGACCACAAAAGTGACCAAACAAAAGTGTTTATAAAATGTGCACTAATCACAAATACTAAACATTTTGACAAACTGTTTACATACCATGATACAAATTAAGCTATTCTTATTGCAGAATTATATGGGTATGAGCTCTCAGAATGTAACCACATGTGTGTCCAGTCCCTTTCTCTTTTGTTATCCTTGCACTTATTGCCTTTATGGTAGTTTTGTATGTTTGAGCTATATTGGTTAGGATGTTCACAGTTATGTGAGATGCCCTATACAAATGCTCTTCACTGCATTGTATAAAATATTTAGGGTTTTGTGTACAATTCGGGGGCATCCAAACCTCTTGGGGGTATAGGAACCAAATGGTAGGTTTATAGGAAAGGATTATCTGCATTATTAACCACCAAATGGTAGGTTTATAGGAAAGGATTATCTGCATTATTAACCACTTCAGCTCCGTAAGGTTTTACCCCCTTTTTTGCGATACGGCACTGTGTTTAACTGACAATTGCACGATCATGCAACGCTGCACCCAAATAAAATTAATGTCCTTTTTTCCCCCACAAATAGAGCTTTCTTTTGGTGGTATTTGATCACCTCTGTAGTTTTAATTTTTTGCGCTATAAACAAAAAAGGAGCGACAATTTTGGAAAAAAATAGATCTTTTTTTCTTTCTGCTATAAACCATATCCAATAAAAAAAATGGAAAAAAATCAAATTTCTTCATCAATTTAGGCTAATATATATTCTGTTACATATTTTGGGAAAAAAAATCCCAATAAGCATATATTGATTGGTTTGCGCAAAAGTTATAGCTTCTACAAACGATGGCATAATTTTATGGAATTTTTTTTTTTTACTAGTAATGGCGACGATCAGCGATTTTTTTAGCAGGACTGTGACATTGCGGCAGACAGATCAGACACCTAACTGACACTTTTTTGGGACCACTGACACTAATACAGTGATCAGTGCTAAAAATATGCAGTGTTACTGTACAAATGACACTGGCAGGGAAGGGGTTAACATCAGGGGTGATCAAAGGATTAACTGTCTCTCTAGGAGGTCCTTGCTAACTGTGTGGGGGTTGCTCTGACTGGGTGAACACAGAGATTGGTGTTCCTGATCTCCATCTTCTTCCCTGTCAGAACGGTGATCTGCCTTGTTTACTCCCGGTACCGATCGCGGGTGGCCAGCGGACATCGGATCCACTGGACCCGCTGATTGGCATACCCTGTGTCTCGCACGCCACCCAGTGGATATTGCACAAAATGACACACAGGTACCAGATTTTGCGCAATAGAGCCGACCTGCCGAAGTACATATGCGGTAGGCGGTTGGCAAGTTGAAAATGTAAAAATCCATTTGATGTGGCAGATGACATGCAAATAATATTGCCCATAACTGCACTTTTATTTCATGTTTTGATTACAAAAAAACAACAGGAAAACACACTAGCTGTAGCTAGCTTGCATATCTGTGATTTCCATTTTTTGTTTAATAAAATATGATACATATAAAATCCGTATGATTGCTTTCAGCTGTTCTTTTTCTAGCTATCCATATAAAGTAAAACCAAAAATTCTTAATAAGACTAGTGATGATGATTTTTTACAGTCTAATAAAGGTGATATTTTAAGCAAACCACTGGGGGTCTGTAATAGTAAAAGCTAAATTATTCTTTTGTTTTTGTTATTAAAATTAGACTACCAGAACTTTTACACAGATTACCTGCAGCATCTGCCAAATAAACACAAGATCGCAACCATCATGAATAGGAGTAAAAATGTTACAGGGGTTCTTATCCTTCCTTCCTCTCTCTATCTATGGCTTAACATGCACTTTAACGTGGTTTGGAGCCACAAGTGTTGATGTGCTTACATTAACGGGTATCCAGAAATTAAATTATGTAAGTATTAACATCCCTGTATAGAGTTTAGTTGGTAGAAAAGTTAGATGTATAGTACAGTAGGTGACTTTTATCTTTTACACTGAAAAGCTACTTAAAATGAAATTATAGGTAATGATTAAGAATCACAATTTTCGTGAATCAGATGGTCACATGTCAGTGTTACCAAATAAAATGATATTTTTCCAGTAAAAAAGTGCTTTATTCGGGTCATAAATAAAAATGCAAAGATGACATGGTCTCTTACCAGAAGCATTTTGGATGTTTAACATCAATAGTTACCACACATAGCCTATTGTGTTTTGTTATACAGATCTTATCATTTGCTGTTTTTTCTCATGCCTTTAAAGCATTTTAAAGGCTTAAGGTCATCTTTCAAATTTTACTAATTATATTTACTGATAAAATTGTTTTTTATAACTTTATTCATTTATTTTGTGTAACTACCCAATCAGTTTTGTTTGTTTTATCCAGCAGGCTTTTCCCTTTCAATTGGCAATATTACATTATATATAAATACTGTACCTCATTGCAATTTATCAAAAAAAAATTGATGACATAAGCTTTACATTATTAAGACAATATTACCTGCAATCTTTGTTGTTATATTTTCCATTTCTGTTTTTTTTACTTCTCCTTCGTACGATACATTTGAAACACAACTGTAATTTGTGTAAGGCATCAAATGGACTTTTTCTCCCCCAGAGAATGTTGCATTTTTTTCTGAAAAATAATGTATAAACATTGTATTGTTTCACAAACCTTGTTAACATTGTTGACACTAAAGACAGTTATTATTTGGTATATCCTTAAGGATATGTTAGTAGTTAGCTGCTTTTAGCATCTAACATGTTTGTAGTCCTTGACTGAAGGGGTAATGTACAAATTCAGAAAGTAAAAATGCAGCTGTGGTAGAAAAACAATTCTTCATTTGTCATGAACATTTAGGGCTCTTCACACTTCCTACATTGGGTTGCATTACTCAAGGTAGTCCCATTGCAAGGACAAGACAAACAGCCTTATTTTAAATTGTGCAGGTCTACACTAATACCTTTTCCTGGAAATACATAGAACATGTTGAATTTTATCACAGCATTTTGCAAGGTGTCACAACCTGCTGCAACACACCATAGAAAAAAGTGACCTCATGCTTAAACCCAGGGAGAAAAATATGAAAAATATTTGCACCGTAACACATTACGGTAAATAAATGCACACAGCACTGTAGAAACTGTATGTCAGCACATGTTAACACACATGCATTTTGCAGACACTGACACAAGCTAAGTGATTTGAACAAGCCCTAAGAGCCCATTCACAAATATGCATTTTAACACACATTAACATGTGCATAAGTTGCTATTGTTTTTAATGGTGCTTGTACACATATATTATATAGCAAACTTCCTGGTATAGGGTGGCGATGCTTTCTCACCATATTGTATGTATGGAGGAGCAGCATTGTCACAAGTACACTAGAGTTATGGCAAGATCCACAGGTAATCTTCTATATTTGCAAGAAGTGTACTTGAGCCTGAAAGGTACTTGGGCCTGAAAAAAGAAAATTAATGCAGCCACCACTTCTAAGGACTGGTAAGCTACAGTATATTTTTGTTCTTGGGTTTAGATACACTTTAACAGGTGAGTTAATCGTTTCTCTGTCCCTCACCTTTTCCTAATTTTTAACTAACTCCAAATTAACCTCCTAGCACTTGATCCTAAATGTAACCCGTATGCTACTCCCTAATGCTAGCTTAACTCTGAAAAGTTCAAGTAGAAACAAAGGCAGTTTGGCATTTTGCCTCAATTTGGATAATTTTTGAGTAAGGGATTGTTATAAACAATGTCAATTTTTTTTGTTTTTTTTTTTTTTGTTTGTATCTGTGTTCCAATGGGGAGATTTTCATTCACTTCCTGTCTATAACCAAAACAGGAAGTGAGAGGAAATTCCTCCAAAGTGAGGGAAATCCCTGGTAGTCAGCACAGTCACAAGGGCTAGTGCCCTCATCAGAAGATTTCCTCTTTATTTCTGTTCTGGTGACAACTCAACATTTGGGATTTTATTTTACTTTCACTTTTGGTGATAATGGTCAACTGGACAAATAGAGAGGGGGAATCTCCCTAATGGTTGCACAGGCAGCAATAAAAACCTGACAGGTGTTCTAATCCCTCTCCACTCTATCCAAAAAGAAAAAAAAATGCCTTAAGTTATACTTTAAGTGTTGTGTTGAAAAGGCTAACTAAAAGCGGAGTTCCACCCAAAAGTGGAAGCTCCCCTTACCTGCTTACCTGGTTACCTGTTTTTGACAGGTACCCATCCCCACTTAATGGGAGACTCCTCCTTCCCCCACCGCTGGGCCAGTTAGAAAGCACAGTGCGCTTTACACATGCGCAGTTTTCCTTATCACGAATGGCGGCGGCAGCACCCGAGAGCCAATCCGAAAATCAGCTGGGGTGCCGACATCACGGGAACTCTGGACAGGTAAGTGTTTTAATATTAAAAGTCAGCAGTAGGGTTGTCCCGATACCGATACTGGTATACCGATACCGAACATTTGTACTCGGGCAAATGCTCCGATGCATAATCTGATACCTGGACAGTCAGGGGTGATCGGTGCAACGCTGGGGAGGAGTTACAATCATCGATCTCCCTGACAGCCGCTTCTCCTTCTCTCTTCCGTGGCTTTCGGCTGCTTTATTGAAACGTATACAGGGAGATCAGTGGTTGTAACTCCTCCCCAGCGCCGCACCGATCACCCCTGACTGAACATTGTATTATGTTTGGAGTGATTGGGAGGTTTGCAGCAAATGATATATATGCTTTTATACAAACTATACAGAAAAACTCCAAAAATCTGACAAAATCACCAGAGAAAATAAATATATTTCACTACATGTAATGGGGTGGATTTACTAAAGGCACCAGAGCTTAGTAAATGAGGAGAAGCTCTACTGACTTCCATCATCCACTCATGTGCAAGCAAAAATGCATTTTTTTAATTTTCCTTGCATTTGATTGGGTATTCTTTGTAAAGCAAAGTTTTACCTCATTTACTAAGCTCTGGAGCAATTTGTAAATTGTACAGCCTATTTGCCTTAAAATAGAACTAATGGCACTTTTTTTTTTTCATTTTGGATAGAGTAAGGGAGGGTTATAACCCCTATCAGTTTTTTATCAGTTTTTTGCTATTTGTGTCCCATTGGAATATTTCCCCTCTATTACTTTTCTGAGGAAAACCCCAAACTTGGGATTTTCTTTTTCTTTTATTTTCAATGATAATGGTGAACAGGACAAATATAGAAAGGGTGAATCTACCTAATTGGGGCACACAAAACAATAAAAACCTGACAGGGGGTTCTAATCCACCTCCACTCTATCTGAAACTAAAAAAAAAAGTTTTTCCTTTAGTTTTATTTATTCCAGATTTTCATATTTAGTTTTATATGCATTATTGTTGGGAGAACTGATCCAAAAAGGTAGAGACTACTCAAAATTTGCTATTATATTTTTGCATTCCTTAAATACTGCATGCCTGGACCACTACAGGCATACCCCACTTTTAAGTACACAATGGGGTTTATTTACTAAAGCTGGAATGTGCAAAATCAGGTTCACTTCAGCATAGAAACCAATGAGCTTCTAACCCCAGCTTGTTCAATTAAGCTTTGGTAATAAAACCTAGAAGCTCATTGGTTTCTATGCAGAAGTGAGTCTGATTTTGCACTTTCCAGCTTTAGTAATTAAACCCCACTGTGTACTTAAAAGTGGGTTATTCCTGTACTTACTGTATGCATTTAATTATTTATTTTCCTTCTGCAAATTGACTTGAACCCATTTTCATGTGATATTAACTGACAGTTTTGAGCGTTTTGTGGTAAATACCACCAAACGGCATAGTGAATTGACAATTTCTAGATCGCATGCAATATTTAGGGAAAATGTTTCCGAACACCTAAATACCACATGTGAGATGCTTTTGTGAATGGAGCCTATTGTTCCTTACAAAGATGGACCCATCTCTCTGCCTCCATTATTTTATTCACTGCCAAGATCCACTCTTAGATCGATGGTGGTTGGCCTTGTTTCCAAAGTCAAGGAATCGGTTCCTTAGCAATGTTGAGGAGATGAGGGGAGTAGAAATAGCAGGGGATTGTCTGGGAGACATTCACTTGTAATTTCTCCAACTAGCCTGCATATGTCCAAAAAAGGTTTAAATTTAGGAAAATCCCACCATATATGGAGGAACATACCACACTGGACATAAGCCCTCCATCTGGTGTCAAGGACAGCAGGGCAAATGTATGCACGTTTAGTAGGGACACAATAACATCTGGTAAAGAGTTTTTAGTATGACTCCTGTATTCTAGAACCGAATAAAAAATGTGGGCAAGCGAATAATTTTATCCTTTTGGTGGTCTGTGTTAATAACATCCAGTTTTGATTCTCATTCTCTAAAAAAGTACAGGCTTTCTCTGGGCTGCTCATGTAGAGCCAGTTTATATGAGAGGGACAAAAATCTCTTATGGATGGGTCTCCAGTTAAAAATGGAGGGAAATAATGGGTCATTCTGTGGTAACAAAAAAGTGGCACAGTTGACTCTATTTATCTAAAGGGAACTATCCGTACACTACACATAGAAATTCTAAAAAAAACTTAGGCTGGTCATAGATTTTGCAATTCTCTTTATCAATGCCCATTACAAATGACAGGTGGACAGGTGTTGTTCAGAGGAAAACCAGGGGAAGCCTCCTAGTGGGGTTAGCAAGGAAAGTGATTGGGTGCAAAGACCATTTATCACAAAAAACAAATATTCCTGCGCCACAGAAAATAAGTGTATAACATAATCCTTCATCCACAAAGCTGCTGCTGTATAATTATCAAAAAAAGTGTATATAATATCCAATTAATTAATACCAGTTTTCTGTGTGTATAAGGTTATATATCAATAAAATTATTATCAACCAATGTGTGTCAGTTGATTGTTATCAATAACAAATAAAGATCTGGATCATGTGACACCTGTATATCGATTAGCAAAAAGGTACTTATAAATATTTTTTTTTTAATTTTTTAAATAACTAAAATGCCATCATCCCTATACAGAAATAGAATAGACAATGTTATATTAAAGTGTGTGTTTATATCACTCTAAGTATACTTTGTATTTGTTTTCATTCATTTGATTGTGATATGTGTATTCTTGGCTTTCATTTTTGTTTTACTTTTTAGTCACTGACATATTTTATTTCTGTGAAAAAGTGTAAAAAATTAGGCTAATGAAGAGCCAGAAACATGTCCAGAATAGTTAAAAGTTTCCTCTATAACCCTCAGGAGCCATTTAAAGCCATTGAACCACCTTCATTTTATCTTCCCTATTGGCTACAATGCATTTCACTATAATGGTGAAAAATCACTGACATTTCATTGAATTTAAAAAGTTGAACTCATCCCTACTTAACAGCTTATAAATATTTGTTCTTAGCCTTTAAATTGCTTTTTTTTTGTATTGCCTGTATATCACATTACCAGTCGCAGCCAATGTTAATGTGCTATTGTCAATGTGCTTCTCTCTGTGCAAGGCACAATGACTGCTGAGCTGGCAGGTTTGTTAAAAAACAAGCGTATGTGATCACTATGATTAACTGTCATAGTAATATTCTGATTAGGAACCAGAGTGGATACTGACAACATGTTTTTTTTTTTTAAATTGGAGTTCTCTAAAGGAACATAGATTAAAGCTGTATTAAAACCCAAAACAAAAAATGTAATATATTGCAGTGTACCAATTATTAGCTGTGGCGGCTGCATTCGTTTTCACCCAGTGATCTGACCAGAAACACACTCCATGTATTAGAGTGCCCTCACCCTGGATGAAGGAGCACAGGGGGGCATATTTGGACAGTAGCATTGTCAGTCTTCTGGGAGGGTAGTGTTAAATGTACTAGCAGATTTAGATACACAAACAAATTAAAGCCAAACTCTAGCTAATACTTTATAAGCAATTACAGCAGCAGTTTTTGTTTTCTTTTGGGGTAAAAGGTTTTATATAAATAAGTAAAAGCACATCATTGTAAGTACCTTTGTTAGTGGTAAATGGTTTGTCTCATCTCTGTAACTGATACATTCTGCTGATGATCTCATTCTTTTGGAAAAACAACAGACTTACTGGCTGGATCCCCTGATGAAAATAGAAGAAAGCAAGCCTAAAAAAGCAAACTAATGCAGCCATCACATCTAAGAAATGGTAAGCTGCAATAGAATAAATGTTTGCTTTTGGGTTTAATACTGCTTTAATGTTCCCTCAAGAAGTAGAATCGCACAGGTAAACGCTCATCATTCTGCAGGCAAAGACCAGCAATTTAGCAATGGGCCGGTATCCCTATGTGCCATATATGTAAAAGAATGTATCCTCTTTACCAATGTTACATAATAATTTAACACGTATCCCTAAATATGCCCAAACTGTTATTTCTGTAGATCTTTAGATGAATTAGATTGGCAATTTGTGTCTGTGCCCTTTTAGCTAGCAGGAAATGTTTTGTGTGAAAGTATAGCCAGCACTTACCGTCAGTACAAGTGGTGTTTACAGTCACATTACAATTTGTTATGTTTGTCCAGGTGAAAGTGGCATCATATTTATCTGGAGTGATCTTTAAGTTCAAAATTTTAGGATCTGGAAAATAATTTTGTAGTTAGTATACTTATAAACTGGTAAATGCACACAGAGTTTGGATGTTTTATATACAAAATAATCAGTGGACTGGTAAGTATTTCAGCGCTCTGAAACAGACGTTTGTAACAGCTGCAGAATCATGGAGAAATGGATCTAAAATCAGTATGTGACTATCAATAGAGAAACGTGATGTTGTTACAGACTGCTTCAAAAACGCTGCTTACCAGGCTGTTCTACTCCTTTGATATCACAATAGGGAGTCACCTACCTGGAGCAAGCACATGGAGTCAGAGTTCTTAACCGCCATACTTGTTATGAATCTCTTTCTGGTTTTATTGCTGTCCCTGTTGGGAAGATGTCCCCTCATTTTCTGTCAGACAGGAAGTTAAAATCCCTCCAACAAGAATATAGTATTTGGAAGAAAAATTGGCTAGAGTTAGGGCTTGTTTACACTTGTGGTTGGAGGGCAGTACAAACAGGCTGTTGAATCATATTTTTACCACCACCTTAAGCTGCAAGGGCAGTCGGACATGCCCCCCCCCCCCCTGTCGTGTTTAGCGGGCAGTACTGCTGCCAAACACGACCCATTCAGGTGAAAAGGATGATGCAGCATTTATGAGGTTAAACAGGAGGTGAGGAAGCAAAATATTGCCTCCTCCTCTACAAAAGCAGTAGAGAACTCTCACTTTGCAGTAGGAATGATCACATAACTTAATTAAAGCTCTACTTCCGGGGAAACAGTTAAATACACAGACGAAATACATGTATTATCCAGTACTGAGACTGACAGACGAAGACAACTAATCTTTATCTGCTGCAGTTTCCCTTTATTTTACAGGTCATTCCTCCACTCCCACACTGTGACTGGACAGTGAAAGGAGCAGCAGCATGCTAATGCACTTATCTTTCTTTCTGTCACTGTACTCTCTCTTCTCCATTCAGCATGCTCCTTGTACAGGAGTACACCTGATTAGCTCATTGTGCTGCTTATTCCTCCTCTTCTCTTAGCTCTGCTGTACAGTAGACTGTGTCAGATTCAGGTACTTACACTGCTTAGAATAAAAATAAATGTAATGATGTATTAATGATTACAGTGCTACATTAACGTGTAACAGAAAAAGGGGAAAGAAGGAAATGTGCCAAGCCGTCAATAGTATAGCACTGTTTATTAAAGGATCATGAACACACAGTAAAAATGCACTTACAAACATCCAAGATGACAGGCAACTGACAACTCAAGGTGGGACCATCAAGGGAGAGTCCAATCTGCATTTAAGCTGGCTTTCCTTCCCTCTCCTTTTTCTGTTACAGCCCTCTGAAACACATTGTCCTGGCTACTCCTTTGTGTATCCTTCCAGCTGCCTGCCCACCGAGTCACATGGTGGTAAGGGCAGCTCCGTGATCGCATGGCCGGAGAGTCTGTGTCAAGCGTTATGTACCACGCTGATTGAAAACTAAATGATTCAAAGACTGCTGATCACTCAGTTCTTGGTCTTCAGTGAACAAAGAGCAGTAACTGTCAGTCACCAGCTCTCTGCTCTGCCCCTCCAGTGCTCACTGGAGCACCGGGCTTGAGCCAGCTGGTGGTCCAGTCATCTGGGAGAATCATTACATTGAAGGCAGGATCTCTCTAGAGACTGGACCAGCTCAATGACATCAGCGGATAGCAGACTATCATCTAAAAATGTATCACAGGAGTACATAATCAACTGTACTCCTGTGATCCATAGGGAAAGTAGGGCCAAAAGAGCTTTGGTGCTCATGCGAACAGTGAACTGACCCTTTTATTTCCTGAATGAACAGAGCGATCACTTCTGTTCATTCATTACTGAAGTATAGTAAACACTGTACTATATTTCAGTTTGTGAATGAGCAGGAGTTTCCATACAGACTCCTATCTCATTCACCTACAGTGCAGCTGAGGCTGCAGAGATAGGGACTGTCTTCAGTCCCTTGCTTTGTCTCAAAAAAGAGTCTTTTCGGACCCCTCATGTCTCTCCAAAGCCCCCCCCTAAAAAAAATCTGTAAAAAATATTTTAAAAAATCTAATTGTACCTGTTAAAAAATAAAAATAAAAACCGCAGTAACACACATTCACATGGGCAGACCAATTTGGTCTGCCTGTCAGTGTTTTAGGCAGACCCGATCAAACCCTCCTTTATCCTTTATGGAGCGGCAGATGTAAACGGACTTGTGTCCGTTTACACCCGCCTATATCCAATCCGCTAAAAACATCCAGATGAAGTTCCCTATCTGTGTAGCGAATCAGATGGCAGTTGAATGTAAATTGACTGGTGGTCTGTTTACATCCCACCACCCATAGAGGAGATTGGGCTGTGTCTGTTCTGCATAAGCAGAGCAGAAACAGACCAGCCATCCGCCTGCTCAAAGGGGATCAGTGGACAGATTCCCCGCTGAGCAATCGTGTGGAAGAGGCCTAAGGGTAGATTTAGACATGCATCTAAGACTTCCTTGCCTCTGAAGCCCAATCGGCATTAACTTAACGTTCCAGCAGCTACTGACAGGCGGTGAGCAAGCCATCCGCTGCTTCCTCACGCTTGTTTTAACCCCATCTTTGCCGACAAATGCGCCGCAACCACATGTATTGCACGTGGTTGCGGGGAATTTGCAGCACTTCCCCATTGACTTGAATGTGTAGTATTTGGCAGGCAAAAAGCAACTTAGCAGAGGACGCAAAGGGACGCATTGCAGCCACAGCGTGTAAACACCCCTGTCTGCTGGCTATTGCACCTTAAGGCAGCTGCAGCTCAACAGCACATTTTTGCCACCCCCCAACCATAAGTCTAAACAAGGTCTAGGGCCTCTTTCACATGGGACATATTACAACAAGGTTGTATTTAGCTGCACAGCGTTGCACAAGTCTTCTGTGCATCCCCATGCAGGCAGTCCCATCAATGTCAATTGGGACACAGCGGCTGCAGGGGAATGCAAAGGTGTTCTGTGCATTCCTGTGTAGGCAGTCCCATTCATGTCAATTGGGATAATGTTTAATAAACATTTGCGCAAATATCATGGGGCCTTAATCAGTAGCACCTTCTTTTTATTCTACTGGTCATGTGCTTTCAGAAAATATAAGGTTTAGGAGTCTTTTACAAACTCTGAAAGCTGTAAGGGAAAAATAAAAAAGCAATGGAAAATATGCAAAAATGGTCCAGCCGGCTGAGTTTAAATGTAAGGCCTGGCAGCGAAAAGGGTAAAGTGACAGGAAACCTGAACGCTGGCTTTAAAGTTCAACTCTAGTCACATTTTTTTTATTTTTCAGACTGGGGTAGGAATAAAACTCTGTCAGATTTTTAATGCAATCTGTGACACCTTTAAAGAGGGATTTTGCTGAGATAGTAAGTAATGTTCAGTCTCCCCAGCTGAGCCAAAGAGTGCAATAAAATGCTTTTTATTTAATAAAAAGGGGCAAGAGTTAGAACAACTTCCAGGTTATTATTACTGCATGTGTCTTCGAGTCCGGGTGATATAGCTGGAGTTGAGTTTTAAAGTACTTCCAGAACAAATAACCCCACGCAAAGTTAGCAAATTGCTAGTCAAAAGTATGCAGGTTGACCTAACTTACCAGGTGGTACAGTCAAAGTTAAATTGACTGTAATTTTGCATCCATCTATTTGGCATTTGATAGTCGTTGGTTGACATTGATTAACACGGAATTCATATGAATCTAATTCGAATAAATATTCCCCTTGACGGGTAATGTTTTCACAGTGTATAGTACTGTTGATGGAGCGATTCTCTACATGTAAGATTTCCTTTGTATCGTTATAAAATGGCTGGCGGAATTTTACACCACCTGTCAGAGAATGAAATAAAAAAAAATTCACTTATGCGCTAAGAAAAAAAAAAAGTAAGACATAAGACTAATCACAGTATAAAAGGAAATATATTTTAATGTCAATAATACAGCATACAACTGCATGCCCAGCAAACAGCCCAATATACAATTTAACACATGTATAAGGTGTTGTGTCTGCCAAATCATTTGTACTTTTTTTCAGCTACTCTTGTGATCTACATACTCTTGTCTGCTGGACAAAACAGCCATATCTTTAAACACTACTGCAGTAACGCAGTGCAGCTTGGCCTATGACACACTGCCAGTATCCTGACATAAAAAAGGGACAGCAGCACATTAAGGGTATCACCCATTCCTTTTTAAAATTACATTATTTTGTTTTGGCAGTTCTACCTCTCATTTTATTTGACAAGTACAGTATCCACTCTTCCTGACAAAGAACCTCTACTTAAACTGATGGAAAAAAATCACCCAGTCCTATTTAGAGTTCAGTTATTGTTCTCGGTATTTCTACCTCATGAGGTATGCATTCCACAGATGATCCCATCTTACTGTACAGAACCCCTTCCAAAATGAAAATATTTTTTTTCTAATGTCCCATTACCCTTTTACAGTCCTTAGAATAAAAAGAACAGTTGCCAAGTTTTTAAACTGGCCTTGAAAGTGTGAATTAAAGCTTAATTCCAAGAATTTTGTCACTTTCTAAAAATTTGCAGGATTACTATGTAATTCCAACGAGGTGCATCTTTAATTTACATCTGACAGTTTTACTAAGCGCTGAAAGTACAGCTATTGTCACACCCCTGGTGCTCTGACAGAAAAGACACTGCCTTCTATTACAGGGAAGCTCTGCCCACCCCCTCCTATCTGCTACTCATTCACAAAATGCTTTGTATTTTATGAATGGGTTCACATATTACAAAGCTTTCTGTGATTGGACAGAAATAGGGCTGAGGTGGGAAGAGCAGTTGCATATGACTGCAGCTACAGAAACTGAGACCAGAAGGTCCAGCGTCAGACCACCAGAAGTACAGTGATAGCTTGGCTCTTGGCGCTCAGTAAATATAAAAATTGTAAGATAAAGAGATGAGTCCATGAGGTAACATTCATCTTATTGGACTTCATCCCTGGTAATCCAAAACATTTTACAAAGTGGCTGAATTCCTGAAGTTCAGCTTTAGGTCCCCTCTAAAGCTGTCCATACACCTTACAAACATATTGTACAATCTCTAGCCTTAAACAATCCATTTGATTTGAATCCAATTAGGCACCTGCACTACATACTTGTTATTAGATCTAAAGAAGATTGTACAATTAGACTGTAAGATGTATAATTCAAATTGATAATTGCCAGTCTTTCTAAGTTTTAAAACTATTTAGTGACTACATATTAATGTGTTAAATATGCTTCTTTTTACTGATCCACACAGCACAGTGCAATGCTTATGATTACGTACAGAATTTTGTAACATCATTTATCGGTTGTTGGTGCTATTTAAAAAACAGTGATAATGTTACAGAAGAGGTATCGGAATGTAAACTGGGATAGCCTCCTGACTGTGGCGGGGGAAATAGACATATGGCAGACTGTAATAACTTTATAGGTGGTTGCAGTACAGAGAATACATGAATGTCACAAATGCCTCAACCATTGTACTAATGGTTGACAAATGCCTTTATATTAACGACAGGACAGTTTTAAAGTTTGTAAGCAGTGTGCACCTTCTGTGTTAAAAATTTGAAAGAAATTCAACAACAACAGCAACAGTCCAAACACAAAATACTTACTGCATGTGTCTGAAATAGCTGCAAAGAAAAAGAAAAAAGCATAAGAGATTAGTTATTTGTAAAAATTACAAAACAAAATGTCAACATCAGTAAAATAGTTGTAATAACAGCATGGAGAAAATGATAAGACTGCATATCTTGCCTGTGTTTGGAATAGACTGTTCTATGTATGCTGCCATTCCCAGACTGCTGTCTGAAAAATACGAATGTCTTGCCATCGTGGCTACATTGCTTAATAGGCCACCAACTTGGGACAAGTATGGAGTACAGGAGTTCTGACTTACCTGGCTGCATACTTATGGCCTATACACATGATCTGAAAATCGGACAAAAAATGCCGCTTTCGACGCAATCGTACGAAGTACAGAGCTTTCGAGAGCCAATCACGACAGTTCATCCGATATTATTCGATCGGACAAGCACGAAAATTTTCCTCATATAATACCAGATTGTACCATTTTTGTTTAGTCAATACAGTTGTCGTACGAAAATACAATACCAATACATTACAACACATTACATCACTTCCGATTTTTTTTTTCTGTCATACAAGAATTTTCGTGACTTTAGTAACCTATTCAAGTTCTACTTGCGACTAGTTAGAGACAAACAAAAAAGTCGGATGATCTCTCGTCTGAATGTTCAGATCGTGTGTACGGGGCATAAAACTGGGCCACTGATTGACAATTGGTGAAGCCAGCAAGTTTAAATGACAGCCAGGGAACTACCAACTTCAGAAAAGGAGTGGGATGACAGCACAAGCATTTCTCAAATTTTAGTCTACTTATTAACTTGTTTAGAAAATGATGATAGAACAGTGCAGTTTTGTTGTATTGTATTTTGCATGCATGCCAAGCTATGATTGCAGTGGATGCAGGTATGCTTGTCACCTCCAGAGGTAGAAGGGGACACACTCGTGGCTAGTGTTGATTCTGGTGATGTGGACAGGTGGGAGTCAGAGCTGGTAGGACCTGGAATGTGGAAAGACAAACAAAAGTATGTCTCAGTACTTAAACCCAAAAAAAAAATGAATATATAGTAGTGTATATGACATGAATATTTTCCTGTTAGAAATAGAGAGCATGCCTAAGAATGCAGTGTAGATGTCTACAATCTAATGTACAGGACACTGAAAAAAAGTAAAACTGAAAAATGAAAAGTGATTTTTAATACAAAGAAAGTGGTATGCTATGAGAATGCATTTTATCTACAATGTATAGACTTAACACTTCCCCAACATGTGTCTGTTATACCATGCCTGTTCTCTTTGTATTGCTTCTATCTATCTATCTATCTATCTATCTATCTATCTATCTATCTATCTATCTATCTATCTATCTATCTATCTATCTATCTATCTATCTATCAATCTATCTATCGCAGCATGGTCAATTTTCTTCTTTGTATTCTACTTGGGAGCACAGCCTGACTGTAATCCAGCAGTCAGACTTGTGCTGACACAACCCCCTGCACATCTCTTCACTTGGAAGGTCAGTATACTGCCATTTCTCTGCCTCCTGCTGACACACCCCCTGCCGTTTCCATCCCCACCTCTATAAGTCTCTTATGCAGCTAAGAACAGAGGTCACTTACTTACTAAAAAAAATAAGAAATTATATATATATATATATATATATATATATATATATATATATATATATATATATATATATATATATATACACACAAATGTTTTGCCTTGCATTTCTATTTGACCTAGATTTTTTTACAAGGTAAGGATTCACATATACTTTAACAGCTTTACAGCCACCCCATAGCAGTTTTACTGCTACAGTGGTCCCCAAAAAAAGCATCAAAAGTATCAGTTAGGTGTCCAATTTGCAATATCGCAGTCTCACTTTAAGTCACTGATCGATGCCATTACTAGTAAAAAAATGTTTTAAAAATATCATATAGTTTGTAGATGCTATAACTTTCGTGCAAACCAAGCAATGTACACTTATTGAGATTTTTTTGGAGGATTCAATTTAGAGCACATTCATGTATACTTTTTACGCAGTGTCTTGGATTAATTCTTCCAAACTTGTAATCTAGTTTTAGCTTATTTCTTTTCTTTCTTTTTTTTTTCCCTTAACAGAAGAGATACTATATCTAAAGCTAAAAGCAAACTTTTTTTGGGTAGAGTAGGTAAAGGTTAAAACTCCTGTCAAGTTGTTTTCCCATTTATTGTGTCCCATTGAGGATAATTCCTTTAACTTCCTGTCTTATAGACACAACAGGGAGTAAGGAGTGTGAATGTCCTGCTAAACAAGTGCACCCGTTGGAAGGGTCAAATTTGTTGGGACATCCAAACATCTAACAATTTTTTTTCTACTTCCGCTACTCATGATTTGATGTCTAAAATTAAGACAGGTTCGCAAATTTAAATTACCGTAAAAATGTTTTAGTGTTACAGGTTTTACCTACTTATAATACAGTCTACATTACATTCCTATCAGTGGGGACTTAAAATGTAATGTAGTTATCTCTTTTCTTTTAGTAAACCCGAGTAGGGCTACCCACATGTTAAAGTGCAACTGCAGTATAGCTATGGCCTGGGGAATAACTACATGACTGGGTGAAGGAGACTTCTTTATCATCTTGGTATTCACCATGTATTTTGTACAAAGAAGCAGCATTTCTTTACTTCCCTTTTTGTTGAGTTATCTGCTGTTTGAAAATTTGCACCCAACACATTTTACAAGACAAGCAGGAGCTTCTGAATTAATAAAGGTCTCATGCAGTTAAGGTTTTCATTTTCACAAACTGAGGTAATTGTACCCAGCAGTAACTTCACAAATAAGATGCTTGAGAAGACATTCACAGCAGTTAAAGCATCTAGTTAAATTAATGATCTTATTAATCAGTAAACATTTTGTTTAGTTTTGAATTGCGTAGGGAATGGTAAAACCTTTGCCAGGTTATTTTCTGCTGTCTGAATACCATTGGTGAAATTTCCCAGACCAGAGTCACAGCAGGAAATTAGAGGAAATCTCCTAATGTGAGGGGAAATTATGCTCTAAGACAGTGGTCACCAGAACAGGTGTTCTCATTGGTGGATTTCCCCTTACCTCTTGTTCTAGGGACAAATCTAAAATTTTAAATGCCCTCTTATTTTCATTCCCAGTAACAATGGTCATCAGTACATATAAAGGGGTGAATCGCCCTGTAGACACAGTCAGGAATAAAAACTTAAAATTAGGTCTAACCATTCCCTGCTCTATCCAAAACAAAAAAAAATGCTTAACAATAAACATTAAATTTAAATTTTAGTTTAGCTTCAGACACTTAAAGGATAAGTTCACCTTCTGTAACATGTAACACCCATATTCAGGGTGTAACATGTAACATGTTAGAGATGCACTGACTCCCACACCCAACCCCCCCCCCCATACCCCATTTTGACAGCAAGCAGGGACCTTCTCCCCCTACTTGCTGTCAAAATAAAAAAAAAGCGTCATTCATTCTGTGTTCTGTGAATGGGAAATCTAAAAGTATCGACATCCTTTTGCGACTGTTGGCTTGTAGTTCTCAATGAACTACCAGGATGCTGTTGAGCACTCAAGTAGTTCATTTTGTCTATCTGTCAGAGTGTAACTTCCTGCCCATATCAGAGGTGTGGGTAGACAGCTACACAGACAGTCTGCAGGACCATGGCATTATACCCATGATCTGCTGATCGTGAATGCAATACTTTACAGGCTCCTAGAAAAAAAAAATAACAAATGCATATTTTTTTACCTGCAAAAAAATGTGCATTTATTTACTATTTTATTTTTTTTTGTAAAGGTGAACTCATCCTTTAAATTCAGTATAGAAAAATAAATAATCAGGCTCCTGCCACCAGACATAGCAACTTGAGGTAGGGGGTTTATTGTCTTCTTGTTCAAAGTTAAAAAAAAAAACCCTTTAACAACCACCATTGACCTGGCATGTTAGAAAGTGGAAGCTCCACTTATCATCCTCCTCCCCCCTCCGGTGCCACATTTGCCACATTTGACACCTTTCAGGGGGATACCTGTTTTTGACAGGTACCCATCCACACTTCCGAGAGAAGTTCGGCCCCCTCCTTCTTCCCCGGCCACTGGGCCATTCAGAAAGCACAGTGCACTTTGTGTCTGCACAGTAAGGAACCGGATGTGAAGCCGAAAGGCTTCACTGCCGGGTTCCCTTACTACGAATGGCAGCGGCACCCAAGAGTCCATGGAAACATCGGCTGGGGTACCGACATCGCTGGATTCCAGGACAGGCAAGTGTCTTAGTATTAAAAGTCAGCAGGTACAGTATATGTAGCTTTTGATTTTTAATTTTTTGCTGGGGGGGGGGCGGAAATCCTCTTTAAGTAAGTGTCTGATTTCTGTCATTTAGTGCAAAAGTTTACAGGTGAATGCTTGTTTGCAAGTAAGTTCATTATACTTAACATAAAGTTTTTATTCTCTGTTCTATGAAGTATTATTTCAAGTTGTAACAGATAAGAAAGCGAATCAAACCTGTGGTGAATGCAGATGTGAGATTCATGGAAGCAGTAACAGTGGGTGCTTGCGTGGCAGCGGTGACATCTGTTATAGAATATGAAACATGACATCTTGATGACTTTTTTTTAGATTCTTGAGCATTTTAGTACTATATCTAGTATATTTATTGACTCAGGAATACAAATATTGAGGCTAATTTTTGAGTATACATATATATCTTTTAGACTAGATTAAACTGTAAAACCAGGTTTGCATAAAGCAGAGAAGAATCGGATCAGAACCCCTTTTGGTTTTTACTGCTTTTCCATCATCCTGAGCTTAAATTCTCATAAGATATAGATTAGGTAGCGATGGCCACCCTTAATTCATGGCATGGTTTAATATAGTTCATCAATCATCAACTAAGAACATCACTGTATCATTCTAGCACATTCACTTCTGTCGAACAGCTTTTCTGTAATATGTTTAATGATGTTTAGAAACAAGCAAACAAATAAATGTAACAAGCAATTAGTACAATTGACATGACACAATGTTCATGCTGCCACCCACCTCCCTGCTTTCTTACATTAATGCTGCAGGTGTCTTTTGAAAGAAAAACATATTGACTGGTGTAGCCAAAAGCATGGCTGTGTTCAGTAAGTTCAAGAAATGGAAAAAAATGAACATGGTGTAAAATATATTCTACAGACCAGAAAAAAAAAAAAGTTTAGCCGCAAAAGACTCTAAATACTTACCACGTCAGAGGGCAGTGAGTCTTTTCTTTGCTTTCTCCAAAAGCTGCAGTCACGTGAAAGATCTTCAGAACCCAACACATCTGTTGCTGTTTGCTATAGTTAATCCTGCTGGCAATAGCGGCCAGCGGGAGGAAACACAGTGTGTAATGGGAATGCAGGCATTTGACTCAAGCAGTAGTTTCAGGTCCCAAAGATTCTGCGGGAGGCTGTAGCTCTTAAAGACAGAGAGGTGAGGATTCCCCACCCTCTAGAGAGGTAAGTATTATGCCGCGTACACACGGTCGGACTTTTCAGTTACAAAAGTCCGACAGCCCGTCCGACAGACTTTCGACTGACTTTTGGCGGACTTTTAACAGACTTTCTAATGACCGGACTTGCCTACACACGATCACACCAAAGTCCGATGGATTAGTACATGATGACTTAAACCGGACTAAAATAAGGAAGTTGATAGCCAGTGGCCAATAGCTGCCCTAGCGTGGGTTTTTGTCCGTCGGACTAGTATACAGACGAGCGGATTTCTGGGTCCGGCGGAGTTACGACGTAAAGATTTGAAGCATGTTCCAAATCCAAAGTCCGTCAGATTTGCGACTGGAAAAGTCTGCTGAAGGTCCAGTGAAGCCCACACACGATCGGATTGTCCGCCAGATTTGGTCCGTCTGCGTCCGTCGGACAAGTCCGGTCGAAAAGTCCGACCGTGTGTACGCGGCATAAGAGTCTTCTTTGCAAGTAAACTTTTTTACATTTTTAAGGGGCAAAGTCACTCTAACCAACATGCGTGTAGCAATATTTGCTATCAACATTTTCAAAATAGTAAAACTGAATCTGCATATATAATGCAATGAAGATAATTTACAACACATTTTAGAAAGATGTAAGGTTTTGATATAAAGCTAACTGCCTAATCAGACCTGTAGGTAAATATTGAATGGTGGTGCTGTTTGCAGTGAATGGGGTAAGAACAGCATAGCTGGTGCTTGTGGGTTTGAGGTCTTTTCTGGAACTTATTGTAGAATCTGGCAAAAGTGTTTGAGTGAAGAGAGCTCCATTAGTTGAATTGGTGTGACCTGTGATAAAAAATATACTATATCATCATTACGATTATCTTATGAGTCATTGATGGTAATATGTTACATATACATAGTTACTAAGCAAAACATTTAGGATGATTTTACAACTAGTAGCCTGCAAAGAGAAACATTATTGTTATTCTAGGTAAGACCTTAAGGTTATCCTGCTACCTAGAACATTAAATACATCATATATTAAAATGCATCTGTACCCAATTTTTCTTGTTTGTTTGTTTCAGATAGAATGAAGAAAGGGTGGGATACAGGTTTTACTGCGATTTCAAGCTCCATTATACAGATTTCTCCTCACTTTTTTTCTGGGAAAAACCTTTTATGAGACAGAAAGTCAAGGAAAATCTGAACAGGGAAACAGAGAACAATAAAAACCTGACACAGGTTGTAGTCCTATTTTATGTAAAAAAAAAAATAATGATAATTTTTACTTCTGTCTGTGTTGCTGGTAGAGTTTTCCCCTCATTTCCTGCCCTGGGGACAATCCTTTTACTAGATTGGGAGTGAAGGGACCTCTCCAGCAAAACCTCTGACTGAAGTAGAACTAGAGACGTTCAAATCCTTTCCCACTCTATTCAAAACTAGCAAAAAAGTTTTGGGTTCCCAAGGTATTACAAACAGTACACCAATCTGGGTACACTGCTTCTATTATTATAGTAGAAGGCAGAAAAGAGCTGATTGGAGAATTCGAAATAAACTAAAAGGGAAAATAAAGAAAACTTGTTAAGTGTAAAAAATGTCTACTGTACATAGTGCAGAAGACCTTGCCTAAGGTCACTAGCAATAAACTGAGCTCTAACAAAAAGATGCCCAGAAAAAGCTTTTTGCCAGTGTCTAATCACCTGAAGGTAGCAGTCTATAACCCAGAGTATATCAATATCTGGCCTGTGTCCTGTAATGTAAAATCATGATTAAAAATTTTGGGTGTAGATACACTTTAAAAGTCAAAGGCTTGACTTCATAGGGTGGGTGGGAATGACAGTGACATAATCAAGGTCGTCTTGATAATGTTATGCCAGTATGAACCCTGGTAGACCCACTATATTTTTTTTGCATCAAAGCCAACAGTATGGAAGTGACCCTTCTAGGCTATTCACCTATGTTACCAAACACATTTATAACTTCCGACTACAAGTAGCTGAATTAGATCTAGAGTTAATTATGCCTGAGCTTATCCAGCTACACCGTCACTCTTTGCATAGCATTTAGTCATAGGTATATCTGATCACCTAGTTTTTACATCAACCCATATATTAACTTTCATATGTTGTTTATGACCATGCTAAATTATTATTGATTTGCATGTATCAAATAAAGCTTACCCCTTGCTAATGTTCAGCACAAATATGTACATAGTTTGAGGCAGGGACGTTGCTAGGTCTACAAAAGATCTGAGGCTAGAGCCCATAGCAGCGTAGTAAAGAAAGTCATACGCTTGGGTGGGCATACACATGTATCTAATATAGGTGTGTGTGTGTATATATATCCTCAGAGAGCCTCCCCCTTTCATCAGGGTCCCCAGAGACCCCTCCTTACATTAGGGTCCCAAGAGAGCCTTCCCCTTAAATCAGGGTCCCCAGAGAGCCTCCCCTCCCCTTGGGGACCCCTGCAGAGACTCGGGGCTATGGGCCCAAGATTCGGGGCTATAGCCCCAAAAGCCACCCCCTAGCAATGCCACTGGTTTGAGGTATTGTCTAGTTTGTTTTGTTTCTTGTAGAGAAGACCTTTATGAAGAAGACCTCCATCTAATCCTTGTTTTAACTGGGTACAGTTTCATTACTACTGAGAAAAAAAAATCTGCTGGAACCTGAATCCACAGCTGGTGGATGCCTTTTCTCCCTCTAACCCTTTAAAGTGTTTAGAAATTATAAAGGTGTTTTAGTGCTATGCAGCGTTCCAATAGAGCTATGTTCCCTTTCTGTCCTGGTGACGTGGTTTCACCAGATGGAAAGCGAAAGAAAATCGACAATAGGTACAGAGACAAAAAGTTTCTCCTACTCCGATAATAAAACAAAAAAGACTTCTGTTTACGTTGCTGTGGTAGATTTGCCCTCATTTCTTTCTAGTGAAGCCATTGTTACCAAAAAAGTAAGTGAAGGGAAGTCTCCCCAGATAGCAGTAAAAAACATTATCCATTTACCCATTCTATCAAAAACTAAAAGAAAAAGGTTTGGCCTAGACATACATTTTAAGTGAGCTGGCAAACTGACCCATTGGATTATTTATTAATTTGGTAATACATTCCTAAAATATATTTAGCTTATTGAAACTGAAAGTTGAATTGTGCTTTAATATCAAGGCACAGAAGACTTATTGATCCTTCTGAAACCAATTGCAGGGTCAGATTAGTTTGATTATCGGTGAAGCAACTTTGCTCACCACTAATGTTTTGCATTGTTTGGAAAAGATGCTTTTGCTGGCTTGCTTGGCCATTTAGACTGGAAAATGAGTACATACTAGAGTTGAATAGAGGAGTGAGTGCAGTAAAGACAGCAGAGCTGGTGTTTGCAAGTGTGGGAGTGTCCACGGAGACAATTACGTTGCGTGCTTGTGTGTCAGATTGAGGCGTGTCTGTAATAAAAAAAAATCATAATTATATTTTCTAAATAACATTATATTTTCTTATTAAATGTGTATATTTTGTACCATTGTTAAAAGCGGTTGTAAAGACTAGACGCTTTTTACCTTACTGCATTCCTTGCATTAGGCTGCTTTCACACTGGGGCATTGGGGGCATCGGCGGTAAAGCGTCGCTATTTTAAGCGGTGCTTTACCGTCGTTTTAGCAGTGCTATTCAGCCGCTAGCGGGGCACCTTTAACACCCACTAGCGGCTGAAAAAGGGTTAAAACTGTGGCGCTTTGCCCTCGGTTTGGCGGGGCTGCCCATAGATTTCAATAGGCAGGGGCGCTTTGCGAACGGTGTGTACACCGATCCTACAGCGCTGCAAGGATGCTGCTTGCAGGACTTTTTTTACTGTCCTGCCAGTGTGAAAGCACTCGGGCTTTCACACTGGAGTGAGAGGAGAGGCTCTTTACAGGCGCTACGCAGGCGCTATTTTTAGTGCTATAGCGCCTGTAAAGCACCTCAGTGTGAAAGCAGTCTTAAAGTCAAAAATGTCCCAGTAATAGTATAGGCCCCTCACCCCCTCAATACTTGGCTCAATCAATCCAGTGCTGTGCCTGTCTTTATTGGCTCTATCCCCACTCTCACAGGCTTTGCTGAGGCAGCAGAAACCATTGCAGGGGACAGGGCCGAGCCATGCTGTGTATCAATAGATGCGGCTTCCTATGGGGGCTTCCCAAGAACTGGAGCCTAGAATGCTGCCGGGGCAACCCAGAAGAGGAGGTTTGGGGCCACTCTGTGCAAAACTATTGCACAGAGCATGTAAGTAAAACATGTTTGTTATTTTAAAAAAACAAAAAAAAATAGAGCCTTTACAACCGCTTCAAACAAAAACAACATTAAATCAAATTATCTTTGACAAAAGTTTATAAATTTGCCGCCAGTCTATCAAATATTTACCCCTGTAAATCTGTAACTCAAGTATGTTGTTCAGTTGAATATATATACCTTTTTCCTATACTCTGTGGGGGAAATTTACTAAAACTGGAGAGTGTAAAATCTGGTGCAGCTCTGCATAGTAACTAATCAGCTTCAAACTTCAGCTTGTTCAGTTAAGCTTTGACAATAAAACCTGGAAGCTGATTGGTTACTATGCACAGCTGCTCCTGATTCTGTATGCGCCAGTTTTAGTAAATTTCTCCCTGTATTTCCATCATCACCTGTGTCGTTTGTTATTTTTATTTTTATTCTAAAGGAATGGTACAGAAAGTTTAAAAACATAGACTGAAGGAGGTCAGCATGGAAACATTAGACATAAATATAATGGCAGGCATATTACCTTATTATTATCATATAAAGCAAAAATAATTAAAAATACATATAATTAATATTTTTTCTTTGAAAGTGACTCTGTCATGAAAAAGTGTGGGGCTGCCATTGACAGGCCCTTTTTGAAAATTCTAGTTGCCTTGCTGTGTCTGGCTACAATACGTTTGAGCTACATACATGGAACAAGTATGCTATAAATCCTTGAGCTGGGTCAGAGACTCAGAAAGCATTTATGCTTAAAGCATGGGCATGACAGCCAAGGAACTAACATTCTCAAAGCAGCACTTTTCTTATGACAGAGCTACTTTAAAGAAGACTCTGCTGAAGATCAAGTAATCTAATACATACTATAGAAAACTGTGATGTAAATCCTTAATGCATACCATACTTACTGTACATACTTCATTTTCACTTTGCTGACATAAAATATAATTACCCATTCAGCCAGTACTCACACCTTTACTTGCTGATGACATAATTATGATGACACACTAGGTACAATTAAACTTTTGGTGGTGCAGAGTGAGAGATAGCGACAGAAAAATTTGTGCAAAACTGCAACAAATGATCTATTATGGCACAGTGACCATACTTTATAAGGAGTCCTGAGGCACCCACTAATGCCTCTATTCTATTCACATAAAATATATGCAATCTTTTCATCTAAATGTTATAAAAATTTCTGCTTTTATGCAAAATGTTGCAAAGAGAGACTTTCTTTTGCACATTTACAAATGTGAATCATTGATTATTTGTGCAAGATTAAAAATGCCTCAGTCTGCTTTATTTTAATGTCATACCACCAATAGATTTTGCACCCACTGTGTAATTTACCAAATAAGCAGGTTAATATTTGGTAGAACATTTGGTAGATTATATACCGTCTTCAAGTATTGACATCATGCAGCGCCCATCAATCTAATAAAAAGAGAATTCTCATTGCTAATTTAGTTCACAGAACCCTATTACCTGTTAAATTATCATGTCAGCAAACTGAGAATATTGACCCATGTGAAACAAGCTGGGGGATAAATTAGCTGGATTTGTTAGCATTATTTTTCACAATGCAAGCAAAATGCTTCTGTGGGCTTGCTTGCCCACCCAAATGCGAGAATGAGTACATACTGGAGAAGACAGGAGAAGTGAGTGCATTGGGAACAGCAGGGCTGTTGACTGTAAGTATGGGTGTTTCCATTGAGACAGTGGTGGTGGATGCTTGTTGGTCAGATTGGGACGAACCTGTAATAAAATAAATCATGAAAATATGTTCTGTAAAAAAAATCTTCTGTGCAAAAAATCGAATTCAGAGCTGGCCACCCCTGCACTGTAACTTCCCATAGTAATGAATGTAGCCGTATTCCATCCAATTGAAAGGCCTGGTATTTTAAAGTGGACACGGCTTTTGCTAAAGATCTCCAGGAGTGTCAGTCTCTTTATCCCTGCTGCACTCAATGGTTCCTCCCACCAACTTCCACCAATACGATGGTTCCTCCCACCAACTCCCTCCAATATGACGGGGTTGATTTACTAAAACTGGAGAGTGCAAAATCTGGTGCAGCTGTGCATTGTAGCCAATCAGCTTCTAACTTCAGCTTGTTCAATTAAGCTTTGACAAAAAATAAAACTGGAAGCTGATTGGTTTCTTTCAATATATATCCAATGTGCGGCGCTAAAGTGAACATGTAACAGGATGGTACATATGAACAATATGCTAAACACTCTAAAAAAATAAAATAAAATAAAATATATCCCAAGATAGTGCAAGTGTTTAATAAAAGTAAAATAAAGTGCAAGCGCTCAGTGTGTATATACACAGTCCTCAATAATGTCTGCAAGCAAACAGTCCATAGAAATAACAAAGGGATAAGTGAAACAAATGGTGTCTTCATGCAATGTGCACTCTCCCCCTTCAGGTGTGCCCTCACCTTAAGGGCCCAGAGGAAGTCAGGAAGTGTGACGAAACCGGTAGGAGGAGCTTGGCTGGCTGATGCAGAAGGAACTAGGAAGTGCTGTGGAGAAATAGGACAGGAAACGCTGTACACCGGGACTGCAGACCGGAATACAGGTGACGATCTCACCCCCATATACCAGCACATCTCAATGCGTTTTTTAATTATATTAAATGTGAGTGTAATGTTATGAGCTTGAGTTTTATTAACCGCTTGCCGACTGCCGCCTGCACATCAGCCACGTAGGCCCAACCCTTTTTTCAGGTGTGCTTCCAGAATCGTGGTTCTTATGAAAAGGCAATTGGGAACCCGAGAGGTGCAAACAGTTATCAGCAAGTGTGGGTTGGCATACCATCTATTGCATGTCTGCAATTATCATTCATTACATGCCTGTAGTCACGCTGCACACAGAGAAGCCTCGCTACCAGTCGGACACCTCGATCTGGGTTTATACACAGGCTTGATTTGCTTGCTCTCTGGTAAGCTTGAAATTCATGCGGCGGTGGATCACTGTGAGCGGAGTTTAATTTCTGCTTTTTCACATTTACCTTCACTGAGAAGTATTTTGGGGACTTTTCCTTACTTTTATAAGAAGAATTTCTGGATTTTGTACCTCATGAACTTTAGTTATGCACCATTCACTTGTGCACTCATTATTTCATGTATTTATTTATCACGATATTTTTTGGATTTGTTATTTACTCACTTTGTATTCATTCACTTTGATATGTGGTAATAGATTTTTATGAACTCATCAACTCAGGGTATAGCGCAGTTTTTTTCTTTTTTTTTTGCCTGTACATTTACGTCTGCAGAATGGCACAGCTGAGCAAATGGACGTACCTGTACGTCCCTTTGAATTCACAGCCGTGCCATCGCGTGCCGCAAGCTCAGTGAGTAGGATCGCGGGTCCCGTGGACTCGATGTCCGTGGGGATACCCGCGATCATTAAACGGAGAGGAAAAACGGGGAGATGCTAATGTAAACAAGTATCTCCACGTTCTGCCTAGTGACACTGTCATTGATCACAGCCCCCTGTGATTGGGAGCGGCGATCAGTGAAGTGTCACTCGTAGCCACGCCCCCCCACAGTTAGAATCAATCCCTAGGACACACTTAACCAATTCCTAGCCAGCTAGTGGTTAACCCCTTTACTGCCAGTGTAATTTTTACAGTAATCAGTGCAATTTTATAGCATTGATCGCTGTAAAAAATGACAATAGTCCCAAAAATGTGTCAAAATTGTCCGATGTGTCCACCATAATGTCGCAGTCATGATAAAAATCACAGATCGTCGCCATTACTAGTAAAAAAAAAATTATTAATAAAAATGCCATAAAACTATCCCCTATTTTGTAGACGCTATAACTTTTGCGCAAACCAATCAATAAACGCTTATTGCAATTTTTTTTTACCAAAAATATGTAGAAGAATACGTATTGGCCCAAACTGAGGAAAAAAATGTTTTTTTTATATATTTTTGGGGATATTTATTATAGCAAAAAGTAAAAAATAATGCTTTTTTTAAATTGTCGCTATTTTTTTGTTTATAGCGCAAAAAATAAAAACCGCAGAGGTGATCAAATACCACCAAAAGAAAGCTCTATTTGTGAGAAAAAAAGGACGTCAATTTTGTTTGGGAGCCATGACGCACAACCGTGCAATTGCCAGTTAAAGCGACGCAGTGCTGAATCGCAAAAAGTGCTCTGGTTTTTTGCCAGCCAAATGATCCGGGGCTGAAGTGGTTAAATTTCATTTTAAATGGAATTACACTATTGCACGCCTCTATTATTCCTTGTATGCATATGAGTTGATCACTGAAATACCAGGTGGAAGTTGTGGCTTTGATCAGCGTTCTTACCAGGAGGTGGCATTAATATGGGATTCATGCTTACCACTAACCAGCCACTATATGGATGATGACCATCTAAGCTGTTACCACTTACTACAGGCTTGTTTTTAAAGCCCTTAAGGTGAGGGCACACCTGAAGGGGGACAGTGCACATTGCATGAAGACACCGTTTGTTTCACTTATTCCTTTGTTATTTCTATGGACTGTTTGCTTGCAAACATTATTGAGGGCTGTGTATATACACACAGAGCACTTGCACTTTATTTTACTTTTATTGAACACTTGCACTATATTTGGGATATATTTTATTCTTATTTTTTTTAGAGTGTTTAGCATATTGTTCATATGTACCATCCTGTTACATGTTCACTTTAGCACCGCACATTGGATATATATTGATTGCATTGTCACATCGTGAGAAAGTATGGGGAGTGCTGGCAGCTATTCTTTAGTATAGTTATTTATTTTCACTTAGTTTAGGTCTGTTGAGGTTTTTAGTTTCGGCAGCTCACAAGGTTTATATATGATTGGTTTCTTTGCAGAGCTGCACCAGATTTTTCAGTCTCCAGTTTTAGTAAATCTACCCTGATGCATTCATGTTGTGGTGAGAGGGAGAAACCACTGGGTGCAGCGTAGGACCAGAAGACCACTACTCCTGTAAGCGTTGGTTTATGAAGAAACGATTTATTATGAAACACGACTGTGAATCAACACAATACGAATTCAGACAATGGACCAGATAAACTACTGGTGGCGCAGAGTGAGAAATGACAAGGAATTTATGTGCAAAATGAACGTACATTGCGACAAATGATCTATTATGTCACAGTGACCGTAATTTAATAAGAGTCCTGCACCACCTACTGCTTAACACACTAGGTTTCCTATTCTATGTGCCCAAAATATATGCAATCTTTTTAAATTATAGGTTGCACAAATTGCAACATTTTAATGAAATATTGCAGATAAAGAATTTCCTATTTGTGATGCACATGTCACATTACACAGGCACTGTATATTTGTTGCAGTAGTAAAAACTGAGATTTTTATAGACATTTTTAGTACTATTTAAATATTGCGCTGCTGTTGGTTTATTGGGACCAATGTCTAAATTATATTTAAAGGGGCTGATTTACTAAAGGCAAATTGAATGTGCACTTTGCAAGATCAGTTGCTTCAGAGCTTAGTAAAGGAGTAGAAGCGCCATTGACTTTCATCATCCAATCATATGCAAGCAAAAATGCTGTTTTTTTATTTTCCTTGCAAGTGATTGGGTTTTCTTTGCAAAATGAAGCTTTACCACAACTGTACTTTGCAAAGGGCAGATCCAGCTACTTCTTTACTCTTTGCCTAGTATTAAGGTGCCTATACATACAGTATCTCACAAAAGTGAGTACACCCCTCACATTTTTGTAAATATTTTATTATATCTTTTCATGTGACAACACTGAAGAAGTGACACTTTGCTACAATGCCATTAATGTCAACACACAGCCATTAATGTCTAAACCGCTGGCTACAAAAGTGAGTACACCCCTAAGTGAAAATGTCCAAATTGGGCCCAATTAGCCATTTTCCCTTCCCAGGTTCATGTGACTCGTTAGTGTTACAAGGTCTCAGGTGTGAATGGGGAGCAGGTGTGTTAAATTTGGTGTTATCGCTCTCACTCTCTCATACTGGTTACTTGAAGTTCAACATGGCACCTCATGGCAAAGAACTCTCTAAGGATCTGCAAAAAAGAAATTGTTGCTCTACATAAAGATGGCCTAGGCTATAAGAAGATTGCCAAGACCCTGAAACTGAGCTGCAGCACGGTTGCCAAGACCATACAGTGGTTTAACAGGACAGGTTACACTAAGAACAGGCCTCGCCATGGTTGACCAAAGAAGTTGAGTGCACGTGCTCAGCGTCATATCCAGAGGTTGTCTTTGGGAATGAGTGCTGCCAGCATTGCTGCAGAGGTTGAAGGGGTGGGGGGGGGTCAGCCTCTCAGTGGTCAGACCATACGCCCCACAATGCATCAAATTGATCTGCATGGCTGTCATCCCAGAAGAAAGCCTCTTTTAAAGATGATGCACAAGTAAGCCCGCAAACTGTTTGCTGAAGACAAGCAGACTAAGTACATGGATTACTGGAACCATGTCCATGGTCTAATGAGACCAAGATAAACGTATTTGATTCAGATGGTGTCAAGCGTGTGTGGCAACCAGGTAAGGAACACAAAGACAAGTGTGTCTTGCCTACAGTCAAGCATGGTGGTAGGAGTGTCATGGCCTGGGGCTGCATGAGTGCTGCCGGCACTGGGGAGCTACAGTTCATTGAGGAAACTATGAATGCCAACATGTACTGTGACATACCGAAGCAGAGCATGATCCCCTCCCTTCGGAGACTGGGCCACAGAGCAGTATTCCAACATGATAACTACACCAAACACACCTCCAAGATGACCACTACCTTGCTAAAGAAGCTGAGGATGAAGGTGATGAATTGGCCAAGCATGTCTTCAGACCTAAACCCTATTGAGCAGCTGTGGGGCATCCTCAAACGAAAGGCGGAGGAGCACAAGGTCTCTAACTTCCACTAGCTCTGTGATCACATCATGGAGGAGTGAAAGAAGACTCCAGTGGCAATCTGTGAAGCTCTGGTGAACTCCATGCCCAAGAGAATTAAGGCAGTGCTGGAAAATGCTGGAAAATAATGGTCGCCACACAAAATATTGACACTTTGGGCCCAATTTGGACATTTTCACTTAGGGGTGCACTCACTTTTGTTGCCAGTGGTTTAGAAATGAATGGCTGTGTGTTGAGTTATTTTGAGGGGACAGCAAATTTACACTGTTATACAAGCTGTGCACTCACTACTTTACATTGTAGCAAAGTGTTATTTCTTCAGTGTTGTCACATAAAAAGATATAATAAAATATTTCAAAGATGTGAGGCTGACCCCCACCCCTTTAACCTCTGCAGCAATGCTGGCAGCACTCTATTTCCCAAAGATAACCTCTAGATATAACGCTGAGCATGTGCACTCAACTTCTACCATGGCGAGGCCTGTTCTGAGTGGAACCTGTTCTGTTAAGCCCCTGTATGGTCTTGGCCACTGTACTGCAGCTCAGGGACTTGGCAATCTTCTTATAGCCTAGGCCATCTTTATGTAGAGCAACAATTCTTTTTTTCAGATCCTCAGAGAGTTCTTTACCATGAGGTGCATGGTAAACTTCCAGTGACCAGTATGAGAGAGTGAGAGCGATAACACCAAATTTAACACACTTGCTCCCCATTCACACTTGAGACCTTGTAACACTAACGAGTCACATGACACCGGGGAGGGAAAATGGCTAAGTGGGCCCAATTTGGACATTTTCACTTAGGGGTGTACTCACTTTTGTTGTCAGCGATTTAGACATTAATGGCTGTATGTTGAGTTATTTTGAGGGGACATCAAATTTACACTGTTATACAAGCTGTACACTTACTACTGTACATTGTAGCAAAGTGGCATTTCTTCAGTGTTGTCACATGAAAAGGTATAATAAAATATTTACAAAAATGTGAGAGATGTACTCACTTTTGTGAGATACTGTATTTACAGGAAGTCTGTATTTTGAAAAATACAATAACTTTTATTGCTGATGTCTCCTGAAAATTTGAATTCCCTAGATATCGATATGATTCAACTGCTCTAAAACTTTCCAAGTTACTAACCCAAAACAAGTATGTTGATCTGGAGTTCTGGCTTCACTCATATTTCACTTGCTGCATGCTTGTTCCCAATCAGGCAAATACTCCTTTTATTTTTGGTCAAGAAGCACATTCATATCTTTATTATGGAGTTTATAAGGGTTGTTACTTTTTCCTTGTGAGACATTCTCTGCATGGACCTCTGTTGATTGGTGGATTAGGGAGTAGGGGCCTAACAGTCTCAGAAAGCTGGGCAGCAAAGCAGTAAGGGGTAGGTGTTTTTCTTCCCTCTTTGAAGTGCTGTCCAGAAATCACAAAGTAGATACCCTTCAGTGTTCCTCCCTCCAGGGGGAAGGGGGAGGGGGCAATACATTTAATGGTGCTTCCCCAATTGTTCAATGTGTTTATCCCTTAGGGAACAGTATAGAAAGATATATGTAAAAATTACCCCAAAAACCCAAATTGCAGTATTCTCTCCTGAAATATCTGCACTAAAATACACAACCCGAGGCTGTAACCCAAAAAGGAAAGGTGGGGGTGTTGTTGTTTTTTTGCTTCCCCATTTTTGTTCCTTTTTTCCCCATCTACTTTTTTAGTTCATTGCAAATTTGCAAGTCTATTTCAAACTTTCATAGACTGGGGAAAGATATGTTGAACTAGGGTAAATGTGACAAAATGAAAAGCAAATCTTTTGCCAGTCTTGATTAGCAGACCCCTAATATCTTTATGCTTTTGACTGTCTTCCCATATATCAAAAAAATACAACATACACGTAGGTATGTAGCTACTTAATCTCCTTATGGGAATAAATAAATTGGACATATGTATGTCTTCTAAAAAATTAAGAATCTATTATTTCTTAAATTGAACAGGTTTTTATCAAGTGCATGTTTATAGGCACTTATTAATTGAATCACCTAATATTTTCAACATGGGAAGATAGCTCTAATATACTGTATATCAGATTTGTCCATTCTTTAAATAAAAATAAGTAATGTGCTGTTATGCTCACTACCTCTAACTCATTCAATATTTCCTGAGGAGAATAGACAGCACAAATGATGGTAACAAGAAAGACAAAACTTAGTATTTTGCTTTTGATGCAGCAGAGAAAATTTAGAGCCTCCATTTTTATTTTTTTGGTTTCCCTGTTGCTAAAATGTTAGTCAGAACAGGAAGTGATAAAAAGCTTTCCAAAATAAGTGAAGATTAGTGAGGAATAAGTAAAACATTTCAATTGCCATCTGCGCCTTGCTGTCTGAGTAGCAACCGTTCCCTTCTTTTCTTGTTCAGATGTCACAGGGACAGGAAGTGGGAGAACTTCTTTCCAACTTCGAATTACAGAATTAATTGAATTATTTGGGAATATTACATAGCGACATGGCTCTCAGCTGTCCCTTGTTTGGGGGGGACGGTCCCTCTTTTGGACTCAAATCCCTCTGTCTCTATTTGTTCTTCAGTTGCTCCTCCTTTTGGTCTGATGTATAGATCACAAAAAAATTTTTGATTTTTTTTTTTTTTTTTTTTTTTTTACAGCTAGTATTAAACATGTAGTGGTGAAAAAAAAAAGAAATTGTGAGTTACACCAATTATTTTGTGCATGCTAATTCAAACCTAGCCAGCCAAAACTTTCTTGAGTTTTACATATACTTTAGACTGTGAATTGTAAAAAATAGTTTATATAAATATGAAAAAGAAATAAAATATTTAGTAAGAAAGTGTTAAATATAAAATAATAAAATATACATATAAAATATAAAATTAAATCTAAAATATGTAATAATGAATTATTAAATATTACAAAGAAAGAGGATATTTTGGACTCTGCATAACTCATTATTGCAATCTGCAGTGTTTGTTTATTTTATTAAGTAGAACATTTAATAAAGAATTTTTGACCAGTATGGAGAAATCACTTAATGAAGTTACAATATGAAAAAGTGGTTTTAAAATATTACCGGTTTCGTTTGTTTTAAGATCTTCTCCTGTGAAAACACAAAAAAAAACAGGTTGACTCAAGTGTGTATTTAATTATGCCCCATTAACAATTTATACATTCCTTATCACAAATCAATACCAGATCCTTGTGAATGCATGTGCACAGAACTTTTCAGCAGATGGCACTAGAATACATTTTTTGGGGAAATCAAAAATAAAAAAATCAGAGAAGTTAGTGCTTTCTATAATGTTGGCCTGCAGGAGGCACTGCTATTCTATTAATGAGAACGAGCAAACTATTTTACTGTAGTAAAAGACATTTAGCAATATGTGTCAGATACTATACTGTTATTACTAACATATTTTGAAAAGTTTAAAGACTGATTATAAAAATATAAAAACACAAAAAAATAAAATAAGCATAAGGGCATCTCACCAAGAAAAATGCATTAGTGTATATAACAGCAAATCACTAATTAGGTAAAACAATATATTTCCTATGTCTGTTTCCAGGTTAAAGCAATGTTCTAGGAAATTGTACTGAAAAAAAAAATAAGCATAAATGCCTGACATCTATTTTTATATTGTCAGACAACAGTACACAGCACAAATCAGAAAGAAGATACCAGTCATGAAGATATCTTTATCTTTTACCAATCTGGTATGACCCCTTGCAAGTTGTGTGCTGTAGCAAGCAACAAATGGCACCATTCTTTATGAATGCAGTCTTTATTGTGCAAATTCGGCACATCATGAATAAATTCAACTTTTCAACCAGGGTCCTTTCATTAGGCAAAAATTTAAATTTTCCAATGAGATTTTCCATGTGATTCCAATACATTTCTATTGAATTACATAGGTCACCGCCTTTAGTGTGTTTTCAAGAACTGGGAGTTGCAAAGGTAGGTATTAAGGCATACGTGAACCCTTACCTTGTATAGCAACCCATTCAGTTTATAATAGAAATGAAACACAAAACATTTGTGTGTGTGTGTGTGTGTGTGTATATATATATATATATATATATATATATATATATATATATATATATATATATATATATATATATACATACACAGTATACTTATAAGTGATCACATAATCCTGATGTGACACAATTCAAGATCTCCCTTGTATCAATAAAAAGACATCCAGTTCCATTATTTATCCTGGGTGGAGATGATATCATCAGTCTGCTGCAGGCAGGAGAAATAATTTCCCCAGTCTCCCCCTGTGGTGAAACTGCAACATTGTAAATTTGTGGAAAATCACAAAGTGAACGGCTGCAACAGGTGTGAGCTGGGTCAGACATTTTGGAGGCGGTTCACAGCGTAACACGGTGCCAGAAACATTCCGTGAACGTTTTCTGCGATATATGTCAAATGCGCTGGGTGTGCTGTCTGCTGCAGGTGTCAAAACATTTCTATTGAAACCCCAAACGCAGATTGCAAACACAGTAAAAAAATATTTTACATTTGAGTGCAAGTTATTTACACTTATACTAATACACAAAAGCGTACATGCGTAAATTCAAAAGCTGGCAGCTAGAAGAGGATGAATATTTTAACATGTGATTATGCGTACACACATGCACAACATTTTTTCTCAGGATCTATCTACAAGCCCCTGTCAGCAAGATCCTGGGTATGAATATCAGTAAATGAATATGTTCATGTGCAAGGGGCCTTGTATACTCTAGCCTTGAAGTCTAGAACTGCGCATGTACTAGAATTTAATTGTCTTATTTAAATTAAGATGGCATCTCAATCCAGGAAGTAGATGCTGATCATGGTGCCGAACAAAGATGCCTGTGTCCTCCTGAAGGGAAATGTAAATAAAGACTTTGGGGAGTACTGTGATCTCCGTGACAGGTAGTAAATAATGTAAGGCTTCATACATACGGTGGTGCAGAGGCCATACAGAACAGTGCCTGCATAATGATATTCATTGGCCCACTGCTGCTGTGCACAGGCACTCATTGAGAAGTGTTAGAGGAGGCGGCTGTGGTAGAGCACCCACATGCGCACCACCTACATTTACCGCATATATTAGTGTGCATGCGGGTACTTTACACAAACCTCAGCAAACATGGCATACAGCCACCTCTTCGAATGTGTCATAATGGGCCGCTGAATGGTATTACGCAGGCTCTGTACAGCAATGTGCATTAACATGCAAGCATTTATCATGAGAAATGTTAATCTGATGCTAAGTCCTCTTTGAAGTAATGTCAGTATGAGTAATGCTGTTTTGAAGCTGAGCACACATTGGAGTCAATCATTGTTTTCTCTCCCATGCTCTTTGTCCCACAGCTGTAGCAATGTGCATCAGCATTTCTACAGAGATATTAATTATTTAACTGCAAGATCCTACGAACCCTTGGTTCGCTTGTCAAAGTTGACAGAGAAAAGACAGTTAATGTCTGTTTCCACTCAAAAAGGAGTTACAATTTGAATATATATATATATATATATATATATATATATATATATATATATATATATATATATATATATATATATATATATTTATTTTTTTGCTTTTGTTTAGCAGTAAATAATTGATTTACTAAAGGGGTGGTGACTGTTCACTTTGCATGCATGTTCCTAAAGTTTAGCAAATTAGGTGAATTGTGTTCACTTCAATAAACCTATCATGTGCAAGCAGGATAGCCAGGATTTAAATAGCATTTGTTTTAAAGAGAACCTGCACTGCAGTAATGGTCTCTAAATTCTCCAAGCAAAGAGTTTAACTCAGTCCTAATCTTCATAATTCTTTTAGTACACTCTGCATGTTTCATGTACTACAATCCCTAACCTCCCTGGCGGTATGATTATTTCAGATTTTTGATGCTGAAAGCGGTACAATTATTTTGCACAGAAATTTGACGTTTTATATTGTAGGCCTGTAATTCTTAGGAATAACTCATTTAAATCTGACCAAAGAGTCTAGTAGACATCCTGGGTATGATAAAGTTTGAAAAACAAATAAAAAAAAATAATATAATAAATAACTATAAATAATTATAACAAATAATATAATAATATTAATAATAATATAATAATAATAAAAATTATTCAATAATGTAATCAAATCAAAAACACTGAAATTTGCTCAGTTGCAGAATTGTCGCTGTCATTACTTTTAGTGTTTGATGATGAATTTCCCCACAAATCACTATTGCGCAATTCTGCCAGTGATTCTAATTTATTATCGCTGTTTTATAACTGGTCTAAAAGCACTTTTGACGTAAACGGACATTTTTTGGTTGCTATGGACAATCTCCAGTTTCCTGGCAGAAAGAACAGTATTTATAATATAAAACTGCATGCAGGACACTGGACAAACCACTAGGGACAAAGGGGATGTGTAATTATTTGATACAGTAATGTAATCTGTTAGATTACAGTATACTGTATCTATATTGTTTTTTACTTTTTGAA
This sequence comes from Lithobates clamitans, assembly GCA_037952925.1. NCBI lineage: Eukaryota > Metazoa > Chordata > Amphibia > Anura > Ranidae > Lithobates > Lithobates clamitans. Next base: position 6,980,564 of record JBBGZY010000430.1, on the reverse strand, counting down.
TCTGGCGCCGAACTCCGTCCCCGTGCGTTGCAACGCTCGCAGGGAACAGAGCTCAGCACTGTGAATCGAGCGAGACACGGCGGCTCGCAGATCACAGCGGGGAGACATCGCAGGATCCAGGGGACAAGGTAAGTAACCTCTACATGGATCCTGCAATGCAATCCGAGTCTGGCTCGGGGTTACCGCTTTTGGTACTGAAATCTCAATCGAGCCAGATGCGGGAATACCGCCAGGGGGGTTAATCAGGTGTGATTTTCTGACACCTAATAACAACTACTGTTAAAGAGTATCTGTCATAAGAGAAGAATGGGAGCTGACAGTAATAGCCTCTAGAGATAAATGAACTACTGGAATGTTCAATCATTTGCAGTTTGGCTGCACTTCTTAGTTGACAAATCTTCGAAAGTTGGAATTTCTAAACCAGAAGTCCCATTATGTTTAATAGGAACTCAAGCCAGGCTCCAAAAAATGTGTACTACAAAGCAGCAAATGATGCAAAATTGTACAGAATGGTTTGAGAAGCTTTGGGATCCCTGCCTGATGACGTGATGGGGCAATGAACAAAAAGAGCCACTTCCTTTGAAAATTAGACCAGGGATACTAAGATAGAAGAGTGGAGCCTAGTGACACTGGAAGAAAGACTAATGCCGCATACACACCGCCGAACTCGCGAACGGTCTAAACTCCATCGGCATTTCCGATGGAGAGATTTAGAACATGTTCTATATCTGAGTCCGTCGAAAATGCCGACAGAAAAAGTCCGATGGGGCATACACACGGTCGGAATGTCCGACCGAAAGCTCCCATCTGACTTTTTCTGTCGGGAAGTCCGTCCGTGTGTACACGGTATAAGGGTTCCAAAACAAGAGCAGACATAGGTATAAAGTGGAAGCATCCGTTGAAGCAGCTTTAGACCCAAACCACCAAACAAAACACTGAAATCAGCATTTGGATCAGTAAAATTCCAAATTTAACATTATCTGAAGTGTGGGATCAACTCTACTAATCTTTTCTTGAATATTCTAGTAACTTATGTATGGCTTCAATATGTTTTGAGTCCTAGATTCAGAGCAAGCATGTCTTGACAAAAAAAGTCTGTGCTTGTTCTGGGTAAGTGAAGCATGAAGCCAAAGCATCAGCATGACCCCCATGGAACTATCATTCTTAAACTCTGTCACACTTGATATGCACACACCTATTCCAGGGCAGTAAGTAACCAAAGAAAGTATAATAATGACAATCCTATATCTAGCACTGTCAAAAACAATGCAGCAATGGCAGGAAGATCTTTGAACATTGCATCCAGTATACAAAAAAGACACATGGAATAACTTTTCATAAATTAAGTTCACCAGATTTACATTAGGAGGCTTAGTTCATAAGAAAGATTTACTATAAAGGGAGTTTAGTGTTTGACATTTGCATGTATTGCATTCTAACATCTAAACGGATGTCAGGGGCTCAACATTTTCCCTACATGTGGCAGTGAGTTTATGGTATATGAAGCATCTCCCACACTGAAGTTAAAGCTGGGTTTTGCTTATCAAAATAGACCACAAAATTTAAAAAAAATGACACCATCTTTGAGATTTAGTAAAGCAGTAAACATGAACCATTGTAATTTAGCACCAACATAGAACTATCGAAACCTCATTATAAATGAGCTGCAGTGGACTAAAAAACAAACAAAAAACATACCCTTTCTTTTCCACTGCAGGCCACCATAATGCATGGTATGAACATGCACTTTCAGTGGGCAACTTGCTATACAATTTTTTTTTTATCACTACACTCCTATGTAAAGATTCATCAGAAACGTTTTACAAACAAATAAGAAGCAAAACACAAGTGGTTGTGTACACTAACCCTTAAAATCTAACTCTAAATTAGGCTGAACTCCAGGCACATAAACAAACTGTTCAAAATGAAGAATTGCGCTTGGAGGGCAAGTATAGCCGCTAACACATCAACTGACAAAAGTTGCTCAAAAACCAATATAAAAAACACTAATAAAGCAAACTTTTATTTTGTACCAATACATCAATAAATGCATTTTTAAAGCAGTGCAAGCACCTGAATTTAAGTTGGTATCGGCCTCTTACAATCCTTGTACTGCAATACTCATAATGGGACAAGGAGAAGAAGAACAAGGAAGTAAGTTGTACTGCAGTGTGAGAAGCATTCTGATACAAGGAGAGAGCAGAGTGAAAGAGAGATGAGCTCTTCAGTCGGCTTCTGCTTTTACTGTCCAGACTGGGGGAGGGATGTAGGCAGGTGCAGTCTACTTTCTCCACTGCAGGTGACGCTCTTCCACAGCAGCACTGCTGTTGGAGAGCAAGTAAAAAAAAAAAAAGCATCCAACTGAATGCTGCCAACCCGTATGACTCTGGCAGCCATCTTGGGTAAGGAAGAGCCTATTTAAGGCCCCTCCTCCTAGATTTGGCATGCATTTGTGAATTGGTAGTGTAGGGACAGGTACCCTGTTTGGTAGGGACAGTACTAGTGGCAGGGCAAGGTTCCTGGTGATGAGGGAAAGCGTAGGGCTCACAACTTCTCTGGACATCTGTCTTCTGGGCACAAGATGGCCAGCCCGCATTCTTTCCCTCTACAGACGATGAGTTTGGCTACACTACACTCTGTTGGAACTGTGAGTGTTCCTGGTTGGGCTGCCTTCCCACTGGGTTATTTGTGAACTGTTTCTGCATTATTTTAATACAAGTTCTTTTATTGCACTGGGACTGAGTGAGTTATTCCGCCGAACCATGCTGCACCCCACCAACAGAAACAAGACATGTATGTTTAAGGGAACTTCAGCAAGGAAACATCACGTCTTCTACTCTGCCAGACAGGGTTGTGTGGAGTGACAAAGCCATGTACATGTCACAAAAAGACAGAAATACAAATTCTTTGGTAGGCATATCAGCCACTTTTTATCTATTTTATCTGTGTATTTAGATGTTTTTAGCTTTAACTTCTCTAATTTGCTTCCTTTTTGCTTTCCTCTATTAACTATACTATTTAAAGCTTTTATCATGTGTTATATATTAGAGTGCAAAATCCTGAAAGAAATAATGTGAACAGATTACTTCCTTCTGATCTATGCCTCTTCTGCACTAATATCTGTTACAGTGTTCTTACCTTACCTCTGTGGCCTACAGAACACGTCTTCCATAAGTAATGGAAATAAATAGAGGGGAAGATGTTCTGCACTTCTAAAAACGTCCTGTCCTTAGTGGGGGGAAGCTATTGCTCCCTAGATTTAGTACAGTGAGCAAGCATTGTCACTCCAAGAACAGGAAGTGTGTTACTGGCAGGATCACTGGGTGAAAATAAGGGAAACCTACCTAAAAAAGGGAAACTACCATATCAAAGAAATGTAAACTACAATATATTACATGTTTACTACTGGGTTTAGATATGTATTCAATGTTTGGCTTTAAGGTCTAAAATCTGCTGGATACTAAAACCACAATGCTGTAATGTCCTTCAATATACCAAACTAAAACATTGAATAATTAAAATAAATAACTGATTTATTAATAATATAATGTGACCATAAATAATCACTAACACCATGTGCTTAGCAACCCACACCTGCACTAAATAAAAAGAGAAAAGCGGAAAACCATTACATCTGTCACAGCTATGCCACACCTAGCTCTGCAACAACCGTAAGCTTCAAGCATCCTGTGAGATACAGTATATGAGTGATAGCTTAGAAAGCAGCGTTAATACTGAGTATGACTTCAAAGTTACAGGCAAGATCTATTATAACCTAGATAGGGTAGCAATACGTGCAATATAATTGTAATATAAAGCCAATCCTTTCTCAGTTTTCTGAGTCATTTTCATGATTTTACATGTATTGTAAAAATAACTTATCATTATTATAATTAGCATATTAGTTAAACACAGTCCTGCCAATATAAGAACATTTTATAACTAAACACAGAGACATTTATAAATGAGACACTTTAATCTGTATATAATAATGAACAAAAACATCAGGATGGAAATAAAGTCAACAGGAGACAATTAGGATATTAAGCCTTCAATAGTCCTAGTTCTGATTCAGCAGATTTTTTGGGGCGGGTAACCCTATTTCAACTTGGGTTCCAGCACATATACACACAATTATTCTGGCAACATTCCAGTCCAGCCACCTTCCACTGACTTCAACCAAACCCAAGAAGGTAGAACTGAGGTTGGGCCATTTGCAGTCTGTGACTACCACAGACTAGTAATAATGATGAACAGATATGATTTAAGTGGTAAATATTTTGAAGATATTGAAAGTAAACGTTTCCATTGCATGCATGTACTGCTAGTAGGTTCACAAAAATACCCTTTAGCCATATCTTTACCACTTTTACAATGGAAAAAATCTTTAACATAAGGTAACTACACAACACTTGTATACTTATTATATTAGTTATTAATCACTTCAGTTATTTAGTCATGTGAGGCAATTTTTTTTTTATATACTGTTCTGTCTGCAATTGTTGTAATAGTAGTTGATTCAGTAAAACTGTAGAGTGCAAAATCTGGTGCAACACTGCATAGAAACCATTCAGCTTCCAGTTTTTTTTTGTCAAAGCTTAATTGTTAACAAGCTAAAGTTAGAAGCTGATTGGCTACCAAGCTCAGCTGCACCAGATGTTGCACTCTTCTGTTTTAGTAAATAAACCTCATAGTGTATATCTCTTCCTGATACCTCTGAATATAGCACACCCACTGCAGACAGTCCTCATCAGATAGCTGAACTCACCAAACACTTGGAATCCACAAAAGTATTTGTTGTATTCAGAACATTAAGGCAATACAACAAGATGTGTTAGACTTGATATCCAAGCATTTAAGATATTCAAAATGAATATTGGCTTTCCTAGCCCTAATGTGTGTCTTGCATCGAAAGGAGAAAAACTAACAGATAATTAAAAGGAAATTACATTGTGGGAAGGGGGAAGGGGGTACAGGCATACCCCACTTTTAAGTACACAATAGGGTTTATTTACTAAAGCTGGAAGGTGCAAAATCAGGCCTGATTTTGCAATTTCCAGCTTTAGTAAATAAACCCCATTGTGTACTTAAAAGTGGGTAATGCATGTACAGAAAATAACATACAATACAAAAAATAGCCACAAGGTGGCAGCATAATCAAAACAATTAACCGCTTGCTGCCCATCCACAGTAGATTTATGAGCGGCACAGGCGGTTCAGACAGCATACTGGTACATCATCGGCTTGCTTCCGGGTTTGGGGCTGTGCTGTGATTGGGCAGAGAACTAGTTTGGCAGCTGATTTCAGCCAAAGATTATGGCTGTGGCCAATCACACACAAAAACACAGAACTTTGTGTAGTGTAAACAGAGCGATCTGGCTGTTTCTTCTCTTCAGGGAGAAAAAACAGCCAGCTAGAAAAGTAAAAGCAGCACACATTGTTAGACACACAGTTAACCCCTTGATTGCTCCTATATGTTAATCTCTTCCCAGCCAGTGTCATTAGTACAGTGTCAGTGTACAGCATACCTCCCAACTGTCCCGGATTCTGTGGTACCTTCCCAAACCTCAACCAAGTCCCAGAGTCCCGCATGTGCGGGGCTGTGTCCCACAGCAGATGGTCAGAACAAGTTCTCGGCTCCCATAACTTAATTAGGCAACCGGCAGGGAGAGATGCCGGTACTGCAGTGGTGACTGGCAGAGGATCAAGGGGGGTGCGCCACGCAAGCAGGGCCGAAACTGGGGGGGAAAGGGTGCGGGGGCATTCTTCTCAGCTTCCCTTCAAAAGGCAGTGCAGCAGGCTAAATCCCCAGTGGGGTATGGATCCCAGCTCCCCTTTGATCAGTGGCAGTGCAGGATCACTGTCACTCACAACAGCCGGTGGTGTGTGAGTTTGGCGGCTCCCTGTGTAATTACAGCTCAGGTGAGCCTGTGACAGTGCAGCCCGATCCAACCTGGGAGAGAGCCAGATGACAGCAGCTGTCACTAGCCTGCATTTCTTAGGTTGAATCAGGCGGTACTGTCACAGGGTCACCTGAGCTGTAATCACACAGGGAGCCACCAAACTCACACACCACCGGCTGTTGTGAGTGACAATGAGGCTGCACTGCTGCTGATCAAAGGGGAGCTGGGATCCATATCCCACCGGGGGTTCAGCCTGCTGCGCTGCCTTTTGAAGCTTTGCTGCCTTTTTGAAGAGATCTGGCAGAGACCCCGGGGGGGAGCAAAGTAAGCTTTGCTGAAAGATCCAGGCTCCAGCTGTACCCAGGGTGTTCCAATCTTGCTTGAGATCTGCGGGGGGCTTGGGGGGGAGTGACATCAGCCACTGCCCCACGGACACCATCCACTGGTTCTGCCCTGAGACTCAGGTGAGCAAAAAGGAAATCAGGGCAAGGAGGGGATCGGAGGAAGGATTGGGATGCAGAGATTAGCAGAGGGGTGCAACAGTGAGCCAAGAAGGGATTTGGGGTGTGGAGGTGAGGGGATGGGGGGTCTGAGGTGCAGAGGGGTGTTTGGGGTAGAGACATGAGTAGAGAAAACGGGGTGAAGAGGTAAGCAGGAGGGTTGGGAGTACAGTGTTGAGCAGGTGTGATTAGGGTGTAAAGTTTAGCAGAGACAGTGGGGTGCAACAGTGAGCAGAGAGGCAAACGGGTTAGGAGAAGGAGAGGGGTTGTGGTGCAGAAGTGAGCATAAAGGAGGAGTTAGGGTGAAGTGGCTAAAAGAGAGGGGAGTTGGGATGTACAGGTCAGCAAGGGGAGGTTGTGGTGCAACGGTGAGAAGAGAGAGGGTAGGATGCAGACATGAGAGGAAGGGAGGTTGGAGTGCAAATGTAAGTGTAGCGGTAAGCAGAGTAGAGGTGCAGAAATAATCAGAGAAGGAGGTTTGGGGAACAGTTTAGCAGAGAAGGGGGTTTTAGGTGTAAAGGCAAGCAGATGGAGGTGCAGAGGCAAGCAAAGAGGGATTTTTGGGGAACATAGGTTGGCAGAGGGGGAAGGGTTGTGGTGCATAGGTTAGTGGGGGGAAGGTGTGAGAGTGCAGCTGTGATCAAAATAGGGGGGTTGAGGTGCAACCTCTCCCCCAGAAATCATACCCCCAAATGGAGTACAGGGAGGAGAGCAGAGTATACAGACAGGAGGCAGTGTGTATAAGGAGGGGTTGTAGCGTAAAAAGCGTGTGGGAGCAATTATTAAGCCATGCTCAATATTTAGCATAATTTAACTAAACCAACTTTTGTCACAGGTCGCTACGCATGCACAGCAGGTTAGTGTCTCCCTAATGTTTCCCTCATTCTCGAGTTCAAAAAATCTCGGTATTTGCAGACGATATCCAGTTAGGCAGGGCCATAACTTCTATGTAGTATGTTGAAACCTTACAAGAAGACCTAAACAAAACAATAGGGCGGGCCACTACATGGCAAATGAGGTTTAATGTTAAAAAATGTAATGCATTTGGGTGCCAAAAATACGAACGTAAGTTACTGGCTAGGGGGAGAATCTCTGGGGGAATCTAAAATGGAAAAGGACCTGGAGGTCCTTGTAGATGACAGGCTCAGCAATAACATGCAATGCCAAGCTGCTGCAAGCAAAGCCAACAGAATATTGGCATGCATTAAAAAGGGGATTCACTCCAGAGATAAAACGATAATACTCCCGCTCTACAAGACTCTGGTCCGGCATCTCGAGTATGTCATCCAGTTCTGGGCACCAGTCCTCAAGAAGGATGTGCTGGAACTTGAGAGAGTCCATAGAAGGACAACAAAGCTAATTAAGGGAATGGAGGACCTCAGCTATAGGGAAAGACTACAAGCATTGAACTTATTCTCTCTGGAGGAGACACTTGAGAGGGGATATGATATAATGTACAAATACCATACTAGTGACCCTGGCATAGGGAAAAAACTATTTAGTGAGAGGGGTCGGGGAACTAAAAAGACACACCGCTATTCACTAAAGTTGGAAGGGAAGCTGTTTAATCTAAAACTGCGTAGAGGGTTCTTTAATTTCAGAGCGGTATGAATGTGAAATTCTCTTCCACCAGCAGTGATATGAGCAGGAAGCCTCTATAGTTTAAAAAAACTATTAGACTGGCACCTCAATGACCACAAGATACAGGGATATACAATGTACTCTTGACATAAACACATACACATACACACACACACATCATAGGTTGAACTGGATGGACTGGTGTCTTTTTTCATCCTCACCAACTATGTAACTATTTGTGTGAAAAAAAAATAATTTCTGTACAGTGTTGCATGAATGTGCATTTGCCAATTAAAATAACGCAGTGCTGAATAGCAAAAAATGCTATGGTCATAAAGGGGGTAAAACCTTCTGGAGGACAAGTGGTTAACTAAAGAACAGCAAAGGTTATATACACAAATACAACTGCACTTCCATGACATGTTAACCGGCCCCTTCCCCACTCTCCACCCTGACGGATCCCCCGGGAGAGGGGGGGAACCCAACAGAGGTGTGGGGGGGGAGAGGGGGGACCAGGAAAGAGCATGGGGGGTGGAGAGCACAGGGGGGCAGCGGAGAGCATGGGGGGATGTGGAGAGCACGGGGGGGCGGCGGAGAGCATGGGGGGATGTGGAGAGCACAGGGGGGACGGCGAAGAGCATGTGGATGTGGAGAGCACAGGGGTGCTGGCGGAGAGCATGGGGGGAGGTGAAGAGCATGGGGAGATGTGGAGAGCACGGGGGCAGCGGAGAGCATGGGGGAATGTGGAGAGCACAGGGAGGGGGTGGCAGAGTGCATGGGGGAGGTGGAGAGCACAGGGGGAGCAGCAGAGAGCATGGGGGAATGTGAAGAGCATAAGGAGGGCAGCAGAGAGCATGGGGGAATGTGGAGAGCACAGGAGGGGTGGTGGAGAGCATGGGGGAATGTGGAGAGCACAGGAGGAGTGTCGGAGAGCATGGGGGAATGTCAAGAGCACAGGGGGGGCAGCAGAGAGCATGGGGGGTGGCGGAGAGGATGAGGGGAAGTGGAGAGCACAGGGGGACAGCAGAGAACATGGGGGAATGGGGAGAGCACATGGGGGGCAGAAAGCATGGGGGGAAGTGGAGAGCACAGGGGGTCAGCAGAGAGCCTGGGGGAATGTGAAGAGCATAGGGGAGGTGGCGGAGATTATGGGGGTGGTGGAGAGCACAGGGGGGCAGCAGAGAGCCTGGGGGAATGTGGAGAGCACAGGGGGAGGTGGCAGAGAGCATGGGGGGAGGTGGAGAGCACAGGGGGGTGGCAGAGGGCATGAGGGGAGGTGGAGAGCACGGGGGGCAGCAGAGAACACAGGCGTATTGTGGAGAGCACAGGGGGAGCGGAGAGCATGGGGGGAGGTGGAGAGCACAGGGGGGTGGTGGAGAGCATGGGGGGAGGTGGAGAGCACAGGGGGCAGCAGAGAACCTGGGGGAATGTGGAAAGCACGGGGGTAGCGGAGAGCATGGGGGAGGTGGAGAGCCCAGGGGGTGGCGGAGAGCATGGTGGAATGTGGAGAGCACAGGGGGGTGGTGGAGAGCATGGGGGGAGGTGGAGAGCACAGGGAGGGTGGCGGAGAGCATGGGGGAAGTGGAGAGCACAGGGGGTGGCAGAGAGCATGGGGGAGGTAGAGAGCCCAGGGGGTGATGGAAAGCATGGGGGGAGGTGGAGAGCACAGGGGGGCAGCAGAGAGCATAGGGGGAGGTGGAGAGCACGGGGGTGGCAGAGAGCCCAGGGGAGGCAGCAGAGAGAAGCAGCATAAGAGGGGTGGTAGGGGCGACTGCATATAGAAGAATCATTCTCTCCATCTTCCTCCTGCAGTCTCGGAATGCCTGCTTCTCCTCTACCTCTCGCAGGTATTCAAAGACTGCTGGAGGAAGATGAAAAGAATGATTGTTCTATATTCAGCCACCCCCACTGCTCCTCCTATCCAGGTTACAGGGGGGCTGCACTCAAGTTTTCTCTTACAGCTCGGCTCCATGGTGTCTGCTCTAGCTCCTCCCCCCTTCGCAGTCACGCCCCCTAGCACCTGCGGCTAACCTATACGGGTGAGGCCGTAGGTGTCTCATCTAGATCCTCCCCTTCATGTTTCCGCCCCCCGGCGCCCCCCCAGCACTCAGCGCGTAACTGGCAGCCGCGGAGAAGCTGGGTGAGCGGTGCGGGCTCAAAGAGCAGTCCAGCTGCCTTGGGCCCCGCAAGGACTTGCGGCCCCAGCCCACCGGGCAATTGTCCGGTGTGGCCTATGGCCAATCCGGGTCTGCTTCCATATACTGTGTGGGCAGCACATCTACAAACGATTGGATACTCAAAGTAAGCTATATTTAATTGAGTGAAATTCTCAACACTAGGGATGAGCCGAACACCCCCCGGTTCGGTTCGCACCAGAACATACTGAACAGGCAAAAAATTTGGAAGAACACACGAACACCTTTAAAGTCTATGGAACATGAACATGAAAAATCAAAAGTGCTCATTTTAAAGGCTTATATGCAAGTTATTGTCATAAAAAGTGTTTGGGGACCCGGGTCCTGCCCAAGGGGACATGTATCAATGCAATTTTTTTTTTTTTTAAACGGACATTTTTTCTGGAGCAGTGATTCTTTTAATGCTTAAAGTGAAACAATAAAAATTAAATATTCCTTTAAAGATCGTGGCTGGGGGTGTCTATAGTATGCCTGCAAAGTGGCGCATTTTTCCCGTGTTTAGAACAGTACCACAGCAAAATGACATTTCTAAAGGAAAAATTGTCATTTAAAATTGATCGCAGCTGTAATGAATTGTCGGGTCTAGGCAATATAGATAAAACTCATTGAAAAAAAGAGCAAATCAAAATTGAAAAAAAAAATTACGTGGGCATCCCCCTAAAGTCCACACCAGGCCCTCCAGGTCTGTTATGGAAATTAAGGGGAACCCTGTGCCAAATTTTACAAAAAATGGCGTAGGGGTCCCCCCCAAATCCATACCAGACCCTTATCCAAGCACGCAACCTGGCAGGCCGCAGGAAAAGAGGGGTGGCTAGAGAGCGCCCCCCCTCCTGAACCGTACCAGGCCACATGCCCTCAACATGGGGAGGGTGCTTTGGGGTCTGACCCCAAAGCACCTTGTCCCCATGTTGATGGGGACAAGGGACTCATCCCCAAAACCCTTGCCCGGTGGTTGTGGGGGTATGCGGGCGGGGGGCTTATCGGAATCTGGAAGCCCCCTTTAACAAGGGGACCACCAGACAACCCACCATGTGAATTGTTAATGGGGTACATTGCACCCCTACCATTTCACAAAAAAAAAGTGTCAAAATGGTAAAAAAAAGACAAGAAAAAGCCGCAGCTGTTCTCCCTCCATGGGAAGCTCCCGCCGACTGACGCTTCTTCTCTGTGATAGTTCTTATATAGCTGAGGGTGGGGTCACCCGGTGACGCAAGTTCCTGGTATAGTCCACTAATGGAGAAAATGCCTAGGGAGCAGATATGACATTATTATGCTGATTGCATCAACACATATGCACATTTGAGGGCAAAGAAACAGCAAAAATGCCTTGTCGATGTGGTGCCAATTTGTATGCTGTGCTAGAAAGCATTTGTGAAAGCATGGATCAGTGAATCTGACCATGCCAGATTTGTGTGTTTGTGTGTGTGTGTGTGTGTGTGTGGGGGGGGGGTTGCATCAAACCCTGTGTGAAATCCACAAAGCCTGAACTTAGAATTGAACATCTTGAAACTAGATTCTGTCCATTTTCAAGGATAACAGGCAAGGGATTGCCAAGAAGGGCATTGGGAGCTGTTCAATACTATGTGAGACATACAACATACTATACAGTGGGGAGAGGGTCCTTTTTTTAATGTCACTTTGATGGCTACATGCAAAAATACAATTTCACAATGAAAATGCCTTTAAACAGTATGTGGGGTTACAGAACAGTGCAATTTTCATGGACAATGTCACCAACACTGTTTTCTATTATCACATATGTTCGATGTTTAATTTTTTTTTTTTATTTAGCTTGGCTTAAATACAATAGCATCTCCTCTGGTTCATTACACAAAAAAGAGGGTTTTTTAAGTAGTGTTGGCGGTGACTCAGAATTATTTATTCAACATTAATAGACCTGAAGTCTATGAGTGTCAGAGGAAGTAGCAGCAAAAACAGATCTAAAAGCTACAGGGAAGTTTACTCTTACAAAAAAATAATGCCAAAGCCCTCTTTTTCACAGTACCACAAAGCACTGGATTAGAAGTAAAACAAAAAGTTAAAACAGGGTGCACAAGACACCAAAACACCACAATTCCACATTTTCCAAACCCGTTCCTATATCCATATATATATCCAAATATAGACTTAATTTACATGTTTGATAGAAATAGGCTAGTGTAAGGAGTCTGTACACGAGCACTTGAATAAATAGCAAATAAAAAGGCAGGTAATTCTTGTAATAAACCTTAGAGTGCGTAATCTGAAAGACAATAGCCACAAATATTGTTAACAGGCTGGACAGTATGTAAGCAGCTTGGTTAAAATAGGTAGTGAGAAGGCAAGCGTTTTCTTGAAATAAACATTATAAAGTTTTTCAGTGGTCAGGAGTAAGGAGGAGGAGGGTTGGGATGCTGACAGTGAGGAGGAGGTGAAAATGGGGCAAGTTTCAAGTAGGAAGTTTCACCCCTGCCAAACACCAGGAGTTATACATAGGTTTGGGAGATGGGGGGGCTGCCACCAACCCAGAGGGAGCCCAAAATGCAGCACTTTGAGGAGGTGCAGCAAAGAACACGATTTCCATATTTCCTGATGGTGGCAGGATCACTTCTGATGATATTCATCTGATCCTATTATCACCAATAGGTGTTTTTTAAACCACAGCGGCCTGGACCATCTGCAGGCAACATTCACAGGCGACCCCTGAGTCCTGAACCACATTGATTTCTGACTACATTAGAATATGAGGAGGAGGAGAAAAGTATGCTGGTGGTGAGGAGGAGGAAATGGGTCAGGCTGCTGCAGAAAAGTTCAGTGTAGTTTAACCTAAAATAAATGTCCAATCTACATACAATGATAAACAATATACTGTACCTCAAAAATAAATTAAAACCCCAAAATACCACTACCTGAAACAAATACCCTCATAGCAAAAAAAGAAAAGAAAAGAAAAGTGGTGGTGGCTACAAGAAATACCACCTTGTAGGTGGGAATAGAGAAGGAATTGCTCTAATGGGCATAAAAATGTGATTTCTGAAATGCAGAAAGAACTAGATTCAGATCTCACAGAGTCATAGGGGAATGAGCAGGGGAAACACATGCGATACCCCTGTATGAAGGACTTATTTAAGAAGTTAGAGGCCGACGGTCTCTGAAGCAAGATAAAAAGGCCTTTGAGAGCCAAACGCTTGTCCAGACCCAGCTATTTCCAAGCCCGCCATCACAATTTTATACAGTTTTTTTAAACATTGTAAACATGATATATAACGTTGTAGATCATGCCCCTTTATTATGCCTGAACATAGATGATGCCATCCTTCTGTACAGAAAAGCAGAGAACAGGATTGTCAGAGGAGTATTGGAATCTCTATAACAGGACATAGATAACATGGAAGTGTTACACTTACACTATACTTAACATACATGCATTTTAAGTTAAAAAATATACCCAATGCTTCGTCCACTTACATTTTTAACATATACAATAATAAAAGGTTTGTATGACAGATAAGCACTTTCCAAGTAACATAGAGGTAAAAATGTGGCAGATATTAAACCCCTGCTGCATCTATAGATGTTTAGCGCATTAAAATACAGTATGTCCAATCAGTAATTGGCTAGTTTTCTTTATTGCAAAGGAATACAGTAATGCCACGTACACACAATTGGATTTTCCAACGGGAAATGTTGGATGTGAGCTTGTTGGCGGAAAGTCTGACCGTGTGTATGCTCCATCGGACAATTGTTGTCGGACTTTCCGCCAACAAATGTTGGCTAGCATGTTCTCAAATTTTCCATCAACAAATGTGTGTTGTCGGACTTTCCGATCGTGTGTACACAAGTCCGTCAGACAAATGTCTAAAGTACAAACACGCATGCTCGGAAGCGGTCAGTCTTGTAAACTAGCGTTTGTAATGGAGGATTAACATTCGTGACGTGGCAAATTATTAAATCTCGAAATGCAGCGCACAATTCTCTTCTTCTTTAATGGGATAATAATGAAGCCGCTTTGCTGGTGATACTGATGGAGTTATTGCAATAACTAATTTTCAAAGGCTTTTTTTTCTAGTGATATCAAGAATAATATTATTATGTTTTTGTTTTTACTTGTGCATTAAAAAAAAAAATAGACATGCTATCTGCCAATAGAACTTAACCAAAAAGTGCATTCTATGCATCCAAAAATATAGAAAATATACCAAATCAAATCATTTTTCAACCAAAAAAATAATGTCAAAGCAATAACTCCAAGGCCAATAATAAATAACACGTTATCTCCTCTGATTCCGCAACATGGCTGGTTGACGAACGCCGTTCAGAAAAGCACGAAATGAAAAACACGAAAAGAAAAGCACGAATCAACACTCACTAAACTTCTACTAACACGAAATTAGCAGAAGGAGCCCAAAGGGTTGTGCTAAAGAGCTGAAAAACAACGTAGTATGTCTAATACGACACTGCGTTCGTAATTGTTGGCCAACATTTATGTGACCATGTGTATGCAAGACAAGTTTGAGCCAACACCCATCGAACAAAATTCCACGGTTTTGTTGTCTGAAAGTCCGATCGTGTGTATGAGGCTTAATCCAGTTAGGCAATAGAACATTTATAACTTTACTTACTAAATAATATCTTTAAAATAACAGAGAACTATATATATATATATATATATATATATATATATATATATATATATATAGTATATTTAGCATCCCAACCCTTGTTTGTGCTTGTCTTTAGGACGGCACATTGGTGTAAATGTAAATATGTTTAGGCTGCAGTGAATTTTACTGTGCTATTTTAACAGGGTCAGCTGAGGATGAACAGTCTACAGGACTTCACGTCAGCAAGTAAATAGACACATCTGTCTGGCCTTGTCTGGCCCATTGCTATTACATAAAATACTTATTTAAAACATATGCTGCTTATGCACAGTTATACAGGCATGCTGCAGTATATCTTAAATTTACAGTAATTACCATAGCCCTTGTTACAAGAAGAGCAAGAAATTGGTGTTCTTCTTTCACAGAGCTCATGTCTAACCACTTCCTCAAACGTTTTGCTTTCAGATGTCAGGATATGTAACAAAAGCCTAAAATGAAACCTGCAAATTGAACAAGAACTAGGTATGGCAACTGTTCTTAGTTTGATTGGCGCCTGAACATTTACACCTTTTTTTTCTAAAGAATTATGTGCATACATGATTGATCGATTGATTAATAGAGTAATTGGCTGTTAATTGAAAAACACATTTTTGAATCCCATACACACCAGGAAAGATCAGGAGGGGGAGGGGCATTACTGTGAGCCAGTCAGGCTTTACATTTTTTAATGGTGCTATTGACAGGAGAATATAGAAGAATGAACAGAGTGGTGACCTCATCAGTGAGATGATGACCCTTAATTATCCAAACATTAGGGTTGTAGTCAGTGACAAAGCTGCACTGCTTAACTACAGGGGCAAAAAGTGAAGCATCCAACATATCTCTGCTGTCTGGCAAGGATCCTGGATCACAAGCCTGGCTGAACAGAATTAAACATCCTATGGCAAGTAAAACAGTTAAAAATATAAGTTGTATATAGCTCTTTTGGCCAGAGCTTTAAATAAGCTTATAAATGTAAGTTACGGATTTGTGTAACAGTTATATTTGTACATAAATAGCCCAGGTCCAATAGTCTTTCAAGAAGAAATACGTCTTAGGTTAGGGTGCTTAGTTACATTTTGTTCTGCCCACTGGGATTGCTGTCAATTGGTTTAAAACTGACATCATTTTTTGTTTAGGTAATGTGCCCTTTAGTCTGCCCTTAAATTGGAAGAATCACAAAATTCCTGACCTCTAGCATATTATTAATGTTCAAATTATTTGTTAACAGTAATGTTTAGTGTTTTTGAACATAAACCTTTTATTTATTTATTTATTTGTTTACCGGAGTCACAACTAGACATTACTTTTTACATTTTTTTTGTATACTTATTTTTAGCCAGCAGGTTGAGCTCTGTTTTTTTTCCACAAATTTTCCTAAAACTCCTTATCTGGCCTGTTGTGAAAAGCCTGCTGTTTACAGATCTCAATAGCTGAAGATAAAATGTACACACACTCACAAGCTAATGAGTCAGAGGAGTAACTGACCCCTCATCAAACAACTCTGATTGATGTGTCAATCAGACAAAGTAAGCACATCAGAAAGGAAGGCATCTTCTTCTGTGCTTTCACTTTGAATAACCCATTGTGCTCTGGGAATCCTTTGTAATTTTTTTTACATGTGCTTTTATATAAACAATAAAGTATTTATATAGTAACACCAGATATAAATCAATATTTCTAAAATGTATGAGAAATATAAAATAAAATTTACCAAAATTAATTTGTTTTAAATAAAATTTACCAAAATTAACTTGTTTTAAAGAATGCTTTTTTTTTTGTTTAAATATTTCTTCTATTTATTTTTTTCAATGGTTAATGTACTGCAATTAAAAAAAAACTGGAATTAAAAGCTAAATGAAATCTGACCTTACATGTTCAATACATCTATTTTATATTGACTACAATGTAAAAATAATGCAAATAGCAGGAACAGAAGTGTAGGCTGTTGCATTTTAAATAGATACACACTATACAACTTATGTTGTCTGATTTCCTTTAGATTTACCTTCGACTATGTAGTGCAAGGGCCTGCCTGACTGCATACACATTGAAAAAGTGTTTACGTTTGACCTCATATTATAAGGTTTTGGTAAATCTAAAGGAAAAGATCCAGTGGCGTCTCCAGCTTTCAAATTTAGGGGGGGCACATGGGGGGACAGGGACAAAAGTAGGGGGGCAACTATAAAATGCATATATATATATATGTATATATATATATATATATATATCCTGGGGCCCTTTACTACGACCCCACAACGGGCCCTTTCACATGTTCTGCAGTGAGCTCCCTTCCTACTGTATTGGGGTCCCCCAGGGTGGCAGAAAACAAGAGATATATGTCACCAGCATATCAAGAAAATATAAGGATCCAAAGCAGTGGGAGAACTATCAGGGTTGCAAAGGTTGTCTTGCCTCCGGGCCCTGGTGTTCTGCCACTGTGGGGTTCCCCAGCCTCCTCTTGCTGTCCTGCCCCTGCTATTGACAGCGCTGGTCTGGCATCTCTTGGAATTTACAGGCTGGTCCTCCTGTCCTAAGGACGGGAGAAAGCAGTCTGTTTTTTCAGTAACTGAGAGTCCTGGTGGAGTCCTTCCTGCAAATCGCTCTTCTCCCTGCCAATGAGGATTCAGGTGAAGGAGCAGATCGGGTGGCTGTGGTTGTGTGAATGCTCGCATTATGCAGTGTCAGCGAGCAGGGGAGGGGGGAGGAATCACCCACAGGAGCAGACTGGGGACTCTCTCCCTCTTAGACATTGATTTTTTGTAAAAAAAAAAAAAAAAAAAAAATTTTTTTTTTTTTTGGGGGGGGGGGGGGGGGCACATGGTGGGGCACAGCATAATGTTGGGGGGGGGGGGGTCAGGGCCCCCTCTGCCCCCCCCTAGGGTCGCCATTGAAAAGATCTAAAATAAATTGTATAGTGTGTATCCAGCTTTAGCTATCATTAGACATTGATCATTTTAGAAAGTTTGTAGTTAAGTGATAACTTTTATTGGCTAACTTATTGAAGATGCAAGCTATCAGGAACCTCATTATGTCCCTTCCTCTGGCATTAGACAATTGTCTAATGCCAGAGGAAGGGACATAAGGAAGGTCTCAGAAGCTTGCATCTTTAATTACTTAAGTTAGCCAATAAAAATGTAACTTAGGCCCCTTTCACACTTGTGCGACTTGTCATGCGACTTGGGACTGCAAAGTCGCATGCCAAATTGCATCAATCTGTGCAGAAACCCACACAGATGTCTCTGAAATCACCCCCTAAGTCGGGATTGACATGCAGGAATGAAATCATGCGCGTTTAGCTGAACTTGCATGATTTAATTCCCGCAGTAAGTGTGAACCTAGGCTAAAGCTACAAACACTCTAAAGCACAACAGAAAACACAATTGAAAATTAACATAGGAGTTGATTAACTAAAGACAAGAAGGCTGTGCACTTTGCAAGTGCATTTGTACTCTGCAATGGAATTTGATCCAGAACTTAGTAAATAGGGGGAAGCTCTGCTGACTTCCATCATCCAATCATGCAAGCAAAAATGCTGTTTTTTTTTTTCCTTGCATGTGATTGGGTATTCTTTGCAAAGTGTAGCTTCACCTCATTTACTAACCTCTGAAGCAACTTCCCTTGCAGTGTGCAACTGCATTTGCAAAGTGCACAGTCTATTTGCCTTTAGTAAATTAACCACATAATCTCAAAGTTTATTTAGACAAACAGACACATTCTTAAAAACCTATGTTGGGCTGAAGTTTTCTTACAGTTTTTAGAAACAAAAAAATATTAAAATGCATCTCATACTAGTTAAAGATGCTTGTACGAGCATACAAATTAGTGTTAAAGACTGGAACAGTATTAAAGCAGAGTTGCACCCCAAAATGGAACTTCCGCTTTAAGTGACGGTGACCCCCTGATTTGCCACATTTGGCATGTCATTTTTTTGGAGGGAAGCAGATACCCTCTTTTTAGAGGCATCCAGGTCCCACTTCCTCCCCTCTCCCCCCTCCCTCCCTGCAATTTTCTGGGACACGTCACAGGTCCCAGAAGATTGCCCGGCCATTCACAGCTAGCAGCACGGCTCATGCATGCGCAGTGCGTGCCCGGCTGCGGAGAGAAGAGGGAGAAGAGCGGGGCTTCGTATGCCCGCATCGCTTGGACCATGGGACAGGTACGTTTTTGATTATTAAAAGTCAGCAGCTACACTTTTTGTAGCTGCTGACTTTTAATATTTTTTTTTCGGCGGAACTCCACTTGACAAAAATTAAAAGTACAGAATTATCATTTGCAGTTGTATTAACATGGTTTTACATGGGTGCCTATACTTCGCAAATTGCTATATTTCAGTGTAGGATGGTGTGTTTGTCATTTTCTTCTATTGTACTTCCATTGTGTTTAGAGATTGTTTATGTTGACTGCCTAACTGCCATTACTTTTACATTTTGCCATTACTTTGATGTTAAATACCATGGTTATGACTGCAGATAGATGCCATGACCCCAGTATAATTTTTTCCCCTAGTCTTTCTCATAAAAGTGGCCAGAGATTCGCAGCTGGGTCACTTTTAGAAGCGGCGGGAAGGGTCACCACCTCCCTTCGGTTTCTGGTGGTTTTTTCGGGCTTACCTGGAGGATCAGGAATCACAAAAACTGATCTGGTGCTGGTGGCAGCTGGGCACAGAGGTGAGCAAAGGAAAGATGGCCTCTGCTCCCCTATATGCCCTAGGAGGACCGTAACAACATCAAT
Organism: Lithobates clamitans; assembly: GCA_037952925.1. Taxonomy (NCBI): domain Eukaryota; kingdom Metazoa; phylum Chordata; class Amphibia; order Anura; family Ranidae; genus Lithobates; species Lithobates clamitans. The sequence continues at coordinate 6,961,029 of JBBGZY010000430.1, read as the reverse complement.
ACATCATATCTGGCCACATGTAAACAAGGCCTTTTTTTAAAGCAAAATATCAAAAAAAAATTTCTCGCTTTTAAGGGTAGAGGAGAGATTTGGAGTCTTTTAGATCCCAGATCTCTCCATAAAGAGGACCTGTCATGCTGTATTGTTATCGCAAAGGATGTTTACATTCCTTGCGATAGCAATAAAAGTGATCAAAAATATTTTTTTAAAGGGACAGTGTAAAAATGAAATAAATGTAATAAAAAAAATATTCTTTTTTTTTAAGTGCCTCCATCCCAGTGTGCTTGCACGCAGTAGTGAACACATATGTAGGCCTGACCCACGTCTGAGCGAGAGCAATAATTACAGCACTAGACTTCCTCTGTAACTCTAAACTGGCAACCTGTAGAAATTTTCAAAACGTCTCCTACGGAAATGTTTAAGTACCGTAGTTTGGTGCCATTCCACGAGCGTGCCCAATTTTAAAGCATGACAAGTTAGGTATCTATTTACTCGGAGTAACATCATCTTTCATATTATACAAAAAAATTAAGGTATATGTTATTAATTTTTCTTTTTATTTCATTAAAGTGTATTTTATCCAAAAAAAATTGCATTTGAAAAACCGCTACGCAAAAACCGTGTGACATAAAAGTAATTTTCTACCAAAAAAAATTATTTTTACTTGTAAACAGCGAGTGTCAGAAAAAGGCCTGGTCACCAAGTGGTTAATGTATTTATTATGTTTATTGTTTATTCATTATATTTTTTTGCCCAATTGAGGTTTTCCAGCATGTTTGTCTAGTGAATATTCTAGCTCACATTTGTCTTGTTGCTAGTATCTAGCAAAAAGAAAACAGTTTCAAATACAGTATAGGATGGGCTGCACAGTGGCTAAGTGTTTAGCACTTCTGCCCAGCAGCGCTAGGGTCGCTGGTTCAGATCTCAGCCACTGACACCACCCACCTGAAGTTTGCATGTTCTGCCTGTGTGAGTTTCCTCCCACATGCTAAAGACATGCTGGTGGGTTAATTGGATCCTCTCCAAAATCAGTATGTGTATGTATGAATGAGTTAGGGACCTTAGATTGTAAGGGCAGGGACTGATGTAAATGTACACTATATATTATGGTGCAACTCTGTATAGGAACCAATCAGCTTCCAGGTTTTATTTGTCAAAGCTTAACCCCTTTATGTCACAGTAACACATATACGGTATCCGTCGGCAAAAAGCTGGGCTTTAACACCCACACGTCGCACATATGTGTTGCTGGGCAAGCAATGTTTATGTGCTGGGAGAACGCACCCTTTGCGCTTCCAGCACAAAGTCCGAGCTGCTGAAAACAGCTCTCGATCCTGAAAAGAGAACGGTAACCGCTAGGTAGGTTTTGCAAATATCAAGTCAAGGATATTATGCCCCAAGCATGCATTAGATACTAGAAACAGTTGGGAAGCCTTTGCATATAATACATTTTCTTAAAAGAAACAAATACATAACATATTTAACAAGATTTACAATCAATGCTGCTTTATAAATGCCTCCTAAAATCGAAAACTAAAGGCGAGTTGCAATGCCATAATTGATTCAAGTTTTTCAAGATGCATTTTCTTTTAATGCCCATGCAAACTTATAGCCTCACGCTGGGCTGCCATAAATCAGCTCAGGGGGTTAAATGCTGATTTTCTCCTGAGCATAATGAATAAGGTGGAATACTTACCACAGGCTTCCTCCACATGATATGACTGGTCCCCTAAAGCCTCTTCTCTTTGCTGCTTAACTGGAGGAAGACTCTCTTATGTCTTTATGTACAATGCAGGACTAGTAGTCCTGCATTGTACATCAGGATGCTGAGGGCTCGCTCATGTGCTATGGGCATCAGGGAGATGAAAAGAGCGCTGGCTGCCAGGGGAACAAGGAACAAGCTAGATAGTTATCCTTAATCATCTTTCTCTAAACAAACTTTTGACCTATGCGGTGTGGGGTGGGAGGTGGGGGTGCACTGCATTGGTATATTTTACACCAGCCCAGAGATCAGCTTTAACCTTAAGGTGCCCATACACATTTATGCATGGTCTTTGAAAAATAACACCACAAGGTTGATGTTCTAAAGGCATAGATACTGATCACTGAGATTAGTAAAATAGGTGAATATGCGTTCACTTTGAATACCCAATCCCATGCAAGGAAAATTAGAAAACAAATAGTTCTCTTTTGTTTTGTTCTCTTTTTTTTTCTTTGTAAATTTAGAATTTTTTCATATTGTGTTATAATAAGCTTTCTGTAATAATGTTCTCTTATTAAAAATGTAGAAAACTGATTTTTTTTCTTGCACATGATTGGTTAATTGAAAGGAACACAAATTCATTTATTAAGCCCAGTGAACATCAATTTGCTATGAGAACAGCCTATACCTATTTAAAAAAATCAACCCCTATGTGTTCAAAAAGTTCTTCAGCCTAACTGATTGATAATGCCCCAACACTAACTAATGTCATGTGTTAATTGACTGCAAATGCTCAAACCCTGCAGACTTTCTAATCATCATCTAAACTTATATAAATTGTAATTAAATGAGGAATCATTCAAGGCATAAAATATATAGAAATTCTTTAACTACATTCCATGTTTTTGGCACGTATTGTTTAAATGCTTTTTTTTCTCACTCTCTTTTAACATGAGATAAAACACGGGAGTTATCTATTTATCTATGAGGAAACTGGCAATGCCCCTCACTGATGAACAATAGGCACAGCGATGAGCTGAGCAAAGCCGTTCATGGTTGCCGATCACAACTGTTTGGTTATATTTATAGACAAATCTCCCACAATGCATTGCCTAGCTTACATCAAGGCTGTCCAATGTTGGCCTCCTGCTTCTAAATTGCTTTATCACAAGCTGTCAACAGGAACAACAATACCATTAAAGTCCCTCTACATTATCAGCGATCAAACCACAGCTCAAAGTCAACACTTGTGACTTTCAGCTTTTTCCAAGCACTTCTTGTAATTCAGCATCCTGTTCTTTATCTTCTCGGATGCAAAAAGATAAAACGCACTCTGGGATGATACATATTCTGCTATCCTCTTGTATGAATCTATCTCTTTAGTGACAGTGTTTGAAATGTGTGATTTTGCTCAGGAGGCCTAAAGCCCAATATGTTATTTATCTATTTTCATTTTATTGTTGTAGCTCTGTTTAGCAGCAATACAATATGGATGCCTGTGGAGCTTAGGCCATGGGATCATCATAGGTCAACTAAGGTGCTAAATGGTGTCATGTGACTATTGGCTTGTTCTATTGAACAACTGCTGCTGACAATCACAAAAAATCATTTAATATATTCTTTATTAAATGATTGAAAGCCATTAACTTGGAGAACATGCATGAACATATGAGGCTAGTTTTGGTAATTTTGTCACAAATAGAAGCATCCCCTAAAGTTAGCAGAACACAAAATTGAAATGGGTTGAAATTGTTCTGCAATTGCAACATTTTAAAGACGGGAACAAAACATGGAGAAATATTAAGGTATGAGATGCACTGAAAATTATTATTTTTTTTTTAATCCCAGTCATACATTTTAAAGTGAACCTACATTCAATGGCACAAACAGTCATTGAGTAGGGAATTTTATTTGGCTTTGTTCTACATTAAATGGCAAACTAATGCTGCCACTTTACAGCAGGTCTCGTAAAAAAAGCTTGTATCTAACTTTGCCTGTGATGCTTTTTGAAGATCATATGCAAATACAAATTTAGCTAACATCAGCTTCTTCTATAACCTGTGCACTCAGACCTGGTAATAAGTGAGGCACAAAGAAAGATGGTAGATAGAGGTAGAGTGTGCGGTTGGACATACACAGAAATTTTGAGTTTCCCAGGAAGCTTTGCCAGCATATTAGATAGATTGGCAGCTGTGTAGGCAGGAGCAGACAACGTTGGTACCTGCTGTAAAAACACTTTTGTTTTTTGTTTTTTTCGTTTGTTTTTTTTTGTTTCCTTTGAATATTTCACCCTATTGATGCTTTAAATTGTCTTTTAGAGAGTAGGTATGCTAGCATACTGTAAATGATTTGGGTGCAGTCTATTGGCTCTAAAAGAGCAAGGACCAATAGAAAATGAACCATGTTCTCTAATCTTCTGCAGAATATACTGGTGCTATATTAATGAACAATTTGAACCAATATAATAGATTTTATGTAAAACATGTAAATTGGTGAATTAATGTATTTTTTCTTTGGTAAAAATAAACCGTGGTAGAAGTGATAGCAAAGCACTCCACTCAAGGGAATATTGAGCACCCAATGTGACCATTTCTGCTGGTGATCATATTATGAGGCCACAAAGAGTCAGCAGAACTCTGAGGCTTTCTTATTTGCCCCACCAATTGTTTTAGTCCTTGTCGTAATACTAATAAGAGTGTCAGTGCATACATGTTAAGATTTATAAATATATGTTTCGCAAGACATTTTTGTAAAATATAGATATAGCTCTAGCCCTTTTTTATCTGAGTATTATCTGATACATAACAAACAATTAGACAGTAACCCACCTTCTTATGAGTTGCTTCTAATTTCCTGATTTCTATACTGTTTATAGGAGAGACAATTATTGAAAGTTAGTAAGTTGTTGGGTAGCATCTCATAGTGCACCCTGTAAATATTTTGTCATTGGCTGGATAACTATTTTAAAAGAAAATCAGTATAAAACTGTATTAGCTATAAATACTATTATTTCACTTTCTAAAGCTAGGGAGGCTGCTAATATATTTATTAATTAGGCATCTAAATGAGGTTTCCATCATAGGAGCCATGATGCATCGTTAGCTACTGCCAAAATTTGATTGCTGTGGGGTACAGAGAAGAAAGAGAAGCCACACACAGCTCCCTTTTTTCCCACGTGTATGAATGTTAAGGCATTGCGACCCCATAAACAGCAAAGATTTTTTTCTCCTTTTTGTACAGAAAGAGTTGGTATTTTTTAAAACTTTATTTTGTCAGTTTAAACAAAAATGGTGTATACCAGAGTTTTTCTTTAATTATGAGGTCCATTACATGGCACCTGATAAGCAAGACTTTAGCTTTCTCTACTATTACTGCAGCCTGTGTAAAAGCTGGTTTAAAAATAGTTACATAATAAAAAAAATAAAAAAAAAGATTCATGAGAAATTGTTTCTGTAAATTCCCCTCCCACTCATTTCCAAGTTTGTGAAATGCTGTGGCAAGGTCTATTATACTAAGCTGTAGGAAGGAAGATTCTCTTAAACTGGAAGTTGCTTTACCCTGGCACCCTATCTTCATGGCGTACTGCTATTGATACTGCTTTACCGATAAATAAGTTGACTTATATTTACTTCTACTTGAAACTGCCCCAAAAAAATCTCTAAGATATGGCCCACCCGGATAGACTCCTCGGGTTCTAGTCAACCCACTTAATGAAAACAGTTGAATTGTATTACTTATGCCGCGTACACACGAGCGGACTTTACAGCAGACTTTGTCCGGCGGACTTTTCGACGAACTTTACGACGAACTTTCCGAATGAACGGACTTGTCTACACACGATCAACCAAAGTCTGACGGATTCGTATGTAATGACCTACGACCGGACTAAAACAAGGAAGTTCATAGCCAGTAGCCAATAGCTGCCCTAGCGTCGGGTTTTGTCCATCGGACTAGCATACAGACGAGACTTTTCGACTGGACTCGAGTCCATCGGAAAGATTTGAAACATGTTTCATTTCTAGGTCCAGCGAACTTTTGGGGAAAAAAAGTCCGCTGGAGCCCACACACGATCGAATTGTCCGACGGACTCCAGTCCGCCGGACCAAGTATGCCGTGAAGTCCTGTCGTGTGTACGCGGCATGAATGACTCTTTATCTAATGAATGTCATCCCTTCTCTGCAGTTGCTTTCCTTCGCCTTATGCTCCTGCTCTTCTTCTTTACCCAGTGTGTTTTCTCTTTTGTCTCCCCCCCCCCTTTTTTTTCCCACAGTGTGAGATTGTCCCGATATTACTTCAAAGTCCTTCACCCAGACTAAATTTTTTAAAGATTTGTTTATTCTGCTTTATTTGATAAGCAAGTCAGAGTAGATTATCCTTGCTGTTTTGCTTGGGGCACTTTTATAACCACTTTCAGGTGTAGCTCCTGCATCAGCGACTGTATTAGATGATAATGGACTGTACTCAATCTCCCCTTTTTGTTTCCTGTATGGTTATCATGCTGCTCGGCTTGTATTTGCTTGTTTTACACTCAATAAAAATTTTTACTTGTTATAAAAAAATACTAAATGTTTTCTATCAGTGGTAAAATGGTTTAAAAGCCTGATGTGTCCTTGAGTTAAGAGTGAGTGTTTGGTATGCTGGGAAGTTTTCCAGTACCAGATAAATAGGCAAACCAGTCAACTTACTCTATGTTACAACATGGACAACCTACACTCTTGTTCAGTCATCTATGTAACATGATACACAAATTTTTGCATGTCTGTTTGGTTAATATGTGTTCCTAAAGTATGATTCAGAGTACCACCTTAAAACATATAAAAAATAAATAAACGCACGCCCCTTAAAAATATGATTGCCCATTATTTAAGTTAAACATTTATACACAAGTTTTAGGTTACCTTAACGATTAATACAGTGGCGGCTGGTGCTCCATTTTTGGGGGGGTTGAGGGTGCAAACAAAGCCCCAATTAACCTCAAACACCCACCAACCTGTCACTCACCCGCAATAGGGCCTACAGACAGGCAGATAGATAGATAGGCAGACAGACAAACAGATAGATAGATAGAAAGATAGATAGATAGATAGATAGATAGATAGATAGATAGATAGATAGATAGATAGATAGATAGATAGATAGATAGATAGATAGATAGATAGATAAATGAGAGAACAGAGATCCGGTGAAGGTGAGGATATCCTGTAAACCAGGACATAGTGCTAGGACCCCTCATGGTATATATACACACTGTATACGGAGATGTGTAATTAAACGATTCCCCCTTGTAGAACAATGGTATGTATGAGATGGATGGCAGTTGGAGGGGACCACATCCCCTCCAACTGGTTTGTCAGTGGCGGCTTAACCCCCCTCCGGTCTGTGGCACGGGACCGAGAAAGCCCCCCCACCTATCGGGCACCGATCTAGGGCTGGGGCTGTGCTGTGGTCTCCTCTCCTCCTCTCCTCGGGTGCAGGCAGCCGCACCGGTGTCCACTCCTCCCACGTCTCCTCTCTTTTCTCCAAAGTGCTAGGCATCCAATAGGATCACCTGACACTTTGGCCAATCAGGAAACAGGTCTCAGGGCCTGCCTCCTGATTGGTGGGGAGGAACGTTAGTGTGAAAATAGCGAAAATTCATTCGCTATCGTCACACAATTGGGTGGGATTGGGACACACTCTCTGCACCCCGTGCCCACCCTTTTTTGAAGCCTATTAGAGCCTTTGGCTCTAATCAGGTGCTTAAAAAAATACCACAGCCATAGGAATTCATGCAACTTCATGGCTAATCTCCATAAACAGTCATCAACCTATCCAATGAGAGTGCCCTTACTGACCAGTCACTTTTTGGGCAGTGGTAGGCATTTGGTTAGCCTTGAAGCCAGGTAAAGCCAAAACCCTTGTAACTAGGTATAACCAGTTATAGAGGGGTAAAGAACAGGCTTTGCTAAAGTCAATTTTAACACTAAAGCATATCCCAGGGGAAAAAAATGTACATTTCCCCATGGATTATCCCATTAAAGAACCTGCAAGAACAGGAAATACCTGTTGGTCTTCCAGAAATGCACTGAGCTCTGAAGTCCTGTTGTGGGCTGACAACATACAACTTTTGAGTGTTCCCAGCCCTCCCAGTGTCTAAACTACTAAACCACTCCCACTCTTAGATCTCCATGACTTACAGGCTTATCATTCTGTAGTGTGTGAGGGGGGGGGGGTTGCAGTTATCAAACATAGTGCAGCATTGGTTATGTTGCAGATCTTGTTCGTTGTACATCTTATGATGAGCAAATTCTGATCTCTGCACTCTAATGCCCCGTACACACGGTCGGACTTTTTTCAGACATTCCGACAACAAAATCCTAGGATTTTTTCCGACGGATGTTGGCTCAAACTTGTCTTGCATACACACGGTCACACAAAATTGTCGGAAAATCCGATCGTTCTAAACACAGTGACGTAAAGCACGTACGTCGGGACTATAAACGGGGCAGTGGCCAATAGCTTTCATCTCTTTATTTATTCTGAGCATGCGTGGCACTTTGTCCGTCGGATTTGTGTACACACGATCGGAATTTCCGACAACGGATTTTGTTGTCGGAAAATTTTATAGCCTGCTCTCAAACTTTGTGTGTCAGAAAATCTGATGGAAAATGTGTGATGGAGCCTACACACGGTCGGAATTTCCGACAACAAGGTCCTATCACACATTTTCAGTCGGAAAATCCGATCGTGTGTACGGGGCATTAAAGTGTATTTAAAGCCAAGTTTCCTTTCACTTCCTGTAACCAGAGACACAGCAGGAAGAAAAAAGATTGTACCAGCAATAATGCAGCACACTGAGAGACAAAATGTTTTTATCCTTTATTAAAATAGCCAGCAGGAACAAGTTCTATTCTGACACATTTTGTGCTAGACACAGTACTTTCCCTTAAGAAACATTTCAGAACATAACTTGTTTCTACTGGCTATTTTAATAAAAGAAAAAATCATTTTGCATCTCAGTGTGCTGCATTCCTGTTTCTGGTACAACTGCACGTGAAATATTTGACATACGATGAAAGAGAGAATCTTTCCAAAGTGATGGGGATATTCAGTTGTCACCAGAACAAGTTTTGCCATTGAAAGCTGCCTTCTCACTTCCTATTCCTTTAGGTACTCAAACATTTGGATTGCTTATCACTCTCTGAACCAGGCAAAATGGTCACCAAGGACCATTATGGAGGAGGAATTTATTCAGTGGGGACACAGACAGCATTAAAAAGATAGACAGGAGATATAACCCTTCCACATTACGTTTAGAACTAAAAAATGGTCTTACATACACTGTCATTCCTCTATGACAACAAACAACATTTATACTATGTACTAAATGGCATTGGGATGGCTGCAGTAGTCTATATTAGATGTAAAGTTTTGGCATTCATATGCATGTAGTCTAACATACATGAATGCCAAACAGAACTTCATTTTCTGCCATAAAAATATCCTCCAGCATCAAAAATAAAATCATATTCCAATACATATGTTTTAAAAACCAAAATGTCAGAGTACAAATTTTCTCTAATAATGAAATATTTGCACTTCGAAAACAACGAAGAATTTGATGAAACTATTCATCCAGCACCAAAACTTATACAAATTTGGGAAGTATATCAAATGATTCTGAAGAATTTACAACAGAGCTATGTGCCAGATAGACATATTAGCATAGATGACAGTCTAATGGCATACAAGGGAAGGCTCAGCTGGATACAATACATGGTGTCAAAGAGAGCTTGATTTGGTGTAAAATCCTTCATGCTATGTGAATTGTCAATTGGCTACATTTGAAAATCAGTCATATATACTGAGGAAGGAACAAAATTCAACCCAAAATACAGCAAGTATGGAATGGCAACATCTTCCGTTCCTTCACTGATTGAGCCATTGCTAAATCAGGGCTATTGTGTAACTACTGACAACTTTTACACATCTCCTGAACTTTATGAGTTTCTTCTACAGAACAAAATGGATGCCTATGGAATCGATACCTAACCGACTTGACATGCCGCCAATGTTTGGCAGTAAGAAGCTGAAGACTGGAGAAATGATTGCCTGGCAGAAAGGCAAAATGACGGCACAGTGATGGCGTGACAAAAAAGATGTGTGCCTAATGAGTACAGTCCATAATACCTCCACTGTTATGGTACGCACAAAAGGTGGGAAAAAAATCAAGAAGCCACAAGTAGTGATAGACTACAATAACACCATGGGAGGTGTTGACAGAGCCGACCAAGCAACGACATTTTATCTAGCAATGCAGAAACAGCAAAAAAAGTACTACAAGATGATCTTCAGGCATCTTCTTGAGCAATGCTTGTGGAATGCCTACATTCTGCAAAAAAAAGAGTGACAAGCCTGTGATCCATTCTGACTTTATTTGGAAAGTTGTCTAACTGATCTTCGTGAACCACCAAACACCAATGGCTGTGACTAGAGCTGGGCTTTGTGCTGCTGGCGTTGTCAACCCGGAACGCCTGATTGGTCATCACATGGACCACATCCCACCAACTGAGAAAAAGTCAGCACCTACAAGGATGTGCGTGGCTTGTTTGCTCAAAGCGAGATGACAGTGGAAAGAAAATCCGAAAGGAAACCAGGTTCCATCGTCCTGATTGTGATGTCGGACTTTGTGCAGTACCATGTTTCAAAATATTTCATACCCGGGATGTTTACTGAACCTATATGCAGTGACTAGTAATATTGCACCCTTGTTTGGACAAATTTTATGTTTTGATTTGATTATATTATTAAATAAAATTTATTGAATAAAATGTATTATTATTATATTATTATTTGTTATTATTTATTATATTATTCATCTATTGTATTATAATTTATGGTTTTGTGCTTCAAACTTTATCATACCCGGGATGTCTACTAGACTCTTGTTTGGACAGATTTAAGTAAGTTATTCCTAAGAATTACAGGCCTACAATATAAAATGCCAAATTTCAATGCAAAACAACGTACTACTCTCAGCATCAAAAATCAGACATAATCACACTGCCAGGGAGGTCAACATAAGTAATCTTGAAACAAAAATGATGTTCCACCAAGTGTCAAGGAATCCAGTGATGTGAAATTTGCACTAATTATGCACTCACCGGACTTATATGGTATAAGCATCTCTGTAAAATCTCCACTACAAACAATCCGCTCAGCTTCCTCTGGTCTGTAGTCTTCCTCTTATAACTATAAAGGTTGCATAAAAAAGCTCACCACACAGAGCCCAGAAAGTACTATATAGTGCAGTATTTGATTGGATTAACAGTGTAAAAATAATGCTAAAAAGCTGCAGCACACATCAATTGATATATAAAACATTCAGCTGGCTAGATTTACAAAGATGGCTGCCGTTCTGAAAACCAGAAGTGGCAGCGTAACATCAGAATGTAGGCCCCACCCAATGTGTTTCATGCACATCCTTAGTGAGATAAAACAAGGTCAAAGGTGTTGCCATCAGAGTGAGTAGAAGCATATATCCATTGCTTCAGGTCAAAGGAGGAGGCTATACTGAGAAGTTTAGAAATAGAGAGAAAGTAGAGTGGCAAGTCTTCAAAGAAGGTTGATACCGGTCCAGAGGGCCAGTAGATCAGATCAATAGTCAAAGAAACTGGAGAGTATAGACAAATACTATGTGCTTTAAATAAAGAGAGGGACAGAAAGGTAGGTGAGTGAAAAACCTGAAAAGTGTTTTTTTGTGGGTCAAGAAGGATTCTAACTCCACCTCCCTTCCATCCACTAGATCAGAGAGAGTGAGTCCAGAGAAGGCCGCAATGAGAGAGGGAAGCAGAAGAAGCAGAGCTGGATTAATGAAGCCAAGTTTCGGTAACAGCAGATAGAATAAAGGAGTTAGTGATAAAGAGAACATGGACAAAGGTGAGTTTGTTACAGGGTGGGCATTCAAAAGTGTGCAAGAGAAGGGGAGTTGGATCAGGTTCCACTCACTTCTGCTTCAACAGATCACTTACATTTGCAGCAATCTGTTTTTGGGAGGGAGGCATAGCAGGGTTGGTTCTGCTTAAACATGGTAATTGAGGCTTACAGAAAATTCTGATTATGTCAGACCGAACATGATCATCAGGACTCCCATGTGAAAAAAATAGAATAAAATTAAGAATAGTATTGCTTACTTTTCATTACAGAAAGCTCTGGGGTATTACAAAAATGTTGGACCTTGTCCGTCATAGCCAACATGTTAGTGCTGAGGCCTACAGGCTTGGAAGGATGTGGCTAAAAAGTTAAACAGTCTAGAAAAGACACTTGAATGTGGCTAATACAGCACATCGAGCTGGAAATGTGTCACTTTCACAGTTGTCTACTGCTGTGACAAACATACGGGTATTTTGTTAATTGTGGATAACATACAGTAGCACCTTAAAAGTGTAATTAAACATAACCACAAACTGAAAATGCTATTTAATTCATTTTTAATATTAAAAGCAAACTCACCCATATAGGCATGTCTAGGCATGTCTATGCATGTCGTCCCATCGCCCCCCCCCCCCCCCCCCTTACCCCCGTCCCCCCCAGCATTTCTAGCCATAGCCATCTTGAATAAGGCAAATGATTAATGTAGCATTTACATCCTGGAATCCATCTGTCTCAGGCATGCAGACAGGAGGGTATGCTTAGCTGAGTAAACCACTCCTCCCCTCCTCAAGATGAAAACAAATGCCCATGACTCCTGGGATGTATGACATCATTTTGGCCTAGGGCAGCAACCAGGAAGCAACTGAAGAATTGTAAAAAAACAAACAGGTTTTAAATAAGTGTAAATATAATATACATTTATTTACTGTAAATATTTAAATATAACATACAGTACCTTCCTATATACTGTATTTACTAATGCTAGAAAAGTATTAAAAATAGTTAATGTTGATTAAGAGAGTTTAGTTCTGACTCACAAAAAGGCATGTTTCTAGCAGAAAAGAAAATGCTTTTCCACTATATATACTGTATTACATCAGAGGAGCTGCAGACCAGTACAGTACCAGAACAGCAAACACCAATTATCTTTCATTTTTCCAACTGCTCCAATCAGATAAAAGATGCAATATGATTTGTATCACACGCCATTGCGCTTTGTAGTTTATTTCTATGTTGATACACATTTCTTAGATCACATAGGGACTGCAGTTGCAAGATCTGCTATAGTTTCTGGCCATGTGTCCTGCTCTCCTTGTAGTATTTCCACTCCCTGTTTTGAATTTTTATATAATGTCAGATAAATGAAAAATCCAATTGACAAAATGGTGCTTCCTTCTATTTACTGTGTCATTTGTGGAGGCTCAGTGTCACTGAACAAGCCAAGCATAAGGAACAACACAATAGTTTTTTTTTTGTTTGTTTTTTTATCACAAAGGTGCATATAAATCTAATCACTAAAATAAATCTTATTATGTTAATGTAATTCTAAAAATTAAAAAAAAATCTGCCGTTTTAATTCTAATAATAAATGGTAGCCATGCCATAAAGGTTCATTTTAAGAATTTTGGGACAGGGTGACAATAATCTGCCTCCTGTCCTGTCACTCTGTCACAAGAAACGCCATGCAGCCATCTCTGGAGGAAATGCATGTGAGCAAAGATCAGAAGCACTGAGATGCAGCAAAGGTTGAAAAAAGATAAAAACAAGTATTCCTTTATTAAAAAAGCAATTGTTTATGATATACTGTGCTTTAGCAAACTAAATGTCATTTACTAAGGGCTCACATCTACTTAATATTCCACCCAGCAACATCAATATTTAAAATGGCCAAATAAGCCTTCTGTAAAAATAAAATACAGATAATGGTGTCCATGGCCCCGGAATGCCAGGTTTTTAGGGATAAATGTCAGCTTTAGCTTCTATGGTTTGCCTCTTGTCTTTATTGACTCCCATGATAAGTGAAGGTTACCCTGTTCTGATCTTGCAGGATCTGTGCTGTCAGTCATTGTGATTTACACTCTACTCACTTGCCTGTGTTTCCCTGCAGTAACCTGTCCCAGCTCACCGCAGGGGATCGGCAGCTCAAGAAAAACAATCATCAGGTTAGGTGGTGCAGTTCAGATCACTGCACAGAAATGCCATGCATTATTAGAAACAATTCTCTGCTGCATGCGTTCAAAGGAGTTTTAGTGCGTTGCTTAGCCAGGAAAATATAAGCAATAACCAGAAAGATAATTCTTTCTTTTTATTTTAATTACCAGTATCCCTGATGTAAAAAATGTATAGGTAACGCATACAAGGTGCATTGAAACTGATATAGTATTGAATGTTAAGCTGAAGTTTAAGTAGTTTTTCCAGTTTGTCCCTCTTTCCTTCATCAACATGCTAATTAACGTTTTAATAATCCTGTTTTACACCCACTGATGTGATTATTGGGTTTCTTTCCTTCTCTATACATTGTAGACAGATCATGTCTGGTGGGAGGAACTGACAGGGGGCTGTACATGGATTCCTGAAAACATCATAGCGCCCCGCCTCATTACTCCTCTCCAGAGCCCTCAGCTCTGATGCAAGGAAAGGGCTGGCTCTAGAGAGGAGTTATGCAAATATAAAAATGCCTTGATGGGTGGATATCAGTTTGGAGGAGTGTTCCCCGGCAGACTGCATTTGCAGGGACGGGACATGTCTATGGTTGCACAAGTACAGAACATCAGAACGTTGGCAACTGAAAAGCCACTTCAGGAGTAGTCTATTGGAGTAACGTTTGCTAAGGTACCAGTTACATACAGTGCCTTGAAAAAGTATTCAAACCCCTTGAAATTTTCCACATTTTGTCATGTTACAACCAAAAATTAAATGTATTTTATTGGGATTTTATATAATAGACTAACACAAAGTGGCACATAGTTGTGAAGTTAAAGGAAAATGATAAATGGTTTTTAATTTTTTTACAAATAAATATCTGAAAAGTGTGGCATGCATTTGTATTCAGCCCCCGTTACTCTGATATCTTTAACTAAAATCTAGTGGAAGCATTTGCCTTCAGAAATAACCCAATTGGTAAATAGAGTCTACCTGTGCGTAATTTCATCTCAGTATAAATACAGCTGTTCTGTAAAGCCCTCAGAGGTTTGTTAGAGAACCTTAGTGAACAAACAGCATCATGAAGGCCAAGGAACATACCAGACAGGTCAGGGATAAAGTTGTGCAGAAGTTTAAAGCAGGGTTAGGTTATAAAAAAATACCCCAAGCTGTGAACATCTCATGGAGCACTGTTCAATCCATCATCCAAGAATGGAAAGAGTATGGCACAACTGCAAACCTACCAAGACATGGCCATCCACCCAAACTGACAGGCCGGGCAAGGAGAGCAGTAATCAGAGAAGCAGCCAAGAGGCTCATTGTAACTCTGGAGAAGATGCAGAGATCCACAGCTTAGGTAGGAGAATCTGTCCACAGGACAACTATTAGTCGTGCACTCCACAAATCTGGACTTTATGAAAAAGTGCAAAGAAGAAAGCCACTGTAGAAAGAAAGCCATAAGAAGTCCTATTTGCAGTTTGTGAGAAGCCATGTGGGGGACACAGCAAACGTGTGGAAAACTATGCTCTGGTCAGATCAGACCATAATTGAGCATTTTGGCCTAAAAGCAAAATGCTATGTGTGGCGGAAAACTAACACATTCCCCTGAACACACCATCCCCAACATGAAACATGGTGGTGGAAGCATTATGTTGTTGGGATGCTTTTCTTCAGCAGGAACAGGGAAGCTGGTCAGAGTTGATGGGAATATGGATGGAGCCAAATACCGGGCAATCTTAGAAGAAAACATGTTAGAGTCTGCAAAAGACTTGAGACTGGGTGGAGGTTCACTTTGCAGCAGGACAACAACCCTAGATGTCCTAAGCTGGTAGAGACATACCCAAAAAGACTTGGAGCTGTAATTGCAGTGAAAGGCGGTTCTACAAAGTATTGCTGAATACAAATGCACGCCACACTTTTCAAATATTTATTTGTAAAAAAATTTGAAAACCATTTATCCTTTTCCTTCAACTTTACAATTATGTGCCACTTTGTGTTGTTCTATCCCATAAAACCCCAATAAAATACATTTACATTGTTGGTTGTAACATGACAAGGGGCATAAATACTTTTTCAAGGCAATGTATGCTGGAAGCTTATGCTGTCATATATCTGGCATTTTCTCCCTCCAAGTATAATTTAGCCAATGCACTGCACTCCATGATGTACCAGTAAAAACATAACTAATAAAAGCATACCTAGTGGTAAACTGATAGTATAGGTGTTTGCCAGGGATAAGATTTGGATCCTTGGTTTTGCATCAATTCCTGTTCATTTGTAACCCACGGTCCTGGCAAACTTTTTTTTGTCTTAATTACCAGCAGGCTTATAAGGGCCAATATGGTGGGTACTAGATATGCCATCACCCTCTCTTTAAAAGACAGGGGTCTCGAATCAGCCATAGCGTCAAGAGTTTGATAGAAGTTTGTATGTTGCAGGACATTTTTTTCTAAATCATCAGGAACAAGGACAGCCTCAGCAAGACAGTTTAAAATTAAAAAGAAACTGCGCTTGGAAAAAGAAATATAGATGACAAACTAAAAAATCATTAAGTGATAAAAGCAGCATCGCTACTGGGAGATATTGGCACAGTACAGTACACAGTACAATTAAATATCAAAGAGCCACGCTACTACATAATAGTGATACTAACAATCATAAACAATGAATGTATGCATTACATTTTTTACCAAACAAGAGGTAAATAAACAAAATAAAGTCCAGGTTCAATTACAAATTTATGTGAAAAAATGGATATTCAACAGGATCTGTGAAGACAGTGGACATCTATCACCACTGAAAAATCCAAGCCATGACAACGCTACCTTAATATGGAAAGAATTCAAGCATACCAGCTTCACAAGACCTTCTAATTAAAGAAAGGTCAGCAGAGAATGTGGCCAAACCACCTGGCCAGGGTCTTCCCAAAGCATTCCTAAAAGATTCCCTCGGAAGCAGATGTTTGGACAGTAATAATCCTCTCAGCATCATCTCCATAGGATCATCTCCAAATCATGGAAGAGAATGGTCCACACAGCAAATTACCTGCACTTCCGCAAATGGGAACACGTGATGACATCAGCACATCGCTCCACCCTTTGCTTTTCGTCACAGGTGACGTTGCCCGGGGCACAGGCGCCATGCTGAGCATATATATGCATACTGTGTGACCAAGCCTCATTCTGAGCTGCAGACTGGCCAATCTAGACAGCAACCAAGCCTCAATTCCAACCTCAGCCACTCAAGACTGGGAAGCACCTGAATGAAGAATTGACCAAGCCTCGATATAAACAACACCTGATCGTAGTCATTGCACATCTTATAACTAAAAACTTAAACAAACCAAGTGGTTAATTAGAATAAAGGGTCCAATGACCCACTACCCATATCGGTGTCACCACAAAAGGCAGTCTATTAAAAGGAACAGTTAAATACCTAAAAAAAACTGAAGTTAGATTTAAACTAACTCGTGGGGCCACCAGGGTATAAGATTGTTACAGTGGTGAAAAGAATTATTTGATCCCCTGCAGATTTTGTAAGTTTGCCCACTTACAAAGAAATTAACAGTTTATAATTGTTATTATAAGTGTATTTTACAGTAAATGACAGAGACAGAATATCAACCAAAAATCCAGAAAAAACACATCTTTTTTGTCCATATGTGTTATGTGATCATCGGCTGGATCATATGCGATCGGTACCCCAGGTGTGGGTTAAATGCTGCATGACCTTTTTAGGTCAAGTCCATGAGGTGAGTATATATCTGCACACTGTGTGTGTGTATATATACTGTATATATATATATATATATATATATATATATATATATTATATACACAGACTACACTTACAATCCATTACATCTATGTCTTTAGTCTCTTTCCCTAAAAAGAGACATTAGGGCTTATGTTCACCAAAACATCCCCACAAAAAAGGTAAAAAAAAAGGCATTAAAAAAAAAAAAAAAGGCAAAAAAAATAAATTAGAAACGTAGTAAGGCCTATCTCACACAGGGCATACTACAGCGTACGCCTGTGAGAGGTCATGTTTACTCACACAGGGATGCAGAGGTGTTCCATGCATCCACATGCAGGCAGCCTCATTGATGTAAATTAGGATGCAGCAGCTGCACGGACACAGTCACTGCTCCAAATAAGGCAGTTATGTGGTTGTGGGTGCATGTCCCTGAACTCTCACTGTCTGCTTTCAGTGCCATGCACAAATGTCAGATTGGGAACAACGATGTGTCCATGCAGCCACTGCATTCCAATTGACATGAATGGGACTCTCTGCACAGGTATGCATGGGACACCTGTGCATCCCTTTGTGGGCAAACATGGCCTTGTATGGGTGTATGCTTTAGTATGTCCCATGTGAACGAGGCATTAGTAGTGATTTAGCAGGAATTTTGCAAGTTGTGTTGTGTTTATGGGTGTTAATAATGATTTTATTGTATTTTTAGTGAACATAGTGATTTGTGCAACTATTTTGGGGCATAAAATATCAGTAGTAGCTTCTTTTTGTTCTACAGATCATGTTTATGAACTCATTACAGTTTTAGCTTTTATATTTAGTAGGAATTTAGGCAGAACTTTGTAAGTTTTGCTGTGTTTGGGTCCAGTAAAAATGATTTTAGTGTACTTCACTCTAAAATCTACTTCACTCTACTTCACTCTTTTTCACTCTATATATGTTGTACGTTACATACAGTAGTCCTGACCAAAGTTTTCATTATCTCAACATTGCTGGCTCTGTCAAGCAAAAATGACCTTTTTGTGTGAAGAAAAACATGTGTAAATGAAAGTTTTCACTTTTTAAAACGATCCTTGGTTCTGAGGTTTATGTGTGTCTGTAAGACTGCCAGTTGTGGTGCAGTAATTAGGAGTATTTTGTGGGTACAAGGACTGTGGCATATATTTAGAGTATATACAGGTTCTAGGCTCAGGTTCCATTTAATCATTCCCCCTTAAACTATTCCCACTGTTAGGCACAACCTGAACAATGCTGTTATTTGCACCATGCGCACTTGTTTTCTGCTCAGTCCTAGGGTTCCTTAAGTTTTTCATAACACTAGTCATGCTCACATTTTGTCACATTATTTTGACTTTTTCATTGTAAAGCCAAGCAGATTACTTGTTATGGGCATTTTTCATTTTTAGATATTCTTTATATTTTTTAAATATCAATTTTCTTAGTTTATAATAGGAGTTTCTGTCATATTTCAGGTTGTCAGTAAAAATGCACTCTTGCAATGCCTCATGGGAAATGTAGTTCCACAACAGCTGGAAGGCCCCAGGCTACCTACCCCTGCCCTAGACAATACAAGCACTAAATCCTTTATCAGTTAGAGGGATGGGGGATTTGAATAATTTAGAGCATGCCTTAATTTCAGCTTGAAAAGTTTGTTTCCTTCTGGCAAAAAAGAACATCTAGCAGAGGAAGTTTTACAAAAAACACATTTCATAACAGAAGCTCGGCCATTAATGGTACAGCACTGCAGTGTTGTATCATATTCTTTATATTTCAAAGTTTCCAAATGACTCAGCATAGGGGCGAGGCATAAAAATTAGACATAGTGTGTGGAAAGTACACTTCTCTATTTCTTCATTCACAGGAAATGCTAGCTTCCCCTATATATTCTCACGTCCTCTATAACTAGCTTACCTCCTGAGAAAAACACCTTGTACTTAATAGTCGATGCTGATGTATTGCTTTAAAACATAAAACATCTATTAGCTACATTTACTGGAACATCTATACACAATAGCATATAGCGGCTAGTCATGTTCAAATCAACTTTTACTGCAATGCTCAAGATGCCACTCATACACGTAATTTCCTGAGTTCTAAAAAAGCTACTTGGACAAGTGGTGACATGTCTTCAACAACACAGAACAAGTCTAGTTCAATGTGACTAACTACAACTAGTTATTTCAAGTCCCAGATAAAGAGAACCTTCACAGACATCATGATAGCACATTTAAAAAGTGAGGGATTACTATTTTTTTATTTAATAGTACTGATGCTACAGTATAGGGGTATGTGGATCCATTCACATTAGTCCCTGTCTGACACAAGGAAATGACGATGTAATGTCCTGCACACCTGTGCTAACTGGACAGAAAGCTTGCCAGTTTGGTTTTGGATTGTAGGTGGAATTCGGAGTAAAGACAGAGATACAGTGAGAATATATGATTCCATATAGACATTGTCCTCACATGGATTTTTAAACCTAATACCAACAGCTGCAAAGCACAAGGTTTAACCACCTAAGTGTTCAATTCCCGGCTGGATAAGCCTGAGTCCTAGTGGACCCCAGTGGACCTTTCAGCACAGTATACTAATAAAGCCCATTTGGTGCCTGTGCATTTACAGGAGATGTGGAATGGTTTTCGAGGGACTGGTCATTTTTCCTAGAAGCAGTTCTCTGCATTACACCCCTAGACCTAATAAACAATACATTATAAATATGTAAGGGGGTCTAGTTACATTTTTGACCCTGAATTCAGCTTTAAGTGGAATATAATAGAAACTATCCAGGAAAATCCATCCCTGATTGATGTCATCTAATTGACATTTTAGGAAGGCTTATACAGATGTGAACTTACTGTAATTATGAATGGCCAATATTCTCTTATATACACTTTTTACCTAGAATTTGCCAAAATGGCTTTGCTAGCTAGTCCTCTCACTGATGAATCTGACTCACTGAGAAGAAGTCTGGAGCCAGGCATTGCTAGTTCAATTAAATGCAACCCAAATATAGGTGGAAAAATACAGTAGATGTGCCAGACAAGACATAGCATAGTTTTGGAGGATCCAAGCAGTGTGTCATTTTATTCCTGGGATTTTCCAAGGACCACTGAAAGGCATTACCCAGTGGTGACAAACATTTGGTTTCCTGCCCTTAGGCAAGGACCTTTACATATATACACTACTGTGCAAAAGTGTTAGGCAGGTGTGAAAAAATGCTGTACATTAACCACTTAAACCCCGGACCATTTTGCTGGCCAAAGACCAGAGCACTTTTTGCAATTCGGCACTGCGTCGTTTAAACTGACAATTGCGCGGTCGTGCGATGTGGCTCCCAAACAAAATTGACGTCCTTTTTTTCCCACAAATAGAGCTTTCTTTTGGTGGTATTTGATTACCTCTGCGGTTTTTATTTTTTGCGCTATAAACAAAAAGAGAGCAACAATTTTAAAAAAAAAAAAACGCATTATTTTGTACTTTTTGCTATAATAAATATCCCCAAAAAATATATAAAAAAACTTTTTTTTCCTCAGTTTAGGCTGATACGTATTCTTCTACATATTTTTGGTAAAAAAATCACAATAAGCGTTTATTGATTGGTTTGCGCTAAAGTTATAGCGTCTACAAAATAGGGGTTAGTTTTATGACATTTTTATTAATTTTTTTTTTTTTTTTACTAGTAATAGTGGCGATCTTCAATTTTTATCATGACTGCAACATTATGGCGGACACATCAGACAATTTTGACACATTTTTGGGACCATTGTAATTTTTACAGCAATCAGTGCTATAAAATTGCATTCATTACTGTAAAAATGACACTGGCAGTAAAGGGGTTAACCACTAGGGGGCTAGGGAGGGGTTTAGTGTGTCCTGGGGAGTGTTTCTAACTGTTAGGGGGATGGGCTACGAACGGCACTTCACTGATCATAGCTCCCGATCATCGGGAGCTATGATCAGTGACAGTGTCACTAGGCAGAACAGGGAGATGCTTGTTTACATTAGAATCTCCCATTCTTCAGCTCCGTGAAACGGTCGCGGGTATCCCTATGGCGATCAAGTCCACGAGACCCGCGATCCGACTCACGGAGCTCCCGGCAGGGTTGCGCGTGCGCCGCCCGCGGCGCGCACGTAACCACACGACGGCAAATTCAAAGGGACGTACCTGTACACCCATTTGCCCAGCCATGCCATTCTACCAACGTATATGTACATGCGGTGGTCGGCAAGTGGTTAATAAAGATTTCAAAAATAGAAGTGTTAACAGTTTATCTTTATCAATTAACAAAATGTAAAGTAAATGAACAGAAAACAGAAATCTAAATTAAATCAATATTTGGTGTGACCGCCCTTTGCGTTCAAAACAGCATCAATTTTTCTAGGTATACTTGCACACAGTTTTTGAAGGAATTGAGCAGGTAGGTTGTTCCAAACATCTTGGAGAACTAACCACAGATCCTCTGTGGATGTAGGCTGCCTCAAATCCTTCTGTCTCTTCATGCAATCCCAGGAAGACTCGATGATACTGAAATTAGGACTCTGTGGCGGCCAAGCCATACTACCAGTACTCCTTGTTCTTCCTTAAACTAAACTTAGTTCTTAGTGACATTGGCTGTATGTTTGGGGTTATTGTCCTGCTGCAGAATAAATATGGGACCAATCACATGCTGTCCTGATGGTATGGCATGATGGATAAGTATCTGTCTGTATTTCGCTCTCCAAGCCCTCGGCGAACAAACTGCCTTTTGCTACAGACAAATATTTAAAAGTTTGACTGATCAGTGCAGAGCACCTGCTGCTATTTTTTTGCACCCCAGTTCCTATGTTTTCTTGCATAGCTGAGTCGCTTAGGCTTGTTTCAACTTCAGAAGTATGTTTTTTTTTACCGTAATTCTTTCATGAAGACCACTTCTGGCCAGACTTCTCCAGACAGTAGATGGGTGTATCTGGGTCCCACTGGTTTCCACCAGTTCTGTTCTGTTTTGGCATTGCTGGACATCTTCCAATATCGAAGGGAAGTAAGCATGATGTGTCTTTCATCTCCTGTATTAGGTTTCCTTGGCCGACCACTGTGTCTTCAGTCCTCAATGTTGCCAGTTTCTTTGTGCGTCTTCAAAAAAGCACACCATGAGACCTCAGTCTACTCTGAAAACTTTGCCTGGGAGAGGCCTTCCTGATGCAGTATAACTACCTTGTGTCTTGTTGCTGTGTTTAGTCTTGCCATGGTGTATGACCTGTGATATGAAACTGTCTTCTACAACCTCACCTTCAAGCAGAATTTGTCTTTTGCTCACACAGTTGTAAGCCTCCTGTGCAGCTGTTTCTGTTTCAGTTAATGACTATGTTTCAACCTACATATAAAATTGATGATCATTAGCACTTGCTTGGTATATTTGGTTAATCATACACCTGAGTTTAATCCTACAAAATCCCTGACTTTGTGCAAGTGTACAAAGTGTGCAAGTGTAAGAATTGATGCTGGTTTGAAGCCAAAGGCTAGTCACACCAAATATAGATTTGATTTAGATTTTTCTTCTGTTCGCTCACTTTGTATTTTGTAAATTGATAAAAAATAAACAGCTAAAATATACTGTATATTTTTTAAAGCATTCTTATTCGCAGGATTTCTTAACACCTGCCTAAAACTTTTGCACAGTACTGAATATAATATAAACAAAAATAGTTTCTGCTTTAGAGTTCTCACAGAGAAGTTCTGCAAGGAAGTAAATAAAAGCTGGGAAAGGGGGCTCAGACAGCATTGAATAAGATTGAATAAGGAAGTTTGCAAAGACCAGACCAAAATGACATTGTCTGTGGTCTGTCCAGTCTTATTTTAGTGCTTATGAGAGCACAAATACTCAAGTTCTTCTTATAACTAGGGTTTTGATTCACTGGAAATTGATTACTTAAAGTGTTACTAAACCCACGACCCTGCATTCACTATATCTGGTCTCCCACAGTACACAGAACATGGAAATGGAAATGAAATTATTTTAGAAAATATAAACTGCTAAATACCTTTTCTCATCAGCAGTATAAAGCAGTCTTGTGACTTCTATTAGTGTCTAGTTAAAGCTGGTAGGAGGAGTTTTCATTCTCCCATGAATGTCCTATAAGGATGCAGGACCCAGACCCTCTGTCTGGACAGTGCTGATCACATGCATTCTCCCAAGGAAAAAGAAATATACACACCAAACTGAGCATGTACACCTTGACTCCACTAACTTTGTCTTATCGGGTGGTGTTTTGGAGAGAATTCAAGAAGAGGAGGATCTGTGCATACAGGATCTAACAACCTTTTTACACAATGCAGAGTATTAAACCCTTAGGTTCCACCATGAGCATAACAAGCGTGCTTTACTGAATATACACACTGATTTACTGTTGTGGGTTTAGTAACACTTTAAAGTGCAACTAAACTCACTCAATCAGCATTAACTATTTTTAATCCTTATGCTGCTAGCATCAGTAAATAGATAGGAAGGTATCTCATATTTACCTGTATTAACCCTTTTTTTACATTTCTTCAGTTGCTTCCTGGGTTTCGTCCTAGACTAAAATGATGTCATACATCCCATGGGTCTTCATGGGCTTTTCTTTCATCTGGAGGGGGGAGGTGGGGCTTTCTCAACTAAGCACACCCTCCTGCCTGCATGTCTGAGCTAATGGCAGATGGATTCCAGTAACCAAATGCTACATGAATTTGCTACCCTTACTCCAGATTGCTCCTTACTAGAAAATGCTAGGGGGATGTTTTTCAAAGTGATTTCTCAAATTAAATAGAGTTTTCAGTTTGTGGTGTTTAGACACAGTTCCTCTTTAAATCCAAAAACTAACATTTACTATATTGCATATTACCAGCACTTAAATGTGGTGGCTGCATTTGTTTTCTTCTTTTAGTTAGTTATTTTCCTTTTCACCTGGTGATCTGGCCAGTAACACATTTGCTATCTTAAGCCAGCCACTGATCAGTGAATTGCTCTATCCACCTTGCTTGTGTGGATGGAGGAATCTGTTTGTTTTTGTTTTTTGTCTTGTTTTTTGTTTTTCATTCAGCCCACTGGCTGAAGGAAGAGAAAACGAACCATTTGTGGCCAGATTTAAAGTGTCTCACCTCTGGATGGAGGAGCAACAGAGACACCCTTGGACAGCACCATTAGTAAGATGTGCTAGCAGGTTTAGGCCCCTTTCGCACTTATGCGACTTGTCCTGCGACTTGGGACTGCAAAGGCGCCTGACAAGACGTACCCCCAATGAGTACTGTTCATATCTGTGCGACTTCAAAGTAGTCCCTGCACTTTTTTGGTCCGACTTT
Organism: Lithobates clamitans; assembly: GCA_037952925.1. Lineage (NCBI taxonomy): Eukaryota > Metazoa > Chordata > Amphibia > Anura > Ranidae > Lithobates > Lithobates clamitans. Next base: position 6,936,205 of record JBBGZY010000430.1, on the reverse strand, counting down.
GATGCGACTTGAGGTCCATAGACCTCAGGATTACACAGGCGCATCAAAATGGCGGCAAAATCACTTCAAATTCGTGGAAAGACCGTGCGACTTTCAGGTCGCACAAGTGTGAGAGGGGCCTTAGATGGACTTCACTAACGAACTAAAGTCAAGCTCCTGAATCAGTAACAGCAACACTATTTTTTCTTCCTTTTGGGAAAAAGGGTTTTCCTTTTGGGATAAAGGTTTTACCAAAATGGATAAAATCTGACCATTGTAATCACCCCAGCGATTACAGTGTCATGCCCCGTACACACGGTCGGATTTTCCGACGGAAAATGTGTGATAGGACCTTGTTGTCGGAAATTCCGACCGTGTGTAGGCTCCATCACACATTTTCCATCGGATTTTCCGACACACAAAGTTTAAGAGCAGGATATAAAATTTTTCGACAACAAAATCCGTTGTCGGAAATTCCGATCGTGTGTACACAAATCCGACGGACAAAGTGCCATGCATGCTCAAAATAAATAAAGAGATGAAAGCTATTGGCCACTGCCCCATTTATAGTCCCGACGTACGTGTTTTACTTCACCACGTTCAGAATGATCGGATTTTCCGCCAACTTTGTGTGACCGTGTGTATGCAAGACAAGTTTGAGCCAACGGAAAAAATCCATGGATTTTGTTGTCGGAATGTCCGAACAAAGTCTGACTGTGTGTACAGGGCATTAGTGTTAAAGGGTTTGTCTCAACACTCCAACTGCCACTTTTGCCTGACAGCTTGTTCTGTTAAAGGAAATTGAAAAAAACAGACTTCCTGTTGGATAACCAGGTGAAAATAAAGGGAAAAAAGTCTGAGAAAAGAAAACTAATAAAACCACCACATTGGAAATCTGCCATGTAATATTTTTTTTTTTAGATTTAATACTGATTTAAGCATTTCTTGTAAACAAAAGTGTTTAACAAATAAAGAAAAGATTGAGTAGAACTGATCAACGCTAGAGCAACCAGAATCTGGAGCATTTGTGCATGGCAACCAATCAGCCTTTATGTATTACTTTCAAGCTTAACTGAACAAACTGAAGATAGTAACGGATTGGTTGGCACGCACAGCTGCTCCAGATTCTGTCTGCTCCAGTTTTGATAAATGTCTCATGTTTCATATTGATTCAAATGCAATTCTGCCCAAGGACTAGTGAACCACATCCAGGAAATGGAAATCAGGGGCACAGGCCCTCCTAACAGAAAAAAAAAAAAAAAACAGAAAAAGGCCAGTGACATGTCTTTGATATGACAAGTTTAAACACCCAAAATTAACTTTTTCACCTTGTGGTAACACTTTGTGAATCAGGTGTTAAATCACATGGGACTAAATTAAATGAATCATTTTACCTCAGTAATAAATCCATCATTATCAGCTTATCGGACTGTGTCATTGTTTGTAGGTAGATTTTGATGCTTCAGGTTGATGCATTAGGTCCAAGGGTTGTTACATCTGATACGCTTCCCACTCCCATTCCCCAATAACCCAAAAGCAAAAATTCAATTTATTGCAGCTTACCAATCCATAAATGCAGTGGTTACATTTTTTTTAGGCTTTTTTTCCCCTTTATTTTCTCCTGGTGATCTTGCCAGTAAGTTTGGTATGTTTCCACTTCCTTTAACAGACCAAGCTGTCCAGCAAAAGCGGCAATAAGGGAGTTGAGTCAAACCATTTAACACTGACAGGGATGCTTATAATGATCAATTTCTATTCGCTTGTGTAAAACCTTTATCCCAAACGGAAAAGAAAAACTGTTGCTGCAACTGCCTTAAAGTGAAAGACCCCATACACACTATACAACTTTTGTTGTCTGATTTCCTTTAGATTTACCAAAACAATGTAGTGTAAGGGCCTGCCTGATTGTATACAAATTTAAACTCTTAAAGTTTGACCTCATATTATATAGTTTTGGTAAATCTGAAGGAAAAAATCTACAGAAAATTGTATAGTGTGTATCAAGCTTAACACTACCCTCTTCACAGACTGACAATACTACTGCCCAAGGTTGTCTCCATTGCTCCTCTATAAAGGTGAGACAGTTTGGGAAAAAAGTGTGCTACTATTCAGATCACCAAAGGAAAAAAAATGAACAAAAAAAGAAAATGAATGCAACCACCACATGCAAGTATTGGTAAGCTGTATTATATATCTCATACATTTTGGGGTTTTGGTTTAGATATGCTTTAACTGCACTAGAGAAAACCATGAGCAGAAGCAACATCCATCAAATACTAAGAGGCTTGTGAAACAACAGATTACCTTTAAAGATGTTAAAAACATTTGCCTCTGTGACACAGGGTAAAATGTGTTTTTAAGGCCTCGATTTTGTTCCCGGGGCTAAGCCTTGCCCACTGAGTTGCAATAATCATCTTCTCTCCAGCACTGTTCCCCACAGACTAGGGGTGCATCATTGCATCAGACTGAGCTCACAGTACTACTGCACAGAATGGTGCTTGCACATCACTACAATCTGAGGAGCAATAGGGACCACCCATAGCCAACGCTAGAAAAGAAAAGGAAGCACCCCGCTTGTCACGTGACCGGCTGAAAGAAGCTTGGCTTTAAGGTATGCATTCAGTTTTTTTCCTAATGTATGGGATGGAGAGAGGGGGTGTTCACGGAGGAGGGTGCCAAAACCTGGAATTCTGCATTAAGCGTAATCATTTTGTAGTCATTGGGGGTTATTTACGAAAGGCAAATCCACTTTGCACTACAAGTGCAAACTACAAGTGCAAAGTGCACTTGAAATTGCACTGAAAGTGCACTTGGAAGTGCAGTCACTGTAAAGCTGATCTGATATGAAATGAGGGGAAGCTCTGCTGATTTTATTATCCAATCATGTGCAAGCTAAAATGCTGTTTTTTATTTTCCTTGCATGTCCCCCTCGGATCTACAGAGACTGCAATTTCAAGTGCACTTTGCACTTGTAGTTTACACTTGTAGTGCAAAGTGGATTTGCCTTTAGTAAATAACCCCCATTGTCTAACAGAATGCCTCAGTGGCCAATAACGGTGCTCATGATGTGTAAAAAGTCAGTGGAAGGCAGGGATGGGGGTCAGACGGTAAAGTCAAGGCCTTAGTAACAAACTGAAAGCACCAGAAGAAGATCAGAGAAGCACACAAAAGAGGCTTTTCTGACATAGAGTGATAACAACTTGTATCTCTAGACAAAGCCTTTTAAAATTCTTAGATCGAATGGGAACATTTAGCAACTCTGTTAATTTTTTAATGAGATTTGTGTCCCCATTCTGGAGATTTTCTTCTCTGGTGACCACAGAGGTAAAGGGAAATCATCCAATGTAGACAACCGTCTAAACGGGAAATTCCCCTCTCTTTAGGGGATTTCCTCTTATTTCCTGTTGTGTCTCTGGGGCAAGAAGTGAAGAGAAATTTCCCCAATGGCACACAGATAGCAGAAATTCAACCAGGCAAGGTTTTAATACCTTCCTACTCTATCAAAAACTTAAAAAAAAGTTTAATGAAGTCTAAAAGTTGCACACAAACCCAACATAATAAAACATTTAAAAAAAGAACATATAGAATCCAGAAGTTCCAGTGCCTTCTCATTATCGCTACCAACTGAATAATAGTCAAGCATTTTTATATTAGGACATTTCTGAACACTAAATGGAGAGTTTTCAAACGAATATAAGATTGTAAACCACGTTTTTTTTTTTTTTTCAGTATAAGGGTATTTTGAATAGTGCACTGAAGATTGTTTCATTGAATATTGTTTACACAGTCATCATAATTTCAATTCACAGTGCTTTCACAGAACGATAAGGATCTTTACTTCAGCCATGTGACTAGAATTTGCAAACCTCCTTGGATTCAGCTGAAAATAACTGTCACTTTAGTGAAAATAAGGATCCTTACGTTGTTGTGTTAGCTTTGTGAATTGAGTCTTATATATATTACCATGGGTGCACAAGACTTTACATTGTTCTCTTTGTTTCTACCCTATACAGACATCCTTAATAAGGCAGTGCAAAGGATGTGCTGCAATCCACAGAATCCCATCAGCAGCCAGTTTGTAGCAGTTTACTGTAGTAAGACTAGCAAAGTTATTTTTATCATACTACCCGCACTTTGATGTCTGCTATTAAACAAAGCTCTAAATCTCCTTGGTAAAATATTTATGGAGGGCAGTTAAGAGCCAGATTACTGTGTAATTCCACTGCAAAAATCATATGCAAGACAGAATTTCCTTCTGCTTGGCGATTGCTTGGTATTAACTGGATTTATAGAAAAGGCTCATAGGCCAATGTTTATCATGGCAAATTGGTAGGGTAGTGCAAGCAAGTTATTAAAGGAGAACTCTAGGCAAAACGTAATAGGTGATAAATATGCAAATGTAATAGATTTTTACTTTTGTTACTTTTGTTGATAACATCAGTTTGACATCAGTTTAAGAAGCTTCTGATATCATTCAGAATTCATTGCCAGGTGCAATTGACCTGCCATCAAGCTCTGTCTGACTTGTATGTGACCTGCTGCAAGCAGGTTTTGCATCCCTATAGGCTTGCATGGAAACAAAAGCTTACCAACACCTGCCCTAACTTTGACAAGATAATCAACCGGACCCCACTTAAATGTCCCTCTCTCTCACTTTTACCCTTAAAGCATATTTAAACACCAAAACAAAAATGTAATATATTGCAGATCATCAGTTCTTAGATGAGGTGCCTGCATTATTTTTTTTTTTTTTCTGGCTTTTATTTATTTTTGCTATTAGCTGGTAATCCCACCTGAAATATCAAATGTCAGGTTCATTGTTCAAAGGTCAAATCAACCAAAATGTATTCTAATGTGCTGCAAGATTTGAGTATCTGGAAGCAAATTTCGATTTTGTTAGTCTTAGGGCTAAAATCGCATTTTAGTTTTAGTCACATTTTAGTCCTCTGCAATTGTTTTAGTCGTATTTAGTCGACTAAATCTCCAGTACATTTTAGTTGACTAAAATCATTTTTAGTCGACTACAACTCATTTTAGTCATCTAAAATCTAATAGGTGTATTTAAATAGTAATGAATGATTTAAGCATTTCTCTACAATTTCCAAACTCATTATATACTGCTGGAGTGAAAAATTGAATATGTTATTATTTATGGTATTGAGATACGAACATGCACTACACACCAGTGTAATTTTGACGTCAAATTTCAATTCGGTTTTAGTTTTATGCCCTGTACACACGGTCGGACATTGATCGGACATTCTGACAACAAAATCCTAGGATTTTTTCCGACGGATGTTGGCTCAAACTTGTCTTGCATACACACGGTCACACAAAGTTGTCGGAAAATCCGATCGTTCTGAACGCGGTGACATAAAACACGTACATCGGGACTATAAACAGGGCAGTAGCCAATAGCTTTCATCTCTTAATTTATTCTGAGCATGTGTGGCACTTTGTGCGTCGGATTTGTGTACACACGATCGGAATTTCCGACAACGGATTTTGTTGTCGGAGAATTTTATAGCAAGCTCTCAAACTTTGTGTGTCGGAAATTCCAATGGAAAATGTGTGATGGAGCCTACACACGGTCAGAATTTCCGACAACAAGGTCGTATCACACATTTTCCATCGGAAAATCCTATCGTGTGTACAGGGCATAGGTCTTTTGACTAAAATGCCACTTTAGTTTAAGTCCCATTTTAGTTTTAGTCCTATTTTTGTCATCTCAATTGTTTTAGTTTTAGATGTATTTTTGTCGACTAAAATATTTTAGTCAGTTTTAGTTGATGAAATTAACACTGGATGTGACTGATGAAACTCTGCTTTATGCAATCATATCAAAAGGTTTTAAAGCTAAACTCTACAAATGATCTCTTTTTTTTTTACATTTGTCCAGATTCGTTACATGTAATTCTTCATATCGCACATCCAGAGGGCTGCTGGGGATGCAGAAATTCACTGTAGTAGTCTGTGCAACATACAGTCAGTGCTGTTCCACATGCTGTTTGCATGACTTCCCATCTGTATATTTAACACAGAGGGTCCGTCACGCAACACTTCCACCATTCAAATGACATCATGATTTTTAAAAATAAGTACAAGATGTTATTTGATTGGACGAGGCAGAGAGGAGGGGCGGGTGATGTCACAAACACCGCCTTGTCCCATTAGAGAACTCCTGTTCATTAGAAAAAAATACAAGACATTCTCTAAATGGCGGAAGTGCTGATTGAGCAATCCCCTGTGTTCAGTATATAGAAGGCAAGTCCCTCAAACAGCACCTGGAAGAGACCAGCACTGACTGTATGCAGCACTGGCTACTACAGTGATTTCCTGCATCCCCAGCAGTCCTCTGGCTGTGAGATATAGAGAATTAGATATAATCAAGTTGGATCAATACAAGTATAAAAAAAGATCATTCCTGGACTATAATTTTAGGCTACTTTGAACTGTAATTTTGATATCTGAATAAATAGTTGATGGATATTTACATTATCATAAAATGTCTCCTATGTAGTAATGTAACAATGTCTAAAAGAATGCCTTAACAAGCAAGAATATGTCAAGATACACACATATTCAAGACAAATAAATATAGTAAAAATCTATCATTTTTCATGTTATCTATAATAAGGTAAAGGGTGAGGCTTTTCTTATATGAGGAAATTATTTGCAGTTTGGTCTCTCACTTCCCCAAAGCTGGAGGTTTCAGACTATCGCTGAGAACGTGTCTCCATGACAACCACCAATCTCCGGGAGATGGAGAAAGGTTTCTGAGAACCCATGTTTTATTTTCTCATGTGTGAAAAGTGGATATCTGCTAGGCTTAAAAATACACATAAACCTCAAATATGAACTCCATCTGATGTCAATAGCATGGCAAAATAATGATTTTTCCATTATTTTGATTCACTTTGGCCTTTTTAGGGCAGATGTGTAATAAGATTTTAAAATCAAAAAGAAATAGAACAAAACGTTTATAACAATGGTTGGAACTGTTTAACAATTTAAAAGTAAACTCTTGTGTTATCAGTGAATAATAATTTTTAATTGTAAATTTTTCTGAAATTTGTTCTCACTGTGATTTCTGCACATTTGCTTTCTGTTTCATATTTTTATAATAATATTTCATATAATTATCTGTAGGTTTCCATAAAGCATCTATTTATATGGCAGTACTGTGATATTTAGTCCTCAGCCGCACAGTGCCTTAAAAAAAAGGAGCTGCAAGGCCAGTACCGACACCAGGAAAAAGCAGCTGTAAAGAGTGCTTTTAGTAGCTTTGTGCACTGGCGTTAATGTGCGTTTAGCCGTGCTAGCGTTTCTATGCCTCTTCTATTTTCCTCTCCTAAATACAATTACTACAGAGCACAAGTCACATGACATGTCAAAATCAATGGTTCCCTATGAGAGTCGTCTTAACTGATCTGACTTTCAGCCCATTGATTTGAATTGAAGTCGCATCCAAGTCAGATCATTATGATCCGACTTTTGGCATGCGACTTGTACTCTGAGGATGTTGAAGGGGAAACCCATGTCAAAATTATAAATTAAAAGCGGCGTTTTGAGTCTGGTATAGATCTTGAAAGGGAACCCCATGCCAAAATGAAAAAAAAAAAAAAACAGAGTGGGGTCACCCCCAAGACCATGCTAGACAATTTGGTCTGGTAGGGATTTTGAGGGGAAACCTCACACCAAAAAAAAGAAAAACAGTGTGGTGTCCCCCCCACAATCCATACCAAACCCTTATGTGAGCATGCAGCCCGGCAGGTCAGGAAGGGGGATGAGCGAGCACCCCCCGAACCATACCAGGCCACATGCCCTCAACATGGGGGGGTGAGTGCTTTGGGACAGGGTGGCTGCGCCAAAGCACCTTGTTCCCATATTGGTGGGGACAAGGACCTTTTCCCGGCAACCCTGGGCAGTGGTTGTGGGGGTCTGCGGGCAGGGGCTTGTCAGAATCTGGAAGCTCCCCCAGATTCCACCCCCAAAAAAAGGCAGTGTAATGTAAATAAAAACAAGAGACGGTTTTGACAAGTCCTTTATTAAAAATGAAGAATGTGCCCCCGTCGTACCTTCAACATGTCTTCTTCCTCTAGTCTTCTCTCTCCAGTGGTGTGTTCTTCCTCTGGTCTTCTCTCTCTGCTGATGTCTTCTCCACCACTGCTGTCTTTCCTGCCGCTGACCCGGTCCACCTCTGACGCTGGCTCCCATCGTTGTGCCAGCCCTGTTCTCTGCCAGCCCTTATAAAACCATAGGGGCGTGGTCATCTGGTGACCACCATAAAACTCCACCCCTTGTGACATCATTTGAGATGCCTTTCGGCCGGCTTCTGTCAGATGAGCATGCTGGAAAACCAGGAGCCGACCAGCTCTCAACCAGAGTATTCTGGCAGGGGGGCTGTCCCCCTTTCATGACATAAAAGCTCAGGGATCCGATCTGAAAAAAAACTAGTAGCGTGTGCTAGGCTTTAGTGGCAGGAGCTTTTAGAGGCAGAAAAAACCCCCCACTGCCAGTGTGTCCAGGAGCAGCAGAATTTTGGAAGAAAAAACACTTTCTTAGCAGAAAAAATGCTTGGCGCTACTAAACGCTGCTAAACACCTCTAAACGTGCCTAAGCACTAGGCACGTTTAGCACTTGAGTTTTTATTCATTTCAATAGGCAGAATAAATTATTATTCTGGCCAATGCAATGATTTAACGACCAGGCTCTTAATGCCTGTAAACAAGCCTAAAAGCTTGTAAAAGCTTTAGACACTTTTACACGCATCAAGCTTTCTACTGTCAAAATGCTGCAGACAGGAGGAAAGGGTTCTAGGAGAGTTTCCAAAACGTTCCTGTGGAAGGCCTAAAGTCATCCAAGTAGATTTAATTAATGTAGCCAACTTCTGACACAGTCCTCGCCCTAAGTCACACCTCTCTGACATGTTTCACCTCGACTGGGCTTATTCATAGGACCGGGTGGTTCACAGCTTCTACACTTCCCATCTTGTTCTTGGACAATCAACATGTGCCTTAACACATTCAATGGTGATCGAAGTTAGGTGTCGGTGCTACCTATGTAGATATACAGTAAATGCAGGGGTATGTTCCTGGCACTCATTAGATCTGAAGAAGTGACTTGGATAAGCTATGAAATGTATTTATAATTACAGAACAAGTCCAACTGAATATGACTAATGACTACAAGCTATACCACGACCTGGATAAATGAGAACCTTCACAGACAAGTTGCGTGCTAGATTTTCAGCAGAAAATATTAAGTGTGAAGTTACAGGAAGTGGAGGTTACAAAGAAAGAAAGAAGGAAGATACTGTTTAAGCAGCTTGTGCACAATGTTACAGTTTATAGCAGAATGCAGCCAAACAGAGGAGATTAAAATGTCTCCAAATTTCTTTGACAGTAAACTCAGAATTAAAAATGCAGCCATTTTGAGGTTCTCATGTGTTTCTAACCCATCTCTAGGAAAACAGGGGTTAACTATCAAAATGGATTTTTAGATGTTTAGACACAAGCATGAAATTGAAGAGGCCACCTTGTTTCAGAACTGTCGTACTGCTTGAAAATCACATTTGAGAGGTAAAAGGCCTGGGGCTTTTTAACCTAAAATAAAAGTCCCTTTTTACCGTTGAAAGTGGAGTTGATGCTGGCAGTGCCACATCAATAGAACACAGTCACATCTATCAGTCCGTACGGTACAGGAGACAATCATTCTGTGTGATGGAAATAAAGAAGGGAGAAGAAAAAAGTTTTCCAAGTGTTTTATGTGACAGCAGAGAGGAAAAAGGCAGTGAAATGACAGAGATGTGTTCTAGTGGGTTCAGTCACTGTCCTCAATATTATCACTAACACTAGAGCTGGATCGTTTTCAAGATTAGTGGGCCATAATCAAAGCTTCTAATGTGGTTTACATGGATAATAAAATGTTTATATAAAAATATCCGATGTGAATTTGATGGGCAATGGATACAGTATGCTGTTTTGTAAAAGGAAAATCCATTTTCTCTAAACATTTTACATATAAATGCTTCACATAAAAGATTTTTAGCTCTCTCTATATATATAGATATATATTATAGATATATAGAGCTATATAAATCTGTATAGGTCTATTTATCTATATATATCTATATACATATAATATACACATACACAGTATATATACTGTATATATAACATTTTAAGCTAATATCAATACTTTTTTTAAATCTGTACTATTAAAAGAAATTGTAGTGATTCTGCCATGAAGGTCCTTAAAGCACTTCCTGTTGTAGGGTGTCAATGCTCTGTCCCTGTCCCCCAATTGTTCCCCTGGATTGTCACTCTGTCACAGGGTCTTCTTCCATAAACTACAAGTGTTCTTACCAATGTACATTGCGCTGGTATGGTTCATTGTTGGAACCATCAGGAGACCTGCCCTGAGAAATGACATGCAGCTGCCACTGAAGTGCATGCATATAGACAAAAAGAGGCTGCTAAGAGTCTGCAGGAGACCAGCAACAACAAGGTGAAAAATGTAAGAATTATATACTTTAATTGCAATCGTTCAGCATCAACAGGGTGCTTTAGTAAAATAAATGTAATTCAGTTTGGATTTATATTTATTTTAAAGCTCAACTCTAGAAATGACCAAAAAAACCACCCTTGCAATGCCCCCCCCCCTCATATTTCTAAATACTCATTGACCTAACGGGAGGAGAGATAAGGTGTAATGCTTACTGGCAAGCTCTCCTATGCTCTGGCTTGTGGGTGGTCCCCCACTGTGATCACATATAATGCAGAACTATTGGCACTGCATTGTATTGATGACATCATTGTGTCCATACCCCAGAGCACCTTATAGAGGAGGCTGTGGGGGGATCAGTCACACAAATGAAGGGATTTTGCCAAAGAAAGGAAAAGAAGAGTATTACCCCTTAATCCTCATCCCGTAGAATTAAGCATTTAACCCTTGCATGCATAGGTATGCGCAGCCTATTGCATTAGGGTCTGCACCCAAAAACTCAAACACACATGCCTTTCCCACTGGATAGTGAATGAATGGGAAGTGCTCTGTGCTAAGCAGATTCCTGTTCATTCACAAACTGAAGCATAGTAAACACAGTTTACTATGCTTCGGTTATAGATGATCGCAGTGAGCGAGTGTGTTCACTGTGTTCATTGAGAAAAGGAGAGGGCCAGTAAATTACATATTTACTAGCCTTTCCCCCGACTCTTCATCCTGAAACATCCCCCGCAGTATCTGAGGGTAGAGGAGAGGAGAGAGGCCAGCAGCACTGTGGGACAAGGGGGGGGAGCAACACGGGAGGAAGTCTGGGCAGTAGGGGGAATCAGCACCGCACGTAGTGATTAGACACACCTCGCACACCCCTGTGCATGTCTATGCTTGCATGGAAAAGGGACTCAACTGCAAAGGCATTTTTTCGGCTTTGAGCTTTAAGGTTATTAAAAATTAACTTTCCATTTCAATCTGCAGCCAGCTCTGTAGTTTTAAACCGGAAAGAAAAGTCAAAAAAGGCAAATACTGCTTTCCTGCAAACCCCAGGGTATTATGTATGGTATCTGTCCACAGATTACCATCAAAAATATAACTTTATGCCTGTGTGGATGGCTCACTGCTTTTCCAAAGGTCTGCTTAGAGCTTGAGGTTAACTTTCAGGTATCCCCAGCTCTTTAACTTTCGTAAGATACTTTCCAAGGTACTAAAAGACTGCCAAATTATTCATTTTCCCCACTTGGCAATTTGTTTAATATATATATATATATATATATATATATATATATATATATATATATATATATATATATATATATATATATATATATAAATATAAATATATATATCATATATATATATACATGCACACACAAGCTGTATATTATTTAAAAACTATAAATTCAGCAATGTTTATGTGTAACCTCAAACAATCAATATGTCCACAGTATTTTTTATAGGTTCCATATTGGGTTACCAACATTCAACTTTGTAGCACAATTGTTGAGGCTAAAATCAGGAACAAACTTTGATAACTGGTAGAGATAACTACTCTCGATGCAAGAATCTGATAGGCCTCACGCTAGATGCTTGATTAAAAGCACAAGGAAAAATACAGAAGCACTCTTAGGCCCCATTCACATCTCAGCGACATCTAGCGACACTGCATTGCTTTTTTTAGTTGTTTTTAGAGTGGAACTATTTATTTTGAATAGGCCTCCCTTTGCTCCAAAAACACACCAAAGAAGCTCACGTACCAAATTTTGGCACTGAGCTAGGCACGTTTGTTTTGTCACATAAGAAATAATGGCACTGCAAATGTGTTTGCTGTGATTCTGGAATCGCAGGCAGAGTCACACAATTCTGCCCGCAATTCCAATATGTTCAGGTGTGAACAGAGCCTTAGTAAAGCAGCCATACTTTTGAGAAGACAGATACCTTTACATGCCAATGCCATTAGGTAGTATCAAAACACAGACAAAATCATTACTTGAGCCCATTTAGCCTTTGTTCGATAAGTCACCACAAAGAGGAGGACATTTAGTTGAATCAAGATATCCAAGAGTGATAGGTCAAAGAGAGCGCCAAATGTAAAAGTCGTAATTATTTAACTGGTTAAAACAAGCAAGGCAAAAGACAGGCAATGTGTTTCTGGGGCCACACAATCCCTCTTCATAATGGTTAAGTGAAATATCAGAATATTAATTGGTCTCAAAATTACTCCTAAGCAGACTGATCTGATCTACAGTCAGAGGGTATTATAAACAACATTCAGTGCTGGTGTTCACAGCAGAAGTGGCTAAAAAGTGTCACTTCTACTGTGAACTCCAGCAGTGACTAGTAAAGTGCATGTGTAACAGCGCTCCTTACCATTGATGACCAGGCTGTCTGGTACTGGATGGTAGGGATCAGAGTGGGGTGGGAAAAGGCCTAGGTCACTGGAGTGAGGAAGTACAGCAAGAAACCAAGGAGGGCATAGTGTGGCTTACCACAAGCAGCTGGAAACTAAGAGAACACATAGTGGTGAGGACTGCACAGAGTTCTCTACAGATATAGAGTTTTCAAATCTTGTCTACAGTTTTTTCCGTGGGGCCAATCTTAGGGTATAGTGTCAGATGAGGAGTGAGATTAGAGGTCATTCATTTGATGTACCATGACACCTGACCCCTGCACTCTGTATGTTACCCACCCCAGATCCCTGCATTCTGTATGTTACCCACCCCAGATCCCTGCACTCTGTAAGTTACCCGCCCCAGATCCCTGCACTCTGTATGTTACCCACACCTGACCCCTGCACTCTGTATGTTACCCACCCCAGATCCCTGCATTCTGTATGTTACCCACCCCAGATCCCTGCACTCTGTATGTTACCCACCCCAGATCCCTGCACTCTGTATGTTACCCACCCCAGATCCCTGCACTCTGTATGTTACCCACCCCAGATCCCTGCACTCTGTATGTTACCCACCCCAGATCCCTGCACTCTGTATGTTACCCACCCCAGATCCCTGCACTCTGTATGTTACCCACCCCAGATCCCTGCACTCTGTATGTTACCCACCCCAGATCCCTGCACTCTGTATGTTACCCACCCCAGATCCCTGCACTCTGTATGTTACCCACCCCAGATCCCTGCACTCTGTATGTTACCCACCCAAGATCCCTGCACTCTGTATGTTACCCACCTCAGACCCCTGGACTCTGTATGTTACCCACTCCAGACTCCTGCACTATGTATGTTACCCACCCAAGATCCCTGCACTCTGTATGTTACCCACCCCAGATCCCTGCACTCTGTATGTTACCCACCCAAGATCCCTGCACTCTGTATGTTACCCACCTCAGACCCCTGCACTCTGTATGTTACCCACCCCAGACTCCTGCTCTATGTATGTTACCCCTAGACCCTTGTAAGTTACCCACTCCAGTCCCTGTACTATGTACCTTACCCAATACCGACCCTTGTACTATATACGTTACCCAACTCACACCCCTGCACCATGTACGTTACCCAACCAGGCCCCCTGTAATATGCATATTACTGTACATACTTCCGATTTCTGCACCCTGTGTGTTAGCGCAAGTTTATACCACTTACACTTTTAAGCACAATTTTTCCACACCCACGCTTTGCCATAGCATGCATAATTACAAGATCACTGAATTTCTGGCAGTATTAACTGGTATTTTTCTGTACTTGCAGCTTATTCTAAGAGACAAAACATGGGGATTTTTTTTTTTTTCTTTTTTGCCCTGAAATATCCCTGGTCGAACGATTATTTGCAATGCTCTCTATGTGCATGGAATAATGAGAGGTTTACATAGGGTAGGACTAGAATTACCTGGCCTGCTGATAGACACATCTCTGATTACCAGCCACAAGGAGATTTTTAGTGATGTTTTAACTGACATGCTGTACTATGGATGTAATAAAAGCCCAGGGTGAGTTTTTTTATTTTGTGTATACATTTTCAGTAATTTAAATTTGACTGGCATGTGCTGTACATTTAAACTATATGAAACAAAGAAACTTGCTCAACATCAAGGATGTGGGGATTTTTCACTTGCATCCAGCAAACTTGTAGATTACTCAAAAATAAAACACCATTCACACCAAGCTGCCACTTCCTTTGACATATAATGAATGTAACCTGTCCTTTACCACATATACTGTAGATGGAAAATTAGTTAGAATTTCATTTTACCAAGTAGACATATTAAAACTTAAAGTTATAGTAAAGGTATTTTTTTAAATTCAAATAAAAAAAGATGTGATACTTACCTGCTCTGTACAACGGTATTGTACGGAGTGGTCCTTTACCTCCTCACTGGCTGCCCCCCACCAGCATTGTCCACTTCTCCTTCCTCCGGATGCCTCCTTAGCAAGCCGGGTCCATAGAAACATACAGTGCCGGTAAGCTCTCATCACAGGAGTTTGATTGACAGCAGCAGGAACCTATGGCTCCTATTGCTCTCAGTGTTTCCTATGAGACCAGGAAGTGTGAGGAGTGATGCTGCAGCTGGGATGGTGCTGGAGCGGTGACAGGAGTCAGTTACTTTTAGGGATGGGGCAGGTGGCATGGGTAGAGGAGTTTTTTATCGTAATGCAAAGAATGCCTAAACAAAATTGAAAGTGCTTCTAAAGGCTGACTGTTTTTTACCTTCATGCATTCTATGCATGAAGGTAAAAAACATTCAGTGTGCAGCTCTCTCCACAGCCCCCCTTTTACTCACCTAAGCCCAATCCCGGTCCAGAAATGTGCATGAGATCAGAAGCTCTCCTGGGTCTCTGCCTCCTCATTGGCTGAAACACAGCAGCGGGAGCCATTGACTCCCTCTGCTGTCAATCACAGCTAGTGAGGAGGGTGCAGGAGCCAGGGCCACGCTCTTAGTGTCTCATAGACACAAAGAGGTGGCTCAGGAGTGAGCACACACACACAAGTGCCCCCATAGCAAGCAGCTTGCTCTGGGGGCACTCAGTGGGGGAAAGGGGTCAGGAGTACCGGTGGGGACCCGAGAGGAGGAGCATCGAGGCTGCTCTGTGCAGAGCAAGTAAGTATGACATATTTGTCATACCTCCCAACATTTTGAGATGGGAATGAGGGACACCTACTAGCAAACGAATGTAGGCATAGGAAACGCCCCCGTCACACCCCCTTAAAGGAGAATTAACAAAAAAAAAGTTAATCCACAAGGGCTTTTTTTTACCAGTACTTTTCCTTTATATCAGCTTTTAAAATGTATTAATGTAGCAATTTAGAAATTGGATAAAAGCTTTAGCACTGGGAAACACTTTTTGAAAGATAAAAAGTGCATTTTATACACAACTATATAGATCAGACCAAAATGAGGGACAAATGAGGGGGAAAGAGGGACAGAGGGACATTGCTCCAAATCTCCAAATCAGGGACAGTTCCTTTGAAATCAGGGACAGTCCCTTTGAAATCAGGGACAGTTGGGAGCTATGTGTTTGTTATTTAAAAAAGAATAATAATAATTGAACCTTTACAATCACTTTAACTTTAGATCCACATTAATGCCAGAAAGGCACAATTTATTCCAGTTATGTATTGAAAAAAATATATATATTTAGAAAAGTATGGATAGAACTGGAATAAGAACTATAATAAGTATGTGTGTTGACACCAGCCTTCTGTAAGCCTCTGTACAGCAGGGGGCTGGAAGCACTCTGGACCAATTAAATGCTATAGCTTTGCACTGAACTGGGGTGAACAGTGGGAGGACCTCATGAGTGTATTACTGCTCCTCCACATTCAGGGGATGCCCGCAGATCACCAGATCAGGCTATACTCCTTCACTATAGTCTGTAAGCTGTACAGAATGAATCCAGTGGCTGGGTCACAGGGCTGGCTTAACAGAATTATATATTCTTTGACAAGTAGCGCAGTTCACATAAATGTATTCCAACTGTACATTAAGACTTTTCCCTAGAATTCAGTTTTAACGTTAAACTCAAGGCAAAAAGTAACTATACATATAAAATGCATATTCAGTATGAGAGGAATTGTACCTCCAAAAAGGTCTGTATTTCTGTTCATCCACATTTAGGATTTGTACATCTCTGCTACACAGTACAGCCAGCCTGAAAACCTGACTTTTCTCAACTGCAGTCATGTAATACAAAGTCTCATCTCTACCCCAGCCTGTGATTGTACAGTGAAGGAGAAGCAGCAGACTGATATGCTCATCTCTTGTCACTTTTCTCTCCATTCCTGGCAGCATGTTAGCACATAAGCACTGCAGCACACCTGACTGGCTCCTTGTGCTGCTTTTACCTACCCTGTCTGAGATTTGCTGTACAGAAAATTGCAAGACACTGATACCAATTCAATTCAGATAGTTATATTAGTTGGATTTAACCTTTTTGCTGCCAGAGCCGTTTTTTGCGTTTTTTACATCCATGTTTAAAAAAAAAAATTAAAGGCCTGAAGATTACACAAACATGATATATTTTCTGAAAGCAGACACCTTAGAGATTAAAATAGTGTCAGCTGCAATTTTTTATGTCACACGTTATTACCGCAAAATTTCAGTAAAAAACACACTAAAGTGCATTTTAGGGCAAACAAACGCAATAAACTACCCACATTTTTGGTAAAGTATAAAAGACAAGGTTGCACTGAGTAAATAGATACCCAAAATGTCAAAGCTAAAATGTGTGTGTGCCCATGAAATGGCGACAAACTTCAGTACCCTATATTTTCTATAGGCGAGGTCTCAAAAGTCCCCAGGAGTTATCAGTTTAGTGTTATGGAGGAGGTCTTGTGTTAGAATTATTGCTCTCACTCTGGCGTGCATGGCGATATGTAACATGTGTATTGCAATTGACGTTTTCATGCGTAGGCACCCCCATTGCATGCATTTACATTCGTACGTGCGTATATGTGGGGGTGGCCTCAACATTTTTTGGGAGAGGGATTTTATGTGCTTGGGTGTAACTTTATTTTTTTGCAAAAAAAAATGTTTTTTATGTAAGTTTTTTTTTTCATTACATAGTGATGTTTTTTAGGTGACAGGTTCTCTTTAATGAGGCATGACGGTTTTAAAACACCCTGCATGTCTCCTTTGGGTTCCACTGACTGTTTTGCAATGCAGATCACATTGCAAAACATCCTTTTCCGGCTATGCTAAGTGATGTCATAGACGTCGCTTTCCAGGTCACAATAAGAAGGGGAGGACAGAGGACGTGTGCCGGCTCTTCTCCTTACCCTCCAGCCGTCGGCACTCACCATGTTGCTCCTGGGCCAGCAGATGGGCAAGAGGAGCCCGGAAAGCATGGCATGGCGAGGCGGTGGGGGGGGGGGGGATCGGGGTTGGGTGAGAGCAATGCTTTCACCAGGATTGTGTGTAAAACCCCTCGCTGTCAGGTCCGTACGACATACGGACCTGGCAGGGAAAGGGTTAAAAGTTTGATTTTTTTTTTTTTTTTAATGACTATGGCTACATTTATTGGCAGTTTTTTTTCTGCCAGGAGAAAAATAAAGAAATGTGGAGAAACAGACCTTTATGTTAAAGCGGCATTAAACCCAAAACCACAAATGTAATATATTACAGAAGATTACCAATCATTAAATATAATGGCTGTATTAGGCCCCTTTCACACAATAAACCCACTCGGATCCGCTTGTCCGTTTTACTAGGGGATCCAAGAGGGACACCCATTGACTCCTATGATCAGGCGGGTGTCAGCGGAGATGTGTCCGCTGACACCCACCTGCCATCCGATCAATTCATCAGTTTTCTTTTTTTAGGCTTTTTTCCCCTGTGTTTTCCCCTGGTTATCTGAACAGTAACACACCTCGTGCATTAGAGTGCCACCACTCTGGCTGAATGAGCACAGGGGGCAGATTTGAACAACAGTATTGTCAGTCTTCGGGAAGCAGAGTGTTAGAACTACTAGCAGATTTAAATACACTAAGAAATCAAAGTCAAACTTCAGCTAATGCTTTATAATCGGTTACAGCAACAGGTTTTACTTAACTAAATAAAAGCTGATTATATAAGCACCCCTGCCAGTGTTAAATCGCCTGTCTGTTCCCTGTAACTGCAAGAGTGGTTTTCTGTTAAAAAAACAACTGACTTACTGACAAGATCACCAGATTAAATTAGAAGAAAGAAAGCCTAAAAATGTAAACTGATACAGCCATTTGTTGAAACAATTCCCTATATATACATAATCTAAACAGCACAGTGCAGAAAACAGGATTTTTATTTAAATCGTTATCTTCTTCTTTTAGGCACTGCTACCTAATTCTTTTATTTGTGAACCCCTTTCTTATTGGAGGTGATCAACACTAATTTTCATGAAACAACAAGCAGTGTCAAGCAATAGGGGGTCAAAGGTAGAAGCAGCAATTAGTGAGGGCACATTAGGAAACATGCTGCCTTCACTAGACTAGACTATCTTTTTCCAAATGTGTCTAAACACAATTAGTTTGAGATTATAAAATGTATGATTTTCCATGAAGTACTATATACAAGTCAGGACTGTCAGTAAATTATATTATTAGATTGTAATCATTTTAGACCATCGTAAGAGCATGTAGCTGCCAGAAGGGCATCCGATTGATGGCATAGCTAAAAACTTTCTGAGGTGTTAGGCCATATGCAAAAAGCATATTTATCTATCTTTGGCAATCTTTATCTTTGAATTTCCACTGCATAAATCTTATATTTCATCTGAAAACAGTAGCATGTAACAAAAAGTATGAAACCTGCATTTAGTGTAAAACATTTCATTTACCAACAATAAACCCAAAAATGTACAATACCATATTTCTCATGCCATATAAACATGCATGAAAAGCTTGAATTTTGCTATCACAAAACATTGCGTACACATATCTAGGACCCTGTACTTAAATATCTCAAACCCAAAACTTCAATAGATGCCAATGCTTTTCCCGCTCTCAAAACGGTTAACAGCTTATTATAAACTATGGTTCTGAAAAAGAAATTGTACACCTACCTAAAACTAAATATATTGTTTTAATTTTGCAATGGTATCAAGACTGCCAAATTGTTAAATCAATATTTAGGGACACTTAGCTATGAAAGTATCGTTAGAAGAATCGTTAAGGCATCAGAAAGATCCTACAACCCTATCATATTGTTTGTAATAGAGTGTACCTCTATAATGTATTAGCAAACTAAAATACCATAATTACAAAGAAATAATTGAATATAAACATCTGAAAATAGACATATTATTGGGAAGCTGTTAAATTGAACTAGTTAAATTGAAAAGAGGTCAATAGACAAACCTCTGAAATCTGCCAGAACCTTGGGAAATCATCTACAGTATATATCAAGGGTGTGTGCTTTTTCTAAAATAAGCCATGAATAAAATGTTAATGTATATAATTGTAGGCATGTGTTTACTTGCATACAAAAAGCGAAATAAATGAGTTTCTATTTAGACTGTTTCTGAGTTAATTTAGTCTGTTTCTAAATTTTGTTTGATGCACATTTTTAAATCTATTACTTTAACAAATATGTAAAATGTTTTTGCCTAATATGGAACTATATTCATTTACAAGTGTTTTAATTTAATTAAAATTTTATTTTAAACTTAAATGTATATTAAATTTCAATTAATTGTTTTTGAGACTAGTAGATGTCTAAGAGCACCTTCATGTTATTAAACCTGAATCTATGTTTATTCACAATAACCGTATGCATTTTTCTGCACTGTTGGCTTTGAGTGCCAAACTGGAAGAGAGTTTTAATTGAAAACTAGTAAGTAAATGAATATGAACAAAGCAATGCTGGAGACACAAACATATAGTTCAATTCAACCCAGTTGGTGAAAATTTAGAGAATAAGATTAGGTGTATGTCATTTTGTTTAGTGTATAGCAGTGAATAGGCGTTTTTGCCTAAGATCTTCCATTGAGCAATGTGGGTTCAAGTTTTAACAGCCTTCCTAGGGACAAGAGTATTATTATACACAGTTTTAATCAGAGAAATGCCAGGCTAAAACAACACACAAAAAAATCTAACTACATTCTGAATTATGTTTAAAGTTAACATTTCACAGCAGCCATTTTAAACCAGGGTTCTACGAAACCCTAGGGTTCCTCCAGAGATTTTTAGGGGTTCCTTGAGGTGACTGATTGACCTTTCATTTGATGGTGTCTGCATATTTCCAGGGCCATTGCCACTTGACAAAGCCACCAGCATGCCACCAATGAACTTTTAGATGGCTGCAAATGTGGCATTCTGACATCCACTAGAAGGGATGCATTCTTCTTATTGACCATGAATTTAAGGGTCATTTTTCCCATTGACCCCAATGAACTGGTTTTAGTAAAGGTTCCCTGAGACCTGAAAATTATTTTAGGCATTCCTTTGAGCTAAAAAAAAAAGTCAAGAAAGGATGCTCTACAGAGGCAAACAAGTAAAAATACCTGCAGGTTAGCTCACATAATTCTACTGAGGGAGTGCTAGGGATTTGTGCTGGCTTGTTATCAACAAACATTGAAACTCTTTTTTACTTATCATTTAGTGGAACTGGATATTGACTATGTTTATTTATATACATGATATATTCACATAGATTTGGTTCAGTACTTTCTCTATTTAAAAAATATGTCAGTGTCACACAATATTACTGTAAATGTGAATGTATTTCTATGTGAAATGTGTGCTAATCTATGCAGTTATGTGGTTAGAATATGTGTTTCTTGCAAAACCCAAGGATATGCATTTAGTAATATATATTAAGCCTTTATCCAGAACACCTAGAATAGAATTATCCTCCTCAAATTTTTAAGAACACAATAATGAATTGAACTGAATCTGAAATGTTCTTATTGTAGCCTACTAGCAAACATTATCTAAATATTACCTAAAAATATGACTCAGTACTTTGTATGTAAAGTTAAAAACTATTTGCCCTCTGTTAAAGTTTTCCAGCACATATGAATGATAGTGGGCATCACTGCCAAGCTCAATAGTCACCACTGATCTGTTTTCAAACTCTGCTAAGCAAACTTAATCTCAGATAACATAATGTATCAGATAAAGATACAAAGCCAGTTAAGCTCTTGTGTACAACCATTCACATAATAATACTTATAGTAATAGATCTCTTACCTGAGGTGACATTATTTTGGTCCCATAGAAGAAATCCAATCACTAGCAGCTTTATATACCAATTCATTTTGATACAAGCCCCAGCGTGTGTGTCTGTCCCTACAATTTACACAAACCAGTAGATATCAGGTTAGCAATGCTGCAGAAGTTGGAGATAGGTATTAGAGAAGTAAGGCTTTTACATACGGTGTAACTCTTATCTATCCTCTTGCAGCTTCCTCTGTGACTTAGAACTGTCTGTATACCATGCTATGAAACTAAGAGAGCAATGCTTAATTTGTCCTACCTACTTCTTTAAAGCTTCCAGGAAGTTGGTTTTTCAAACCGCGTTGTCATTTCCTTAGCAGAATTATGAACCATGAATATACACAGAGAATAGCGTAATACCAGTCAAGAAAGGCAATGCAGTTAAGTCATATCTTGCTGGGATCCCTACTACTACTATGTCATTTTTTGGGAGTTCAAGTGTTAGTGAGCGAGTATGACAAGAGTCAATATACTAGGGTACCTTTATTCAGAAAGCCCAAGGGTCAGATAAAGCCTGCATCATCAGCTGTTCTCCTATATTATACTTCCCCCTACTCAGATTAGCCCTCTTTTTCAGCTGAAATATTGTGTATTCCTAGACTATTCTACAGTGAACATAATATTGACTTTCATTCTGACAGGATAACTTAGACGAACAGTATAGTTTTCAAAGTGTAAGTAGAGCAGAATAAATATCATATGATTGAAAGCATTCTATATAAAGCAAACTACCACTAGTTTTTCCTGTGTTTGGAAGGTCAGCTGGAGTGTGGAAAAAAAGATGTATAATTTATTTCATAGGATCAAAAGCATAGTTATTTCAGTATTTAAAAGGTTAGGCCCCTACTAGTATTCTGGCAGTTTTGCCATGCACTAGGACTGATGTACCTGACAGTATCTTTGGGCTGATGTGAATTCCTCCTTAACGTGCCTCTAAGACCCTAATGCCCCTCAATACCCCTTGAATTCTTCATAAATGACTAGTATCAGCTACGTTTTGTTTATGGGGTACCATAATAAAATGTAGTGCTTTACACTAGTGAAATCACAACACATACTTTAAAAAGTTCAAAGATCTGCATTGTTAAACCCCAAATCTAGCCAACTCTCGGTTTTGAATAGAGTGGGAAAAGACAAAAACCTATATGCATAGGGGAGATTCCCACTCAGTGTATGTCTCAGTGACACTCCTGTGATTCCAGGACAAGGAATAAAGAAAAGGGGGCGTGTTTGGCCTTAGCAACAAAGAATAATTGCGAATTAGAACATGATAGAAAGCTACATTTTAAGTTAATATCTAATAGTGGAATGATATATTAAGATGCATACAATTTTGAGGTGAAATACATATATATTAATAATATATAGTGTGTATATATTGAACAGGACACTGGGAGTGTGTCCTGAAGTAAGGAAAACCATGCTCCAGCCCGTGCTCAAAGGAAAGTGCATAGAGTGATCCATAGTATTCTGCACAGAATTAGGACCCTGCGAGCATCTACATGAGCATGTGTACATTATGGACCTTGGCACCCAGTGGCCTATTTAAAGCCCTACATAGCTCAGGATTATTGCTGAGTGGTCATCAGTTCCTACTGCTAATGACCTGATCCTATGTTCATCTGTATCCTGACTCTGGCTTGTGACTCGACCTTGCTTCCTGCCTACTGTTCTGGTACCTCTTCTGCTCACTTGATACGGACCTTGATCTGGCTCTGATTCCGCTCCTGGTGCCTGACTCTGTACTCCTCGTGCCCAGTTGTTGCAGTCCTCTGCCCCTCTGGCTATGTATCCGAGATTTTTCATTTGTCTGCTGCCAGCTTGCCTTCTCGGATCTTCAATTGACACCCGTTCCACACTGTGCCCTGTTATACCCTATCATCATTCCCAGGGGGAAGAGGGCAAGAGATGTAAGGGCAGTCTTCTTGTCAACTCGGCCTTGATATGTCTGAGTTTGAAAAAGGTGATGCTCCTTTAGAGATTTTATGCCAACTAATTACTGCTTTAACTCAAGTCATCAAGAATTTTCAGGACAAGTATTGTCAGTTTAAAGACTGGGCTCAGACTCTAACTACAGCATCCCCTGCACTTTCTAATGTTGCCTCTGGGGCACCATCCACGACTGCAACTACCATGGTAATGCCACCTGCAGAAACCTTCAAGAATGCCTGCAGTCTGTATTTTGCAATACAACCAAGAACATTTTCAATTTCATCAAAAAAGTGGGTTTCATGTTCTCTCTGCTACTTGGGGAACAAAAGTCCTGGGCTCACCACTTACTGGAACAACTTAGTACAGTGTTAAACACTCTGGCCACATTCTTTGACTCCATGGCTCAGTTGTATGATGATCCTCAATGAGCCACCACAGCTGAATCTGCTCTTTATACACTATAGCAAAGTCAAAGGCCAGCAGAGGATTATGTCTGTGAATTCTGCAAGTGGAGTGCTGACACTGGCTGGAATGATGCTGCCTTAAGATATTAATTCTGCCTAGAACTTTCAGAATCTCTCAAGGAAGAACTGGCCAGAGGAGAATTATCTAGATCCCTTTGAAGTTTGTTGCTGCTAGCCACCCAACTAGATTGAAGGTTACGTGAACTTTGATCAGAATAATCCTCCAATTTTCGTCTCACTTGGATGCCACCAAAAGTTCCGGTCACAACATCTCTCCTGCCTAACCCTTCACCAGCCACATCTGAAGTTGAACCTATGCAAATCGGGCTTCTGCGCTCTCCATTGCCCACTGAGGAGAAACTAGGCTTCTACTGTGGAAGAACTATATACAGACTTATCCTGTGAGGCCAAACAAGTCTTACTCCTCATCTCTGGTGGCTGGGTGTACTTCATGAACAATTCTGCTCATGTAGCCTTATCTGTCTCCCTACAGACAACCTAAAACATCCCAGTGCAAGCCATCATTGTTTCCGGGGCTGCAGCTGTTTGATGGACGTAAATTCTGCTAAAACACTCAAAATTCCTCTGAAAACTAAGAAACAAAGACTGACTGTACATTTAGCCAATGGAACTAGACTTAAATGAGAAGTATAGCCACGAAGTCTGGATCCGCCAGGTGCCTGGACTGACACCCGGCTCAGCCTCTTAGATTAGAGACTGAGCTGCCTGCCCCCTCCACAGCCCAGCGCTCCAATGAATGAGGAGGGAACAGAGCAGAGAGCTGTGACTGACAGTCTACAGCTCTCTGCTCACGGAGCTCTGAAAACTGAGTGATCGGCAGTGTTGGATCGCTTGGTTCTCAGTGCAGAGGTGCCGTCGGACCGATGCTGCATCCACCTAGGTAAGTAAAAGATTCCTTTACTTCTCTTTTAAGGCTGAGCCTGTGGCCTTTGAAACCAATCTGCTTCCCATCTCCATTAATGGCACACATCAAGAGTTTTTCCGGCTGAACATGATCCCTTCTCCTCTGTTTCCAATCATTCCTGGGGTTCCTTTGCTCCAAGCTCACAACCTCCTTATAGATTGAAGCACAGGCAAGGTAACATTCTCATAAGCCTATTGTCAACAGTCTTGTCGTCCACCCACAGTTATAGAAGCTATTCCACTGTTGGACCAGAATCTGCTCAATTCATACCAACCCAATACCATGATTTCCTGGATGTCTTTGACGAGGCTGACACTTTACCACCTCATCGACCATATGATTGCCCAATTGAACTCCTGCCAGGAGCCAAGATACCATTCGGGTGAATTGTTCTGCTCTCCCAGCTGGTATTGGAAACTATTCATCAATATGTCTCTGAGAACTTGGAGGAAAGATTAATTTCCATTTCCACTTCACCTGCTGGAGCAGGAATCATTTTTGTTGAAAAAAAAAAGATTCTTATTGTTTTTACTTTCACTGATTTGAGCTGCATAGTTGCTATTTGTTGCTTCACGTTATTTAAAGGGACACTTGTCATTACTACACTTTTTTATTTTTCTGCATATTCACACTGACCCCAGGTTTGAGTGCTGCAGTGTTTTTTTTCCACTTCTTTTTATCACCTTTATTTCTTTTACATATGGAACAATTATGTGATATATGGAGGAATTAAGCTGCATATTTGTTGTTTCATATTTAAAGGAACACCTGTTATCGCTACCCTTTATATTTGCTTGATTTAGCTCAGTGTTTTAGTATTGCATTGTTTTTACTTTTACGGAATTGAACTGCATAGTTGCTATTTGTTGTTCCATGTTATTCAAAGGGACACTTGTCATACTTACTTTGGGTTTGAGCACTGCTTTTACTTTTGCCCATAATTTCTGCCTGACCTTGTTCCAGATTCCCCAGTCCCTGCAGTTTAGAACAGAATGAATTTCTTCTTAGAAAAAAAAAAGAAATTGCTGTTACAAAGGCCAAAGAAGATAAGAATGTCTTTGACAAAAAAAGAAGAGGGGATCTGTTTCTTAAGCGAGGAGACAAAGTATGGTTGTCTACCATGAATCTGAAATTGCCATGCCCATCAAAGAAATTGGGACCCAGATATGTTTGGCCCATTTACAGTCTGGAGAAGAATTAATCCAGTGGCATATGAACTGTATTTACCTGAATCTTATAAGATCCATCCAATCTTTCACGTCTCATTATTGAAACTTGCTGTACCAGATCCTTTTCCGAATCAGGATTCAGGACCTCCAGCACCAATTATGATAAATGGCTTTGAGGACTATGAAGTGGAGGCTATCTACAACTGCAGGACAAGAGGTGGACGCACCCTGTACTTGATCAAGTGAAAGGGCTTCAGTCCAGAATAAAATTCTGGAGAACCCAAAGAAAATGTGAATGCTCCTTAATTGTTTTTTTCCCTTTGGGGGGGGGGGGGGGGCAATGTCAGGAAAACTGTGCTCAAGACCATGCTCAAAGCAATGTGTATACAAAAACTAGCGCGCATCTCCAACTGCAAATAAATAGTTAAAACCTGATTTCATAAATCCACAATCGATACTATAGCAAATAGAAAAAAAATTATGTAAACAATCAATATGTGCACAAATTTTAGACACCAATCAATTATCTATATACAAAAATTAATTATTAGGATAAAATACATTCAAATATACAGTATCTCACAAAAGTGAGTACACCCCTCACATTTTTGTAAATATTTTATTATATCTTTTCATGTGTCAACACTGAAGAAATGACATTTTGCTACAATGTAAAGTAAAGTGTACAACTTGTATAATAGTGTATATTTGCTGTTCCCTTAAAATAACTCAACACACAACCATTAATGTCTAAACCGCTGGCAACAAAAATGAGTACACCCCTAAGTGAAAATGTCCAAATTGGGCCCAAAGTGTCATTATTTTGTGTGGCCACCATTATTTTCCAGCACTGCCTTAACCCTTTTGGGCATGGAGTTCACCAGAGCTTCACAGGTTGCCACCGGAGTCCTCTTCCACTCCTCCATGATGACATCACAGAGCAGGTGGATGTTAGAGACCTTGCGTTCCTCCTCCTTCTGTTTGAGGATGCCCCACAGATGCTCAATATGGTTTATGTCTGGAGACATGCTTGGCCAGTCCATCACCTTTACTCTCAGCTTCTTTAGCAAGGCAGTGGTCACCTTGGAGGTATGTTTGGGGTCATTATCATGTTGGAATACTGCCCTGCAGCCCAGCCTCCAAAGGGAAGGGATCATGCTCTGCTTCAGTATGTCACAGTACATGTTTCCATTCATGGTTCCCTCAATGAACTGTAACTCCCCAGTGCCGGCAGCACTCATGCTGCCCCAGACCATGACACTCCCACCACAATGCTTGATTGTAGGCACACTTGTCTTTGTACTCCTCACCTGGTTGCCGCCACACACACTTGACACTTGACACCATCTGAACCAAATACGTTTATCTTGGTCATCAGACCACAGGACATGATTCCAGTAATCTGCTTGTCTTCAAAAAACTGTTTGCGGGCTTTCTTGTTGCATCATCTTTAGAAGAGGTTTCCTTCTGGGACAACAGCCATGATGAACAATTTGATGTAGTGTCCAGCCTATGGTCTGAACACTGATAGGCTGCCCCCCACCCCACCCCCCACCCTTTCAACCTCTGCAGCAATGCTGGCAGCACTCATACGTCTATTTCACAAAGACAACCTCTGGATATGATGCTGAGCACGTGCACTCAACTTCTTTGGTCGACCATGGCAAGGCCTGTTCTGAATGGAACCTGTCCTTTTAAACTGCTGTATGGTCTTGGACACTGTGCTGCAGCTCAGATTCAGGGTCTTGGCAATCTTCTTATAGCCTAGGTCATTTTCATGTAGACACACCTGCTCCCCATTCACACCTGAGACCTTACAACATTAACGAGTCACATAACACTGGGGAGGGAAAATGGCTAATTGGGCCCAATTTGGACATTTTCACTTAGGGCTGTACTCACTTTTGTTGCCAGCTGTTTAGACATTAATGGCTGTGTGTTGAGTTATTTTAAGGGGACAACAAATTTACACTGTTATAAAAGCTGTACACTCACTACTTTACATTGTAGCAAAGTGTCATTTCTTCAGTGTTGTCACATGAAAAGGTATCATAAAACGTAACTTTGGCACCAATTACAGCCTCAAGTCTTTTTGAGTATGATGCTACAAACTCTCGATCCTGATTAGTTCCTGCCACTGAAAAAACATCTCCACAGCATGATGCTTCACTGTAGGGATGGTATTGGCCAGGTGATGAGCGGTGCCTGGTGCCTCCAGACACAATGCTTGCCATTCAGGCCAATAAGTTCAATCTTTGTTTCATCAGACAAGAGAATTTTGTTTCTCATGATCTGAGAGTCCTTCAGGTGCTTTTGGAAAACTCCAGGCGGGCTGTCAATTGCCTTTTACTGAGGAGTGGCTTCCATCTGGCCACTCTACCATACAGGCCTGATTGGTGGAGTACTACAGAGATGGATGTTCTTCTGGACGGTTCTCCTCTCTCCACAGTGAAACACTGGAGCTCTATCAGAGTGACCATCTTTGCCTCCATACAATCTTGTCTCAGAGGTCTACTGACATCTCCTTGAACTTCATGGCTTGGTTTGTGCTCTGACATGCACTGTTTACTGTGGGACCTTATATAGACAGATGTGTGCCTTTCCAAATCATGTGCAATCAATTTAATTTACCATAGGTGGACTCAAATCCAGTTGTAGAAACATCTCAAGGATGATCAGTGGAAACAGGATGCACCTGAGCTCAATTTTGAGTGGCAAAGGCTGTGAATACTTATGTACAAGTGTTTTTATCCTTTTGTTATTTTTAATACATTTGCAAACATTTCAAACAAACTTTGTTCATGTTGTCATTATGGGGTATTGTTTGTAGAAGTTTGAGGAAAATAATTAATTTAATCACTTTTGGAATAAGGCTGTAACATAACAAAATGCGGAAAAAGTGAAGAGCTGTGAATACTTTCCAGATGCACTGTACAAGTTTGGAAATTTGATAATAAAGTGTGAGGAATCCTTGGCTGCTGTGGAGTGTCAAAGCTCCACATAGAAGTAATTAAATAATTGTTTATGCTTCTAGATAACACTGAAGGGTTTAAGGCAAATCCACTGTGCACTACAAGTGCACTACATGTTCACTTGGAAGTGCAGTCACTGTAGATCTGAGGGGGACATGCAAGAAAAATAAAAAACAGCATTTTTGCTTTTACATGATTGGATGATAGAAACCAGCAGAGCTTCCCCTCATTTTGATCTTCCCCTCAGATCTACAGCGACTGCACTTCCAAGTGCACTTGCAGTGCAATTAAAGTGCACAGTGGATTTGCCTTTTGTAAATCAACCCCTATCTGTGTCTGTTGTTGCTTATAACTGGCAAGTCAAGGCAAATTGTATTTTAACAATTCCTGTGTTGAAAAAAATACAGAGGCTGCCATGCATAAAGCTTCACTGATAATAGTAGTTTTCTGGTTCTCATGCTGCTCCAGTACTTTCTGAGTTGCTGGCCTGGAGCACGTTTCAAATCAGATGTTCTGACCAACTTCCTCCATGATTGTTCTGGGTTAATGGATCAAAAGGTATTGAAGCCAGAGGCAGTTAGGCAACAAGCATTTTTAGAAGGTGATAAATTACAGCCCCATATCTCTCCCAGTATAGGTTTCTTTAACACAGATCAATACCATGGGATGGGCTAGAGAAAGCAACAGGCAAACACCATAATTTAGAAAAGAAACTAATGACCCATACATACAATCCAAAAATCGTCCGAAAAATACCACTTTCGACGTGATCGTGCGATAATCGGATCGTTAGTACAGAGCTTTCGAGAGCCGATCACGACAGTTCATCCGATATTATTAGATCAGACAAGCACGAAAATTTTCCTCGTACGATACCAGATCGTACAATTTTCATTTAGTCAGTACAGTTGTCGTCCAACAATACAATGCAAATACACTACTACAAATTGCATCACTTCCGATTTTTTTTTCTGTTGCACGAGAATTTTCATGACTTTAGTAACCTATTCAGTTTCTACTTGTGACTAGTAAGAGAAAAAAGTTGGACGATCTGTCGTCCGATTTTCGGATCGTGTGTACGGGGCATAAATGAGAATCAGAATGAGAACAGGAAATGGAGTAGATTGCTGATGGTCTAAGAGGAATCTATTTAGCCCAGGCATTATGTCAATAAATTGCAGCTTGGTCATGTTACAGATATAATTCTGTGTAATTGTTCCTCATTATCCCTATAATTACAAGATTATTTAGGTTTGTGCCACCAGGCAGCCCTGTAGTGTTAAAAAACATTGGGTACTTTTCTGTTTTCATATTTGCTGTTTAAACTTATAGCAGATTTGCTCTAACATTCTTCAATTTGTTCACACTTAAAACCCAATACCTTAAAATTGTATATACTTTAAGCCCAACTTTTTTTTATTAGTCTAACAGGTTTTTATTAGAACAAAAAGCAAACATTTACAAATGATGCATTTTCACAGGAAATGTCAGATGCGGGTGACAATTTTACTAATACATGTTATGAGCAGACATCCCATATATAGGGATGAGCTTCGTGTTCGAGTCGAACCCATGTTCGACTCGAACATCGGCTGTTCGGTCGTTCGCCGAATTGCGAACGATATGGGCCGTTCGCGCCAAATTCGTGTGGCGCGTCACGGCCCATAATTCACTGCGGCATCGCAGTGCATTGCTGGCTGATGATTGGCCAAGCATGCACTATGACCCGCATGCTTGGCCAATCACAGCGCCGTCAGTAGAGAGAGCTGTAATTGGCCAAAGCCAGGGTGGCTTTGGCCAATTATGGCTCAGGGGATTTAGTACACACCCCACACTATATAAGGCCGCCTGCACGGCGGCCCTGTGTAGTGTGTGTTCCGGTGTGCTGAGAGATAGAGAGAGAGAGAGACAGTGTCATTTGATTTGAGTTAGATAGATTAGGCAGAACAGTCAGTCAGTTAGCTGCACTTACAGTGTATTGTGTATATATATGCATCCCAGGTGTTGCATATATATATATACACTGTATTCAGTTTAGCTAGATCCGTTCCTGTTATCTTCTATCTAGACTATTTACATTTAGTGCAGTGTGTCCTGCTCACAGTGTTCAGCTAGATCCGTTCCTGCTATTTACATTCAGTGCAGTGCGTCCTGCTCACAGTGTTCAGCTAGATCCGTTCCTGGTATTTACATTTAGTGCAGTGCGTCCTGCTCACAGTGTTCAGCTAGATCCGTTCCTGCTATTTACATTCAGTGCAGTGCGTCCTGCTCACAGTGTTCAGCTAGATCCGTTCCTGGTATTTACATTTAGTGCAGTGCGTCCTGCTCACAGTGTTCAGCTAGATCCGTTCCTGCTATTTACATTCAGTGCAGTGCGTCCTGCTCACAGTGTTCAGCTAGATCCGTTCCTGCTATTTACATTCAGTGCAGTGCGTCCTGCTCACAGTGTTCAGCTAGATCCGTTCCTGGTATTTACATTTAGTGCAGTGCGTCCTGCTCACAGTGTTCAGCTAGATCCGTTCCTGCTATTTACATTCAGTGCAGTGCGTCCTGCTCACAGTGTTCAGCTAGATCCGTTCCTGGTATTTACATTTAGTGCAGTGCGTCCTGCTTACAGTGTTCAGCTAGATCCGTTCCTGCTATTTACATTCAGTGCAGTGCGTCCTGCTCACAGTGTTCAGCTAGATCCGTTCCTGGTATTTACATTTAGTGCAGTGCGTCCTGCTCACAGTGTTCAGCTAGATCCGTTCCTGCTATTTACATTCAGTGCAGTGCGTCCTGCTCACAGTGTTCAGCTAGATCCGTTCCTGCTATTTACATTCAGTGCAGTGCGTCCTGCTCACAGTGTTCAGCTAGATCCGTTCCTGGTATTTACATTTAGTGCAGTGCGTCCTGCTCACAGTGTTCAGCTAGATCCGTTCCTGCTATTTACATTCAGTGCAGTGCGTCCTGCTCACAGTGTTCAGCTAGATCCGTTCCTGGTATTTACATTTAGTGCAGTGCGTCCTGCTCACAGTGTTCAGCTAGATCCGTTCCTGCTATTTACATTCAGTGCAGTGCGTCCTGCTCACAGTGTTCAGCTAGATCCGTTCCTGGTATTTACATTTAGTGCAGTGCGTCCTGCTCACAGTGTTCAGCTAGATCCGTTCCTGCTATTTACATTCAGTGCAGTGCGTCCTGCTCACAGTGTTCAGCTAGATCCGTTCCTGGTATTTACATTTAGTGCAGTGCGTCCTGCTCACAGTGTTCAGCTAGATCCGTTCCTGCTATTTACATTCAGTGCAGTGCGTCCTGCTCACAGTGTTCAGCTAGATCCGTTCCTGCTATTTACATTCAGTGCAGTGCGTCCTGCTCACAGTGTTCAGCTAGATCCGTTCCTGGTATTTACATTTAGTGCAGTGCGTCCTGCTCACAGTGTTCAGCTAGATCCGTTCCTGCTATTTACATTCAGTGCAGTGCGTCCTGCTCACAGTGTTCAGCTAGATCCGTTCCTGGTATTTACATTTAGTGCAGTGCGTCCTGCTCACAGTGTTCAGCTAGATCCGTTCCTGCTATTTACATTCAGTGCAGTGCGTCCTGCTCACAGTGTTCAGCTAGATCCGTTCCTGGTATTTACATTTAGTGCAGTGCGTCCTGCTCACAGTGTTCAGCTAGATCCGTTCCTGCTATTTACATTCAGTGCAGTGCGTCCTGCTCACAGTGTTCAGCTAGATCCGTTCCTGCTATTTACATTCAGTGCAGTGCGTCCTGCTCACAGTGTTCAGCTAGATCCGTTCCTGGTATTTACATTTAGTGCAGTGCGTCCTGCTCACAGTGTTCAGCTAGATCCGTTCCTGCTATTTACATTCAGTGCAGTGCGTCCTGCTCACAGTGTTCAGCTAGATCCGTTCCTGGTATTTACATTTAGTGCAGTGCGTCCTGCTCACAGTGTTCAGCTAGATCCGTTCCTGCTATTTACATTCAGTGCAGTGCATCCTGCTCACAGTGTTCAGCTAGATCCGTTCCTGGTATTTACATTTAGTGCAGTGCGTCCTGCTCACAGTGTTCAGCTAGATCCGTTCCTGCTATTTACATTCAGTGCAGTGCGTCCTGCTCACAGTGTTCAGCTAGATCCGTTCCTGGTATTTACATTTAGTGCAGTGCGTCCTGCTCACAGTGTTCAGCTAGATCCGTTCCTGCTATTTACATTCAGTGCAGTGCGTCCTGCTCACAGTGTTCAGCTAGATCCGTTCCTGCTATTTACATTCAGTGCAGTGCGTCCTGCTCACAGTGTTCAGCTAGATCCGTTCCTGGTATTTACATTTAGTGCAGTGCGTCCTGCTCACAGTGTTCAGCTAGATCCGTTCCTGCTATTTACATTCAGTGCAGTGCGTCCTGCTCACAGTGTTCAGCTAGATCCGTTCCTGGTATTTACATTTAGTGCAGTGCGTCCTGCTCACAGTGTTCAGCTAGATCCGTTCCTGCTATTTACATTCAGTGCAGTGCGTCCTGCTCACAGTGTTCAGCTAGATCCGTTCCTGGTATTTACATTTAGTGCAGTGCGTCCTGCTCACAGTGTTCAGCTAGATCCGTTCCTGCTATTTACATTCAGTGCAGTGCGTCCTGCTCACAGTGTTCAGCTAGATCCGTTCCTGCTATTTACATTCAGTGCAGTGCGTCCTGCTCACAGTGTTCAGCTAGATCCGTTCCTGGTATTTACATTTAGTGCAGTGCGTCCTGCTCACAGTGTTCAGCTAGATCCGTTCCTGCTATTTACATTCAGTGCAGTGCGTCCTGCTCACAGTGTTCAGCTAGATCCGTTCCTGGTATTTACATTTAGTGCAGTGCGTCCTGCTCACAGTGTTCAGCTAGATCCGTTCCTGCTATTTACATTCAGTGCAGTGCGTCCTGCTCACAGTGTTCAGCTAGATCCGTTCCTGGTATTTACATTTAGTGCAGTGCGTCCTGCTCACAGTGTTCAGCTAGATCCGTTCCTGCTATTTACATTCAGTGCAGTGCGTCCTGCTCACAGTGTTCAGCTAGATCCGTTCCTGCTATTTACATTCAGTGCAGTGCGTCCTGCTCACAGTGTTCAGCTAGATCCGTTCCTGGTATTTACATTTAGTGCAGTGCGTCCTGCTCACAGTGTTCAGCTAGATCCGTTCCTGCTATTTACATTCAGTGCAGTGCGTCCTGCTCACAGTGTTCAGCTAGATCCGTTCCTGGTATTTACATTTAGTGCAGTGCGTCCTGCTCACAGTGTTCAGCTAGATCCGTTCCTGCTATTTACATTCAGTGCAGTGCGTCCTGCTCACAGTGTTCAGCTAGATCCGTTCCTGCTATTTACATTCAGTGCAGTGCGTCCTGCTCACAGTGTTCAGCTAGATCCGTTCCTGGTATTTACATTTAGTGCAGTGCGTCCTGCTCACAGTGTTCAGCTACATCCGTTCCTGCTATTTACATTCAGTGCAGTGCGTCCTGCTCACAGTGTTCAGCTAGATCCGTTCCTGCTATTTACATTCAGTGCAGTGCGTTGTGCTCACAGTGTTCAGCTACATCCGTTCCTGCTATTTACATTCAGTGCAGTGCGTCCTGCTCACAGTGTTCAGCTAGATCCGTTCCTGCTATTTACATTCAGTGCAGTGCGTCCTGCTCACAGTGTTCAGCTAGATCCGTTCCTGGTATTTACATTTAGTGCAGTGCGTCCTGCTCACAGTGTTCAGCTAGATCCGTTCCTGGTATTTACATTTAGTGCAGTGCGTCCTGCTCACAGTGTTCAGCTACATCCGTTCCTGCTATTTACATTCAGTGCAGTGCGTCCTGCTCACAGTGTTCAGCTAGATCCGTTCCTGCTATTTACATTCAGTGCAGTGCGTCCTGCTCACAGTGTTCAGCTAGATCCGTTCCTGCTATTTACATTCAGTGCAGTGCGTCCTGCTCACAGTGTTCAGCTAGATCCGTTCCTGGTATTTACATTTAGTGCAGTGCGTCCTGCTCACAGTGTTCAGCTAGATCCGTTCCTGCTATTTACATTCAGTGCAGTGCGTCCTGCTCACAGTGTTCAGCTAGATCCGTTCCTGCTATATACATTTAGTGCAGTACGTCCTGCTCACAGTGTTCAGCTAGATCCGTTCCTGTTATCTTCCTACTGACAGGCAGGCTTGTCTGGTTACAGTATATAAAGCTACCTGAAGAAAATTACAGGTGTTCTTTTTGATCCTATTAGTACCACGGTCAGGCAGCTAGACTATTTACATTTAGTACAGTGTGTCCTGCTCACAGTGTTCAGCTAGATCCGTTCCTGTTATCTTCCTACTGACAGGCAGGCTTGTCTGGTTACAGTATATAAAGCTACCTTAAGAAAATTACAGGTGTTCTTTTTGATCCTATTAGTACCACGGTCAGGCAGCTAGACTATTTACATTTAGTACAGTGCGTCCTGCTCACAGTGTTCAGCTAGATCCGTTCTTGCTATTTACATTCAGTGCAGTGCGTCCTGCTCACAGTGTTCAGCTAGATCCGTTCCTGGTATTTACATTTAGTGCAGTGCGTCCTGCTCACAGTGTTCAGCTAGATCCGTTCCTGCTATTTACATTCAGTGCAGTGCGTCCTGCTCACAGTGTTCAGCTAGATCCGTTCCTGCTATATACATTTAGTGCAGTACGTCCTGCTCACAGTGTTCAGCTAGATCCGTTCCTGTTATCTTCCTACTGACAGGCAGGCTTGTCTGGTTACAGTATATAAAGCTACCTTAAGAAAATTACAGGTGTTCTTTTTGATCCTATTAGTACCACGGTCAGGCAGCTAGACTATTTACATTTAGTACAGTGCGTCCTGCTCACAGTGTTCAGCTAGATCCGTTCCTGTTATCTTCCTACTGACAGGCAGGCTTGTCTGGTTACAGTATATAAAGCTACCTTAAGAAAATTACAGGTGTTCTATCCCAGCTTAGTGCAGCTACAGGCCATTAGTATGTCTGGAAGGCCAAGAAGGAGAGGCAGACAGTCACAAGCCAATAAGAGAGGGCAAGCAGGCTCTGTGTCTAGTGCTGGTCATGGAGACGGTGCATCCTCATCAGCACGTGGCCATGGGACACGCTTGGCCTTTTTTTCGGCAGCTGGCCGTGTTGAGCCGCAACATGCGGAAGACTTGGTCGAGTGGATGACCAAGCCGTCCTCATCCTCCTCATCCTCTCTCACCCATGCCCAGGGTGCTTTGTCTGGCAAAGCAGCGGCCTCTTCCCTCAGCTCAATGTCATCAGTGACTCCTTCCCTAGCTCCACCATGTCCTCATGAGGATTCCCTCGAACTGTTTGACCACAGTGTTGGGTACATGCTCCAGGAGGATGCCCAGCGTTTGGAAGGCTCTGATGATGATACTGAGCTCAATGAAAGCAGTAACATGAGCACGGACAGAGGGGGTGCCCAAGAAGGACAGCAATCTGGCAGTCATGCTCCCCCTGCTGCAGCATACTGCCAGGTTTGCTCCAGTGATGAGGAGGGAGGGGATGATGAGGTCACTGACTCAACGTGGGTGCCTGATAGGAGAGAGGAGGAGGAGGAGGAGGAGGAGGAGGTGGCACATCACCAACTAGGCAGGATGCCCTCCAGGGGCCAGCCTAAGGGCAGCACATTGACTGCATCACACCCCAAAGCTCCACATGTGCAGGGCGCTGCAGTCTCTGCGCGTTATTCAAAAAGTTCTTTGGTGTGGGCCTTTTTTGAGACGAGTGCATCAGATCGCACCGCTGCTATTTGCAACATATGTCTCAAGCGTATCTCGCGTGGCCAAAACATCTCCCGCTTGGGTACCACATGCTTGACCAGACATATGTTGACCTGCCATGCAGTTCGTTGGCAAGCGTATCTAAAAGACCCACACCAAAGAACAAAGACGATCTCTCCTTGCTCCTCATCAGCTGAGATTTCCAACCCCACTAGACCTTCAGTCCTCTCTGAGACCTGCAGTGAGAGGAATGAAGGTGTAGAATTAGGTGTGTCACAGCCAAGTACTTGTGGGCAATCTGCTTTTGGTACACCGACGTCAGATTGTACCAGGCAAATTTCCCTGCCCCAGCTGCTGCACCGCCGAAAGAAGTTTGCTCCCAGCCATCCACATGCCCAGCGGTTGAATGCTAGCTTGGCAAAATTGCTAGCACTTCAACTGCTGCCTTTTCAGTTGGTAGACTCTGCCCCCTTCCGTGAGTTTGTGGAATGTGCGGTTCCTCAGTGGCAGGTACCCAAACGCCACTTTTTCTCACGGAAGGCGATTCCGGCTCTCTACCGGCATGTGGAAGGCAATGTCCATGCCTCGCTGGACAGGGCGGTCAGCGGTAAGGTGCATATTACCGCTGACTCATGGTCCAGCAGGCATGGACAGGGACGTTACTTAAGTTTCACGGCGCATTGGGTGACTCTGCTGGCAGCTGGGAAGGATGCAGGACAAGGTGCAGTAGTGTTGGAGGTTGTTCCGCCACCACGCCTCCAAAATGCTGATTGTGACACACCTCTCTCCTCCACCCCCTCCTCTTCTTCTTCCTCCATGGCCTCTTCCTCGGAACCAGCGGTGCTCCGTAGGCGTTCAAGGGGCTACGCAAGTACGCAGGCCAAAAGATGCCATGCGGTGCTTGAGCTGGTGTGCTTGGGGGACAGGAGCCACACTGGGGCAGAGGTTCTGTCAGCTCTGCAGGGGCAGGTTCAGAGGTGGTTGACGCCACGCCAACTTAAGGCAGGAATGGTGGTTTGCGACAATGGCACCAACCTCCTCTCTGCCCTCCGACAGGGACAACTGACCCATGTGCCCTGTTTGGCTCACGTCCTTAACTTGGTGGTGCAGCGGTTCTTGGGCAGGTACCCGGGCTTACAGGATGTCCTGAGGCAGGCCAGGAAAGTCTCTGTGCATTTCCGCCGGTCATATAATGCCAGTGCTCGGCTGACGGACCTCCAAAAGGAGTTTAACCTGCCCAAGAACCGCCTAATCTGTGACATGCCCACCAGGTGGAACTCGACGTTGGCCATGCTGCAGCGGCTGCACACGCAGCAGAGGGCCATCAATGAGTACCTGTGCGACTATGGCACCAGGACAGGGTCAGGGGACCTTGGTTTTTTTTCCCCACGCCAGTGGGCCATGATCAGGGATGCATGCACTGTCCTGTCACCATTCGAGGAGGCCACGAGGATGGTGAGCACTGACAGTGCATGCATCAGTGACACTGTCCCCCTTGTCCACCTGTTGGAGCACACGCTGCGTGGAATAATGGACAGGGCACTTGAGGCAGAACAGAGGCAGGAAGAGGAGGACTTCCTTAGCTCTCAAGGCCCCCTTTATCCAGACAGTGTTCCTGCGTGCCCGCCGATCACACAGGAAGAGGACGAGGAGGAGGAGGAGGAGGAGGAAGATTGTGTCAGTATGGAGGTGGAGCCTGGCACTCAGCATCAGCAGTCTTTAAGGGATCAGTCCCAAGGAACACATGGACTTGTACGTGGCTGGGAGGAGGTGGCTGCGGACGTTGTTGTCCTTAGTGACCCAGAGGACTCCGGACCGAATGCCTCAGCAAACCTACGCTGCATGGCCTCCCTGATCCTGCAAAGCCTGCGTAAGGATCCTCGTATTCGTGGTATCAAGGAGAAGGACCAATACTGGCTGGCAACCCTCCTTGATCCACGTTACAAGGGTAAGGTTGCGGACCTTATCTTGCCATCGCAGAGGGAGCAGAGGATGAAACATCTTCGGGAGGCCTTGCAGAAAGGTCTGTGCAACGCGTTCCCAGAGACTGGGAGGTTACAAACTCCTGTTTCTGGACAACGTGTTGCTGAGGCTTCGGTCAGTCAAAGAAGGAGCGGTGGAGAAGGTGGCCGTCTGACCGATGCGTTCAGACAATTTTTTGGTCCGCAGCCCCAAGGTATGATCGGTTCCAGCAACCATCGCCAGCGTCTGTTTTACATGGTGCAGGAATACCTAGGGGCAAGATCAGACTTGGACACCTTTCCCACCGAAAATCCTCTGGGTTACTGGGTCTTGAGGATGGATCACTGGCCAGAGCTTGCACAGTATGCAATTGAGCTACTGGCCTGTCCTGCATCCAGCGTTCTTTCGGAACGCACATTCAGTGCTGCTGGAGGCGTGGTAACCGATCACAGGGTGCGTCTGTCCACCGACTCGGTCGATCGGCTGACCTTCATAAAAATGAATCAGTCTTGGATCACCACCAGCTACCAAGCACCTGATGCAGATGTAACCGAATAATTTTTTTTGAAATCTCAGATCCCTTCAAAGACTGCCTATGCTGATGCTGAGTGACTATCCCTGAGTAATTATCCTCTTCCTCCTCAATCATCACGCTGATAGCTTGTAAGAACATTTTTGGTTCTGGGCGCCACCACCAGTGCCTAAGGCACAATTTTTCAGCCCCTGTTTAACAGGGGCGTGTAATTACAATTTTTGATGTAATACTTTGCAGCAGGGCTCGTTCCTGCATTCCAACTAGAGTGTCTGTGAGGGGTTGCAGTGTTGTGGCACCAGCACCAGTGCCTAAGACCCAATTTTTCAGCCCCTGTCTAACAGGGGCGTGTAATTACAATTTTTGATGCAATACTTTGCAGCAGGGCTTGTTCCTGCGTTTCAACTAGAGTGTCTGTGAGGGGTTGCAGTGTTGTGGCACCAGCACCAGTGCCTAAGACCCAATTTTTCTGCCCCTGTCTAACAGGGGCGTGTAATTACAATTTTTGATGCAATACTTTGCAGCAGGGCTCGTTCCTGCGTTCCAACTAGAGTGTCTGTGAGGGGTTGCAGTGTTGTGGCACCAGCACCAGTGCCTAAGACCCAATTTTTCAGCCCCTGTCTAACAGGGGCGTGTAATTACAATTTTTGATGCAATACTTTGCAGCAGGGCTTGTTCCTGCGTTTCAACTAGAGTGTCTGTGAGGGGTTGCAGTGTTGTGGCACCAGCACCAGTGCCTAAGACCCAATTTTTCTGCCCCTGTCTAACAGGGGCGTGTAATTACAATTTTTGATGCAATACTTTGCAGCAGGGCTCGTTCCTGCGTTCCAACTAGAGTGTCTGTGAGGGGTTGCAGTGTTGTGGCACCAGCACCAGTGCCTAAGGCCCAATTTTTCTGCCCCTGTCTAACAGGGGCGTGTAATTACAATTTTTGATGCAATACTTTGCAGCAGGGCTCGTTCCTGCGTTCCAACTAGAGTGTCTGTGAGGGGTTGCAGTGTTGTGGCACCAGCACCAGTGCCTAAGGCCTAATTTTTCAGCTC
This sequence comes from Lithobates clamitans, assembly GCA_037952925.1. Taxonomy (NCBI): domain Eukaryota; kingdom Metazoa; phylum Chordata; class Amphibia; order Anura; family Ranidae; genus Lithobates; species Lithobates clamitans. The sequence goes on along the minus strand of JBBGZY010000430.1, from coordinate 6,895,882 downwards.
CTGTTCAACAGGGGCATGTAATTACAATTCTTGATCTAATATTTCACAGCAGGGCCCTGTGAGGGCTTACAGTGTTTTGGCCACAGCAACACCTAAGGCCCAAATTTCTGCTGAGTATATAGGGCAGGACCCTACTTTCAAACATCTAACTTACAAACGACTCCTACTTGCAAACGGAAGGAGACAACAGGAAGTGAGATGAAATCTACCCCTAAGGAAGGGAAATTCTCTCCTGTAAGAGTTAATATGGGAAAACAATTTCTCCTTTCCACTGATGCTTTCCAATCCTTGTTCCACAAAAAAACCCAAATTTTCAAAAAACATTTTTCATTGGGACAAAAAAGTGAGGTGAAATCTTCTGAAGAGGAGGAAAGACGCAAAACAAATGTCACAGGGGTGATAACCCTTCCCTATGTTTTCCAAAAAGCTTAGAAAAGATTTTTTGGCTGGAGCTAAACACATTAAAAATGTTCAAAATTACAAACAGATTCTACTTAACAACAAACCTACAGTCCCTGTCTTGTTTGCACCGCCTGAATACTGCTGTTCAGAGTATATAGGGACCTTTCCTTATTTTAATTTGGGTGCGGGGTTCCCCTTAATATCCATACAAGACCCAAAGGGCCTGGTAATGGACTGGGGGGTACCCATGCCGTTTGTCTCACTGATTTTCATCCATATTGCCATGACCCGACATGACATTAAACCCGCAAGCAGTTTTAAATGAGATTTTTTCCTTTAAAAATGACATTTGGTGCAGGGACTGTTCTAAACATGGGAAACACGCGTCACTTTACAGGCATACTATAGACACCCCCCAGGTACGATATTTAAAGGAATATTTCACTTTTTTTTTTTTACTTTAAGCATCATTAAAATCACTGCTCCCGAAAAAACGGCCGTTTTTAAAAGTTTTTTTTGCATTGATACATGTCCCCTGGGGTAGGACCCGGGTCCCCAAACCCTTTTTAGGACAATACCATGCAAATTAGCCTTTAAAATGAGCACTTTTGATTTCGAACGTTCGAGTCCCATAGACGTCAATGGGGTTCTAACGTTCGTGCGAACTTGCGGTCCGTTTGCGGGTTCTGGTGCGAACCGAACCGGGGGGTGTTCGGCTCATCCCTACCCATATACAGTAAATTGCATGGTGAGACATTTAGTAATACTTCTAGTGGTGAAATATTCAGATTACATATGGTACATCTTGTATTCATTTTCCAAATCCTCAGTACACATAATATATAGGGTAATAGTGGAGGTAACATTAGTGGAGGTGGAGGTAACATTAGCCTAGGGTTTCCAAATCCAGCAACCACCTATCCCAAATTTTAGCATAGTTGGATGGGCAGCCGCTATGCATATAAATGAGCTCTTCGTAAGCTGCTGTTCACTTCTGTTAACCATGCACTAAACTCGGGTGGGGTGGCCCTCATCCACTGCTTTGCTATGACTCTTCTTGCAGAAAGGAGTGTTTCGTTCATGAATAGTTTGGTGAATTTAATCATGTCTGGTTCTGTGTATATTCCCAGAAGACACAGCTTAGGGTGCTAAGTAAGGGGGGAACCCATAGCCTACTTTAAGGCCCCATTCACACTAGCGCGTTTTTTGATGCATTTTGCATTTTGCAGAAATGCACGGGAATTTTTTAACATGGGTTCCTATGGAACATGTTCACATCAATGCTTTTTTGTATCTCTGCGTTTTTGGAAAGGGTCGGGGACTTATTTTCATGCAAAATGCAGCGTTTTGCATGTAATGGATTTCAATGGACAAGCATCAAAAACGCAAGTGCACCTTTTTTGCAGCGTTTTTGATGCGTTTTTGGTGCGTTTTTGATGCGTTTTTGCCGTTTTTTTTTTTTTTTTTTTTTTTTTTTACATTTTTTTTTAGACTGTAAAAAAAAACTGTTAAAAAAAAAAAAACCGCAAAACGCAAATCGTGGCAAAAACGCGGCAAAAACGCGGCTCAAAAACGTGGCAAGCATGAAAAAAAAACCTCCAAAAACGCTCAAAAGCAACATGCATAGGTGTGAATCGAGCCTAAGGCTCGATTCACACCTATGCATGTTGCTTTTGAGCATTTTTGGAGGTTTTTTTTTTCATGCTTGCCACGTTTTTGAGCCGCTTTTTTGCCGCGTTTTTGCCGCGATTTGCGTTTTGCGGTTTTTTTTTTTTTTAACAGTTTTTTTTTACAGTCTAAAAAAAAATGTAAAAAAAATAAAATAAAAAAACGGCAAAAACGCATCAAAAACGCACCAAAAACGCATCAAAAACGCTGCAAAAAAGGTGCACTTGCGTTTTTGATGCTTGTCCATTGAAATCCATTACATGCAAAACGCTGCATTTTGCATGAAAAAAAGTCCCCGACCCTTTCCAAAAACGCAGAGATACAAAAAAGCATTGATGTGAACATGTTCCATAGGAACCCATGTTAAAAAATTCCCGTGCATTTCTGCAAAATGCAAAATGCATCAAAAAACGCGCTAGTGTGAATGGGACCTTACACTGGGGTGGCTGCTATTTTTAGCGGCACTTTGCCCTCATTTTAGCTGCGCTATTTGGCCACTAGCGGGGCACTTTTAAGCCCTGCTAGTGGCTGAAAGTGGGTTTAAACCACTGGCAAAGTGGCGCAAAGTGGCGCAAAGCGCCGCTTTGCTGGCGGTTTGGCGGCAATAGCCCCATTGATTTCAATGGGCAGGGGCGCATTAGGAGCGGTGTATACACCGCTCCTACAGTGCTGCAAAGATGCTGCTTGCAGGACTTTTTTTACTGTCCTGCAAGCGCACTGCTTCAGTGTGAAAGCACTCGAGCTTTCACACTGAAGCGGTGGGCGGGTGGGTGGGCGCCGGCGGTAAATCGCTGCTATTTTTAGCGGCACTTTGCCCTCATTTTAGCTGCGCTATTTGGCCACTAGCGGGGCACTTTTAAGCCCTGCTAGTGGCTGAAAGTGGGTTTAAACCACTGGCAAAGTGGCGCAAAGTGGCGCAAAGCGCCGCTTTGCCGGCGGTTTGGCGGCACAGCCCCATTGATTTCAATGGGCAGGGGCGCATTAGGAGCGGTGTATACACCGCTCCTACAGTGCTGCAAAGATGCTGCTTGCAGGACTTTTTTTACTGTCCTGCAAGCGCACTGCTTCAGTGTGAAAGCACTCGAGCTTTCACACTGAAGCGGTGGGCGGGTGGGTGGGCGCCGGCGGTAAATCGCTGCTATTTTTAGCGGCACTTTGCCCTCATTTTAGCGGTGCTATTTGGCTACTAGCGGGGCACTTTTAAGCCCTGCTGGTGGCTGAAAAAGGGTTTAAACCGCTGGCAAAGTGGCGCAAAGCGCCGCTTTGCCGGCAGTTTGGCGGCACAGCCCCATTGATTTCAATGGCTAGGGGCTCTTTAGGAGCGGTGTATACACCTCTCCTACAGTTCTGCAAAGATGCTGCTTGCAGGACTTTTTTTACCGTCCTGCAAGCGCACCGCTTCAGTGTGAAAGCACTCGAGCTTTCACACTGGAGAGACAAGAGAGGCTCTTTATAGGCGCTATGCGGGCGCTATTTTTAGCGCTGTAGCGCCTGTAAAGTGCCTCAGTGTGAAAGTAGCCATAGTGTCATGGAGGAACTGTACAATCTGTGTCCAATAGCCATGAACCCTGGGACAATCCCAGAGTAGGTGATAAAACGTTCCCATTGCCTGGTTGTTCTAAATACTCTAAGTGGGTTAAGGTATGATCGGTGGATTATATATATATCTGCATAAGACTGTCGGAAATTTGGGGGATACTAATTTGCAGTTATCAAGAGCAACACTCATCTTCCATTGCCCCCACATCTTCCTCCCATCTAGTTTTCAGTGCATAGATCGACCTAGAAGAGGAGGGCAGTAGCAATATTCTATAGAAAATAGAGATCAGTTTTTTTGGGGTCTGAGCTTTGTATTACCTCCATAAAGGGGTTAACGTCCAGTTGAGGGGTACCAGTTGGGAATTGTGCTCTAAAGGCATGTTGAATTTGTAAATATCTGAAAAACTTGCAGGTCGATAAACCATATTCGGCCCGCAGTCTGTCAAACACCTTCAGTTCCCTGTTAGAGGTTAGGTGGGCTAGGTAAAAAACTCCCTTGGATCTCCATAGCCCAGAGTCTGGGATTGAATAAAACTCCGGCAGGGCCGCATTGTGCCATAGCGAGGCATGCTCGTGCCAAAGGGGCAGCTGAAGCTTGGCTGTCGCTAGGTCCCATTTGTGTCTGTAGTGGTGAAGTAACTATGTGCTATTCCCCATCGGCTCTCTGGCCCTCACTCTCCCTGTGATAGCAACTAGGGGAGGATCTCCAGTTGAGTGTGACCACCCTGGACACAAGAAGGTCAAAAATCTAGCCCTGTCCATTTTGTCTATATGAAACAACTGTGATAATTGTGCCGCTATGTAATACATGTTGAGGTCAGGAAGAGCTGTCCCTCCCAGGTCTGTGGGGTTTCTCAATTTGCCCCAGGGGAATTTTTGCCTACTCTTACCCAAGATAAATATTTTGAGTATGACCTCCACAGCCTTGAAATTTCGAAGCACCAGGTACACCAGGGAGTGCCAAAGCACATACAAGATCTTGGGCAATAACACCATTTTGATGAGGTTAATACGCCCCATAACCCCTAACGGCAGCCTGGCCCATATCTGGGGTTTGTTCTTAAGCATCTCAAAAAGGAGGTTGCACATTAAGCTTAGTGCAGACAGCGGGTGCCTGAGTGATGTTTATATCCAAATACTTAATGCAGTCCACTCTTTGTAAGGGAAGGTGGGCCTGTGCTTGTGCTGTTGGTAAACTGTCTAGGGGGAATATTTGAGATATATCCCAGTTGATTTTGAGCCCTGATAATGAGCCGAAACATTCTATCACGGCCAAGGCTATGGGAAGTGCATTTGTAGAACCATCAATATATAATAGGGTGTCATCAGTATAAGTGCTAACCTTCTCTGATGTGGGCCCCATTTGTAGTCCTACTATGTCTTATTTGGAGCGCAGTGCTATAGATAGGGGTTCCGCTGCAAGGGCATATAGTAGAGGGGACAAGGTGCACCCTTGGCGCGTGCCTCTGGTAAAGGGGGAACTGCTCAGAAGTCCACCCGTTGGCTACCACTTTAGTTACTGGACTCTGATACAGTAGTTTTACCCATTTTATGAATTTGGGTCCTAATCAGAACCTCTCCAGGCAGGTCCAAAGGTGGGTCCACCCAACAGAGTCGAACGCCTTGGCAGTGTATAATAATGTATTAATAATTATAAAAACAAATGACACATCATACAGACATTTAGCACTAAAGCAAATGCATAATGGTGTGATGGTTTGTGCATAAAGAAAACGTATAACATATACTGCAGCCTAGCTTATGTGTGCAGTATATAGCAAAGATATACATATATATATATATATATATATCTATATATATATAGATATCTATATATATATATCTATATATATAGATATAGATATCTATATCTATATATACACACATTTACCAGATATACGGAGATATATATATATATATGTGTATATATATGTATATCTATATATATATATGTGTGTGTGTGTATATATATATATATATATATATATATATATATATGCTAAATTGATAAATTAGATTAGATATTTAGGAATGAAATTTCGGTAAAGATTTTTCTTGGGAGGTGATGGGGGGGGGGGGGGGGGCGGTGGAAAAAATGATTTAATAGAAAGAATTTTATTTGGGGAAGAAAATAAATATATAACCAAAGGATAAGAGTCATTTGATTGCTCACTAAATAGGTATAAAAAGTATTAAATTTATATATTCAGTTTATAAGATAGTTAAGGACAACCTTGAGATCCGTGGACAGAGAATTAATAGATAGGGTATATATATGATACTGATTCATTAAAAAGGGAAAAGGGGGGGTTCTTGGGGGTTGGGGAGGGGGGAGGATGGGGGCGAGTGAAGAAAGAGTCCTAGAACAATACATAATGTTCTATATCAAATCTTGTGTCAGGGCCGGATTACCATATACTCAGAGGAATGCGAACCCGCCACCCCCATATAAGATAAAGAAGGCTATAGGAACCTGTGATAATGAGAACAAAAATAAGGTTAAAATGAATGCCATTTAATAATCTATAGAAAAAAATTATAGAAGGAATTCAAAGTACAGTCGCAATCTAGATACCATCGTTAAGGCCACCTGGTGAGAGGACATCGAGATTATATATCCAGAAAGATTCTCTGGTGCATAGTTTTTTGAAACGTTCAGCTGCTGTCAGGCATTGTGGAATTTGCTCGATTACCCATACTGTTAGGCCAATGGTGGATTTTTTATGGAATTCGGCAAAATGCAGTTGGACAGTGTGCATGTCTTTGCCCCCTTTTATGAGTCTTCTATGTTGGCCAAACCGCTGCCTAAGAGGGAAGATAGTACGGCCAACATAGATGAGTCCACAGGGGCATGTGAGGCCATAGACCACGAAGTCTGAAGAACAGGTGTAGAAATGATCCAGTAGATAGGTTGTTCCCTTAGTGCATAACAATTTTTTGCCGTGTTGGACAAAAGGACAGTTTTTTTTGCATTGATACATGCCCACAAGGGGCATGAGAGTGGTAGGGCTAGGACTGGTGTGGATAGTTTTTAGTTAACTAGGGGCAATCTTATTTTTAAGGTTAGGTGCTTTTCGATAGGTGACTCTGGGTACTGGTGGAAGAATAGTTTTGAGATGGGGGTCTTGTTGCAGAATGTTCCAATGTTTGGTAAGTATCTTTTCCATTTTTTTATATTGAAAGTGAAAGGTGGTGATGAATCTGGTTGAGTGGTCCGTCTGTTCCCTAACTGTTTTGGCAGGTTTTCCCTTAGAATAGAGGTCACATGCTTTATCTACCAGGTCTTTTGGGTACTGTATGTCCATAAATTTCTTTATAAGGGGGATACTTTGTAAGGCATAGTTGGTATCTAATCTGCAATTCTGTTGTAATCGGCAGAACTGTCCCTTAGGTATATTTTGTATCCGTTTTGGGTAGTGTCAACTTTTGTGGTGCAGGAAGGAATTGCCAGCAGTAGGTTTGGTATAGTTTTTAGCGATAATGGTGTCTCCTGCATGGGTTAGTTCTAGATCCAAAAAAGCAAGACTGGTGGGATCAAAAACGTAGGTAAAGGATAAACCATATGGGTTGCAATTGCAATGATCCACAAAGGAAGTAATGAGGTCAGGAGGGTCATCCCAGATGATGATTATATTGTCGATATATATCGTCCGAAAAAAACAATATTGGCAGAAAAAGGATTATGTCGCGAAATATGATTATTTTCCCAATAGCCCGTGGCTAAGTTTGCATATGATGAAGCAAAATTGGCTCCCATGGCGGTTCCCTGCACCTGCAGGTAAAAATCGCCATCAAAATAATTGGGTAAGGGAGAATTGTGTAGCTTCCAGAATTAAAGCAGATTGCCTGGGATTAATGAGTGGGTCTTGGGCAAGGAAAAATTCAAGAGCTAATAAGCCAAATTGGTGGGGAATGGATGTTTAGAGGGAGTTGACATCTAGAGACAACCATACATAGTAAGATTCCCATTTATATGGTGAGAGGAGTTCCAAGAGGTGGGAACCATCTCTGATGTAGGATTGTAGTAGATATTGGTCAATATATTGGCTGAAACCGGTAGTCACACTTTCCATAGCTGCCACAATCGGTCTGCCAAGAGGAGATGTAGAGTTTTTTATGGTGTTTTGGCAGGTGATAGAAATATGAGATCTGGTAGAAATCTTTACGGAAGAAAGGCTTCTATTTTGTGGATGACTCCTTTGTCAAATGCTGATTTGACCAAGACATCAACCTCATGGGCAAACTCCGAAGTTGGGTCCTTTATGAGTTTTCTATAAGTGGCCCTATCGGAAAGAAGTCTGTGAGCTCCTAGGATATAATCATCTCTGTCCAGCAAGTCTATCCCTCCTCCTTTATCGGCAGATTTTATAATAATATCTGCCGTATGTATCAGAGAATCTAAGGCTTTTGTCTCAGAGGCAGATAGATTAAATTGACTGCATGACACCATGGAGGGTGACTGGCACAGCTTAAGAAAATCAGTGTAGACAACTCTATAAAAGCTCTCAAGATAGGGCCCCTTTGATTGGGCAGGATAAAAAATTGATTTGGGTCTAAGGGATGAATGGACCATGGGAGGAGAGTTAGCAAGGTGCTGTGTGAAGAGGCTCAATGAGCCATCTTCCTCAGTTAGAGATTCCAAAGCGTCTATGACGTCACCATCATATTTAAAGGAACTAGGAGAAGGGATAGGAAGGAGCGGATCAACAGAATCAGTGATGGGTTTATTTTGTTTGATATGAAAAAAACCTTTTGAGGGTGAGATTGCGGATGTATCTATTTAGTTATTAGTTATTTGGTATCAGCAGTAGAGAGGTTATAGGATGAGAGGTTAAATATTTTTACAGTTTGCGGGATTTGAGTATATTGGTTTTTGGACTTCTGCAGCCTCTCCTGTGTGTTTTCATTTTTTGGAGTTGGCTCGAGGAGGACTTAGGACTAAAAAAGTGGGGTCTACAAGAGGATGTGAGCATCGGTCATGGAGTGCGGAAGTAGTAATCACTGAGGAAGATATGATGTTTAGAGGATGAGCAGCCGTGGATGATTCAACAGCATCCACAGAGCTGTAGTGGGTTAAATGAACAGCTACAGTTGAATCAGAGGTGTTCACGGAATTATTGCTAAACGGTTGAGTGTCCATAGATTGATCAGAACAGTTCACCGTAGTGTTATCTGAGAGATTAGGATCTGTCAGATTGGTGACATCTTCTGGACGGATGACGTTGAGTGAAGATGGACTGGCAGATAAGTGGGCGGTGCTGTGCCGTGTGTCACGCAAAAAGTGACTTAGTGCATGTTTTTTAGTCCTGGTTGCCCCAGTTCCACATGTGTAGGCAGGTCTATTAAAAAAAAACTGATTTAGGTCGGCTAACAAGGTGCTGGTTTTTGAGGGGTGAGGGTTTTTTTGTATAAGGGGGAATGGAATGTCCAGAAGAGGGGAGTGGTGGACCAGGGGTAGCATGTGTGGTGGATAATTTCATAAGAGGAGGGGGGTGGGGGTTGGTAGATGGTGAGGTGGGGGGTGACGATGGGGGAGAGGGGGTGCATGGATCCACAGAGTGGGGGGAGAGGGGAGGATGGGGATAGGGAGGGCGTATAGGTCTTGGGTCATGAAATGGTAACGTGGATTTTTGTTTCCAATTAAATACTTTATCTAAATTAAAATCATCTAGCACTCTTTTGAATTTTCCTAATTTCGTTTTAATGATAAAATCCTCATCTGACTTGGTTTTTTTCTTTAGTACATCAAGCCAAGAGGGGGGATGGTGACTTTATGACCAATGATATCCAAGGCTAGGGTTTTGGCTTTGTGTGTAAGTTTCTAGTTTCTCATAAAGTTTCTAGTTTCTCATAAAGATGCAATCTGTGCTCAGTGAGAATCTCCATCCATTTTGATGTGCAGAATTCTGAGATGTTTTCCCACTCCTTTTTACTGGTAGTATTGAGGAATGGACAACCTTTGGTGACCCTAAGTCCTCTAGGTGAGATCTTAGTAGAGATGTATTTCTCCAGAAAGAATTTGTCCCACCATTGTTGGTTAGTATTTTTAATAGTTCTTTCTAGATTTCCCACATAACATGTATCTAGTGGTGCCAGTCAATTTAGCACTACTAGAGAAGATAGTGGGGGGAAGGGTAGTATAGAGATCATCTAAGATACTATGTCTATTGGTTTCCACATCATTCAAGAGTTCCATAATTTGAGAACAGATGATATTTGAAAAATTGGTACAGTGAAAAACAATAACATATAAGGTATAAAAATATATAGGTAAAGTATACAATATACAATAAACAATATATATGAAAAAGTTATACAAGTAAATTATTCTGAAATGTATATGCGTAATAAAGCATTACATACAAATAAAATGCAATATATGATTAAATGAACAATTAAGAACTGGAGGAACTAGGGGAGGGGCTGGGAAAAATAGAACTGATTTTTGGACACGGTAATGGCATATATAGAGGTCTAGACATGCAGCACTAAGTTTCTGGGAACAGAGACATTTAACAAGTAAAAAGGCGCAATGCTCAGATACCTCAGAACCAGAACAAGGCTTGAGCAGCAAAACAGCATGGCACAGGATGATGACGTCACTCGTATGCAACGCGTTTCTGAGCGTGCGTGCTACAAGTGATATGATAGCCGCACTCCTTTGTCAAGCATGATGGATGGGGTGAAGGGGTGGTGGTTTATGGTGAAGAAGGGGACATTGTTTGCTGCTCAAGCCTCGTTCTGGTTCCTAGTGAAATTACCACTGCTGGTCGCTTTTCACAGTGCACTAAGTAACCTGATAGTTTACCGGCCTTTTCTCTATGTTCAAACTGTTTTTGCTTATGGGAGAACAATTTACGTTTGGATTTTTCGTATTGTAGTTGTGTGACCACCCTGGAATGTAACCTAATTGAGTTAGCCTTTTCCACCGACGGGTCATCTAGAAATGCTTGTTTAGCCCGCAATAAATCTGCCATCACTTTCACCAGATCAGTCTCTGAAGCCTGTTTCAGTCTGTTTATGCGCATAACTAGGGTAGTTCTGATGTGTAGCTTAAAGGCTTCCCAGGCCATGTGCAGAGGGGCCAACCCTTCATTGTCTATAAAGTAGTGTCCCCAGTCAGTCAGGATGTCATCATCATCGGGCAGCAATGTAAGCCAGAACAAGTTTAACCTTCACATCTTTAAGCCCAACTTTACATCTATTTAATTATATTAAACTGAAGATGCTAAAAATAATTATCTTCAAGTCCATATTTTTATGGATGACGAAACTGGATTTTTGTACTTACCTGTGAAATCCATTTTTTGGAGTACATCACGGAACACAGAGCAGGCTAAACTGTAAATCATGACTACCAAGGTTATGCATCACCTATAAGTGAATGCACACTGGCAGAAACAAAGTAAGGAAGTCTGCTCCTATATACCCCTTCCATACAGGAAGTGCCTCAGTTTTGTAGCAGGCAATGAACATCCAGAAAGAGGTGCAGGACCTCTGTGTCCCATGATGTACTCCAAGAAATTAATTTTACAGGTAAGTACAAAAATCCAGTTTTTTTATCATACATCATGGGACACAGAGCAGGCTATAAATCATGACTATAAATCATTACTATAAATCATGACTATGTCCCAAACCAAATGCACCTAAAGAGGGAGGGACACACAGAAGATGTTGTTAGGCACAAGGAACTACCCTGCAGCCTGCAAAACACTTGTCAAAACACAAACACAAAACACAGTCAAAAGCAGCATCCTCAGCAGCCTTAACTTCCAACTGGTAAAACCTTGTAAAGGTATGTACTAAAAACCAGGTTCAGCCTTGCAGACTTGAGCCACTGATACCTGATAATGGATAGCTGATGAGGCCCCCAACAATCATAGCAGAGTGAGCCTTGACATGAAAAGGCAGAGCCTTACCCCATAAGCAAGAGGCTTGGGCAGAGGCATAACTAGAATCTTCAGGGCCACGGTGCAAGAAACCATGAAGGGTCCTCACCAGGGGCGTTGCTAGGTCTGCAAAAGATCTCACGCTAGAGCCCATAGCAGCAAAATAAAGAAAGTCATACTGTTGGGTGGGCATACACATGTATATATATATATATATATATATATATATATTTATATATATATATATATATATATATATATATATATATATATAAAATATCATTCCATATCTGAGTGTGGATCCCCCCTTACATCAGGGTCCCCAGAGAGCCTCCCTACTTACATTGGGATCCCCAGAGAGTCCCCCCTTACATCAGGTTCCCCAAAGAGGCCCCCTGTACATCAGGGTCCTCAGAGAACCCCTCCTTACATCAGGGTCCCTGAGAGCTCCCCCTTACATCACGGTCCCAGAGAGCTCCCCCTTACATCAGGGTTCCCAGAGAGCCCCCCCTTACATCAGGGTCCCCAGAGAGCCCCTTCCTTACATCAGGGTCCCCAGAGTGCCTCCCATTACATCAGTGTCCCCAGAGAGCCCCTTCCTTATATCAGGGTCCCCAGAGGGCCCCTCCTTACATCAGGATCCCCAGAGAGTCCCCCCTTACATCAGGGTCCCCAGGATTCGACAGGATTCGACAACTTACCCAAGCCCCAGGGAGATCCCGCGGTCCACGGACACCATAGAGCTGCCGATCGCCACCTCCCACCTCCCTCCCTGCATGGTAAATGGACAGCCATGGGTGCAGGGGAGATGCCGGGTCTTGGGACCCACCCACAGTGGCAGAACGACAGGGCCCAGTCGCAAGTGGGACTGCAGCAACCCCTATAGTTCCGCCACTGGGCTTGGGTAACAAGTTGTCAAATCCACTGCAAAATGGTTGACCTTGGGGCAACTGTCCCCTCTGGGGACCCTCAGGCAGGATAAACAACAAATCCTACTGCCTGATAGCTGGCGACATCTTCAAATAAGATTTGACAGCTTGAACCACATCAAATGTGTGCAGAGCTCTCTCACCGTATGACTGAGGAATGGATTAGGAAAAAACAAAGGTAAGACAATATCCTCATTCAAATGAAAACTAAAAATGGATGAAGCCACAGGATGACTGTACCCTAATTTAAAACTAAAAGTGGTTCCTTACAGGAAAGTGGTTCTATATCTGACACCCTCCTTGTCAAAGTGATTGCCACTAAAAAAAAACACCTTCCAGTCAATAATACCAAAGGAATCTCACATATTGGCTCAAACGGTGGTTTCTGCAAGACTGACAAGACCAAATTCAGGTCCCAATAGGTCTCTGGGAAAAAAAATTGACAAAGCCGAAATCTGACCTTTAATGGTGCTCAGTGCTCACGGCTAATTTAATTTCCACTCCCAACTGGAGGAAAGCCAGAATGCAACCAATCGAGTATTTCTGGGGGTGAAGCTTTCTGGTCTCACAAGACCTCCAAGTTCTATGATAAATATTTCTGGAGGAGGGTTTTCTGGCTTTCAGCAATATAGGTACGAAAGTCCCAGAAAATCCTCAATCCTTTAGCACCTGGGTTTTAATAGCCAGGCCGTTAAAGCCATCGACAGGAGGTCTGGCTGAGCCAGAAGTAGCCAAGGGTTTATGATGCCGGCATACCATACAAGCTGGTGCAACTGAAATCGTGTCCTTCCTTGCCACATCCTGCTTATCAGACACAGAAGCAGCTGGACTGGTGGAAAGACATAAATTAAGGAGAACTGGTCCCTGGTGTCACTAGGGTGTCCACCCCTATTGCCTACAGATCCCTCATCCTGGACACAAACCTGTTGAACTTAGAATTGAACCTGGATGCTAGAAGATCCACATCTGACATGCCCCAATGCTGAAAAATTGCATTGAACACCTCGGGATAAAGTGACCACTCCCCAAAATTATCTCTGTCGACTGAGAACGTCCGCCTGCCAATTCTCTGCACCTGGGTTATGGACCGCCAACTAGTCCAGAACATGATGCTCTGCCCAAGTCAGAATATAATCTGTTTCCATTTGGATCGCCTGAATTTTAGGGCCACCTTATTATTTACATATATCACCGCTGTGGCATTGTCACACTAGATTCTGACTGGAAGGCCCTGCCGCAGATTTGTCCAGTACAGCAGAGCAAGCTGAACCACCCGAAGTTTCAAGAAGTTCATAGGCAATAACTTTCCCGAGGAGACCACATCCCCTTCACTGAAAAAGACTCCAAAATGACCCCCTATCCTGTGAGACTCGCATCGTTAATCATTACTTACCAAACATATACACTGCTGTGTATTTTCCCCCTTCCTGATTTGTTTTTATTGTTTTTTGCATGTTTGTCACACTTAAATGATTCAGATCATCAAACAAATTTTAATTTTAAACAAAGATAGCCCGAGTAAATACAAAATGCAGTTTTTAAATGATGATCTCATTTATTAAGGGAAAAAAGCTGTCCAAATCTACCTGGCCCTATATGAAAAAGTAAAAAGCATCTTGATTATCCCCAAGACTTTTGGGCGAATATTCTGTGGACTGAAGAGACAAAAATTGAACTTTTTGGAAGATGTGCGTCCCATTACATCTGGTGTAAAATTAACACAGTATATCATAAAAAGAACATCATACCAAAATCAAACATGGTGGTGGTAGTGAAAACCAGCAAATTCTGAAGGAGAATGTCCGGCCATCCGTTTGTGACCTCAAGCTCAATTGGGTTATGCAGCAGGGCAATGATCCAAAACACACCAGCAAGTCCACCTCTGAATGGCTCAAAAAAAGATTCTCTCACACTAATCGCTTAATGTGTTCCTTTAAACTCTGGTAAGCGCCAATGACCACCACCGCAGGTTACATAGCAAAGCCTGCAACAGCAAAGGAGGCTTTTTTATAGCATTTCTAATGTCTTGCCAGGTGGACCCTTGACGACCTGGACATTATCCACAGGACAAGTGAGACTCTTATTGAGAAAGGACACTACCACATCCACTGAGGGCATGCTCCATCTCTTCAAAAACTTTTCCTCCATAGGATAACATTGAGAAAACCTTTTTGGCAGAGTAAACACCCTATCCAGATGAGTCCATTCAGCATACAACACTTCCTCTAAGAGAGGATGTAATGGAAGGGCTTGTGAACTCTGAGGTGGGCGCAGAGACCCCAGCCAGGAATACTTTATCGATGAGGATTCAGCAGGAGGTAATCTGAAATTAGCCCAAACCATCTCAGAGAGGGATTACGCTAATAACCCCTGGCCCTGGGACACAGACAGTCCCTGAATCTCTTCAGGCTTTGAGGCTTCTGACATGGATCCCACTGTCTGACCTTCGATCTCCACTCCTGCTCCATCCTCATCAAAAAGACTGCCAAAGGGGGATCAGATAAAAGGGAACGCCCCTGCTTTTTACCATCTTGTGCCATAGAGCTGAGTGATCACATCAGCAATTTTTTCTCCCAGGCCTCTCAACGCCACCCCCATGTCTTCCTTAGTGACATAATCTGAGGTCAAAGCCCATAGAGTCACTACAATACCAGACAGACACAGTGGCTCAGATGCACCTGTCACTTCTGGCCTATCAGGGGATGCAAATACAGCGGGACTATGACTAGAGTCCTCTGGACCTGATAGTGGTGCATCTGTGCTCTTCCCAGCTGTGCTCCCCCTCCACACACAGTCTCTAAGCATGTTGACTTTAGCAATAGGACTGTGCCCAACGACCGGCTATCCTTATAGCCAAATGTTCACAACTTAGGTCCCGGAGAATACCCGGCTGACAGCATCCACCCCCACAGGTTGTAATCATGTGCCCCAGCTTCAGAGTCTGCTTTGTACACCTTGCTGTGTCAGCACACCAACTTCTGCAGCCCCGAGAGGCTTTACCTCATTCAATAAGTAAGATGGCTGCCAGCCTCACTTCCATAGTGCACTTCCAGTCTGCACTGTGCATGCACACCTGGCGTGCCCACTTCAGGAATTTTTAGCGCGCTAATGAGCGTGCCCTTACACCTGGGAAGCTCAGAGGACAGCAACACAGAGCACACAAAGCCAGTCAACAAGGTACTTAAAGCGGTAGTAAACTTAACTGGACACGGAGCCCTCCAGTGTATCGCTGTCATGGCTCCTTGGTGCTTCCATCTTTACCCAATCTTCCTCCTGGGCTTGCGAATTTTAGTTCTATGAATGACCGTGATGACATCACTCTCGCACATGCGCGTAGGAGCTCCGGCTCTGAAGGTACAGCACAGGTATACTGTTCCTTCAGAGTGCATGAGCTGGTGAGGTAACCAGCTTCATGCTGTGTGAATATCTCCAAAACAGTGTAAGCTTAGGAGATATTCACTATTCCTTCGTCTGACGGGACCACACTGCCTCTGACGCAGCTGGCGGTGACCGCCGAAACCGGTTAGGCTCTCTTGTTTCCTTGTCCACCTTGCCCCTGTGACTGGAGGATATAAACACTTGCTTATGCTTGACGGGCCTCATTGGAAATCGACAATAGTACTGGAACTGAAGATTTGTTTTTCCATTACCACCTAATAAGTATCCATTTACTTTCTTTCTACTTTGGATTATATGCTTTGATACATGTATGGTCTCCCATGGACCAGGACTGTCAACTTGCATGCACACTCTGGATATCAAATTATGGTTTGCAACAGTGAGAGGGAGGTTACAGGACATTGTTTTGCATTCAAATCTCTGGCGTTTCATGCCACATACATACTGTGACTGTACCTTTCAATTCCATATACCTCCTCTAGACCACTGTTGACCCAGGGTGTCGTCCCTTCCCCTTTCATATATCAGCAATCCCCCCCTTTTGGATACATCAAGGTATTAACAACACTCACAACAATATACCAGCGTGCCTCTCTCCCAGGATCCAGGTCTGATCTTCCTAAGATCCATTTCTCGTTGGGAGCCAAATTAGCTCCACATCCTATTCACATGCATGCCATTTCTATGTTCCAAGTTATTATGGCTGCTCAGGATTGAAGATATTGTACTTTCACACTCCTCGCTATATATATATATATATATATATATATATATATATATATATATATGTATATATATATATATATATATATATATATATATATATGTATATATATATATATATATATATATATATATATATATATATATATATATATGTATATATATATATATATATGTATATATATATGTATATATATATATATATATATATATATATATATGTATATATATATATATATATGTATATATATATATATATATATATATATATCACTGTCACTGGATAGGGGCAAGAATGGTGGACATTGAGTTTTCATCACAGTATGATTGACACGTTGTGAATGATTCAGTTTTTCTCATTGGCTATTCCATTTATGTGTTTTTGATTTAATACACTTTGACTTTTTGTACTTGCACAGTGGGCTGTGTATTTCATTTCCTCTTTTCCTTATCCCCTTTGGGGATGGGCCAAACGGACCAATGTTCGGTTCAGGCCAGAACTTCTGAACACCGCCAATGTTCGGACCCAAACACCGAACCCCATTAAAGTCAATGGGACCCGAACATTAAATATCAAAATTGCCCATTTGAAGGCTTACATGCAAGTAATTAGGCATACAATGGTTATAGGGGTCCGGGTCCTGCCCTGGGGGACATGGATCAATAAAAAAAACGTTTGTGAAAAACGTCATTTTTAAATGAGCAGTGATTTTTTTATTTTTAAAATGAAAGCCTAAAAATGAAAAATTCCTTCCAATATAGTGCCAGGGGGGTCCCCTTAGTCTAACTGTAAAGTGGCAGATCTATACCATGTCTAGAATCTTCTGCAGCAATAATTGAATTTATAAAGCCAAAAAAAAAGACATTTTTTCTGCAAGCTGCCTTTATTTTGCTCAGCAACAGCTGGGGAGCCAGTGTGTATGATGAGGCCACAATGTAGTGCACTGGGAACAAGATTAGAGATTTTTTGGATACATTCTGGTGTCACTTTGACTTTGGATAGAAGTAACGGGTGCATTAAAATTGGTCTTTGGGTGTCGTGGCGCCTTCTCACCGTAACCCTATAGAAATAATCTTGATGAAAGCAAGAATTTGCCTTGCTGTAAAAAATTGCAATGATATGCACCTGTCAGACAGGTGCAGGAAAATTGGTCTTTGGGTGTTAATTGTGCCCATGAAACCTATACCAAAAACATTCTTCCAGATGAAATTATTGAACACCCTCAAAGCTAGGCAGCTTCGAAGTCCTGCAGAGATTCCACATCCCAAAAAGACTTAATCAGTGACATCTGCATCAGGGGCTTCATAGCTGGTAATCCAGGACTGATTCATTTTTATAAAAGTCAAATGGTCCACAGAGTCTGTGGACAGATGCGTTCTATGATCAGTAAGAAAACCTCCTGCAGCACTGAATGCCCGTTCTGAAAGTACACTGGATGCAGGGCAGCCCAACAACTCAATAGCATACTGGGCAAGTTCTGGCCAGTGGTCTATTCTCATGGCCCAGTAAGCCAGTGGATTGTCAGCTGGAAAGGTCTCCGTCTTTGTTTTGGCCCCAAGGTAATCGTCCACCATGTGATGCAGTCGCTGCCGATGGGATGTGGAAGCTGACAGCCGTGGGCGGTGAGGACTAAAAAAATTCCGAAATGCCTAACTTAGGCGGATGCCTTCTTCAACGCTCCTTTCTTGACCAACGGAAGACTCAAAACGACGTTTTCCACCACACTGTAACCTACTAGCGTCAGGAAAAACGTTTAATAAAATCCTCTTTAATGTGTCCTCAAGAGATTTTATCCTCTGCACTCTCTGTGGGGACTGGATGAGTTCAGAGACCTTCCCCTTATAACGGTGGTCAGGGAGGGTTGCCAACAAGTAATCATCTTTTTCCTTTATGCCACTTATTCTTGGGTCCTTTTGCATGAGGTTGCCCATGTGCCTCAAATTTGCAGAGGCTTGAGAAGCAGACTCCTCGGGGTCACTCAGGATGACAGCATCTGGAACTTCCTCCTCCCAGCCACGTACTACTCCCAAGGGTCCTGGGGTTGGAAAGCCATCGCTTACAGATTAACGCATGTCTTCCTCTTCTTCAAAGCCTATGAAAGTGCCAGAATCGTCATCCTCCTCCCCTCTCTCCTCCTGTGTGTTCTGTGACATAGGAATGATGGTGTCTGCATAAAGTGGGCCTCGAGAGGAAAGGAAGTCTTCCTCTTCCTCCTGCTGCTCTGCCTCCAGTGCCCTGTCTATAATGCCATGCAGAGTCTGCTCCAGCAGGAACACAACAGGGATTGTGTCACTGATGCATGCACTGTCACTGCTCAACATCCTTGTGGCCTCCTCAAATGGTGACAATACAGTGCATGCATCCTTAATGATCAGCCATTGGCGTTTGGAAAACAATCCGAGTCGGCCTGAGCCTGTTGTCGTGCCGTATTGACACAAGTACTCGTTGACGGCCCTCTGCTGCATGTATAGCCGCTACAGCATTCCCAAAGTTGAGTTCCACTTGGTGGGCATGTCACAAATCAGACAATTTACGGGCAGGTGGAATTCCCGCTGAATTTCAGCCAACCAAGCACTGGCTGTGTATGACCGCCTGAAATGGCTACAGACTCTTTTGGTCTGCTTTAGTACATCTTGCAACCCTGGGTACGTACTTAGGAAACGCTGCACCACCAAATTGATGACATGTGCCAGGCATGGCACATGTGTCAACTTTCCCTGTCTAAGGGTGGACAGAAGGTTTGAGCCATTATCGGACACCACCATTCCTGGCTCCAGCTGGCGTGGTGTGAACCACCTCTGGGCCTGTCCTTGGAGAGCTTCAAGAATCTCTGCTCTGGTGTGGTTCCTGTCCC
Source organism: Lithobates clamitans (assembly GCA_037952925.1). Lineage (NCBI taxonomy): Eukaryota > Metazoa > Chordata > Amphibia > Anura > Ranidae > Lithobates > Lithobates clamitans. The sequence continues at coordinate 6,876,475 of JBBGZY010000430.1, read as the reverse complement.
CTAAACACACCAGCTGAAGCACTGCATGGCACCTTTTAGCCTGACTCTGGGAAAAGCCCTTTGAACGCTTAGGGGGTACCTGATGTTCATAGGACAATTCTGCAGAGGAGGGCAAGGAGGTGGAGAAGGAGGAGGAGGAGGAGGAGGGGGTAGAGCTCACAGGTCTGGCATCATCACCACCAGCTGTATGGAGATGTGGGGGCACAACAAGCTGCAGCACTGAGCCCTGTACTGCATCCTTTCGAGTTGCAAGCAGCGTTACCCAGTGTGCTGTGAATGAAATATATCGTCCCTGGCCATGCTTGCTGGACCACGTGTCAGCAGTAAGGTGGATTTTACAGCTGACTGCCTTGCCTCACGATGCCAGAACATTCCCTTCCACGTGATGGTAGAGAGATGGGACGGCCTTTCATGAAAAGTAGTATCGACTGGAAACCTGCCATTGTGGTACAGCACATTGTGCGAATTCACGGAAGTGGGCAGAATCCACAAGGCTGAAAGGCAGAAGTTGGAGAGCCAACAGCTTTGAATTCAGGCGCTGGGCATGTGGGGGGCAGGGACTGTATATTTTTTTCCGCTGCAGAAGATGGGGCAGAGAAATTTGCCGGCTACAGTCTACAGCTGGTGGTGTGCTGCTGGTAGATGAGCTGTTAGGACCTTGGACACCCTGTGCTATACCATCATCCCTGTCAGTGGAGGCTGTTGAAAGGTAATGACTCGGTATCGCAGGGGCAGACTGAAGTGGGTAAGGAGGAGGAGGAGGGACAGATCTGTACCCCTTTTGTGTGGCTTTTAGGTGCTCTTGCCAACGGGCTGAGTGGTTGGACGTTAAATGCCTTGTTAGGCATGTGGTACCCAAATGGTTGGTGTTTTTGCCTTGTTTGATGTGCCTGTGACACAGTTTTCAGATAGCAACAGTGCGATCTGCTGCAGGTGTGCTGAAAAAGACCCAGACAGCTGAGCTGTGGGGAGTGGGCCGGGGGATAACAGCTGCAGAATGTGGTGGAATAGGGTGGCTGCTCTCTACTCTTTCTTGATGCCGACCTCCTTGGGGTTGTGCCGCCTCACCTTCAGTTTCCTCCTCTGTTCTATCTGGCACCCAAGTCGCATCAGTGACCTCATCATCATCATCATTAGGGATGAAACTCAAACTCATGTTCCACTCGAAAATCGGCTGTTTGCCAGTTTGCCGAACAGCGAACAATTTGGGGTGTTCGAGGCAAATTCGAATGCCGCGGAACACCCTTTAAAAGTCTATGGGAGAAATCAAAAGTGCTAATTTTAAAGGCTTATATGCATGGTATTATCATAAAAAGTGTTTGGGGACCTGGGTCCTGCCCCAGGGGACATGGATCAATGCAAAAAAAAAGTTTTAAAAACGGCCGTTTTTTCGGGAGCAGTGATTTTAATAATGCTTAAAGTGAAACAATAAAATGGTAATATCCCTCTAAATTTCATACCTGGGGGGTGTCTATAGCATGCCCGTGTGTGAAATGGTAAAGGGCTACAAAAGTACCCCTACCATTTAAAAAAAAAACTGTCAAAAATGTTAAAAATGATAAGAGACAATCTTCTTTCTTCTATCGTCTATCTTCCTTTGGTTTCTTCCTCCATCTTCTTCTTCTTCTGGTTCTTCCTCCGGTGTTCTCGTCCGGCATCTCCTCCGTGGCGTCTTCTTATCTTCTTCTCCTGGGGCCGCTCCGCATCCATGATGGCATGGAGGGAGGCTCCCTCTGTGTGGCGCTTCTCTCTTCATCTTTTCCTCTTCATCTTCTTGTCTTCATCTTCCCTGTGGCATTCACCGTAATGTCAGAAGAGGGCAGGGTTATGTAACGGGTGACCCCACCCCCCTCTGCCTCTGCCCCCCTCTGACGTCATGGGGAATGCCACAGGGAAGTCCCCATCAAGTCCCCGTGTGTCAGAGGGGGGCGGGGTCACCGGGTGGCCCCGCCCCCATTATTTAAGAACCGTCAGAAGAGGAGAAGTGTCACACAGCGGGAGCCTCCCTCCATGCCATCATGGATGCGGAGTGGCCCGAAAAGAAGATGAAGACAAGAAGATGAAGAGAAGAAGATGAAGAGAAAAAGATGAAGAAAAAGATGAAGAGAGAAGCGTCACAGAACGGGAGCCTCCCTCCATGCCATCATGGATGCGGAGCGGCCGAGGATAAGAAGATAAGAAGACGCTGTGGAGGAGATGCCGGACGAGAACACCGGAGGAAGAACCAGAAGAACCAGAGGAACCAGAAGAAGAAGAGGATGGAGGAGGAAACCGAAGGAAGATAGAAGATAGAAGAAAGAAGATAGAAGAAAGAAGAAGCATTTAAATAAAGGAATTGTCAAAAACTGTCTCTTGTCATTTTTAACATTCTTGACAGTTTTTTTGTGAAATGGTAGGGGTACTTTTGTATCCCCTTACCATTTCACACAGGGGGAGGGCCAGGATCTGGGGATCCCCTTGGTAAAGGGGGCTTCCAGATTTCGATAAGCCCCCCGCCCGCAGACCCCCACAACCACTGGGCAAGGGTTGTGGGGATGAGGCCCTTGTCCCCATCAACATGGGGACAAGGTGTTTTGGGGGGCTACCCCAAAGCACCCTCCCAATGTTGAGGGCATGTGGCCTGGTACGGTTCAGGAGGGGGGCGCTCTCCCGTCCCCCCCTCTTTTCCTGCAGCCTGCCAGGTTGCGTGCTCGGATAAGGGTCTGGTATGGATTCTTGGGGGGACCCCACACCGTTTTTTTAAAAAAAATTGGCGCGGGGTTCCCCTTAAAATCCATACCAGACCTGAAGGGCCTGGTATGGAATTTAGGGGGACCCCCATGTCATTTTTTTTTTAATTTTGGTTCGGGGTTCCCCTGTGGGGAATTCCCATGCCATTTTTATCAATGAACTTTTATGTGTATCGTCGGACCGGCAATTCATTAATAGCCGCAAGTAGTTTTAAATGACTTTTTTTCCTTTGAAATGTCATTTTGCTGTCAGACTGTTCTAAACACAGGAAACATGTGCCCCTTTACAGGCATACTATAGACACCCCCCAGGTACGAAATTTAAAGGGATATTATACTTTTATTGTTTCACTTTAAGCATTATTAAAATCCCTGCTCCCGAAAAAACGTCAGTTTTTAAAACTTTTTTTGCATTGATCCTTGTCCCCTGGGGCAGGACCCAGGTCCCCAAACACTTTTTATGACAATAACTTGCATATAAGCCTTTAAAATTAGCACTTTTGATTATTCATGTTCGTGTCCCAAAGACTTTAAAGGTGTTTGCGCGTTCGAACAAAATTTTTGCCTGTTCGCAAGTTCTGGTGCGAACCGAACAGGGGGGTGTTCGGCTCATCCCTAATCATCATCTCCATCTACTCCATCTTCATCATTACCACTGGAGACAACTTGGCAATACGCTGCGGCTTAGGGAACATGAATGCCAATTTGTCTAACAGTGTTCCTCCCTCTCTCTAGGCTCATGTTCCTGTCATCCTCAACCTCAGAACAAGCATCTGAATTCAGTAATGGCTGGGCATCTTCAAGGCGCAAGTGGCTGACGCTGTGGTTAAATAACTCAGCTGACTCCTCAATGGCTGATGTTAGGGCTATGGCAGGAATAGATGTGGACAAGGAGGCTGGTTTATCCACTCTGGCAACTGCAGGGGACTGCACACTTGTCTCTGCTTGTGTGACAGAGGATGAGGAGGATGAGGAAGGTTTAGTAAGCCGGTCCACCAAATCCTCTGCATGCTGTGGCTGGATAGCATGGGCAAACTCACTAAACAGAGGAAATGATGCTCTGCCTGAGGACTGACCACCACATCCACCTTTGCCTGTGGACACATCTATTGCTGGCCTCCTTACAGTGCCAAGGGAACATCTGCTCTCCTTGTTGTTTTCCCAGACATTATTGGGAGGGAGGGGGCTGTGCTTATAAGCAAATGTAAAGAAGTTGAAATCTGTACATAGATGCACTTTAATCAATGTAAAGAGGTGTTTGGTGCCCTTTAATTTGAGTACTCACACTACACAGACACACTCCACAGATACAATATAATATACTGCATTATAATGCGCCAAACGTACAGTGATGCACAGAACTATATGGCATTAAACTGGCAGTAACGCACACAGAAGTAAATGGCATTAAACTGGCAGTAATGCACAAAACTATATGGCGTTAAACTTGTAGTAACGCACACAGAAGTATATGGCATTAAACTGGCAGTAACGCACACAAAACTATATGGCGTTAAACTGGTAGTAATGCATGCAAAACGATATGGCGTTAAACTGGCAGTAACGCACACAGAAGTAAATGGCATTAAACTGGCAGTAATGCACAAAACTATATGGCGTTAAACTTGTAGTAACGCACACAGAACTATATGGCGTTAAAATGGCAGTAACGCATGCAAAACTATATGGCATTAAACAGGCAGTGATGTACGCAAAACGATATGGCGTTAAACTTGCAGTAACGCACGCAAAACTATATGGCGTTAAACTGGCAGTAACGCACGCAAAACATAGTTACAAAGGTTGAATAAAGACACCAGTCCATCCAGTTCAACCTGAGCGAGTGTCTACAATTATCCCTATTTTATTTAAGGTACCCATAAAGCGCCGTCAATTCATGCAGCGCTCCTCACATACATTGCACACTCACATTGTTCCCAACTCACATTTGTATACTAGGGACAATTTTGGACAGAAGCCAATTAACCTACCAGCATGTCTTTGGAGTGTGGGAGGAAACCGGAGTACCCGGAGGAAACCCAAGCTGGCACAGCGAGAACATGCAAACACCAGGCAGGTAGCGTCGTGGTTGGGATTCGAATCAGTGACCCTTTTAACTGCTAGGTGAGAGTGCTACCCACTACACCACTGTGCTGCCAAAACGATATGGCGTTAAACTGGCAGTAACGCACGCAAAACTATATGGCGTTAAACAGGCAGTAACGCATGCAAAACTATATGGCGTTAAAAAACTGGCAGTAATGGATGCAAAACTATATGGCGTTAAACTGGCAGTAACGCATGCAAAACTATATAGCATTAAACTGGCAATAACGCACGCAAAACTATATGGCGTTAAACTGGCAGTAACGCACGCAAAACGATATGCCATTGAAAGAATACTTTTATACTGTGGGGCGGGAATGAGCCATGATTGAATAAAGTCATGATGACAGTGTCCAATCATGACTCTGACAGTGCTCTGTGCCCTGTGTGGCTGAAGCTTTCACTGCTTTAGCCAATCAGGGCTTGCAATGCACTGTTCAACACCAAAATGCATTGTGGTCGGTTCGAACGTCCCGTTTGTTTGGCTGTTCTCCGAACAGCCAAACAACGAAAGTTCGGCCCAAAACCGTTCGCCTATCCCTAATGCCCTTTGTGTCATTGGAGTTGGTTGAGCCCAAACAGGGTTTTTATTATGAGTTTTTGATGATATGATACCGGGAGCTTCCACTCCAATCCTTTTCCCGTATAGGGGTTTAGTTATATATTTATAGATGTACTCATAACTGTCATTAGCAGGGATTTGCACCTTGAGGGATCCTTATGTTTAGTTCTTATTACCCCCTGAGTCAATACTTTCTAGAACCACCTTTCACTGTAATTACAGATGGAAGTCTTTTTGGGTATGTCTCTACCAGCTTTGCACATTTAGAGAGTGAAAATTTTGCCCATCCATCTTTGTAAAATAGCTCAAGCTCTGTCAGATTGGATGGAGGGCGTCTGTGAATAGCTATTTTCAAGTCTTGGCATAGATTTTCCAATTGGATTTAGGTCTGGACTTTTTACTGGGCCATTCTAACACAGGAATATGCTTTGATCTAAACTGTTCCATTGTAGCTCTGGCTATATGTAAAGGATTGTTGTACTGCTAGAAGTTGAACCTCAAGTCTTTTGCAGACTCTAACAGGTTTTCTTCTAAGATTGCCCTGTATTTGGCTCCATCCATCTTCCCATCAACTCTGACCAGATTCCCTGTCCCTGCTGAAGAAGCATCCCCACAACATGATACTTCCACCACCATGTTTCACGGTGAGGATGGTGTGTTCAGGATGATGTGCAGTGTTGGTTTTTACGCCACACATTGCGTTTTGCTTTTAGGCTACAAAGTTCAATTTTGGTCTCATTTTGACCAGAGAACATTCTTCCAGATGTTTGCTGTGTCCCCCACATGGCTTTCCGCAAACTGCAAACAAGACTTCTTATGGCTTTCTTTTAACAATGGCTTTATTCTTGCCACTCTTCCAAAAGGTCAGATTTGTGGAGTGCACGACTAATAGTTGTCCTGTGGACAGATTCTCCCACCTGAACCGTGGATCTCTGCAGCTCCTCCAGAGTTACCATGGGCCTCTTGGCTGCTTTGCTGATTAATGCTCTCCTAGCTTGTCAGTTTAGGTGGATGGCCATGTCTTGGTAGGTTTGCAGTTGTGCCATACTCTTTCCATTTTTGGATGATGAATTGAACACTGCTCCAAGATGTTCAAAACTTGGGATAGTTTTTTATAACATAACCCTGCTTTAAATGTCTCCACAACATTATCCCTAACCTGTCTGATGTGTTCCTTGGCCTTCATGATGCTGTTTAGTCACTGAGGTCACTGATGGATGTCAGTCTGCTGGATGTGCAGTATTACTGTATGTAGCTTTGGCTACATACAATATACCGCGCTGAGCCAATCACAGTGAGCGATGTATTCTATTAAGGAATACAAAGCCTGATCAGATTGGAACAACCTCTGCCAATCCGAGCAGGCTACATACAGTATAACGCCTGCTTGGATTGGCTTTGAGAGTCAGAGAGGCGCGGGCTGATGATGGTGCAGCCTCTGCCAATCTGAGATGGCTTTGTATTCATTAATAGAATACATTGCTCGCTGTGATTGGCTCAGGACTGTATACTGTAATGAGTTTTACTGTTTTCTGCACTGTATTTGTAGTGGAGGCTAGTAGACTGTGGAATTCCCAAAAGTGGCTGCACCCAGAGGAGGGAGTGTCACCGTTTTCTGGGCAAACTGAGCCAGGAGAGAGGAGAGTGCAGACCTATAGATGGGGCCTGAGCTCTCAGCCTGCCGGGACCAGACCCATAAGGAGAGAAGCTAAGAGGATTTGCTGCGGTGCCTGCTCACCTCTACTGTGAAGAGAGGATGGACCTGCATCTAAGTCTTCCAGAGTTGCCTTCATAAATTGGGCTTGGATCTTAGCTACGAGACTGCATCCCTATGTGAGGAAGGGTAATCTTATATGGCGAATATAGCCCAAAACCTATGTTTTCATTGGAAAATTAGGGGGGTTGTCTTATGCGCCAGTCATCTTATACGCCGGCAAATATGGTAGGTGACTTCTGAAAGCAATTGGTTCCAATAGATTTTAGTTAGGGGTATAAGGGTAAAGGGGGCTGAATACAAATACACGCCACACTTTTCAGATATTTATTTGTAAAAAATGTTGAAAACCACTTATCATTTTCCTTCCACTTTACAATTATGTGCTACTATGTGTTGGTCTATTACATAAAATCTCAATAAAATACAATTAAGTTTTTGGTTGTAACATGATAAAATGTGGAAAATTTCAAGGGGTTTGAATACTTTTTCGAGGCACTGTAGCTAAACAGTCTGCACACCACCCTGCTCCTAATGGACATAGAGGGGAGAACATACAAGCAGGACAGACTTGATCTTAAAGGGACCCTACCAGAAAATACAGTGACTCACCAATCCAGCTGCAGGGTTCTGCCCAAAGACATGGACTCAATCTTCACCCATCATGGCAGGCTCTGCCACTACAGACCTTCAGGGACTCGGTCCCCGTTACAACTGGGGTCCACTGGCCTGGATCTATACAGCACCCTACAGGAAACTCCTTGGTCAGTACCAAACTGCACAGGGTTCCATAACACAGGGTCCAGCGACAAAAGGTCACATTACAGGCAATGCCCCCCCAAAAGCTCCATCTTTATTGCATCAGGGCCCAGGTAACATTCAATTCAGCGTCCTAGCTGTAGAAATGGATCTGGCCAACCCTGCTGGAACCACTCGTGAATCTGGTAATAACATAAATAGGGACTTGCTGTAAAGGAGGGGTTATATAGGGGAGGACTTCCTGTCTGTTTGTTTCTGCCGGTGTCCATTCACCTATAGGTAGCGCATAACCCAGGAAGTCATGATTTATAGCTTGCTCTGTGTCACGTGATGTACAATTAAGAAATAATTTTAAGCAACTGTTGCAAAATCCATTGCTGAGTAGGAGGCTGCAGAAAGAACCACTAATATTTGTGTGAGAGCAGCATTAGCCCAGCATGCCACCCTCTGAGACAGAGTTAGAGCTAGACAATCAGGAGGGGGGCATAAGCTATGCTGGTTTCCTGGCTCTAGCTGTGACTCAGCAGGGGTCAGACTGCTTCAATAAGACTGTATCTAAAGCAAATCTAATTTTATTTGTTTTGGATAGAGTGTGGAAAGGTTAGAACTCCTGTCAAGTTTTACTTTTGTTGGTATCTCTGATGGGAAGATTTGCCCTCTCTTTTTGAACCGGTGACTATTGTCACTAACACAGAAGACGAGACAAATCCAACATTTTGAGTCATCGCCTAAACAGAAATACTGGAAAAATCATTCAATGGGACAGCTTTTCCAGTGACAACGGTCTAAGAAGATATTTTCCTCTTTTAAAGAAGAGATTTATTCTCACTTCTTGTTGTGTCTACGGGTATTGGAACAATCCATACTCCGTCCCCAAAAAAAACAGTTGGCTTTAGATACGCTTTAACAGCCTAGTACAGCCTTTCTCACCAGGGTTCCTTCAGAAGTTACTAGGGGTTCCTTGAGCAATGAGCAACTTCTTCTTGTCAGATAGGTACCCACTGACAACAATGATGTTTTTAACTATCGGCAAGGTGGTATTCTTCCTAATGACCATCACACTAATGTACTTGGCGCAGACACAATAATTGTTGCAAGAGGTTCCCTGAACCCAGAAATCTATTTCAAGGATTTCAAGGGACTATTAAAATGTTTTTCTCTTTAAGACATATAATTCTTGACTCGTCTCCGATATTGCACTAGGGCCCTTTGGCCTAATGGAAAAACAATCACCACACATACATACTACGGTACGTGAATTAGTAGGCTGCCAACTTAAGGAAAGGAAACCACAAGTAAATGTCAACTTGTCTCACTGCAGATCAGTGCATGGGTTAATCATATGTGATGAAAGTTTAATCAGATTCCCTGTTGTTATCAGCAAAAAGAATCAGCATTATTGTCTCTTGTTTCTTTGATGTACATGTAGCTGGTGCTGCTGTGCTCAACCCCCACTGCAATGCTCCTGAACTCAGCTAAAAGGAAGATGAAACTTTTCTGAGCCAAAATCACTACTAGAATTTTTTCATCTTTTTCCATCCTATGTACAAATGTAATAAGATGTGTATGTATTGTATTACATACAGGTTTTCACTTAATATATACCAGGGTAGGCTGTGCTGCTTTAGAGTAGAATTCCAACTTTTTTCTAGTTTTGGGTAAAGTGGGGAAGAGTTAAAGGAGAAGTATGGGGCTGCAAAAAAGAAAAACAAACACACATACTCGCCTCTATGCTGCAACATTGATGTGATGCTGCAGCTGTCCCACAATGGCTCTTAAACCAAGAACTGAGCAATTATATGACATCTGATCACTCAGTTCTCGGTCTTCTCGGAACAGAGAACAGTGACTGCCAATCACTGCTCTCTGCTTTGCCCAGAACTCGCTGAAGCGCCGGGCTTCGGCTCTCAGCTTCGTGCTCAATCAGGCAGCTGGGTGGATCCCGACATAATAATTAGAATCCTTCCAGACCCTGGAGCTGCTCTGTGATGTCAGCTGATGGCAGGCTTTAGCCCGCTGTTGGCTGATTCTGGGTTACAGGAGAACAAAAGTAAGTGCACTCCTGGCCCTTCTCCTGGCACTTCTCTTTTAGGACCTCTGTAAGCTTCTAATCATTGTCTTTGACTACTGTCACAGACACTTTAAGAAGATGTTGTCTTATTTCCTGCTGTGTCTTGCAGACAGAAGTGTGGGGGAATCTCCCCAATGGTGACAAAAAGAACCTGACAGCAGGTCTAAGGCTGGCGTTTAATATGCAATTTTCTTTCCTTCAAGCATGGGTTGAAGGAAAGAAAATGTCTCAATTCCCCCAGCAAAACTGACTGTGAATCGCTCCTGCTATACTGTTGTATTCCGACAGCGGGAGGTTTCCCAGCCATCAGAATACAATGATCACTGCTGCCTGCTTTATCTAAGAAGGAAGATATCTGCACATAATGGAGATGAAGAGATACAGAAATTTTTGGAGTGCATTTTAGGAAAGCAACCTAAGGTGGCAACCATGGCTCCCTCCATAGGTACATTGGAGTAGTGATGTAGCCACCCAAGTGTAGGATATGTGTTATTTGCAGGATTACTAGGTATAAGGTAAGTACAGCGTTGCGCAAAAAATTGCAAAAAATGTATGTATATACCAATTAGCAGCTAACACACCTATAGACTTAGGTTAGGGTTCAAAATAAAAATAATAAAAGTGTAGCGCTATATGTATTAAACAAGAGGTCTTACGTGCCTGAAAACAGTAAAATAAGACCTAATCACCCCTTGTAAAATGTGTAAAAAAGTGACACTATATAATTCGAAACAACAATTGAAATACAATATAAATAATGGTGACCGAAAAAATGAATACAATATATCTGAAAAACTGTGAAAGTTTGATAGGTCAACCACTCATATTCATATAGAAAAGTCCAAAGTATAAATAAATTGTGAAAAAGAAAACCACCACCGAAAGTCTATGTGCATTTGAAAATGGTGGAAGATGACTCCCAAATTCACACATAGATGAAATTTATCACATCCAGTAAGTTGGTAAGTAACGAGGAAACCACAGGTGAACAGAGGGTCTAGATGGGTGGCAGTACCATCACCAGAACATCAGGAGGCTTACCGGAACTTTATGACTTGAAAAAGACCTACGTCTTACAAGTCAGAAAGGCTTGTTGACCAACCGGTCTAAACAGGGTACCCGTCAGCTATCTTCAACTTGCAATAGGAAAAAGGGTATCAGCAAAGCTTTCCACATCCACCAACGATCCAATAGGGCCAAACAGAAGTTTCATATGCCATGCGAGAAATAAAACTCACATAGCGGGATAACGTTTAAAACATCAATTTATTAAATAAAATATAAAATGCAAACTCACATATTTCGGAGATCAAAACAGCTCAAATGGTCAAATAGCGGTAATCGTGAGGGATCCACCCAACATGTTTCAGCTACACAGCCATTTGGTTTACATATACTCTAAAGCAGGGTTCCACCCGTTTTTTAGTTTCTTAAAAGTCAGCAGCTGCAAAAAGTGCAGCTGCTGACTTTTAAAAAACACACACTCACCTGTCCCAAGGTCCAGTAATGTAACCGCCTGGAGCCTCGCTCCTCTCCCCCCTCCTCTCAGCGACGCCGTGATAGCAACTGTGGGCACCATGCCGTGACAGCTTACGGCTTCACGGCCGGGCGCGCACTGCGCATGCGCAAGTCATGCTGCGCTCTGCTATTGGCCAGGCAATCTTCTGAGACTTGTGACGTGTCCCAGAAGATTGCAGGGAGGGAGGGGCCGGTGATGGGGAGAGGAGGAGTCACTTAGGCGGCTGAGAAGCGAAAGGAGGAAGTGGGACAGGAAGTCCTTCTAAAAAGAAGGTACCCACTCCACCCCCCCCTCCAAAAAAAAATGACCAGCCAAATGTGGCATGTAAGGGTGCGAGGAGTGCTTAAAACGTAAGTTCCACTTTTGGGTGGAACTCCACTTTAAGTAAAAATAGGCTTCATAGTACTTTTTACAATGCCCACTTTCGTTCCCATGCAGCCCTGCAAGCATCTATTACTTGACAGCTAAAGTTCAATAAGTAAGCAATAGCCGGTGACAGGGCTCCTTACTTAGTGATCACTGTACTAGATTATTACAATAATAATCAGTAGAAGTTAAAGTGGTTCTAAAGGCTCAATGTTTTTAACTAATGAATTCTATGCATGAAGGTGAAATATCAGTGGGAGCCATTGGCTTTCAATTACAGCCAGTAAGCCAATGAGGAGAGAGAGGAGGCAGGGATGAGCCGCGGCTCTTTGTGTGAATGGACACACAGAGCAGTGGCTCGGGAGAGAGCCTGCTTGGGTGCCCTCATAGCAAGCTGTTTGCTCCGCGGACACTTGGCACGAAGGAGGGACCAGGAGTGCTGGCGGGGGACCTGTGAAAAGGAGGATCGGGGCTGCTCTGTGCAAAAGCACTGCACAGAGCAGGTAAATATGACATGTTTGTTATTTTATTTTTTTAAACTTGCCTTTAATATCACTTTAATTAGTGGCAGTTGTTCTATTAGAGCACACTCTTCTCATTTTTTAAATAAAAATAATTTCTATTTAACCAGTTGCTAATGCCTAGTTAACCCCAATTAGTCCTAGTTAATTTATTTGACTACCTTTTTTATTAGCTAGTTGTCTTTCTTCACTGATATATTTCTTTATTTGTTTATTATTTTTACTATGCATATAAAAATGTTTTGTTTTTTCATTATTTCCCTGAGGCTAGGTTCACATTACTGCAAAATTGCGTATGGTCACATCAAGCATAGAAATGCATTACTCTTTAGCAGATGTGTAGGGTTGCCATTGATTCTGAATGGCACCCCCACACAACGACAAAACAAGTGCATTTTCATGTGTGCCAAATTGCATAGTGTCACATCAACATATGGTTCAGTGCTGTGCAATTTATAGAAGGGTCAGAAATTGCTTTCCCTGCATTTCTCATGGGTAGGGCAATCCATTGAAATAAATGGGCTGCCCTACACATATCATCTAGATGCAAGGATGTGAACTGAGGCTTATTCATTTTTGTAGTGTTTTGTTATAAAAACAAACAAAATAACTTTATCATAAGCAGAATTGTACTGATACATGAAACACTTTGCTAAACAAAATGTGTATTTCACATGTGCAATAATACCTGTTTTACAACTGTTACTAGTTATAGTGGGAAACATGTTTTTGAGCACCTTGTTTTTATTAAAATCTGCTTTACCATAAGTAGATCATTTGATCATTATTGGAGCCACCTCAAGAAAGCCTTATTTGCTCCAAGTGTCATTTTACGTGTCAACAAATCAGGGGGTCCATAGCTAAGATGTGAAAATTGTTCTTATTCGTAAAGGATAAACAGTTAAAGAGTTGAAGTGGATAAATGCAATGGGGTTGATTTATTAAAGGCAAATAGACTATGCACTTTGCAAAGTGCAGTTGCTTCAGAGCTTAGTAAATGAGGTAAAGATTCCATTTGCAAACAATATTCAATCACGTGCAAGGAAAATAAAAATATAAACTGAATATTTGCTTGCACGTGATTGGATGATGGAAGTCAACACAGCTTCTGCTCATATACTAAGCTCTGAAGCAACTACTCTTCAAGAGTTCAACTGCACTTTGCAAAGTACACAGTCTATTTGCCTTTAGTAAATGAACCCTGATGCACCAACTATCATGAAATTCTTGTATTAATTGATTTAAGTTAAGATTATTTTTCTGTTCTCAAGCTCCATAAAACAGAAGTGAGAAAAGGTGGACACATTAAGTAAGGCTGCAAAGCCACAGGGTGATACAGGAAGGAAGTAGAAGGCACGCTATTAAAGGACTGTTTCAACAAAAAGGAGTGGGAACTAGAACAGTGATAACCCATGTTAACCTGCCCACTCACTAACCTACAATATGCAGCATGCATCTGCAGACTCTTAGCATACTGCATGCTTCCCAGCATAGAGTGAGGTCCTGATTCGGAAAGCTTGTAGGACAGACATTTTTGATAATGTAGACATATGTTGTTAAAGAGTATCCTAGTTAAGCAGTAAAAACAGTGAACTATTAATACCAAAAATGTCAAGATATCATCTCAGTTCACCAAAATATGAAAATTTTAATTATTTACAGCAAACAGACTCAGCAAGCTGTGCAATGTGCAGAGATGGACAATCACCCATGCGATTTTTTATTGCACAACCATCTTCTGTGAGGTTGGTTGTCAGGAACAACCCACATTTTTTTACAGTGTTCAGACAGTAAACTAAATGGGGAAAAATGGATTCCTCCATCCACACAAGCAAGGTTCACCCCCTGTAGTTACTATATAACAGGGCAGTTGCTCGACATGGGACCTGTAATTCAGAAAAGAATCAACTAAACAAAATTAGTAACATAACAAATCTATCCGAAATTAAGCAAAACAAATTTTTTCGTTCTGCAAATGTCTAGTACACAGGCACAAGCTAGGCACACAGTTAACCCTTTGATCGCCCCTGATGTTAACCCCTTCCCAGCCAGTGTCAAATTGATGAAGAAATTAGATTTTTTTAAAAAATGTATTGGATATGTTTTATAGTATACAGCTTGTATAACAGTGTAAATGTGCAGTCCCCTCAATATAACTCAACACAGCCTTTAATATCTAAACCGCTGGCAACAAAAGAGAGTACACCCCTAAGTGAAAATGTTCAAATTGGGCCCAATTAGCCATTTTCCCTCCCCAGTGTCATGTGTCACTCGTTAGTATTACAAGGTTTCAGGTGTGAATGGAGAGCAGGTGTGTTAAATTTGGTGTTATCGCTCTCACTCTCTCATACTGGTCACAGGAAGTTCAACATGGCACCTCATGGCAAAGGTCAAAATGTCAAAAAAATGAAAAAAAGAATTGTTGCTCTATATAAAGAGGGCCTAGGCTATAAGAAGATTGGCAAGACCCTGAAACTGAGCTGCAGCATGGTGGCCAAGACTATACAGTGGTTTAACAGGACAGGTTCCACTCAAAACAGGTCTCACCATGGTCGGCCGGAGAAGTTGAGCGCACATGCTCAGAGTCATATCCAGAGGTTGACTTTGGGAAATTGACCTATGAGTACTAACAGCATTGCTGCAGAGGTTGAAGGGGTACGTGGTCAACCTGTCAGTGCTCAGAACATACGCCACACACTGCATCAAATTGATCTGCATGGCTGTCATACCAGAAGGCAGCCTCTTCTAAAGATGATGCACAAGAAAGCCTGCAAACAGTTTGCTGAAGACAAGCAGACTAAGGACATGGATTACTGGAACCATGTCCTATGGTCTGATGAGACCAAGATAAACTTATTTGCTTCAGATGGTGTCAAGCGTGTGTGGCGGCAACCAGGTGAGGAGTACAAAGACAAGTGTGTATATATATATATATATATATATATATATATATATATATATATATATATATATATATATAAAATAAATATATATAAATATATATATATATATATATATATATATATATATATATATATATATATATATATATATACACACACACAGTGCCTTGCAAAAGTATTCACCCCCTTGGCTTTTTACCTATTTTGTTACATTACAGCCTTTAGTTCAATGTTTTTTTTAATCAGAATTATATGTGATGGATCAGAACACAATAGTCTAAGTTGGTGAAGTAAAATTAGAAAAATATATACATAAAAAAATTTTCACGAATTAAAAACTTATAATTGGAATGTGCGTATGTATTCATCCCCTTTGTTATGAAGCCCATAAAAAGCTCTGATGCAACCAATTACCTTCAGAAGTCACATAATTAGTGAAATGATGTCCCCCTGTGTGCAATCTAAGTGTCACATGATCTCTCATTACATATGCACACCTTTTTGAAATACCCCAGAGGCTGCAACACCTAAGCAAGAGGCACCACTAACCAAACACTGCCATGAAGACCAAGGAACTCTCCAAACAACTAAGGGACAATAATGTTGTTGAGAAGTACAAATCAGGGTTAGGTTATAAAAAAATATCCAAATCTTTGATGATCCCTAGGAGCACCATCAAATCTATCATAACCAAATGGAAAGAACATGGCACCAGTGTTGCATATCACAGGGTAGATGTAGTATTGTAATCCTGCTGGTCATATCCAATGCCTCCCTTCTCCCCTCCTTCCCCTTCCCCCCTCCTTCCTTCTCTCTTCCCCTCTCCTTTCCCCTCCCCTCTTCCCTCCCTCCCCCCTCCTCCCCACCTTCCACCCCCCCCTCCCTAACAACCCTTTCTACCCTCGGCATTACAGTGATGCATGGGGACCCTTTATCCGCTCCCCCCTTACAAAGGTAAACAGACCATTTGAGGGCAGAGGCTTACAACTTCCCCACGGGTAGGCCAGTATTTATAAGCAGATGGGGTGATCGGGCTTGTTGAATACCATTTGCCTTCTGGGGAAACCTCAAAAGGGGACTTGGCTGTTTTGGTGAAATCCTAACTTTTGGGCCATGTGTGGGTACTTACCTCTGTTTATGTTTTCCTGTTGTTATGAGTTAATATTAACCTGTAAGTTTATGTGTTACGCATGTCCTCCTGCTGTCATCAAAGCTCGGGTGATGTTCCTACGGGCAGTATCCTTGGGCTTGCTCAGACGAACACCCCAACCCTAAGGCGATTTTTTTTTAGCTCGCAATTGGCTTGTCATCCACTACAAGTAATGTTACAGTTAAATTATTTTTCTTTCTTTTTTTTCCCCATGGGTCAGGGCGAGGAGTCTCTGACCCCGCTGTGCACGACTACTTTCCCCACATAGGGTGACACCTTGTTGGTGGTCCTCGCTTTTTGTCTTCGTGGACTACCTGGGTGCTCAGAGAGTAATCTCTTTGATGCCTTGGGCGTAATAGCTCTTCCCTTTGTTCCTTTTCTCTCTTAAAGGGGTAAGCTTCTCCCATTTCTCTACGTTTCCTAACCTTTAGTTCTTCTCTCTTTCCTCTTCCCCTTTTCTCCCCCCCCTTTTTTTAATTTTCCTTCCCTCTCCCCCCATCCAGCTGTCACCATGCATACAGGCGGAAAAGTCTCCGTCCGCCTCATGTCTATTAATGTGAAGGGGCTCTAACTTGAAACATATGAAAGCTTATATCTTCTTCCTCCAAGAGACACACTGCCGAGATGACAAGCTGCCAAAGCTTCAAGATCGCACTTTCCTGACGGTGTACCACGGCTGCTTGGTGGACTCCAGGTCAAAGGGCGTAAGCATTCTGATTTGAGGCTCGATCCCTTGGCAGTTGGGTGATCAATGTAGTGACATGGAAGGCAGAGCCTTATTTGTTAAGGGGACACTGGGCGGTTCCCAGGTCACTTTGGTTAACCTATACTTACCTAATTCAAACCAGATTACATATCTAGAACCAATTCTAGCCAAATTGGGCGACTTTGCAGAGGGGATGGTGATCTTGGGGGATCACATGAACTTCACCCCAGATCCCACCCTAGATGCCTCTAGATTTACATTGCAAATCTCAGATGCAGCCATCAAACGCCTGAAAAAGAACTTTCATGCGTTCCATGTCATGGACGTGTGGCGGATCCTACACCCGGACCAATGATATTATACCTTCTACTCACACCCCCATGACTCATACACCAGGATCGACTTCTTTCTGCTAACCCAATCCCTCTTGTCCAAGGTTACTTATGCAACCATTGGTTCTATCACATTCTCGGACCACGCCCCAATCTTTGTTGACATAGATCTGCTATCCCCACCTCCTAAGCAATGGATATGGAAGATAAACAACTCCTTGCTTCAAAATCCGGAGATTGTGGAGGAGATCTCCCAAGATCTGAGACTCTTTTTCGCCTCCAACGCCAAGGAGGGCAGTTTTCCCATGATGGTTTGGGAGGCGCATAAAAGTTATATCAGGGGTCTCCTGATCAAGATTGGGTCACGGATAAAGAAAGCTAAAGCCCAACAAATAACAGACATCTTGACCAAGATTCGATCTTTGGAGTTCATCCACAAACAATCCCTATCAAATAAAACTCTGGCTGACCTTACAGCCCTTAGGTCCCAGCTGCGCACTTTGGCTTTGGACAGAGCGCAAGTCACGATAGTCAAGTGCCGGCGCACTTTCTACGAACATAGTGATAAATGCGGGAAGCTGTTGGCACAGGCCTTGCGAGCCCAACAGGCTCGCACATTTGTTCCAGAACTATTAGACAAACAGGATACCAAAGTTCACGAAAACGGAAAAGTTAGCCGACATTTTTAGGCACTACTGCTCCTCTCTCTACAACCTCCCCCAACCGCACTCTTCCAATGAGGAATTCTCCAAGAAGAAAGTGATCCAAGACTACATTTCCCGTTTGGGCCAGGGACCACATGACCAAAGCGCTCAACCTTATCTATGCCGCATAGAGGCACAAGATCCCTTTGTTACTCCTCTCCACAGATGCCTAAAAGGCGTTTGATAGGGTGGACTGGACCTTTCTGACAGAAACACTGAGCTCTATAGGCCTGGGGCAGAGGATGATGCACTGGGTTCAGGCCATATACTCGTGCCCCTCCGCCCAAGTAAAGGTAAATGGACACCTTTCAGGTCCATTCGAGATAACTAACGGTACTCGTCAAGGGTGCCCACTATCTCCCTTGATATTTATCCTGACCCTGGAACCATTTCTACAGGCCATTCGAAACAACCCCGACATCACAGGTCTCCATTTGGATAACACTCTCTCTCCTAAGATTGCGGCTTTTGCAGACGACCTTCATTTCTATCTGTCAAACCCTTTGATCCCTATCCCAAATCTGCTTGCGGAATTGAAGGCCTATGAAATGCTATCAGGGTTCCAGGTTAACTACCAAAAGTCAAAGGCACTGAATGTTTCCTTGCCGGCCTCCACACTAGCGCTGCTACAAGATGACTTTCCTTTCAAATGGGCCTCGGAACACATTAAATATCTGGGGATTCGCCTCCCCAGAAAGCTAGAAGACGCTTTCTCGCTGAACTTCCCCCCTCTATTGATGACAATCAAAAAAGACTTGCAGTCCTGGCAGAACAGCATGTTCTCATGGTTCGGAATGTGCAACATTGTGAAAATGAATGTGATGCCTCACTTATTGTATCACTTTCAGGCACTACTTATCAAAGTTCCAAGCTCATTCCTTCGGGTGGTGAACCGAGTTTTGGTTACTTTCCTATGACACAGAAACTGCCCCGGCTAGCACAATCTACCTTGAGATTACCCAAACTCAGGGGTGGCATGGCCTTCCCGGATGCTAACCTTTACCATGTGGCATGCCATCTGACCAGGGTCCTAGACTGGTGTCATCATGGTGAACTTAAACAGTGGGTCAAGGTGGAGCATGCCCTTTCGGGTCTGCCACTCGAGTCCCTACCATGGTGCCAAAGGACCTACCACGGCAGACAATGGACCACCCCACGATAGGGGAGACTAAGAGGACTTCCAGGAGGTTCCAGGACTTCTCGATAGCGCCTCTGCCATCGCCGCTCTTGCCCATAGTGGGGAATCCAGCTTTTACCCCTGGACTCCAGGACCCCAGATTTCTGGATCTGAAAATAACAGAGCGATCACAGGCTCGAAATTTCATCACAGGCAGATTTGGATGAAAAAGATCCAGCTATCAGACTTTCTTGGATCTCTTCCTCCGCTGGCGTTGTTTCAGAGGTCTCTCACTACCTTTGAACAGCTCTGCCTGGATCAATCTACACTCCCCCATGCGGTCTCTCTAACCTACCAATTGTTTACTTCACCGCCAGCAGAACATAGAACTTCATATATCACAGGGTGGGAGAGGGAGTTAGGGTTAGAACTGACTGAGAAGCAGGTAGACAGACTCAACCTATTGTCCTACAAGACTTTGATCTGCGCTAAACACCAAGAAGCGGGTTTCAAGGTACTAATCCGGTGGTACCCCACCCCTGTAAAAATCCAGAAAATGTTTCCCCAATGCTCGGATTTGTGCTGGAGATGTGTAGAGGAGACTGGCTCCCTCCCCCACATTTTTTGGTCCTGCCGACTCTTGCAACCCTATTGGACGGAAGTTCATCAAATCGGTCAAAAATTTACTGACAGAGACATTCCAAAAGATCCGGCCTTTTGTCTCCTGCATCACCACAACATCCCCAGTAAAGCATATAGAAAGTCTATTCTGCCCCTCCTGATCACGGCTGCCAGGGGTTGCAACCCACTATACTGGAAAAAGACGCAGCCTCCATCGATTGCCACCTGGTTGAAGAAGGTTGCCGATATAAGTGCGATGGAAGACCTGGTAGCTACTGAGAAAGGCTTTCACGAGAAATATACTAAAAAATGGTTCTACTGGCGTAAATTTGTGTACTCTGAGGAGTATGCAGGGCTAGCTCTAAGTTCCCCATGAAGGGAGGTCACATCCGGAGAACCCCTTTGCCTGGATGGTGGGTCCCACCCCCCTTTCCTGCTTCCTCCTTCCTTTCTTTTTATTTTTTGGACCCCCTTGGGCCATCTCTGATTCTTTGAACTTTGTATAACGTGGGTTCCCCATGGAAAAACGGCACACGGGGTACGGAGAGTCCTCGATCTAGACGTTAAGCGTTTGCATCTATGTGAAAAGTCAAGACTAAAAGTGCATTAATTCAGATGTAATGATATCCTCTTCTGTATTGTTGTGTAAGTCTACTGATCCCAATATCTGGGTTATGTCTCTGTACTATACTGTGTGTTTCTCTCCTTTTGCAAAAATAAAGTATTGGGAAAAAAAAGAACATAGCACAACAGCAAACCTGCCAAAAGACAGCCGCACACCAAAATTAACAGACCGGGCAAGGAGGGCATTATTCAGAGAGGCAGCACAGACCTAAGGTAACCCTAGAGGAGCTGCAGAGTTCCACAGCAGAGACTGGAGTATCTGTACATAGGACAACAATAAGCCGTACGTTCCATAGAGTTGGGCTTTATGGCAGAGTGGCTGGAAGAAAGCCATTATTTTCAGCAAAAAACAAAATGGCACGTTTTAAGTTTGCAAAAAGGCATGTTGGAGACTCCCAAAATGTATGGAGGAAAGTATTCTGGCCTGATGAGACTAAAATTGAACTTTTTGGCCATCAAAGAAAACGCTATGTCTGGCGCAAACCCAACACATCACATCTCCCAAAGAGCACCATGCCCACAGTGAAACATAGTGGTGGCAGAATCATGCTGTGGGGATGTTTTTCAGCAGTCGGGACTGGGAAACTGATCAGAGTTGATGGAAAGATGTCTGGTGCTAAATACAAGGATATTCTTTAGCAAAACCTGTACCATTCTGTGTGTGATTTGAGGCTAGGACGGAGGTTCACCTTCCAGCAGGACAATGACCCCAAACACACTGCTAAAGCAACACTTGAGTGGTTTAAGGGGAAACATGTAAATGTGTTGGAATGGCCTAGTCAAAGCCTGGAACTCAATCCAATAGAAAATCTGTGGTCAGATTTCTGTTCACAAGCGCAAACCATCCAACTTGAAGGAGCTAGAGCAGTTTTGCAAGGAGGAATGGGCAAAAATCCCAGTGGTAAGATGTGGCAAGCTCATAGGGACTTATCCAAAGCGACTTGTAGCTATGATAGCCGCAAAACGTGGCTCTACAAAGTATTGACTTTAGGGGTGTAAATAGTTATGCACATTGACTTTTTCTGTTATTTTGTCCTATTTGTTGTTTGGTTCAAGTTGTGGGCATGTTCTGTAAATTTAAATGATGCAAATCCTCAAACAATCCATGTTAATTCCAGGTTGTGAGGCAACAAAACACGAAAAATGTCAAGGGGGGTGAATACTTTTGCAAGGCACTGTATGTATATATATATATATATACACATATATATATATTTTTTTTAAATGTCCGTCTTTTTTGATTTATAGCGCAAAAAATAAAAACTGCAGTGGTGATCAAATACTGTCAAAAGAAAGATCTATTTGTGGGGAAAAAAAGGACATACATTTTATTTGGGTACAGTGTTGCACGACTGTGCAATTGTCAGTTAAAATAACGCAGTGATGTATCGCAAAAAATTGCCTGATCATGAAGGGGGGTAAATCTTCCAGAGCTGAAGTAGTAAAACATTAAGTCAGCACTTTAAAGCGATTGTAAAGGTAAATAAAAAATAAAATAACAAACATATCACACTTACCTCCACTGTGCAGCTCGTTTTTCACAGAGGGGCCCCAAACCTGCTCTTCTGGGGTCCCCCGGCAGCCCTTGCGTCATTGGATTTGATTGACAGCAGCGGGAGCCAATGGATGCACTGCTATCTATCTATCCAATCAAGAGCCGAGAACCCCGGGCAGAGAGACAGCACGTCCCCGTGGGTCAAGTTCGAGGGTTCAGGTAAGTAAAACAGGGGGCTGGGGGGCCGGTCACTGACAGGTATTTTTTCACCTTAATGCATAGGATGCATTAAGGTGAAAAAACATGAAGGTTTACAACCCCTTTAAGGCTAGGTTCACACTTGAAGTTGAGCTTCTTCAAGTGTTTCTGATGTATGTTTTACATACACTATTTTCTTAAGTCTTGAGTGTTCTTGCTTTAAAGAGCTAGTTACTAAAGTCTAAAAACATGCAACTCTGCCCCAAAGAAGCTCATGGCTCAGGTGTGAACTGGCAACATAGGATATATTAGGAATCCTTATGTGGAGTGTTGTGCTACTTCTAGAAAAGCGCTTCAAATTGTTCAGGTGCGAACTGAGCCTAATTGGTCACTAACTGTAAAACACTGTTTGCAGCTCATTATGAACCCTTCATCAATATTTATAAATAATTACATTTCTAAAAATTTTCATCCTTTGAAGAACTTTGGATATTGCAAATAGTACACTTTCTACTGGGTCTACTCAAAAAAAAATTGAGGCAACTATTTGCATCAGCTTTTTAAGTACTGTCAACTAAACTTATTTTTGGCAGACGCATTAGACTTTTCATGTTTTCAACTTTGTTGCTTTAAGTAAAGCTGACTACATTTCTTTCAGCTTATAGACCATAGTGTTTTAATTTAGGAATACATACCTTAACTTGTCTGGAACTATAGTTTTAAGTAAAGCCAACAAAAGTTTTCCAGTTTATAGATTATAGGTGTGTTCCCTGGGTGTGTTCTAACTGTAGGGGGGGGTGGGCTACCAGGGACATGACACAGATAGCTGTTCCCGTTCACTGGGAACAGAAGATTTCTGACATGTCATCTGGCAGAATGGGGAATCACCTTGTTTACAAAGGCAGACCCCCATTCCTCCTCTGTATACCACGATCATGGGTCGCGGGCGAACATCGAGTCCGCTGGACTTGCGGGCTGGTCAGCAAGCGGTTAAAGTGTGAACTTTTGAAGAGAGATTCCCCACATCTAACTCTAAAAAGATCTTCTGAAAAACGCCAAAGGTATATTTTAGATTTTCAGGGTCGCTCAGGCTAAAAGCATAAATGAGTCCCATAATCATTCTTTCTGATGCAAAATGAGAGTGCTATATGAAATAAATATACACTATACCAATATGCTTGTTTTTCCTGCCAATGCAGCATAAATATGGCATATTTGTTTTTGAAATGTAATAACATAGTGCAAAGGGGGCAGGGTTTAAGGTTACATAACCTAACGTTGAATGTCCAATATCTCAAAAACCAAACAAACAGAAAATTTGTTTTTGTGGTACAAATCAGCATAAACACAGCGCAAACACATTGTTTTTGCCGCACAAATTGGCATAGATGCAGTGCAAATGAATGCTATCTTTGTTTTTACATTTTAATAACATTGGGTGCAACGTGGACGGGGCTTGATGGTACATGATCTGAATTTGAATTCCAATATCTCAATAAACAAACAGGTTGAAACATTTATTTTTGTGGCACAAAATAATTTTTAAGCTTAACAGCTGGATGCTAAACATTTTGGATGGTATGTTAAGCAACATTTAAAGCATGTGAATGATAATTTGTTATTTCAGTCTTACCTTTCAGTGGCATTGCATGGCTTTGCAGTGACTTGTAAAAATTCTTGTCACTGGTGGCGCTCTTTTGTCCTGATGGGCCTCAAACGTATGGGAACTGTCTTGTGCAGGCTTTCAAAGTTCCAAAAGACGTCAAGCTCTTTAAAATATACAGCATCAAAACTAGTGCGGTTGCACATTTGGCAAACATATGCGTCCCGCAATTTCAGTTAAATGGAAAGATAATTTTTTTAAGTAAATGTAACTCAATTAGAATATGGAAATGCACATACCTTAAAAGTTTTGTCTAGATTACTCAATATTATACATTATTTTTGAAAATGTAAAAGGTGTGTTTTAAGAACTAATGAAAAGTAAGTAAGGTACTTAAAATATCAAAGTAAATTAATTAAAGTGTTTTTTAAGCCACTCTAACCTGTATACACCATCAGCACTGCCTCCTATTGTAGTATCCCCCTCTGTGTGTGATTTATAAAAATAAATGCTGCAAATACCTTGTTTCACTGCCGAGATTGTGATCACATGACCAGCCAGCTTTCTCCTTTCCTTCTCTGAGTGATACAGCGGGAGGGGCTGAGATTCCCCTGCTGATCTCAGTCTGGAGGACAGGAGGGGAGGAGGAGAGAGCTGGCTGGTCATGTGATCGCAATCTCGGCTCTTAAATAAGGTATTTACAGCATTTATATTTATAAATCATTCACAGAGGGGGACACTGCAATAGGAGGCAGTGCTGATGGTGTATACAGGTTAGTGTTATGAGAGCAGCAGGAGGGGGGAGGGGCGGTTCACACACAGACAGAGAGGGGAGGGGGGAAGAGGACACAGGAGCAGAGAGGAGAGCAGGTAGCAGTAATGTAATTACGAAAGCGCTGAAGTGAAAATAAATATATAATTAATGTGCGAATAAAATGAAATAAAATAGGTATCAAAAAATAATAATACAGCTGCAATCAATCAGTGACACCCCACTTGAAATTGAATAAATAAATATATAAAGTGATGCGCTCGTATTATCCCATTAATACTATCTCATTCTGTTGACAAAACACATCCTAAATTTAATGAATACATTGTATAAACTTGTTACAAATCATAAGCAGTGAGAACCACATCAAAGCATATAAGATAAATAGATAAATAAATAAAATACAATGTGTTCAGAACCTTCATAAGGGATTCCCTTATTAGTGACAGACCTCCCGGGGATCTTATTCCAATATAAGGTATTAAATAACCAGTGTTCTTGTGGTGTGATAAAAATAAATAGATAAATAAATAAAATATATAGATTGTCTAAAATCCAATCCACCCAAATGATAATTATAATTACCGTATTTATTGGCTTATAACACGCACTTTTCTCCCCTTAAAATCAGGGGAAAATCGTGGGTGCGTGTTATACGCCGATCCCCGCTAATTGTGATCTATCGTCGGCGATCGCCGCCGACATTCACATAGCGTGTAGTTTTAAATATGGCACCGCGGAGTTCGGAGGGACTCGGTGGAGCTGAACGAGCACCACCGAGGTCACAGTGACTGGGTGGAGCCGAGATACACATAGCCGAGTGTTCTTGGCTCTTTCCGGCGCCGCTCACAGTCCCGCCCAGTCCCGCCAATGGACCTATGTTATGTCCATCATAGGGCGGGACTGGGCGTGACTGTGAGCGGCAATGAGAAGAGCCGAGTACACTCAGGAGAAGGAGCTTGTGACGCTCTTGGCAGTGTGCAGTCTGCAAGTGATTCAAACAGCAGCAGCACGGAGCTGCACGGAGCGAAGTGTTAACTAACCATTTAACTGGAGAATGCGATCTATGGTTTAGAGACCATGTGAGTGTATCTATTTGGGTCTTTGCTTCATGTATACAGTGGTTGATATGTGCGCAATAGTATTTTCCCATTCTTGTGTTGCATATGGGGGAAAACATTAGAACCGGAAAGTAATCGATCCAAGCCGGCGGATGAACGGGATTAAGCCTATGCACCACTGATCCATTCAAACTCACAAAGCCTTGAATTAAAACGAACAGGAGGTATCATTTTGTTTCTAATGAGTGACTAGTTATAATTATCATTTGGGTGGATTGGATTTTAGACAATCTATATATTTTATTTATTTATCTATTTATTTTTATCACCTTACCACAAGAACACTGGTTATTTAATATCTTATATTGGAATAAGATCCCCGGGAGGTCTATCACTAATAAGGAAATCCCGCATGAAGGTTCTGAACACATTGTATTTTATTTATTTATCTATTTATCT
Source organism: Lithobates clamitans (assembly GCA_037952925.1). Taxonomy (NCBI): domain Eukaryota; kingdom Metazoa; phylum Chordata; class Amphibia; order Anura; family Ranidae; genus Lithobates; species Lithobates clamitans. The sequence goes on along the minus strand of JBBGZY010000430.1, from coordinate 6,850,383 downwards.
TATATACTTTGATGTGGTTCTCACTGCGTATGATCTGTAACAAGTTTATACAATGTATTCATTTAATTTAGAACGTGTTTTGTCAAGAGAGCAGATAGCAGGCTGCTGATGAAACTGACCACGGTGTCAGGGCTCAGCAGCCATGATACACCAAGGTCAGTTTACAGAGGAGTTGGGAGAAACTGTCAGGATCAGCCAGGTTTTTTAGGTGTTACAGGGGGCCAAATGACACATGACATTTGGGGGGGGGGGGGGTTTAACAAATGCTTTAACATTTACCATTTATTTTTATGTTGAAAATTATAATTTTTTATGTTAAAATTACAAGCCAACAGAATCATTTTTATCAGTGTAGTAAAATTTGCTGTTTCTCTGATTTCAACATTTAATTGTAAGCTATCATTATTTAAGGCTGAGAAGACACTGCCTGCAATCTTGTCGAAAACAAGATAGGAAATCAATTGTGTTGTAAAATCTTTCCGTATCCCAACTCCCCACATTCACAGAATGAGTTCAGCTATCCGAGATGAGCTCAGCCAACTCAGAAACATGTTTTAAATATGGTTTTTAAGTTTATTTGATATTTATATTGTGTTTTTTTTTAATTCTTTTTCCATAAATAACCTATTATTTTCTGTAACAGCTTACATTTGTCAACAATTGTAACCCAACCACCGCATTCCACTCTGCATTAGGCATCCTTAGCACCACTCATTGGCTGCTCTGATCGTCCATCACTGCCAAGATAAAATCCTTGGTATAAGGGAACATGTAACATGCTCCTATCTCTTCTCTATAGAGCATGGAGCATGAGCAGCCAAATGCAAGCCCAAGGGCTGTCACATGGGGGGTGAGGGTTATGCCAAGGAGTGTGTACGTACCAACAATATTGGGCATTACTGGTAACTGTCAACAGCATTTCAGAGGCTGAAGTCACTACAGTAGTGTACTAAGGTACATTTAGGCACTAAAGGGGTCCTGGTACATAGGGTTTGGTGTGGTTTTTGACAGATTTTCTCTAGAGGCTAGTCTTGTGTTTTACAATTAAAGGGTATGTCAACCCTAACAATGGACTTCTTTTATTTGCTCCCTTTTCTTTCCAATAAATATTCCATTGTTGTATGTGTCTGGTAAATACAAAAAAATACCTGTCAATCCTACCAAAAGGTTGATAACTTACTGTGCTCTCTGCCTGTCCTGTATTCTTTTTTTAAATTTTTAAAAAAAAAATTTTTTTATGATGCCAAACAGCATTCAACAATTACGTATATATTCATACACATTCCATTAGTAATCATACAGTAAGCTGGGAAGCAATAGGCAACACAGTATCTCTTGTTGGAAATAGGTTTGATATTTAACTAGAAAGCCCTCTTCACATTTCTAATTAACCAGCACATTTGAAATGGTGTCATATCCTGTATCTATGGATTTTTTTTAGGGTATCAGCCTTTGTTGCGCCTGAGTAGAGCAGGTGGCTGGAATTGGAAAAAGATGGTGGTGGGTCAGGCATGGGGGAGGAGTTGTCTCTCTCAAGGGATGTGTCAGGGAAGTGCTATTCCCTGGGAGATGACCTCAAAATTGGAGGATGCCACCAGATGGCAGTCTCTGTCTGAAGGTCAGGGAGGTATAACTGGGATGTCTGGTTGTGTCCCTCCCGTTCTAGAGTTAGGCATCTGGGACAATACCTGCAGGTAGGAGTCAGTGGTTTTGAAGCACAGCCAAAGCATCCAATTCAATTTTTTGATGTTTGATCAGTGCTGCCCGCTATAGCCAGCAGCACTAATCATTGTATTCTGACAGCAGGGAAAGCATCAGAATACAATAGCACAGCAGGAGGATATTTTTCTTTTTTTTTTTGTTCAACCCACTGGTTGAATGGAAGATAGCTAATAAAAATGTAAACTGTTTTCAGAATGGCTAGATTGTTCCATATGTGATATGATCATCTTGGAAATTTTTTCTTTGTGATGCTTTAATCAGATCTCACAAAAAAAGTCTGGGTGGAAGTGAAACCCAAATGATAATTGCTAGATTTGATCAGAATGACAAAACAATGACAGAATACACGGAAGGTGGAGGCTCCTTAAGAACCAATTTAAAAAACTAGGCTGCAAGTTGAAGGGAAGGACCTCCAAGATGATATTCTCTGAAATCATGCTTGTGCCATGTACAACACAAGAAAGACATGGAGAGATTAGAGAATGGAATGCACGATTAACAAGTTGCTGACTGCCGCACGCCGATGTACGTCAGCAGAATGGCACGGGCAAGCATAAGGGCTTACCTGTACGTCCCTGCCTGCCCGCAGGCGGGGAGTCCGATCGGACCCCCCCGGCGCCTGCAGAGGTCGGGTTCATTACAGGAGTGCTCCATGCAGAGGGGGAGGCCAGCGATTCATGGCCACCCCCTAGCGATCGCTCCTGACAAGTGAAAAGCTTCCTCTGCTCCTGTAATGTAAACAGAGGCAGAGGAAGTGATGTCATCTCTCCTCGTGTCAGTCTTTTCGTTCTGGCGCCGAGGAGAAAAGACATCAAGTAAGTCTGCACCAACACTACATTAACAGTAGAACACTCAGGCACACTAATCACCCCCCAATCACCCCAGATCACCCCCCTGCACCCCCTGTGACACCAATAGCAGTTTTTTTTTTTTTTTTTTTTTTTACTGATTACTGCATTGGTGTAATTTGTGACTGTTATAAGTGGTAGGGCAGTTAGTTGTAGGCCCCTTTAGGTCTAGGGTACCCCCTAATAAAGGTACCCCCTTGATCACCCCCTGTCGCCAGTATCACTAAGCAATCTTTTTTCTGATCGCCGTATTGGTGTCACAGGTGACGCTAGTTAGCCAGGTAAGTATTTAGGTTCACCGTCAGCTTTTTATAGCGGCAGGTACCCCCATATACTACCTAATAATGGTTTTAACCCCCTGATTGCCCCCTGGTTAACCCTTTCACCAGTGATCAACGTATAACTGTTAATGGGTGACGCTGGTTAGTTAGTTTGTTTTTTATACCCGCCGTTTATTACCCAATAAAGGTTTAACCCCCTGATCGCCCGGCGGGTGATATAAATTAGGTTTTAGTGTCAGATAAGGTCTGCATCGCCCCAGGCAGCGTCAGGTTAGTGCCAGTACCGTTAACACCCACGAACGCAGCATACATCTCCCTTAGTGGTATAGTATCTGAACGGATCGATATCTGATCAGATCTATATTAGTGTCCCCAGCAGTTTAGGGTTCCCAAAAATGCAGTGTTAGCGGGATCAGCCCAGATACCTGCTAGCACCTGCGTTTTGCCCCTCCGCCCAGCCCAGCCCAGCCCACCAAAGTGCAGTATCGATCGATCAATGTCACTTACAAAACACTAAACACACATGACTGCAGAGTTTGCAGAGTCAGGTCTGATCCATGCGATCGCTAACAGTTTTTTTTTATAGCGTTTGTTACATTTGCTGACAGTCTAGGAGCTTTTTTACCTGTGAGTCTCACTACTGTACCAGTAAATTTAGAGCCCAAAATGGCAAATCGAAGGTACACTAGTGAAGAGGCCTACATGTTTCTGAGCATGACAGATAGTGAAGAGGAAGTCACTCATCTGTCAGATTCAGGCTCAGAATACGAACCTGCGACTCCAGCGACTCCATGACAGATAGCTCTGATGATGGAATTGTGGTCCCTACCAAGGTCAGGTGTACCAGACCCCGATCTTCTTCTGTGTTGAGGTGCAAGAACCGCAGGGCTGTCGTATTGAGCAGATAAGTACTAGCGCCGCTATTTCTTCTGGTGACCTGGCAAGCACCAGCGGCCTAGTACACCCTGGTCGTATATCTACCACTGCAGTAACACTTGGTGACGTGGCGAGTCCCATAAGTGCAGTTCAAGCTGGCGAGGTGGTAAGCACAAGTAGTGTCCCGCTGCCAGCAAGAAGAAGACAAAGACAGGCCCGACGTGCCCATAGTGTCCTTCCTGCAGAATTCGCCAATCCTAATTGGGAGCCCACCACTTCTGCAGCACCTGTACCTTCCCCATTCACTGGCCAATCCGGCATTCAGGTGGAAACAGTTGATTTTACGTCACTTGATTTTTATTCGCTGTTTTTCACCGAAGATCTCTATAGATCTATTGTGGACCAAAGTGATTTGTATGCTGGTCATTTCATCGCTGCTAATCCCCAGTCCTCCCTTGCCAGAGATTGGAAACCAATTACGGTTTCCAAATTTAAGACCTTTCTGGGCCTATCCCTTGACATGGGCATAGTTAAAATGAGTATGTTGCGGTCATATTGGTCCACTGACCCAATTTACCATATGCCCGTATTCTCTGCTTCCATGGCCAGGGCACGATATGAGCAGATCTTGCGGTTCATGCACTTCAATGACAATGAACTCTGTCATCCTCATGGAGACCCTGGATACGATCGGCTCTACAAAATTTGTAAACCACTTCAACCAACGTTTTACAGACTTGTTTACTCCCCATCAAGTTGTCTGCGTTGATGAGTCCCTGATTAAGTTTTCTGGCCGCTTGTCATTCAAACAGTATCTTCCCAGCAAGCGTGCCAGATACAGGGTCAAGATGTATAAGCTCTGTGACAGGGCCACAGGCTATACATGTAGTTTTATGGTTTACGAGGGAAGAGATAGTCACGTAGAGCCGACAAACTGCCCTGACTACATAGGAAGCGCTGTAAAGATTGCGTGGGACGTGGTGTCACCCTTATTCGGAAAGGGGAACCATTTGTATGTGGACAATTATTACACAAGTGTGCCACTTTTTAGTCACTTGTTTGATCTTCAGATTGGAGCATGTGGCACCGTGTGATATATTCCCCGGGGCTTTTCCCATCGGCTTATGGATTCCTGTCTTAGGCTGGGGGAGAGAGCCTGCTTGAAGTGTAGTAACTTGCTCGCTATGAAGTGGAGGGATAATAAGAATGTTTTCGTTCTCACCTCCCTTCATGCAGACACAACGGTCCAAATTCCTACGGCAACTGGTGTTGTGGAGAAACCCCTCTGTGTCCACGAATATAACCAAAATATGGGAGGGGTGGACCTCAACGACCAGTTGTTGGCACTGTACCTAGTTGCCTGTAAGGCCAGACGCAGGTATAAAAAAGTGTTTGTTTATTTATTTCAATTGGCTTTGCTGAATGCTCATGTGCTATACAGAGCTTCAGGATGGACTGGATCCTTCCTTAAATTCCAGGAAGAGATCGTCAGAGCCCTTCTGTTTAATGACGGTGCTCCACCTCACCTTCCCAATCCATAAGCAGTAAGCCGGCTGCATGAGAGGCATTTTCCTTATGTCCTCCAGAGTACCCCTACTCAACGAGCCCCCCAAAGAAAATGTTGTGTCTGTAGAAAGCGCGGATATAGGCGTGACACCCGCTATTATTGTCCCTCCTGTCCTGACAATCCTGGTCTTTGCATTGGTGAATGTTTTGAACGCTACCATACACTAGTTGAGTATTAGCATAGGGTACAGCACTGCACAGACTAGGCACACTTTCACAGGGTCTCCCAAGATGCCATCGCATTTTGAGAGACCCGAACCGTTACAGTTACAGTTACAAATAAAAGTGTAAAAAAAAAAAAAAGTACAAAATAACAAAAACACAAAAAAAAAAAATAGTTCTCTCTCTATTGTTCTTCTCTTTTTTACTGTATTCTATTCTGCAATGTTTTATTGTCATGGCTTTTTTTCTCAGGGTATAGGTGCAGGAACTCCCTCCTTTTCAAATCACCCTTTGTCTCCGCCCCCTACACACCTCTGAGCACCGACCTTGGGTTCCACCCCCTACCCACCTCCCAATACCCTCCCTTCTAGAGAACACAGAACCACGTGATTTGTATACAATTTGATACTGAACAAGAAAAGCAATACAATAGATCCCCTGCAGCCAAACAACAATAGAAACCCCCATTCAATAACATACCCCCAGCAACAATAGACCCCCACTAGCACTAATAGATTTCCCAACCGCCAGCAACAATAGACCTCTCCCTCAACAGTAGATCCCTTCCAGCAACAAGTAAACCCCCCTCCCACAACAATAGATCCTCCACCAGCAACAATAAACCTCACCAGCAACACTAGACCCCCACAACAATAGATCCCCAGAGACCATAGATCCCCCAGCAGCCAGCATCAGTAGTCCCTCCAGCATACTATAGTACCCCTCGCCATTACATACATTCTGTGCTAGAGGTGCCGGAACTGCGTCCTCCCGTGTTCCCGCTGAAAAAAAGCCCTGTTTATTGTTATTATGTTTTATCATGTTTGCTTTTCAGGTATGTAATTTTTTTATACTTTACTGTTTACTGTGTTTTCTTGTTAACCATTTTTTTGTTTTCAGGTACGCCATTCAGCTTCAGATTTATTTATCTTGACAGCAACAGCCTTTGCTCCCATGATACATAAAGCCGTGACTCCAGCGCTGTTGGAGGTGATTTCACCACCACATTTAAAAAAAAAGAGCATATATGTCGAAGCATGGGGGCAGCAAGGGTGGAGGCGCGATTTGCTCCTAGCTTTTGGGGCGGATGCCCCCATGCTTCCGCATATATATATTTTAGGCACAGGTTGCGTTAAAAAATGTTTTATTTTTTACTATGTTTTTTTTTGTATTTGCTTTGCAGGTATGGTAAGTCTTATGCCCCGTACACACGGTCAGGTTTTCCGATAGAAAATGTCCGATCAGAGCGTGTTGTCAGAAACTCCGACCGTGTGTGTGCTCCATTGGACATTTTCCATCGGATTTTCCGACACACAAAGTTTGAGAGCAGGATATAAAATTTTCCGACAACAAAATCCGTTGTTGGAAATTCCGATCGTGTGTACACAAATCCGACGGACAAAGTGCCACGCATGCTCAGAATAGATAAAGAGATGAAAGCTATTGACCACTGCCCCGTTTATAGTCCCGACGTACGTGTTTTACGTCACCGCGTTCAGAACGATCGGATTTTCCGACAACTTTGTGTGACCGTGTGTATGCAAGACAAGTTTGAGCCAACATCCGTAGGAAAAAATCCTAGGATTTTGTTGTCGGAATGTCCGATCAATGTCCGACCGTGTGTACGGGGCATTACTGTTATACTGTAATGTTACTTTGTTTTATTGTTAACCATCATTTGCTTAGCACGTACGCCATTTGGCTGCAGCGCGGATTTATTTATTTTGACAGCAACAGCGTTTGCTCCCACGATACATAAAGCCGTGACTCAAGCGCTGTAGGAGGTGATTTCACCACCACAGTTAAAAACAAAACGGTGCATGTATGCCCATCATTAGTAGTGGGTGGATGAAGGGAGGAATTCTAATGGTGGACATACCCACCAATTAATCTCTTTTTTTGTGTTCAGCCCACAGGCTGCATGAAAAAAAAAGATTACAATAAATGCCCAACAAGGACCAGCAACGTACTGGTATGTTGCTGGATTTTGAGTGGTTATATCAGAATGATGCCTGCGGGTTTAGGTATCATCTTGGTATCAATCTTTTCAGCCAGCGGTCAACTTTCATGTAAAAGCAATCCTAGCGGCTAATTAGCCTCTAGACTGTTTTTACAAGCAGCAGGAGGGAATGTCCCCTCCCCACTGTCTTCCATGGTTTTCTCTGGCTCTCCAGTCCCAACAGGGAACCTGAGAATGCAGCCGGTGGTTCCGCCGGCTGACCATAGAGCTGATCAGAGACCAGAACAGCTCCAATCATCTCTATGGCTTAAGAAACCGGAAGCTACGAGCATTTCATGACTTAGATTTCACCGGATATAAACAGCGCCATTGGGAAATTGGGGAAGCATTTTATCACACCAATCTTGGTGTGGTCAGATGCTTTGAGGGCAGAGGAGAGATCTAGGGTCTAATAGACCCCAATTTTTTCAAAAAAGAGTACCTGTCACTAACTATTGCTATCATAGGGGATATTTACATTCCCTGAGATAACAATAAAAATGATAAAAAAAAAGATAAATGAAAGGAACAGTTTAAAAATAAAATAAAAAAGCTAAATAAAAAAAAAAGCAATTGCACCATGCATGTGAGGTATCACCGCGAAGGTCAGATCGAGGGCAGTAATTTTAGCAGTAGACCTCCTCCGTAAATCTAAAATGGTAACCTGTAAAGGCGTTTAAAGGCTTTTAAAAATGTATGTAGTTTGTCACAGTTGCACGTTTGTGCGCAATTTTAAAGTCGTGTTTGGTATCCATGTACTCGGCCTAAGATCATTTTTTATTTCATCAAATATTTGGGCAATATAGTGTGTTTTAGTGCATTAAAATTTAAAAAGTGTGTTTTTTCCCAAAAAAATGCGTTTGAAAAATCGCTGCGCAAATACTGTGTGAAAAAAAAAGGAAAAACACCCACCATTTTAATTTGTAGGTCCTTTGCTTTAAAAAAATATATAATGTTTGGGGGTTCAAAGTAATCTTCTTGCAAAAAAAAATTTTTTTTCATGTAAACAAAAAGTGTCAGAAATGGGCTTTGTCTTCAAGTGGTTAGAAGAGTGGGTGATGTGTGACATAAGCTTCTAAATGTTGTGCATAAAATGCCAGGACAGTTCAACCCCCCCCCCCTCCCAAATGACCCCATTTTGGAAAGTAGACACCCCAAGCTATTTGCTGAGAGGCATGTCTAGTCCATGGAATATTTTATATTTTCACACAAGTTGCGGAAAAAAGACTATTTTTTGTTTTGCACAAAGTTGTCACTAAATGATATATTGCTCACACATGCCATGGGCATATGTGAAATTACACCCCAAAATACATTCTGTTGCTTCTCCTGAGTACAGGGATACCACATGTGTGAGACTTTTTGGGAGCCTAGCCGCGTACGGGACCCCGAAAACCAAGCACCGCCTTCAGGCTTTCTAAGGGTGTAAATTTTTGATTTCACTCCTCACTGCCTATCACAGTTTCGGAGGCCATGTAATGCCCAAATGGCACAAAACCTCCCCCAAATGACCCCATTTTGGAAATTAGACACCCTAAGCTATTTGCTGAGAGGTATGGTGAGTATTTTGCAGATCTTGTTTTTGTCACAAAGTTTTGAAAATTGAAACAAGAAAAAAAAAATTTTCTTTTCTTTCTTCATTTTCAAAAACAAATGAGAGTTGCAAAATACTCACCATGCCTCTCAGCAAATAGCTTGGGGTGTCTACTTTCCAAAATGGGGTCATTTTGGGGGGGGGGTTGTGCCATCTTGGCATTTTATGGCCTTCAAAACTGTGATAGTTAGTGAGGAGTGAAATCAAAAATTTACGCCCTTAGAAATCCTGAAGGCAGTGCTTGGCTTTCGGGGCCCCGTAGGCGGCTATGCTCCCAAAAAGTCCCACACATGTGGTAGCCTCGTACTCAGGAGAAGCAGCAGAATTTATTTTGGGGTGTAATTCCACATATGCCCATGGCATGTGTGAGCAATATATCATTTAGTGACAACTTTGTACAAAAAAAAAGAAGTTTGTCATTTTCCCTGAGCTTGTGGCAAGATATAAAATATGCCATGGACTCAACATGCCTCTCAGAAAATAGCTTGGGGTGTCTACTTTCCAAAATGGGGTCATTTGACTGGGTTTTGTGCCATCTTGGCATTTTATGGCCTTCAAAACTGTGATAGGTAGTGAGGAGTGAAATCAAAAATTTACACCCTTAGAAATCCTGAAGGCGGTGCTCGGTTTTCGGGGCCGAGACAGCAAAATACAGCAAAATGTATTTTGGGGTGCAATTCCACATATAACCAAGGCATATGTGAGCAATATATCATTTAGTGACAACTTTTTGTAAAAATTTTTTTTTTTTGTTGTCATTATTCAATCACTTGGGACAAAAATAAAATATTCAATGGGCTCAACATGCCTCTTAGCAATTTCCTTAGGGTGTCTACTTTCCAAAATGGGGTCATTTGGGGGGGTTTTATACTGCCCTGCCATAAACTAAAAGCTGCGTAAATTCCAGAAAATGTACCCTAGTTTGTAGACGCTATAACTTTTGTGCAAACCAATAAATATACGCTTATTGACATTTTTTTTACCAAAGACATGTGGCTGAATACATTTTGGCCTAAATGTATGACTAAAATTGAGTTTATTGGATTTTTCTTATAACAAACAGTAGAAAATATCTTTTTTATTTCAAAATTTTAGTTTTTTTCCATTTATATCACAAAAAATAAAAATCGCAGAGGCAATCAAATACCATCAAAAGAAAGCTCTATTACCAGTTAAAAAAGCGCAGTGCCAAATTGTAAAAAGTCCTCTGGTCTTTGGCCAGCTAAATGGTCCGGGGCTGAAGTGGTTAAAGACCTGGTGTGTAAAGGAAGGATTTGGGTATCTAAAGTACTGGGCTGACTTTTCATAGGGGTACAACCTATATGCTAAAGATGGTTTGCACCTAAATGGAAGGGAGGTCTTCTGTGCTGGTAGTATGCACCGCATACTAGCCCATTATGTGGCACTTACTTACAAACTAAGCCTGCGCTGTCCCCGCTGGTGGCTGCATCCATCTCTGTGATTGGCCAGAGCCGCGAGACGTCACTTCCGTGCATGTGTGTGGGAGCCGTCAGTCACGGCACTTGCGAGTGAAGAAATGGCACACAGGTCCGTTTCTTCACAGCGCATGCGCCGGTGACATCATCGGTGCGCTACAAGGTAAAAAAAACTCCTAAACAGCGCACGTTTAGGAGATATTTCCACTATCTATAAGTAAGCCTTATTCTAGGCTTACATATAGTTAAAAGTGACAATCGGAGGTTTACAACCACTTTAAACTAGGATTGAGGGGGGGAGAATTAGATTATAATGGGGCAGACAGATCATACAGGGGTCAGTCTCTATTAGTGAGTGGAAAGGGGAAAGATGGGGGGAGGGCTATGGCAGGTGATAAGAAGCTTCCCATGTTACAAACAACCATTGGAAAATTTACTATTTGTACTAAAATAAAAAATATGCAAAATACTTGTGCAAAATGTGACAATGAATTAAAATGTCTGTTCACCAATGCCAAAAGTCTGCCAAGCAAAATAGGTGAGTTGGAAGCTTTGGTGCATGAAGATAACTATGATTTAATTGGTATTGCTGAATCTTGGCTTCATGCTTCACATGACTGGGCTATTAATATTCCTGGCTATGGTCTCTTTCGGAAAGACAGGGTAAAACTGAAGGGTGGTGGTGTCTATCTTTATGTGAGAAGTGATCCCAAAGCAAGTGTGAAAGAGGACCTAGTTGATGGAGAGTGTGATTAGGCTAAAACATTATGGGTGGAACTGCACATGGGTGTGCATACTACAAAAGTAATCATTGGAGTTTGTTATAGATTTCCCTGTGTTAATGAGGAGGTGGAACTCCTTACACAGACAGGAAGGGCTGCAAGGGCTGGGACAGTAATAATAATGTGGGATTTTAACTACCAGGAAATTGACTGGAGTAATGGCACTGCAGGAAAAGTGAAAGTGATTGAAAAGTCTTGTTTTTTTTTCAATAAAAATAACAAACATGTCATATTTACCTGCTCTGCGCAGTGGTTTTGCACAGAACTGCCCAGATCCTCCTCTTCTCGGGTCCCTCTTCGGTGCTCCTGACACCTCCCTCCTGTTAAGTGCACCCACAGCAAGAAGCTTGCTATGAGGGCACCTGAGCCGAGCCGCGGTTTGGCCCCACCCCCTCATTGTCCTCATTGGCTGATGCCGCGTACATACGAGCGGACTTTCCGGCAGACTTGGTCTGGCGGACCAGACTCCGTCTGACAATTCGTTCGTGTGTGGGCTCCAGTGGACTTTTTTTCCAAATGTCCGACGGACCTAGAAATAAAACATGTTTCAAATCTTTCCGACGGACTCGAGTCCGGTCAAAAAATCCACTCGTCTGCATGCTAGTCCGACGGACTAAAACCGACGCTAGGGCAGCTATTGGCTACTGGCTATCAACTTTCTTATTTTAGTCCAGTCATACGTCATCACGTATGAATCTGTCAGTCTTTGGTGTGATCGTGTGTGTCCAAGTCCGTTCGTTTGAAAGTCCGGCGGACCTACGCTGCAAAGTCCGTCGGAAAGACTGTCTGACCTAGTCTGTCGAAAAGCCAGCGCGTGTGTACGCGGCATAACTGACTGATTGACAGCAGCGGGTTCCAATGGTCCCACTGCTGTGTCTCAGCCAATTAGGGGGGAGAGTCCCAGACGGCTGAGGCTCTCATGGACATCGCTGAACCGGGAGGGGCTCAGGTAAGTAATAGGGGGGCTCAGGAGGGCTGCTGCACACAAAAGGCATTTTATCTTATAGAATGCATTAAGATAAAAACCATAGTTTATAGAGGCCAGGACTAGGAATAATGCTCTGCTGGACCTGGTAATCTCAAACCATGCAGAACTTATTACCAATGTTCATATAAAAGAAAATCAGGGTAGGAGTGACCATAACATAATTTAATTTAATGTAAGTTGTAAGCAACAAGCACATACTGGAAATAGAAATAAACTTAACGTTGAGAGCAGGGGCGGACTGACCATTCGGGCACTCTGGCACTGCCCGAGGGCCCCATGCCACTAAGGGGCCCCATCGGGGTTGCCAGCCTCAATAAAACCAGGGACAGTATGTAAAAATCTGTGTTTTTAAAAAAAAATCCCAAGATTATAGCTGCACCGCCTCTCCAGTACCTTTTCAGTGTGTGTATGTGTATTCTGTGTGTGTATACTGTGTGTGTATATTGTGTGTCTGTGTGTGTATACTGTATGTGTTTGTGTGTATACTGTGTGGCCCCATAATCTATTGCCTGGGGGCCCCATAATCTCCTATTGCCCGGGGGCCCCATAATCTTCTCTTATTTCCCGGGGGCCCCATAATCTCCTATTGCCCGGGGGCCCCATGAGTTGTCAGTCCGCCTCTGGTTGAGAGAGCAAATTTTCCAAAGGCTGCTGTCCAAGACTTATGCAGCATACACACGGTCGGATTTTCCGACGGGAAATGTTCGATGGGAGCTTGTTGTCGGAAATTCCAACCGTGTGTAGGCTCCATCGGACATTTTCAGTCGGAATTTCCGCCAAAGAAAATTTGAGCTCTGGATCTCAAATTTTCCGACAACAAAATCCATTCTCGTAAATTCCGATCGTGTGTACACAGTTCCGACGCACATTGTTCCACGCATGCTCTGAATCAAATACGAGACGGAAGCTCTCGGTCTGGTAAAACTAGTGTTCGTAATGGAGATAGCACATTCGTCACGCTGCAAATATTTAAATCTTTTAATGCAGTGCATTCTCTTCTTCTTTATAATGCTAGAATAATGAAGTTGTTTTGCTGCTGATATTCAGACAGAGTTCAGAAAAAATAATTTCTTTATAATTTCTCGTGATCTCATGAATATATATTTTTTTTTCGGCAGTTCTCCATAATAATGTTTAAAATTTTTGTTTATAGTGTTGTTTTTTTTTATCCAGATCTACTATTTTTTTTTTTATAGTGATCTCCATAATTTTTTCTTTCGTTTTGTGTCAAGTTACCACAACAATTATTATCTTGTATTTTTTAACCACAAGGAGGTTAGTGTTGGTGTCCCTTGTTAATTTGACATTGTATTTTTGAAATGTACCTGCCTACTCACAAACAAACTGTCCTTTTTGAAGTAAAACACATAGGCAAGTATTTGCGAAAAAGAAATAGCCATTTATTATGGGTCATAACAAAATAAAGAGGAAGGCAACGCTGTAGAAACTGGTAAAATTTGTGAAGCCTTTGTACCTCAGGACACACATCAATTATTTTACAGTCAAAATTGGTGGCCTGAGGAGTCCTTATAATAGTGAGCACACTACAAGAGATCAGGAACAGCAGCAGATGACATATCTGTCCCCAGGCTGTGGTCTTACCACAGCCTGCGTCTTTTGTCAGACCAGACTGAACCCAGGCCATCACTTTCTTGTCTTCCTTCCACGCTGCCTTTCATGCTTGCTCTCAGGCAGTGGCTCTGGTGTTGTAGTTGTGGCAGGAGGTGGAGGAGGAGGACCATGGTTGAACTCACAAACGTGGCTTTGGCTTGTGAGTTCGCCCCTCAATCCCTTATTTAGGGCTTGTAACATAACTTCCTCACCTAAGAGGGATTGGCCCTCCTCCATTTCCTGCATTTTGCAGGCTGACAGGTAGGTATAGTCGTCTTGATTATTGGGGGGGGTTCTGAGGGCCACAGTAGCCTTTCAAAATAGGCCAAGTGCTGCCTCCTCCAGGTTACTCCTCTTCCTGGGACTTTTTTTTGGAAGGCGAAGGGGAGGGACCTGGGATTCGGGCAGGCTACTGGGCCCTGCCACCTCCTGGCTGCCAAGTAACCCCGCCACCTCCTGGCTGCCACTTTCCACAGCCTGGCTGAGGCTTTCCTGTGTATGAAAAAGGGACATAGTTTTATTTTTTGGTTCATCAATCACACACAATTTTCAGCTCATGACTGTTGCAAATTGAATGTTAATAAATAGAAAAGACTATCATTCTGATCCCAACATTTTTCATTCTTGTCAGAATCATTTGTGGCCACTACTGTCTATTGATATGTAAAACACTTTGTGAAATCAGAAATTACTGATCAATAATAACATCTAGTTAACATCATTAATTATTTGACTAGAAATATGTTTAACAATGCTAAATCTGGCTCAAGCTGGGCTCCTCCACGTCTTCCTGGCTGGAAGGCCCAGGTTTGACATCGGAATCCTCAGCGGAGGTGGAAGGAAGCTTTGAAGTAAGACTGGAGAGTGCTGGCCTGGGTTCAGTCTGGCCTGCCAGAAAATGCAATCTGTCATAGTACCACAGCTTTAAGTAATAGATGTATGCCTGCATATCTATAATACATGGTGTTTTTTTTTTCATTTTAGGTGATGTTGATGTTGTGGAAGAAGAAACTCATTTTACAAGTGCAAGTGCACACGTCCTCATCGGGGAGATCATGGTGTTCAATCAGGATTTACAGAAGATCAAGGAAGACATCAATGATGTTGAAAAAAGACTCAAAAACATCATTGATGTTTTAGGCAGAATCTAAAACACACCTAAATTCTTCCATTTGTTGACATTTTTTTAATCTTTTTTGAAGTATATTGAAAGCCAAAATTTTGAAGATACACACAGTGTGTCAACATGTGCTATCTGCCAAAACAGGATATCAAAGTACGCGTTTTGTGGGTGCAACCCCTACCTCGCAACTCAAGTAGCTGAGAGGAAGGGGTTGCACCCTCGAAACACGTCCATTGATGCTCCATGATGGGAGCTAGCACATGTTGACATTAGGCATGGGATCAGGAGGGAAATCCCCATTTTGAATCTCAATTTGTGTGCATCTTCAAAATTTGGCTTTTACAGTGGTGACATCACCCCATCTGATGAAGGCAATATCAACACAGTTTGGATATGCTAATGTCTGATATTGCCTTCAAATTATCAAAGTTGTACTTTGTAAGTTCCTGAGTTGTGTATTGTTTTATGGTTTTAAACATGCCTGTTTAACACCAAAAATGCTATTTGTACTGTCAAAACCAAAAATGTTATTACAAAAATATGTTGGTTTGTTCAAAAACCCTTTTATAACAGACATGTGAATGTGCACAGAGTAAAACGTTTTCTACTCAACAATGTGTGGCTTCTTATTTCAATGCTCAATAGAAGTTTTTGGACTAAGTTGGTGTTTACAGTGAATGGGGGTTATTTACTAAAGGCAAATCCACTTTGCACTACAAGTGCACTTTCAGTGCAGTTTCAAGTGCACTTTTGCAGTGCACTTGGAGTGCAAAGTGGATTTTCCTTTAGTAAATAACTCCCACAGTGCTTTATAATTTGCAACAATCAGGCCATTTTCGTGACTCCCAAAAATTAATTCATGGTGCTGAAAATGATGAATATTTTTATCAGTAATGCATTACATACATTAACAACAAAAACAATTTGTGTGTGTAGCAGACCCACAACATAATAGTTCGCTGAAGAAGAGATTGTCACCTCATGTATCAAATAAATTACATTTGCACTATTGAAGAAAATGGCCAAAAAGAAAAGCCAGTTGGATAACCTAGGAGACAGCTAAAAGAAACACAAGCAGTAAATCAAAGGAAATCTTATTTCAGTTTAACTAAAATATTTATTTTTAAAATGTTTCTTAAACATTTTCTAGCATATCAATGGCCCCCCTACCCGCAAAGTGCTCAACATACTTCTGTCTTACTTTGCGGGCACTTTGGGGGCAAGCCAGGACAGCCAGCTTCAAGCGCCGCCAGAGATTCTTCTTGAAGTCCGCCCTCAGGCCCAACTGAGGCCACATAGTTCATTGAATTTCTCCTTAAATAGTTGTGGAGAATGCAGCATGCAAGGATTATATGGTTGTTTATATTCCACCATGTTGATTGCCATAAGGAATAGGTGGAACCGGCTGGCCATTATCCCGAAAGCGTTCTCCACCACTCTTCTGGCTCTGGCCAGCCGGTAGCTAAAAACCCCCTGGTCCGGGGTGAGGATCCTCATGGCTTCAAAACGTTCGGCTGGTCAGAACTAACAGAAAGCACTGAAAAACAGAAAGGCCTGAGAAGAGCTAGCTGAAAATCAGAAACAAGCAGACAAGAACACACTGAAAATCTAATACATACTATAAAATACGCACTGAAAAACAAATGCAAACTGACTACACGCACTGAAAACCAGATACGAATCCACAAGCACAAACTGAGGGTCAGTAACAATCTGAAAAGAATGAGGCTGAAAAGCGCGAATCGTCTCTCACCAAACTTCTGCTAACACGAGATTAGCAGAAGGAGCCTAAAGGATAGCGCACTGGGTATTGAACTTCCCTTTTTGTAGTGCTGTCGTACGTGTTGTACGTCACCGTGTTGTTGATGTTCAGAATTTCCGAAAAGATTTGTGTGACCGTGTGTATGCAAGACAAGTTTGAGCCAACATCCGTCAGAAAAAAAACATGGATTTTGTTGTCGGAATATCCGATCGTGTGTACGCAGCATTAGACTGGGAGGGAATATTGGCATCAATGAACACAGAACAGAAATGGGAATTCTTCAAAAAGACTGTATGTAAACTCACTGCAAAGTATATTCCCATGGGAAATACGTTTAAAAGTCTTAAATTAAAACCTATGTGGCTCATAGCCAAAGTTAAAAAAGCTATCAATGATTAAAAAAAAGAGCTTTTAAAAAATATAAAAATGAAGGAATACAATCATCATTTAAATGTTACAAGGAACATAACAGAATATGTAAAAAGGAAATCAAGGCTGCAAAAATTCAAAACGAATGACAGATTGCAAAAGATAGTAGGCCAAACCCCAAAAAAATCTTCAAATATGTTAATAGTAAAAAGGTCAGGTCTGAGCACATAGGCCCTTTACAAAATAATCTAGAGTGGGTGACTGGGGACAAAGAGAAGGCAAATTTATTAAATACCTTCTTCAGCTCTGTGTATACAAAGAAGCATGGGGAGCTCGTGTTCATAATGGGGATGGTTTTGACACAGCTCCAAATGATCCACAATGGCTCAAAATTGATATGGTCCAGAAATATTTAGACAGAATAAAGGTGAATAAAGCACCTGGACCAGATGGCATACACCTATGGATCCCAAAAAGATTGAGCTCTGTCATTTCAAAGCCATTGTGACTAAACGGTTATTCCTAGATAAAATCCACCCTCTACTAGGTCAACCCCCACTGCGCCTAGGATATTTCACCCAGATGGTGCTACACATCCGGTGAAATGACACCTACCTATAGCTGCCACTTAATATATAAGACAAATATGCAATGAAATTTAAATCTGTACCGAGTGGTACACAATCACCCCCCGTGACAAGTTTAAATTGTGGCGCTCTCTCTAAAGAATTTGATCATCTCCTACAGTGAAAAAAATCTAAAATCTAAATCTAACCCACACCCTAATAGTGGTGTGTATCTAAATGATAAACAACTGTACAACAGATATCTGATAAATACCTACTGGTACCCTCACAATGTGTTCATTGTAAGAAGTAAGTGAAAAAACAATAGTGACACCAAAATACCTAATACATAACGTGACTCAGTGCTAATATTAATCAGATGTTGCTATATAGATATAAATATACTAGATAGGTATACAATCTATATATATAAGTGCAAAAACATAATGCAAAAAATAGTGTCCGTGATGGTAATCAAAACCAACATATAATGTGCAACGACAAGTCCTTCTGCTGTAAGCATGTGAGTTCTTCTACAAGAAATCTTCCACCACACCTCTGTGCTCAGTGACCACTCTCCCTATGGACAGTCACTCACCAGCTCCTCATGCCTCCACTTTCGTATGAGGCTAAAAAGGCATAGATGACTGCTGCTACTGGCAAGGGTTAAACCATGTCCATCCAGGAGCCTCGTTCCATATAGAAAAAAAGATTTCCAATAGTGTAATACCGTAAAACACTTTAATAATTCACACTGCAAATTACACTTCAAAGGTTCCACTCACATTGTGTATAAAACAAAACAGCACAGCAAACTCCACAGCAATCTGCCCGATATAATATCAACCAACAGCTGAGATAAACCTCCTAGGGGGTATGCGGTCACAGCGGACCCTCTAATCGCCAGCGTTCAAAGTGTCTCTCACCCTTTCGCCGCTTGCTTCATAGATGGGTATAGCTATCCTCCCCACTGGGTTAACTAAACAGCCAGCTTCTTCCTGTCACTAGTACGTGGTGTTCCTCTTCTTACGGCCACGCCCCCGACATGTTTCGATACGCCTGTACCTTAATCATGGGATAGGCCGTTTTGGACATCCATCACCCCTTATATTCCCTCCTATTGCCAATCGGACTGAGGACGCCTCAGTGCGCATGCGCGCCTCCATATTCGACGGCCAATCGAATGTTCCCCATCGGAAATAAGGGCACCCTAGTGCGCGTGCGCATCTCTCTCTCCAGCGTCTGCGCTCTACGAGTGTCCCCGTGACCGCAAAACCCCGCTACTTTGCATAACACAGCTCATAGTGTAGCTGCATATTCTGGCGCTATAAAATTAATTCCTCCCAGCCAACATAGATGGTGGGCTGCCAGATAGCGCTGTTATACCCTGACATGTCAAAAGGAACACTTCCTTTACCTTTCACATATTGCAGCGATTCACATATATAAAAGCATGTATCAACCTTATCTTCTCTATGCTCTTATACACCCTCATAATACAATCTATTAAAAGCATGGTTAAAAACTCTTCTAACCATTGATGTGGTGAGAAAATTGGTATATTTTATAAATATAAATATTAAATGAACATATTTGCGTATATATACTAAAACAATTATATTAAGTATATACGAAGAAAAAAACAACAAGAATGGCTGAAATACATCATTTAAAACCCCAACCCTCACTGTTTGGTAAAGGATGGGGAATAGATTCTACCAAAATCTATAGACTTAATAAAACTACACTACTAATTGATCTGCCCCTATGTTCAATAGTCAATTAATGCTAATATTAATAATAATTAAAAAAAATCTACACGAAATAAAAATCCAAAAATTTAAAAATTTAAAATTACTAAATTTTTTTCACTCGTAGCAGCATGAGAGAATATGGAATATAGGACCGTGTAATCTACCTCCAGGGACTAAAATCATTTAAAAAACAGTTAAGGTCTAATTCGATGTTTAGGCCCCTCGGAGTTAAACTCTTAAAAAGAAATATCCATTCCGTCTCTCTCCGTGATAGGTCCCTTACTCTGTTGGAGCTCCTCCAGGACGGATGGACCACATCGATACCGCAGAATTGTAACAGCGAAGGGTCTTGTTGATGTTTGATCTTGAAATGCATGGATACACTATGATACTTGTATCCATTTTTTATGTTGGTGAGGTGTTCACTAATGCGGATCTTCAACTGTCTTTTCGTCCTCCCAACGTAGTACAAGCCACAGGGACACCACATGAGGTAAACCACATGGGTGGTGGTACATGTACTAAACTCTTTGATTTCAAACCTTTCCCCTTCCCTGTTGGTTACATTGGTGATACCTCTATTACTGACCCTCACTGTTTTGCAACAAACGCATTTCCTGCAGCAGAAAAAACCTTTAAAATTAAAAGATAAGGTTCTCGGTTTTGGTGCGTCCAGAATCTTCCTCACTATTTGGTCTCCTATGTTCAGGGCCCTTCTATAAATAAACTTTGGACATGTTGGTAATATTCCTCCCAAATGTTTATCTTTACAAAGAATGTACCAGTATTTTTTATAGATGTTCTCAATCTCTCTATACTGGTAGTGGAAACCTGAGATGAAACTTAATTGGTGTTGAGGCTCCCCTCTGGGTGCTTCTTTCTCTTTTAGGCACTGTTCCCTAGGGATATTAGCCACTTCTTGCACAATCTCAGTAAGCTCTCCATTTTTATACCCCTTCTGAATAAATTTCTCCTTTAAGAAATCTGATTGGGACAAATAATCTTCCATAAGAGTACAGTTCCGGCGGATCCGCAATAGCTGGCCCTTCGGAATATTTTTTATCCATGAAGGATGATGGCCGCTGGCTACAGACAGGTAGCTATTGCGGTCCGTCGGTTTAAAGTACACCTTAGTTTTTAACGAGTTATTAAATTTCTCAATAGTGACATCCAAGAAATTTATTGATTTATCACTAATCAGGTATTCCAACTTGATATTGTTCGTATTTGTATTCAAATGTTCCAGGAAGAGTACCAAAGCATCCCTAGATCCCTCCCATATCAACAAGATGTCATCAATAAACCTTCGGTAGAAAATCAATTGAGGTCTGTGGATATTGAATACCTGTCTATCCTCCCATTCAGACATGAATAGGTTGGCGAGGCTGGGGGCGTACTTAGCCCCCATTGCCACGCCAACCTGTTGGGAATAGAACTGCCCATCAAACCAAAAGTAACTGTGGGACATGCAGAAATCTAATGCATGTCCCACAAATTTCTTCTGTATAAAAGGGATGTCGTCTCTTTTGCTTAGTGCCCAGTTCAGGGCTAACAACGCATCCTCATGTTGTATGCTTGTGTACAACGAAGCTACGTCTGCTGTTACCAAATAGGACGTTATTGCAGGGTTAAATTTCACCAGTTCTAGCCGGCGCAGCAAATCTGAGGTATCCTTCAGGAAAGCTCTAGTCGCCTTTACACTGGGTTGGAGAAATCTGTCTAGATATTCGCCAAGTCTGGCAGTTACAGATCCAATCCCATTAACTATAGGACGTGGGGGAGGTTTCTCGGTGTTCTTGTGCACTTTAGGTAGTGTATAAATTACTGGTATGCGATTGGCACTGGGTACGAGATATCTTTTTTCCTTCGAGTTTAGGGCTTTTACCCCAAAACCCCAATCCACCAGTGCAGCCAATTGGGTACTATACGAGTCTGTAGGATCAGATTTCAGCTTTTTATAAGTATTTTGATCACTTAATAACTCCACCAATTGTTTATGGTAGAACTCCTTCTCCATAACCACCACCCCTCCACCTTTATCCGCTGGGCGAATAATAATGTTTTTCCTCTTTTCCAAGGATTCTATCCCCTCCTTAAAATACTGGGGGTTCACTCCTTTCCTCACTGGAAGGTCCTCAATATCTTTCAATACCAAGTTCTTGAATACCTCCACATAATGATTGTTTGGAATTTGGGGATTGAAGATTGATCTATTTTTCAAGCCACTGTCTATTTTGTCCGATGCCACCACAGCTCTCATTCCTGCTTCCACCGGATGGCTCAAGAAGTGTTTTTTTATGTTCATCGAACAAATGAACTTATGTGTATCAATATACACCTGAAATTTATTCATTCTTTTTTTCGGAGCACATTTGAGGCCCAAATTCAAAATATTGATTTCCTTATGGTCCAACTCAATTCCACTCAAATTATAAATTCCTGTGTTTACATGTCCCTCGGTCGTTTTTTTGGGTTGCTTGGATCTCCCTCCCCTACAACCTCTCCTTCTTTTGGTAGAGATCTGCAGAACCTTGTTCTAAAGAGGAAACAAATTAAATTAGATAGGATCAATGAAAGCATTAGACAGATACAGGAAAAATTGGAACCCATCAAGGAGTCTAATCAAATGAAAGACTTCGAAACAAATATAAAAAAAAAGTTAGAAAAAGTGGATCGTGAAACGCAAAAAAAGAAGGTGAAGAAATTCACGAGGGATTCAAATGATTTTAGAACCAATAAAATATATACATGGCAGAATATAAAAGGTGAGGATCAGGAGGCAACCGTTGGAGACTCCAGTCATGGAGTGGAACCCGTTACTAAGAAACCTTTATCTAAAACAATCCAGAAGAATCACGGGCCTAAAAATATAGGAAAGAAAAATGAACAGGGGTCTACAAATCCCTCCCATAAGGGGGAAAACCCAGCAAGGAATTATAATAATGAATATGCTTACTCTCCCAGACCTCCCAGACAGGGAAGAGTGGATTATGATTATCATTCACCCAGACCGTATAGAGGTAATACCCCTCAAGAAGGGGAGGCTATGATTTTCAATCGCCATATAGAGGTGAAGGTCCACGAGGATACCCCCCTCCACAGGAATACCAACAGTGGAGACAGTATCCCCCATCGAATCAATTTTCAGAGGGAAATGGGGTTCCAGTATATAATAGATACACGAGTTTGGAAGAAGGGGGCTACTATGACCAGCAATCACAGAATCAGTCTTTTTTAGGACCACGGGGGAGGGGAGGGAGGCGGGGCACCCCGAGAGGATACCCCCGGATACAACAACAGAGAGGGGGAGGAAGATTTGGACCCCCAAACACACAAGGTATGAACACAAAGCCCCTACCAAAAGAAGGAGAGGTTGTAGGGGAGGGAGATCCAAGCAACCCAAAAAAACGACCGAGGGACATGTAAACACAGGAATTTACAATTTGAGTGGAATTGAGTTGGACCATAAGGAAATCAATATTTTGAATTTGGGCCTCAAATGTGCTCCGAAAAAAAGAATGAATAAATTTCAGGTGTATATTGATACACATAAGTTCATTCGTTCGATGAACATAAAAAAACACTTCTTGAGCCATCCGGTGGAAGCAGGAATGAGAGCTGCGGTGGCATCGGACAAAATAGACAGTGGCTTGAAAAATAGATCAATCTTCAATCCCCAAATTCCAAACAATCATTATGTGGAGGTATTCAAGAACTTGGTATTGAAAGATATTGAGGACCTTCCAGTGAGGAAAGGAGTGAACCCCCAGTATTTTAAGGAGGGGATAGAATCCTTGGAAAAGAGGAAAAACATTATTATTCGCCCAGCGGATAAAGGTGGAGGGGTGGTGGTTATGGAGAAGGAGTTCTACCATAAACAATTGGTGGAGTTATTAAGTGATCAAAATACTTATAAAAAGCTGAAATCTGATCCTACAGACTCGTATAGTACCCAATTGGCTGCACTGGTGGATTGGGGTTTTGGGGTAAAAGCCCTAAACTCGAAGGAAAAAAGATATCTCGTACCCAGTGCCAATCGCATACCAGTAATTTATACACTACCTAAAGTGCACAAGAACACAGAGAAACCTCCCCCACGTCCTATAGTTAATGGGATTGGATCTGTAACTGCCAGACTTGGCGAATATCTAGACAGATTTCTCCAACCCAGTGTAAAGGCGACTAGAGCTTTCCTGAAGGATACCTCAGATTTGCTGCGCCGGCTAGAACTGGTGAAATTTAACCCTGCAATAACGTCCTATTTGGTAACAGCAGACGTAGCTTCGTTGTACACAAGCATACAACATGAGGATGCGTCGTTAGCCCTGAACTGGGCACTAAGCAAAAGAGACGACATCCCTTTTATACAGAAGAAATTTGTGGGACATGCATTAGATTTCTGCATGTCCCACAGTTACTTTTGGTTTGATGGGCAGTTCTATTCCCAACAGGTTGGCGTGGCAATGGGGGCTAAGTACGCCCCCAGCCTCGCCAACCTATTCATGTCTGAATGGGAGGATAGACAGGTATTCAATATCCACAGACCTCAATTGATTTTCTACCGAAGGTTTATTGATGACATCTTGTTGATATGGGAGGGATCTAGGGATGCTTTGGTACTCTTCCTGGAACATTTGAATACAAATACGAACAATATCAAGTTGGAATACCTGATTAGTGATAAATCAATAAATTTCTTGGATGTCACTATTGAGAAATTTAATAACTCGTTAAAAACTAAGGTGTACTTTAAACCGACGGACCGCAATAGCTACCTGTCTGTAGCCAGCGGCCATCATCCTTCATGGATAAAAAATATTCCGAAGGGCCAGCTATTGCGGATCCGTCGGAACTGTACTCTTATGGAAGATTATTTGTCCCAATCAGATTTCTTAAAGGAGAAATTTATTCAGAAGGGGTATAAAAATGGAGAGCTTACTGAGATTGTGCAAGAAGTGGCTAATATCCCTAGGGAACAGTGCCTAAAAGAGAAAGAAGCACCCAGAGGGGAGCCTCAACACCAATTAAGTTTCATCTCAGGTTTCCACTACCAGTATAGAGAGATTGAGAACATCTATAAAAAATACTGGTACATTCTTTGTAAAGATAAACATTTGGGAGGAATATTACCAACATGTCCAAAGTTTATTTATAGAAGGGCCCCGAACATAGGAGACCAAATAGTGAGGAAGATTCTGGACGCACCAAAACCGAGAACCTTATCTTTTAATTTTAAAGGTTTTTTCTGCTGCAGGAAATGCGTTTGTTGCAAAACAGTGAGGGTCAGTAATAGAGGTATCACCAATGTAACCAACAGGGAAGGGGAAAGGTTTGAAATCAAAGAGTTTAGTACATGTACCACCACACATGTGGTTTACCTCATGTGGTGTCCCTGTGGCTTGTACCACGTTGGGAGGACGAAAAGACAGTTGAAGATCCGCATTAGTGAACACCTCACCAACATAAAAAATGGATACAAGTATCATAGTGTATCCATGCACTTCAAGATCAAACATCAACAAGACCCTTCGCTGTTACAATTCTGCGGTATCGATGTGGTCCATCCGTCCTGGAGGGGCTCCAACAGAGTAAGGGACCTATCACGGAGAGAGACGGAATGGATATTTCTTTTTAAGAGTTTAACTCCGAGGGGCCTAAACATCGAATTAGACCTTAACTGTTTTTTAAATGATTTTTAGATAGTCCCTGGAGGTAGATTACACGGTCCTATATTCCATATTCACTCATGCTGCTACGAGTGAAAAAAATTTAGTAATTTTAAATTTTTAAATTTTTGGATTTTTATTTCGTGTAGATTTTATAATTATTATTAATATGAGCATTAATTGACTATTGAACATAGGGGCAGATCAATTAGTAGTGTAGTTTTATTAAGTCTATAGATTTTGGTAGAATCTATTCCCCATCCTTTACCAAACAGTGAGGGTTGGGGTTTTAAATGATGTATTTCAGCCATTCTTGTTGTTTTTTTCTTCGTATATACTTAATATAATTTTTTTAGTATATATACGCAAATATGTTCATTTAATATTTATATTTATAAAATATACAAATTTTATCACCACAGCAATGGTTAGAAGAGTTTTTAACCATGCTTTTAATAGATTGTATTATGAGGGTGTATAAGAGCATAGAGAAGATAAGGTTGATACATGCTTTTATATATGTGAATCGCTGCAATATGTGAAAGGTAAAGGAAGTGTTCCTTTTGACATGTCAGGGTATAACAGCGCTATCTGGCAGCCCACCATCTATGTTGGCTGGGAGGAATTAATTTTATAGCGCCAGAATATGCAGCTATACTATGAGCTGTGTTATGCAAAGTAGCGGGGTTTTGCGGTCACGGGGACACTCGTAGAGCGCAGACGCTGGAGAGAGAGATGCGCACGCGCACTAGGGTGCCCTTATTTCCGACGGGGAACATTCGATTGGCCGTCGAATATGGAGGCGCGCATGCGCACTGAGGCGTCCTCAGTCCGATTGGCCATAGGAGGGAATATAAGGGGTGATGGATGTCCAAAACGGCCTATCCCATGATTAAGGTACAGGCGTATCGAAACATGTCGGGGGCGTGGCCGTAAGAAGAGGAACACCACGTACTAGTGACAGGAAGAAGCTGGCTGTTTAGTTAACCCAGTGGGGAGGATAGCTATACCCATCTATGAAGCAAGCGGCGAAAGGGTGAGAGACACTTTGAACGCTGGCGATTAGAGGGTCCGCTGTGACCGCATACCCCCTAGGAGGTTTATCTCAACTGTTGGTTGATATTATATCGGGCAGATTGCTGTGGAGTTTGCTGTGCTGTTTTGTTTTATACACAATGTGAGTGGAACCTTTGAAGTGTAATTTGCAGTGTGAATTATTAAAGTGTTTTACGGTATTACACTATTGGAAGTCTTTTTTTCTATATGGAACGAGCCTCCTGGATGGACATGGTTTAACCCTTGCCAGTAGCAGCAGTCATCTATGCCTTTTTAGCCTCATACGAAAGTGGAGGCATGAGGAGCTGGTGAGTGACTGTCCATAGGGAGAGTGGTCACTGAGCACAGAGGTGTGGTGGAAGATTTCTTGTAGAAGAACTCACATGCTTACAGCAGAAGGACTTGTCGTTGCACATTATATGTTGGTTTTGATTACCATCACGGACACTATTTTTTGCATTATGTTTTTGCACTTATATATATAGATTGTATACCTATCTAGTATATTTATATCTATATAGCAACATCTGATTAATATTAGCACTGAGTCACGTTATGTATTAGGTATTTTGGTGTCACTATTGTTTTTTCACTTACTTCTTACAATGAACACATTGTGAGGGTACCAGTAGGTATTTATCAGATATCTGTTGTACAGTTGTTTATCATTTAGATACACACCACTATTAGGGTGTGGGTTAGATTTAGATTTTAGATTTTTTTCACTGTAGGAGATGATCAAATTCTTTAGAGAGAGCGCCACAATTTAAACTTGTCACGGGGGGTGATTGTGTACCACTCGGTACAGATTTAAATTTGCACCGTTTAGGAAATATTCACCCTGCATGCAGCCAGTGACATCACTGTCGCATGCGCTCTGAAGGTCCGGCATACCTTGCTGGGAACTTTAGAGCTTTGTGCCTGAACCAAAGGCTCTTGTGCGCATGCACGGGAGTGTCGTTGTTGCGGCTCCGGCCAATCACATAGCTGGAGTGCATGAACCCGGAAGAAAGACAGGGGGAACATGTCAGCCCTCTCAGCAGTGACATTACAGTGATGGAGGGCTTTGTTCCAAGCTAAGTATTTCATAATGTGCTAGTATGCGATGCAAACTAGCACATTATGCCATTGCCTTGCAGGGTTTTTTTTTTTTGCAACATCCATGGTTACAACCGCTTTAACTTCTATAGTTGGGAAGATACTGGAGAGTTTAATAAAAGACCATGTGGATGAGTTCTTGCTGGAAAAAATATTTTAAGCAACAGACAGCATGGATTCATGAAAAACAGAAGTTGTCAAACAAATCTGATTTTTTTTTTTTTAGGAGGAAGTAGGTGGACGTGGTATACTTGGGACATGTTTGACACAGCTCCCCACACACGGGTAACGTGTAAGGTTAAATCTACAGGCTTGGAAAGATTGAATTGTAAATGGATAGACAAAATTCAGAGAGTAGTGGTAAATGATTCTTACTCTGAATGATCTAAGGTTATCAGTGGTGTACCCCAAGATTCAGTGTTGAGACCCTTACCTTTTGATATATTTATAAATGACATAGGGTCTAAGATTAAAAGTACCATTGTAGTCTTTCCAGATGACACCAAGCTATGCAGTGGAAGGCATAATATCCTTACATAATGTCTCCAACTTAACCACTTGCCTACTGTACACTTAAACCCCCTTCCTGCCCAGGCCAATTTTCAGCTTTCAGTGCTGTCACACTTTGAATGACAATTGGCCACTCATGCAACACTGTACCCAAATTAAATTTTTATCACTCTTTTCACACAAATAGAGCTTTCTTTTGGTCGTATTTAATCACTGCTGGGTTTTTATTTTTTACTAAACAAACAAAAAAAGACAGAAAAAAAAATGTTTCATAGTGTGTTATAAAATTTTGAAAACAGGTAATTTTTCTCCTTCATTAAGGTGCGCTGATGAGGCTGCACTGATGGGCACTAAGAGGCTGCACTGATGGGCACTGATAGGCTGCACTGATGGGCACTGATAAGGTGGTACCGATGGGTATGGAGAAGGCGGCACTGATGGGCACTGATAGGGGTATTGATGAGGCGGCACTGATGGGCACTGAGAGGTGGCACTGATGGGTGGCACTGATGGGCAGCACTGATAGGTGGCACTGAAGGGCACTGATAGGTGGCACTGATAGGCGGCACTGATAGGTGGCACTAAGCAATCATCAGTGGCACTAATGATGAGGCACTGATGGGCATTGATTGGCAGCACTGGTGGGCATTGATAGGTGGCACTTGTGGGCAAAGTTAGGTGGCACTGTTGGCACTGGTAGGTGGCACTGGTGGGCACTTATTGGTGACACTGGTGGGCACTGGCAGGTGGCACTGGTGGGCACAGATAAGGCAGCGGCAGCTCTCTGTGTGAGGGACCAATGTCCCTCTGACAGAAGCTGGTGATCGGCTTTTTTTCCCCTCACGCTATTAGCGTGAGGGAAAAAAAACAATTAGCGATCTTCAGTTTACATCACGTAATCAGCTGTCATTGGCTGACAGCTGATCATGTGGTAAGGGGCAGAGATTGTCATTCGGCTATAGAGCGGACGGGAGGTGGTTAAAAGCCGACCTCAATGTACTGTTTAATTAGCCAACTATGTGGCAAATGAGGTTTAATGTTGTAAAATGTAAAGTTATGCACTTGGGGGCTAAGAATATGCATGCATCTTACACACAAGGGGAAGTACAACTGGGGGAATACATGGCAGAGAAGGAATGGGGAGTTTTGGTAGATCATAAGCTTGATAATAGCATACAATGCCAAGCTGCGGTTTCCAAAGAGAGCAAAGTCCTTTCTTGTATTAAGAGAGGTACGGACTCCAGAGAGAGAGAGATCATTTTGCCCCTGTACAAATAGTTAGTAAGACTTCATCTGGAATATGCAGCTCAGTTTTGGGCTCCAGTTCACAATAAGGATATCGGGGAACTGATAAGAGGCATGGAGGAGCTCAGCTATAAGGAAAGATTCGAGAAACTGAATTTATTCTTTCTTGAGAAAAGGATATTAAAGTGGTTGTTAACCCACAGGGTAAAGTTACATTATCCTCTCGGTTGATTCATGTCATGTCCCCTTGTGACTGTGCATTATAAAATTTTTTTAGCTATATACAGTAACTGTTTACAGAGCGCAGATTGGTGCTCATGTGACCTGCCAGCTCTCTCCTCTCTTGGCCTCACATCTGCAGCAGGCAGGGTCGAGGATCCCCTGATGATGTTAGTCAGGAGGGGAGGAGAGAGATGGCCCCGTCCGCTGCAGCTGTCATGCGAGAGAGGAGAGAAATGGCAGGTCACATGAGCACCAATATGCACTCTGTAAACAGGTATATAGCTGCATTTTTTAATAAAGCACCATCACGGGGGGACATTATATGAATCAACCGAGAGGATAATGTACATTTAACCCTAATTTGAGCATCAGGAGGCGGGCACAGACACTGAGCTGACAGGCAGGGAAGGGAGGGGGTGAGAACAGACGAGAAACAGAGAGACACAGTGGATGACGGAGGCACGTAAACTGACCACGGTGTCATGGCTCAGCAGCCATGATATACAGTGGTCAGTTTACAAAGGGGGGAGCACAAACTGGCAGGATCAGCTATTTCAGGTGATACAGGGGAACACATTACACAGCACAAGCACTGTGCTGTATAACATGCTTTAAAGGAACAGGATCTTTGTTTTTTAATTTTTTAGGTTAACAACCACTTAAAGGAGGGATATGGTCAACATGTATAAATACATAAGTGGTGCATATAGTGGACTTGTTGTTAAGCAATGCACTTTAAGGTCATCACAGAGGACAAGAGGGCACACTTTACGCCTGGAGGAAAAGAGATTTAATCTCCAAATACAGAAAGGTTTCTTCACAGTAAAAGCTGTGAAAATGTGGAATAGACTCCTTCAAGAACTGGTTCTGGCCAGCTCAGTAGATTGCTTTAAAAAAGGCCAGGTTTCTTTCCTAAATGTCAATAATATAACTGGATACTAACATTTATAGGTAAAGTTAATCCAGGGAATATTCAATTGCCTCTCGGGGGAAAAAGGAAGGATTTTTTTTCCCTCGCTGGAGCAAATTGCATCATGCTTTGCTGGGTTTTTTTACCTTCCTCTGGATTAACTGTGGGTATAGAATTGTGTATATAAGATTGTATGATTTTTTTTTTTTCTTTCCCTTTTATTGGTTGAACTAGATGGACATGTGTCTTTTTTCAACCAAACTAACTGTGTAACTGTGTATATATATATATATATATATATATATATATATAAATATATATATATATATATATATATATATATATATATATATATATATATATATATACACACATGAATTTATTCAAACTATCAGTTTCTTACATGCATGGCCAGTATTAAGATGTCTCATACCAAGTTCAATACTTCTGCAGTATGTGGCCTCCCATCCACCTGTGCTGGGAAAATTAAAAAAATATATTAATGTCAGGCATTATTAAATGCTGATGTAAATACAAGTTTGCTTCAATTAAAGTGGATGTCCGTCCACCGCTGCAAAAATTAAAAGCCAGCAGCTGCACATACTGCAGTTGCTGACTTTTAATAATCGGACACTTACCTGTCCTGGAGTCCAGCGATATCTACACCGGAGCCGATGTTTCCATCAGCTGTCAGGTGCATGCCACCTCCATTGCGAGTAAGAAAACACGGCAGTGAAACCTTGCGGCTTCACGCTGGGAACACTACTGTGCATGCGCAAGGCTCCGTTCCTCTCTCTTACAGGACCAGCGGTGGGGGAAGGAGGAGGGAGCTCGGGTGGTGACGTCAATATCTGCAGCTAAGGCTCCCGGAAGTGGGAACAGGATACCTGTGAAAGACAGGTATCCTGTCCCCCCTCCCCGCTGAAGGGTGCCAAATGTGGCACCGGAGGGGGGAAGGAGTACAACGAGTGGAAGTTCCACTTTTGGGTGGAACTCCGCTTTAACTATAGTAAATCAGGGACTAATTCCTCTAAGGCTTTGTTTACACGTGCTTCAAAATCTAGCATTTGACATGCTTTTTAAAGCACTCTGAATGCCAATAAAAGCACCTCTCACTAAATAAAAAAGTTGCCTGACAGTCCTATTTACACCGTTGAGTTTGCTTAGCTTTTCTTCAGAAATTATACCCCATGTCACTTTCATTGTGGTTTGCAGCATCTCAAAGCCCCTATAGAAGTCTATGGCCTTGATCAGACTTGCTTTGCTGTCTGAAGCGTGATACGCTTTTAGATCATTTTTCTAATAGCAATAGACACGAAGTGAGGAGGTGTTGTTTTGCCTACTCACTGCCTGTTTTAACCCCCTAAATACCAGACCACTGTTCCACAATTGTACACAACGTGGTTGCAGTACAGTTGTGGTGCAGCCCCAATCATTTGAATGCACAACAGGGGGTATAATTCCTGCCATGGCAGTGAAGCAATGCATTGCAGCTATGCCATGTGTGCACCTCGAGCCGCTTCAACAGCAACAGGGGGAGTGGTTGAGGGTACAGTAAAAGCGCTAGATTTCATTGCAAACTAGGCCTATGATTAGACTCTTTAACCGCACCTGCAGCTGTTGAGGGTCACTAATGTAGTGGGTGCCCCACGGGCCCGCATTTTCCTCTGGTTGCAGCTGGGATTTACACAGGCTCTCCTGAGAGGGAGAGAGAGCCTGTCAGCTCCTGCGAGGGAATACTTCCCCCTCCCCTCTCCTCTTCACAGACAGTGTATGCGAACGGTGCTCGCACAGGCAGCCTCCCGCGCTGCTCCCTCCCCTGTGTTTCTATTGACAGGGAGGAGAGAGCCAATAAACAGCCACTAGAACTGCTGTGGCAAAGGATCTTGGGATATGTAGTCCCCAACACAAATGGCCCCATTCTATATCCCTGGGGCAGAACTACGGATTCCAGCATACTCTGGGAGAGGAAAGGAGTAAGAACTCTACCTTGTCTGCTGGGCAGAGTCAGACACTCTGAGAGGTGCTGCCTCCTGGATTGGCTGCCAAGCATCCACGGCCGGTCAGTGGACATCCTGCCTGAGAGGGGGATCCCAGATGCATATCAAGGTGCACCTGCACTGGACAGCATGAAGCGTCCAGTTGTGAGATAGTCAGTCGGGCTACCTAAAGAGCCTGCCTGTTCCAGGACATTTCACTTGGGCCTTGACCACAGGATTGGTGGCACTTGCCTAGGAAACAAAGACACTGCATGCAGACAGCGTTGTTCACTCTGCCCAAACTTGCCAGAACCTGGGTCACATGGATGAGCTGTTAAGCAATCCCAGTGTCTGTCCTGTTATCCGGACACTGCCAACATACTGCCTTTACATTCTACCCAATTGGAGTTCAAGTGCACCAACTAAAGTGGCTAGCCAAAGACTAAAGGCCTTCTTCTGCAAAGGGACTGAAGTTTTATTGTGACCCTACAGACACGCATTCATACCCAGGGCTCAGTATATGTGATGCATGAGCGGAGTAGTCTGTCTTTGGGAGTTGTGCCATTGACCACTGAACTAAGTGCAGTGTTTATAGTTTGTGGTGTCAGGGGACAGAGGAGAGAGGTCTGACATAAGTAATTCCTCTGCTCTCCTCCTGCCTGGACTCATAGAGCCAAATCTAAGTAAAGAGGTGACCAATCCATTACAAAGTTTGCCATTTTGTGATCTGTTATTATTCAAGTAATTGCCTCTGCTCTTGGGGTTATTCGCTGTTGAGGAATTCCCTGAAGCAGCCTGACAGTACCAATGAGTTATATTGCTCTTGATCTTCAGTTATTACTCTTCAATTGATTTACTTGAAATATACTTCTATTGTCTGTTATCACTTCACAGAAATTTCACAGTAAAGACTATTTCTGTGTTTTACTACAACTTGTGTTTGTGATTACTGTGCTTGCACTTACACTATTGCCAAGTGTGCCAGAGGGGCTGAGACTGTTCTTTGGGTTGAGAGGCAGAGTACAGAACCAAACATACTCAAGCAGCTCCCCCGGGGGTACACTTATTCAGCGATAGCTGTGCTCTGTGTTCACATTCAAGCTGTGTAGTTCAGTGTGGAGCAGCAGAAGGGCAAGCAGGGATCGGAGTACCAGAGCAAGGGATCAGTGGGGACTGAAGCATATACCAAAAGCAAAACTGAACGGTGGGAAATCAGCAGAGCATGAGATCAGGTTAGCAGAGAAAGACATCAGCAGTGCGGAGAATCAGAAAGAGATCAACAGAGCAGAGTTTCGGCAGAACTGGGGTTCAGCAGAGTGGGGTGGAGGAGGGACAATTACTGAGCAGGGGGGCCCAGGGGGTAGGTGTTACTACCGAAGGGGGAGGGAGGATACTACTACTGAGAGAGGGGGTGTACTACTGAGTGGTTGTAGTACTACCGAGGGGGGGGGGATGTACTACTATGCAAGCGAAGTACTATATGGCAAGGAGGGCGTATGAGGTATGTACTACTGAGCGGGAAGCGAGGCAGAGGGCAGGGGGTATAGGAACAGGAATGTACTACTGGGCGGGGAGGTGGTGATCGACTACTGAGTGGGGAGGATTACTAAGTGGGGAATTTACTGCAAATCAAGGGTTACTACTGAGCCAGGAAAACGCAGAGCACTGGACTTGCTGAGCAAGGAACTGCAAAGTGGAGGATCTACTAAACCAAGGGAACTACTACTGGCCTGGAGAACTACTACTAGTCTGGAAGCTGATGAGCTTGAGAAGCTGAGCAGGGTTACTAATAATCCAGGAAACTGATGAGCAGGAGTACTACAGAGCCAACAAAAACATAGTTACATAGTTACATATTGGGTAAGGTTGAATAAAGACAATAGTCCATCCTTTTCAACCTGTGTCAGTGTGGTTGGTAAAGGCCAGTAAGCGCCCCCCCTGGACCATACCTGCACATGTGTCAGTGTCTATAATTATTTCTCATATCCCTGTATGTTGTGCTATTTATCCCTCATGCACACAGGGGAGTTAGAAAAAACAAGCTGTAGTGCCACTACCAACACCAGGAAAAAGCGGCTGTAAAAATTTGCTTTTAGTAGCTTTTTGCATTGGCGTTAATGCATGTTTAGCCACGCTAGCTTTTAGCAGCATTTCTCTGCCTCTATTCAAAATCAGTGGTTCCCTATGGGAGTCCATTGATTTGAATAGAAGTCGCACCAGAAGTCAGATCATGATGATCTGACTTGTGGCGTGGCTTGTGTGCTAAGGATCTTGAATAATAACCTCTCGCCAAAATTTAAAAAAACTGGCGAGGAGTTCCCCCCCAGGACGATACCAGACCCTTCAGTTTGTTATGGATTTTAAGGGGAACCCCCATGCCAAAAAAATGGTGTGGGGTCCCCCCAGCCTAGCAGGTTGGTAAAGGGGGGGGCCAGCAAGCGCCCCCCCTGGACCATACCAGGCCACATGCACTCAACATGGGGAGGTGGGTGCTTTGGGGCAGGGGAGCCTCTTCACAACAAACCTGGCCAGTGGTTGTCGGGGTCTGCGGGCTTATCGGAATCTGGAAGCCCCCTTTAATAAGGGGGCCCCCAGATCCCAGCCCCCCACCCTATGTGAATGAGTATGGGGTACATTGTACCCCTACCCATTCACCCCAAAAAAAAATGTCAAGAATGAAAAATGTAAAGTGTATCACATAAAACTAAACTAAAAGTAAATTTCCCAGGAGTAATCAGCATCCAAAAAAATCAGGTG
The DNA here is from genome assembly GCA_037952925.1 of Lithobates clamitans. Classification (NCBI taxonomy): domain Eukaryota; kingdom Metazoa; phylum Chordata; class Amphibia; order Anura; family Ranidae; genus Lithobates; species Lithobates clamitans. The sequence continues at coordinate 6,815,501 of JBBGZY010000430.1, read as the reverse complement.
ACTCAGAAAAATGATCAGTTCTAAAGTGAAAAATATAAATCAGAGTAGATAAGGGGGATAAGGACAGGCAAAAGAGTCCAAATTAAAGATGTAAGATGGTAAACATGTCTTTCTGCAATCCTCCCCCAGTAGTGCTAGCATCTCACCTTACAGATAGATCCCAACAGGTCTAATGGGGCAACAGTGAACAACCAGCCTGTTGTTGAAGCTTTCCTCACAGCTTTCAAGGGATCACTGCAGCTTTTGTCCAGTCTCCATGGTCTTTTCCTAGAAGAAAGTTTTCTCCCAATCCTATAGGTGGAGCAACAATAAACGACCAGCCTGTTTTTGAAGCCTTCCTTTACAAGGTCCAATGGATCGCTGTAACTTTTTCTAAAAAAGAAGGCTCTCCATAGTGTAGTAGGTTTAAAGGTTCAAAAATAATTTATTAAAAAAAACTAAAAACTCCTTTACAATAAAAATGGCAATAGCAGGCCAGACAGCAAAAAAACGTGTCAAACAAATGAAAAGACTTCCGGTCACGGCCGTAACCGGAAGTGACGTCACCAAGCTCCTCCCGACTAGTTGTGTCACAACACACGTGACTTTATCAAGGGTACAGGTGCTGGGTGACGGTGGTGATCTTAAATAGCAATACTAATCATGTAAATGGACAATATGTAAATGAGGCATAAGGGCAAAAGACTCTGGGTAAGTCACATTGGCAAAGCAAAAGACTCTCACTAATATAGTTACATACTCACAAAAAGTGATATAAAAACAGATACTAGCATAAAAAAAAAAAAAAAAGCGTAAAAGGAAGAGCGAGAGGAAAAAAAAAAGCGATAAAGGAAGAGCAAAAAAGGAAAAGCAAAAAAGGAAGAGTGAAAGAAGAAAAAAAAAGAGTTAGAACTCTTCTTCGCTCTTCCTTTTTTTTTTTTTTTTTCTTCTTACGCTCTTCTATTTTTGCTTTTTTTTATACCAGTATCTGTTTTTAAATCACTTCCTGTGAATAAGTAACTAGATTAGTGAGAGTCTTTTGCTTTGCCAACTGACTTACCCAGAGTCCTTTGCTCTTATGCCTCATTTACATATTGTCAATTTACATGATTAGTATTGCTATTTAAGATCACCACCGTCACCCAGCCCCTGTACCCTTGATGAAGTCACGTGTGTTGTGACAAACTAGTCGGGAGGAGCTTGGTGATGTCACTTCCGGGTTACAGCCATGACCGGAAGTCTTTTCATTTATTTTACATGTTTTTTGCTGTCTGGCCTGCTATTGCCAATTTTATTGTAAAGGAGTTTTTAGATTTCTTTAATAGATTACTTTTGAACCTTTAAACCTACTACACTATGGAGAGCCTTCTTTTTTATCTTCTATCTTGGGGATTGGGAGAAACTTTTCTCTAGGAAAAGACCGTGGTGACCGGAAAAAAAGTTACAGCGATCCCTTGGACCTTGTGAGGAAAGCTTCAACAACAAGTTGGTCGTTTATTGTTGCCCCACCTATAGGATTGGGAGAAAACTTTCTTCTAGGAAAAGACCGTGGAGACCGGACAAAAGCTGCAGTGATCCCTTGAAAGCTGTGAGGAAAGCTTCAACAACAGGCTGGTCGTTCACTGTTGCCCCATTAGACCCGTTGGGGTCTATCTATAAGGTGAGAGGGTAGCACTACCGGGGGAGGATTGCAGAAAGACATGTTTACCATCTTACATCTTTAATTTGGACTCTTTCACCTGTCCTTATCCCCCTTATCTACTCTTATATATATTTTTCACTTTGGAACTGATCATCTGAGTCACCTGATTTTTTTGAATGCTGATTACTCCTGGGAAACAATTTACTTTTAGTTTAGTTTTATGTGATACACTTTACTGAATTTCATTGCATTATTGCTCAGATATATATTATGGGATGCACCTTTTAGGACTTTGAACCCTTTTATATGTGTTTATATTTGCCATGAGCATCTGAGAAATTCCTTTTGTTTAGGTTTTTTGTTGACATGCTATATTAGCGCTACTTCACTACACGATATATATAAACATGAAAAACCATTGAGGTTACAGCATCATGACAGCACAGAGGGGAGCCGGTGAAGTCATCCCGAGGCCCCCTTATGATGTCACTGCCCGATGCATGATGGGGCAGTGACATAACTAGGAGCAGGGCCTCTGAATGATGTCACCGGGTGGCCACGCCATATGCCTATATAAATAATAGCACACGGCGGCCCTAGCATTACACCGGGAGAGAGCCTCGAGACAACATTGGAGGAAAAACAGGGGGAGAAGACAGCGGAGCAGAGGAGAAGACATTCAAAGAAGAGAAGAACCAGCGAGGGGAGAAGACATCAGCGGAGGAGGGAGAATTATTCAAAGAAGGAAGGGATTCCGGCGCTCCCAATGCTATATAGTCTTAATAGAGTGGTGCAATATTAGCTATAAATAGCACTAAAATCAATCCAAATTTATTTAAATAAAAAATGAGGAGGCAGCCATCCTCAGAAGGTGTCCATGACCTCTGCAGGCAAGCATAAGGAAAAAAGAAGGGGGGGTTTAAATATTAATGTAACACTTACTGATGCATGGGTTCACAAGGTGGCGGTGCTCATCAGGGGTTGGGGTGTCCAGGGGTGTGCTGTTGCTGGGATGCAGGCTCCGCTGACAGTCCTCTGGCTGTGGGGATGTAGATATCGTGGTTACAGCGGCTGGGTCGCGTTGTCCATGGTGTGGGAAGCTCCACGCTAACCACCCTGGAACGCAGAAGCGGAAGTGACGTCAGCAGTGATCAGCGGGCATCCAGACACAATGTGAAGAACGTACAGGCTACTCGCTCAGGGCTCACAGCTCCTTCTACTGGCCTGTTTTCTCTCAGGAGGAGATCAACTTAAATACAAGTGGAAACTGGATCACCCAAGTGACTTGATGTCAAGGGGTAAAATAAAATAAAAATTGACCACGGAAAAAAATTGTTTCCCTATAAGACATCAAGAAAAGAATTAATGGCAATTCAAAAAAGAGGAATGTATGGAAATTTAAAAAAGAGAGAAGGGGGACTCTAACTACAATAAGGAGTGTGTCTTTATTTTTTCATTGAGTCCCCCAGGTGAGAGAGTGCCCAAAAAATATAATCAGTAGGTTTCCTGCTGACATAAGCGTTTGAAACGTTCCGCAGCAGGAAGATCTCTGGAGATGGCCTCTATAACCCAGACTCTGAGGTCCATGGTTGATTTTTGATGTTCCTTCAGGAAATGAAGGGGGACACTATGTTTGTCCCAGCCTTTTTCTATGAAGTGCCTATGTTCCCCAAAGCGTTTCGAATTTTGCTTGGTGCTATTTTACTCTTTATGTTTTTTGCTTCGCAATAGGATACCTTAGGTTGTTTAGTAAGGAAGGAACCTAAAAAAGGGTCTTTGAGCAAGATGCACCAACGTTTGGCTATGATATTCTCCATTTTTTTATGACAGTCATGGAATTGGGTAGAGATTCGTGTTGGTTGCAGATCATTTGAAGTTTTTGCCTTTGGTAAGGGTTTTTTGCTTGTTGAAAGAAAGCTTCTTGAAAGCTTGTCCTGAGATTTTTTTGAAAGGAGTTTACCCTGTGTGTGGTAATCTTCATCTTTGGTTTTGCCGGATTCTGTAAAATTGACTCCTAGGTATAGTTTTGATCCACCTAGGATGGTGACAGCTTTGATAGTGGATATAAGAGTTTCCAGGGGTTGGTTTGACAAAATTTGTGGCATGTATTTAGGATTCGCTATGGAAAAGTTCTAAATCTAAGAAGGCTAATAAGTGAAGGTTAGCCCTAAAGAGTTGTGGTTACAATGTTCGACAAAGGACTCTACAGTATCTCTGGGGTCATCCCAGATCATTATAATATCATTGATGTAGCATCCGTAGTAAATAATTTGGGCAGCAAAGGGGTTGTTATGTAAGATGTACTGTAGTTTCCAATAGCCCATCGTCAAGTTTGCATAACTTGGGGCAAAATTGGCTCCCATGGCGGTACCCTGGGTTTGCAGATAAAAGGTGTGACCGAATTCAAAGTAATTATGTTCCAGACAGAATTGTGTGGCCTCCAAGATGTACTGTGCCTGTCTGGGGTTAATAAGAGGGTCTTCAGAAAGGAAATGTTCTACTGCTCTGAGGAATATGGCGTGGGGAATGGAAGTGTATAGGGATGTAACGTCCAAGGAAACCCACTGATAAGTTGGTTCCCAGGTGTAGAAGGAGAGCATTTCCAATAAATGTGTACTGTCTCTAATGTATGATGGGAGGTTTCCTGCAAGAGGTTGAAGGAAATTGTCTATGTACATGGAAAAACCACTGGTGATACTTTCCACAGCGGCTACTATGGGACGGCCTGGAGGATTGTACTTGTCCTTATGAATTTTTGGCAGATGGTAAAAAAAAGGGGTTTTCCGGAAACCCTTAACAAGAAATGGCAGTTCTGCGTTGGAGATGATATTTTCCTCTAGGGCTCTGTTAGCCAATCTTGTTGCTTCCAGGGTAAATTCTGATAATGGATCATGGGTCAGTTTGCAATAGGTATTGGTATCGAATAGCAATCTAAGGGATTCTGTTTTGCAGTCTGAATAATTCTGGATTACAATACCACCACCCTTGTCTGCTGCCTTTATTACAATGTTATGATTATTGGTTAATTCATCAAGTGCCTTTTGTTCTGATTTAGAGAGGTTGGATTTCTTCTTTGAAGCTGATTTACACATTTCGATTAGACCTGTATACATGACTTGATAACATTTTTGTAGGTAAGGGCCTTTTTTATGCACTGGATTAAAGATGGGCTTAGGTTTGAATTTTGTATGTTGAATCGGGGGTGATGTTTGGCAATATTGAGTATATAATTCCATATCTGCAAACGGGTTTTCTGTATGGGGTTCATCTAAATCCGTGATGGTGAAGGAGTCCATATCTACACAGACAGCAAATGAGGTCTCCTCCTTTGATAATACATGGGTAGACAAGTTAAAAATCTTTAAACTTTCCGTATTTTTCCTTTTGAGTTTCCTCTACCCTCCCTTCCTCCTCTCCTACGTACTTTATTTTGGTGGTACCGGATTGGGGAGGTGGCCCTAAAAAATCATCCTGGGTGATTGCTGGATTTATGATCGCTGTGAAGCTGTTTTGTGGGATAACAGAAGGTGTGACCTGGTTGGACTGTACATTAATTTCAGCCCTTTTAGTAAGGGGAGTGTTTGAGCAAGGTGTTGCACTAGGTTTGACTGCTGGGTTTGTTATTGTAGGTGGATCTGGTAGAAGGTCGGAATTCGCATGGGTACTACGGAATGATGTGGGTATTGCCTTGGGCTTGTTTGTGGGCTGAGGAGTTTTGAATGTTTTTTTATTATTATTATTATTATTATTATTATTATTGTTATTATTTTTATTTGGTAATCGCTGGGGTTTGGGAATGAGTGGGGGGTGGGCAATGGTCTTGGGTGTTGAGTTGTTTTGAGTGTGCTGGATGGGTGCTGTCGAGGTTAGGCCTTCTAGGAGTGGCCTTGGCGTAGGCCCCCGGTGTGGTGGAGCAACATGTGATTTCTTCCAGCAAAAGACCTTATTATTGGTGTAGTCACTGATGTCCCTTCTAAATTTTCCTAATTTATTGGCAATAAGGTAATTCTTTTGTCTGATGGTGTTCCTTTTTAGAGTCCTAAGGGAGGAGGGAGAAGAACCGTAGGATGAAGACATCGCCGGAGGAAGAAGAAATCGGAAGAGACCCCAGAGCTGCCTTAACAAAATACTTTAAAAACCTGTGTAGTGTTTTCATTCTTGACACTTTTTTTGGGTGAATGGGTAGGGGTACAATGTACCCCATATTTCTTCAGATAGGGTGAGGGGCTGGGATCTGGGGGACCCCTTGTTAAAGATTCTGATAAGCTCCCTCTCCGCAGACCCTGACAACCACTGGCCGGGGTTGTCGGGAAGAGGCCCTTGTCCCCATCAACATGGGGACAGGGTGCTTTGGGGTGGGGGGCTTGTGCTCGCTCATGCTCCTCCCTTTCCTGACTTGCCAGGCCGCATGCTCGGATAAAGGTCTAGTATGGATCTTGGGGGGGCCCAACGCCATACCAGACCAAAGAGTCTGGTATCGTCTTGGGGAGAACCCCACGCCAGTTTTTTTTTTCATTTTGGTGAGGGGTTTCCCTTCAAGATCCTCAGCACACAAGCCACGCTGCAAGTTGGATCATCACGATCCGACTTCTGGTGAGACTTCTACTCAAATCAATGGGCTCCCATAGAGAACCATTGATTTTGAATAGAGGCATGAGAAAGGCTTTTTGAGGCTTAACGCGTCTGTATCCAACGTTAAGCCGCCTTTAGCAGCTTTTACCAGCGTCAGGCATTTTTACAGCTCTAACGTCAGTCACCAGAACACACTGGTCGTGGGGTTTTTTTTTAGGTTAAAAACACCTATGCGTTTATGAGGCCATAGAATAACATGGAGAGGCTACAAAAAAAATGCCTGACGCTCCTAAAAGCGGCTGTAAAAATGCCCTATATGCATGAGGCCTAAAGATGCATATCCAAAAGTCTCCTAACAATATCCAAACTCCCTGCAGCCACCACCAATTGTGGTAGAGGGTTCCACATCCTTATTGCCCTGACAGTGAAAAAACCCTTATGCAGTTTAAGGTTAAACCGCTTCTCCTCCAATCTCATTGTGTCCCCCCCGTGTGCTCTTACACTCCTTAAGACTGAATAGTTTTTTTTCCTATGCTGGGATCGCAATTGAGGTATTTGTAGATCGCTATCAAGTCCTCTCTCAAGCGTCGTTTCTCCAGCAAGAATAGATTTAGTGTTTGCAGTCGTTCCTCAATCTGTCATCTACTAGGACCCCCAAATCTTTCTCCATCCTTGATTCCCCCAGCGGTTCTCCCCTATGGAGCAGTTTGCATTTATGTTTTTTGCCCCTAAGTGCATCACTTTAGATTTTTCCACATTAAACCTCATTTGACATGTATTTGCCCACTCCATTATTTTGTTCAGGTCTTTCTGTAAAATCTCTATATCCTTATGTTAAGTTATTCCCTGCTTATTTTTGTGTCATCCGCAAAAACTGAGATTGAGCTATTTATCCCATCCTCTATATCATTTATGAATGAATTGAATATAATTGGTCCCAAGACAGAACCTTGGGGCCCCCCACTTACCACTCCAGACCAGTCTGAGTACAGGTTATTTATCACCACCTATTTGACACGCCCTTATGCATTAAGCGCTTATGGGAGACTGTATCGAATGCCTTTGCAAAATCCAGGTACACTAAGTCCACAGGCCTCCCCCTATCTAGATGGCAGCTCACTTCCTCGTAGAATTTTAGCAGATTGGTATGGCAGGAATGACCTTTGTAAACCCATGCTGATTATTACTAATGATATTTTTTTCCTCAGTACATTTTTGGATATAGTCATAGTTATCATCCCCTCCAATAATTTACCAATGATTGATGTTCGGCTGACTGGCCTATAGTTCCAGGGATTTGTCTCTGTCCTTTTTTTAATATTGGTACCAATAAAACCACTCCACTTTATAAAACACCAAAAGAAAAAAAAAAAAAAAACACCAGATACCACAATAACACCCAACCATGCCTCAAATCTGACAACATCCTAATCATCACTTCCCATTTGACTTCCCCTTTAAAACAAAGAGAAAACCAACACACACAGGGCATTGGCCAAGCTTCATTATAGCTTCAAAAAAGCACCACAAAAGCATCAAAAACAAATTAAAAATGCATGTTAAAACTTAGGCACTTCAATATGGCTTATTAACAATATGTGTAAACGAGGTCTAAAGATTATTGGCCAGGGGTTTCCGGTGCCGAAAGTTATCTCAGGTTTGTGGGCACCTTAACTCTTTGACTTTGATGTTGTCACGCAAGAGATTAAAATAATATTTTTTTACTAAATCGTATGTATTGCTACTATACCTAGACTGTATTGTTTGAGGTGCCAACTGGGTCCAGTGAGAAATAAAGAAACTTTACTAACTGCCAAAGAAGAACTGGAGATACTTAGCCACACTAGTGTACTTGTCCACAGTTTCTCCATAGCAACCAGCAAAACTCAAATATTTCTTATTAGGCAAAGCTGACATTTTAACAGCCTGTAAATGCATACAGAATCAAGACATATAATAAATACTATTTATAACGCTGATTCATTTCCTCCCTGCCTTGCACATCAGATTTGTCCTTAGCACGAAGTTTGGCTATAAAGAAACTTACTCATTGATTTCATTATGCTTTGATACTTTTTTTATGATGCTCCCTGACACACACACACTGAAGAGGGGATATTTATTATGTGTGTGTGATATATGCAGTGCATCCGGACAGTATTCACAGAGCTTCACTTTTTCCACATTTTGTTATGTTACAGCCTTAATCCAAAATGGATTAAATTCAGTATTTTCCTCAAAATTCTACAAACCATAATGACAACATAAAAGAAGTTTGTTTGAAATCTTTGCAAATGTATTTAAAAAAAAAGTATGTAAGTATTCACAGCCTTTGCTCAATACCTTGTTGAAGCACCTTTGGCACCAATTACAGCCCCAAGTATTTTTCAGTATGATGCTACAAGCTTGGCACACCTATTTTTGGGCAGTTTCTCCCATTCTTCTTTGCAGGCCCTCTCAAGCTCCATCAGGTTGAATGGGGAGCGTTGGTCCACAACCACTTTCAGATCTCTCCAAAGATGTTCAATTGGGTTCAAGTCTGGGCTCTGGCTGGGCCACTCTAGGACATTCACGGAATTGTCCTGCAGCTACTCCCTTGTTACCTTGACTGTGTGCTTAGGGTCGTTGTCCTGTTGGATGATGAACCTTCACCCCAGTCTGAGGTCCAGAACGCTCTGGAGCAGGTTTTCATCAAGGATGTCTCCGTACTTTGATGCATTCATCTTTCCCTCGATCCTGACTAGTCTCCCAGTTCCTGCTACTGAAAAACATCCCCACAGCATGATGCTGCCACCACCATGCTTCACTGTGGGGATGTATTGGCCAGGTGATGAGCGGTGCCTAGTTTCCTCCAGACATGACGCTTGCCATTCAGGCCAAATAGTTCAATCTTTGTTTCATCAGATCAGAGAATTTTATTTCTCATCTCAAGGATGATCAGTGGAAACTCAATTTTGAGTGTCATGGCAAAGTTTGTGAATACTTATGTGATTTTTGTTGTTTTTATTTTTTTTATTTTTTAATAAATTTGCAAAGATTTTAAACAAACGTCTTTCACATTGTCATTATGGGGTATTTTTTGTAGAATTTTGAGGAAAATAATGAATTTAATCCATTTTGGAATAAGGCTGTAACATAACAAAATGTGGAAAAAGTGAAGCGATGTGAATACTTTCAGGATGCACTGTATATACTGTATATATGCAGCAACCTGAGAAGTGGAAATGACAACAGTCCCTCAAACAAATATATGAAACAGTAGCAAATAGGATATATAATTGGTGAACAACTATATAAAAAGAAGCAATTAGAGTATACCGTTGGTAGTAAAATGGTCCAGAGAATGACCCCTAAACTCTATACTAGGGAGAGTCCTGCCTAACAGAAAATGTTACAATAACAATCTGTCAGTCTGAATTAAACACTTTTCCTGCTAGCCAGTATGCTGGGGCCCAGACCTGTTTTTTTGAGTGCAAAGGATAAGTTCCTTCTAATCTGGGTATAGGTGTATGTGCTTGCTTGTGTCCCAAGCAAACAATACTGTTACTTTTTAATAGGGTGCCGTAAGGTTTAGCCAGCGGCTTCTCACCAAATCCTGGAGCGACAACTTGTCTCCCTCTTTTCTCCTTCGGCGGCTCAGCAAAGTCAGCAGCAACATTCTCTTCAATGATTAGGTGGTAGCACTGGTCAGCAACAGTGGCTTTCTCTCCAGCAATAAGGCAACAGCACAGGTCACAGACATTAACGTTCTCCCCAACATCCAGGCGGCAGCACAGATCACAGAAAATGGCGTTCTTCCCAATAATCAGGCAGCAGCACTGGGTAACAACAGGGCCATTCTCATGTACCAGGAGATGCCTGTTACTCCGTCTTTTTGCATCCCTGATGTGATGGCGAACAGCTAACAGCCTGAAGCAGGTTTGTCTTCTACAGTGTCCTCACCACATCTATCTCAAGCCCAAGAATAGACTTTATTTTTCTTCTCCACAGAGCCCTGGTCATGCTGGTATGTGTAGTTGGATTGTCAATCTGTTTTACAGACTCAGTCTGTCTGGCAACGACATCTCCCACAAGTCATCGTTGCACTCAGCAGGCTCTGTTCTTCCCACAATCTGCAGCAGCTCAGTTTCCTCTTCATCTCTGTGATCCTTTGGGCAGGGGCTTTCCTCCAGCTTTCTCTGTGGCAGCATGTGGTTCTTGGATGGTCAGTTGTCTGTCTTTCGTTGTATATGTGAACCCTTACTTTGTAAAACAACCCATTCAGTTTAACCACTTGCGGACCTCGCACTGTAGTTTTACTGCCACAGTGCGGGTCGGCTGCGCAGAATCACGTATATATACGTGATTCTGCATTTCCGGGTGGGGCACCCACCTACCTAGCTCTGTTGTCACTGGCTACAGCAGATGCCAATCAGCAGTTCCTGCCCAATGATTTATGGCCAGAACCCGCCGATCTTCGGAGAAAGTGACAAGAGAGAGCTTTGTGTAAACAACACAGAGCTCTCTTCTGACAGGAGATGTGCCAGTCTTTGTTTCCCTGCAAAGCAGGGAATAAAAACTGGCATATTGCTTAGTAAAATCAGCACACATTACACATAGTAAACGTTGTTAGGCACACATTTAGCCCTTTGATTGCCCCAGATGTTAACCCCTTCCCAGCCAGTGTCATTAATACAGTGACAGTGCATATTATTAGCACTGATCACTGCATTAGTGGCACTGGAGATGTCAGTGGCAGTTAGCCAGTTCCCACAAAGTGTTAATTAGTGTCAAATTGCCTGCCATCCCGCTACAAGTCGCCGATCACCACCATTACTAGTATAAAAATAAAAAAAGAAATGAAAATGCCAGTATTCATCTTATAGTTTGTAGGTGCTATAACTTTCATGCAAACTAATTAATATACACTTATTTAGATTTTTTTTACCAAAGACATGTAGCAGAACACATTTCGGCCTAAATATATGAAGAAATTTGATTTTTAGAATTTTTTATTGGATATGCTTTATAACAGAACGTAGAAAATATATTTATTTTTTTCAAAATGCATGCTATATTTTCGTTTATAATGCAAAAAAATAAAAAAAAAGTTTTGATCAAATACAATCAAAAGAAAGCTCTATTTGTGGGGGGGGATGATATAAATTTTGCTTGCGTATAGCATTGCATGGCCGCGCAATCGTCAGTTATATTTTCGCAGTACCGAATAGCAAAAAATGGCCTGGTCATGAAGGCAAGACATGTGAATAGTTATTATAAAGACTTTTTTTTATAAGTGATCTCATGACCTTATCTTCTCAACTACATAATGGGCTTAGAGAGGTGAGAGGCTGACCATTGGAGGACAGGCAGGCTATGCTCCCAACACAACCAGAAAATTGACCACTAGGGATGGGCCAAACACCCCCCTGTTCGGTTCGCATCCAGAACATGCGAACAGACCGAAAGTTGCGTGAACATTCGAACACCGTTAAAGGGTATGGGACACGAACGTGAGAAATCAAAAGTGCGGATTTTAAAGGCTAATATGCAAGTTATTGTCCTAAAAAAGGTTTATGGACCCGGGTCCTGCCCCAGGGGACATGTATTAATGCAAAAGAAAGTTTTAAAAACGGCCGTTTTTCCGGGAGCTGTGATTTTAATGATGCTTAAAGTGAAAAAAAAAGAAAGTAAAATATTCCTTTAAATATCGTACCTTGGTGTGTCTATAGTATGCCTGTAAAGTGGCGCGTGTTTCTCGTGCTTAGAACAGTCCCTGCACAAAATGACATTTTTAAAGGAACAAAAGTAATTTAAAACTGCTTGCAGCTTTAATGTAATGTTGGGTCCCGGCAATATGAATGAAAATCAGTGAGACAAACGGCATGGGTAACCCCCCAGCCCATTACCAGGCCCTTTGGGTCTTGTATGGATATTAAGGGGAACCCCGCACCCAAATTAAAAAAAGAAAAGGCGTTGGGCCCCCAGGCCCTATATACTCTGAACAGCAGTATACAGGCAGTGCAAACAAGACAGAGACTGTAGGTTTGTTCTTAAGTAGAATCTGTTTGTAATTTGGAGCAGGTACATTTTGTAAGTGTAGCTCCAGCCAAAAAATCTATTTTAAAGCTTTTTGGAAAACATAGGGAAGGGTTATCATCAACCCTGTAACATTTGTTTTGCTGTCTGTGCACCTCTTCAGAAGATTTCACCTCACTTTCTGTCCCAATGACAATTGGATTTTGAAAATTTGGGTCTTTTAAGGGAAACAAGGATTGGTGATAAATCAATGGAGGAGACACCTTTTTCCCATATTAACTCTTAATAGGGGTAGATTTCCTCTCACTTCCTGTTGTCTCTCTCCGTTTGTAAGTAGGAGTCGTTTGTAAGTCGGATGTTTGAAAGTAGGGGCCTGCCCTATATACTCTGCAGAAAATTGGGCCTTAGGTGTTGGTGGTACCAGAACACTGTAAGCCCTCACAGTTACTCTTGCTAGGCGCTGGAACGGACCCTGCTGTGAAATATTATATCAAGAATTGTAATTACATGCCTCTGTTGAACAGGGTCAGAAAAATTGGGCCTTTGGTGGTGGTGTGGTGGTGTTGCCACAACACTGTAAGCCCTCACAGTTACTCTTGGTGGGCGCTGGAACGAGCCCTGCTGTGAAATATTAGATTTAAAAATTGTAATTACGTGCCCCTGTTAAACAGGAGCAGAAAGATTGGGCTTTAGGCACTGGTGCTGGTGCCACAACACTGCAATCCTTCACAGATACTCTAGTTGAGTGCAGGAACGAGCCCTGCTGCAAAATATTACAGCAAAAATTGTAAGCCCTCACGGTTACTCTTGGCGGTGCAACGGGCCCTGCTGTGAAATATTATATCAAGAATGGTAATTACATGCCCCTGTTGAACAGTGTCAGAAAAATTGGGCTTTAGGCACTGGTGCTGGTGCCCAGAACCAAAAATGTTCTTAGAAGCTATCAACACGAACATTTGGGAGGAATAGGATAGTCACTCGGCATAACAGGATAGTCAGTCAGCATCAGCATAGGCAGTCTTCAAGGGATCTCACATTCATAAAAAAATTAATCAGTTACATCAGCATCAGGTGCTTGGTAGCTGGTGATCCAAGACTGATTCATTTTTATGAAGGTGAGCTGATCAACCGAGTCGGTGGACAGGCGCACTCTGTGATTGGTTACAAAGCCTCCAGCGGCACTGAATGTGCATTCCGAAAGAACGCTGGATGCAGAACAGGCCAGTAGCTCAATTGCAAACTGTGCAAGCTCTGGCCAGTGATCCATCCTCAAAACCCAGTAACCCAGTGGATTTTCGGTTGGAAAGGTCTCCAAGTCTGATCTTGCCCCTAGGTATTCCTGCACCATGTACAACAGACGCTGGCGATGGTTGCTGGAACTGATCATACCTTGGGGCGGCGAAATAAAAAATTGTCTGAACGCATCAGTCAGACGGAATGGCCTAGTCAGGTATAGGCTTGGCTAGACTATATATATATATATACACATATATACAAGCTTGTATATATATTTATTAAATGTACTGCAGCTCAGTGAGTCACCTGCCTCACTGAAAGTGTCTTTGAACACGCACTCAGGCAATGGCCTAGTCAGGTATAGGCTTGGCTAGACTATACACATACAAGCCTGTATATATATTTATTAAATGAACTGCAGCTCAGTGAGTCACCTGCCTGGCTGAAAGTGTCTTTGAACACGCACTCAGGCAATAGCCTAATCAGGTATAGGCTTGTCTAGACTATACACATACAAGCCTGTATATATATTTATTAAATGAACTGCAGCTCAGTGAGTCACCTGCCTCACTGAAAGTGTCTTTGAACACGCACTCAGGCAATGGCCTAGTCAGGTATAGGCTTGGCTAGACTATACACATACAAGCCTGTATATATATTTATTAAATGAACTGCAGCTCAGTGAGTCACCTGCCTGGCTGAAAGTGTCTTTGAGCACGCACTCAGGCAATGGTCTAGTCAGGTATAGGCTTAGCTAGACTATATATATATTACAAGCCTGTATATATATATATATATATATTTATATAAAAAATGAACTGCAGCTCAGTGAGTCACCTGCCTGGCTGAAAGTGTCTTTGAACATGCAGTCAGGCAATGGCCTAGTCAGGTATAGGCTTGGCTAAACTATATATATACAAACCTGTATATATATATTAAATGCACTGCAGCTCAGTGAGTCACCTGCCTGGCTGAAGTATATTAGTAACAATACACCAGGAATGGTCTGCAGTGAGATGAAGCTAAACTGTATACATTGTGTATATATATATATATATATATATATATATATATATACACACATATACATATATATACAAAACCGGGATGCATATATATAATAAATACACTGCAGCTATCTATCTAACTGTCTCAATGCCTGCCTGAAGTATATTAGCAACAGAACACCAGGAATTGCCTGCCTGCTCAAACTAAATGAAATGACACTCTCTCTGTCTCTCTCTGAACAAACGCCACCAACACACTACACGAGGCCGACGTGTGGGCGGCCTTATATAGTGTGGGGCGTGTACTTAACCCCCTGAGCCATAATTGGCCACAGGCACCCTGCCTGTGGCCAATTATGGCTCTCTTCGCTTACAGAGCTGTGATTGGCCAAAGCATGCGGGTCATAGAGCATACTTGGCCAATCATCAGCCAGCAATGCACTGCGATGACGCAGTTAATTATGGGCCGTGACACGCTGCTCGAATTTGGCGCGAACGGCCCATAATGTTCGAAATTCGGCGAACAAGCGAACGGCTAAGATGGATGAGATTAGCCTGGTCACTTTGAAATATGAAAGCAGAGGGAATGGCAGGAACACCAGGTATTTCACCAAGGGAGCAATATAAAAAGAACATGTTATTTTTTATCACAAGTACATGGTACAACAGGCAGATATCAGGAATAAGAAATGTTGGAGTAACATATTTTTTAACAGCTTGAGAAGAGGAGAGTTAGTGCAGGCCAACATCAGTGATAGTAGCCCAGTTCCTGCTCACAGACAGAGTACAGTAGCTCTGTGGACCAGGGGGCTACATTTATTTTTATAGGGTCCCAATACTTAGTTGTACAGTACCATGCAAAAGTCTTGTGCAGGTGTGAAAAAATGTAAATTAACCACTTGCCGACCGCTGTAAGCCGATATAAGTCGGCACAATTGCAGCAGGGGGCAAATGGGCATACCTGTACGTCCCCTTTAACCACTTGCTTACTGGGCACCTAAACCCCCCTCCTGCCCAGACCAATTTTCAGCTTTTAGCGCTGTCACACTTTAAATGACAATTGCGCGGTCATACAACACTGTACCCAAATGAAATTTATATCAATTTTTTCCCACAAATAGAGCTTTCTTTTGGTGGTATTTAAACACCTCTTAAAAACCGTTTTATATTTTGTCAATAAATTTTGCAAACAGGTAATTTTTCTCCTTCATTGATGTACGCTGATTAGGCTACACTGATGGGCACTGATAGGCTGCAGTAATGGGCACTGATAGGCTGCACTGATGGCCACTGAAAAGGTGACACTGATGGTCACTGATAAAGCAGCACTGATGGGCACTAATAGGTGGCACTGGTGGGCACTATTAGGCAGCACTGGTGGGCACTGATAGGTGGCACTGGTGGGCACTGGGAGGTGGCACTGATGGGTAGCACTGATGGGCGGCACTGAAGGGCATTAATAGGTGGCACTGAAGGGCACTAATAGGTGGCATTGATAGGTGGCACTGATAGCTGGCACTGATAGCTGGCACCGATGGGTGGCAGTGATGGGCACTGTTGGGTGGCAGTGATGGGCACTGATCGGCACTGGTAGGTGACACTGATAGGCAGCACTGCTAGATGGCACTGATGAGGCACTGATTGGCACCACTGGTGGGCATTGATAGGTGGCAGTTTTGGGCACTGATAGGGGGCACTGATTGCTGGCACTTACATACTGTGGGCACTGATTTGTGGCACTGTGGGCACTGATTTGTGGCACTGGCAGGTGGCACTGGCAGGCGGTACTGGTGGGCACATAACAGGCTCTTCCTCTTCAGGACCGATGTCCCTTCAAACAGAAGCCGGTGATCTTTTTTTTCTCCTCATGCTGTCAGTGTGAGAAGAAAAAAAACAATTACCGATCTTCTGTTTACATCATGTGATCAGCTGTCATTGGCTGACAGCTGATCACGTGGTAAGGGGCTGGAATCCGGGTACAGCGTGACTGTGCCCGCGGGACCCGTGGACTCGATGTCCACCGGTGTCCCGGCAAACGAGTCACGGAGCCACAGAACGGAGAGATTCCTATGTAAACAAAGCATTTCCCCGGTCTGCCTTGTGACATGACAGAGATCACTGCTCCCTGTTATCAGGAGCAGTGATCGCTGTCATGTGAGTGGAAGCCCATCCCCCCCACAGTTAGAATCACTCCCTAGGACACACTTAACCCCTTGATCGCCCCCTAGTGTTTAACCCCTTCCCTGCAAGTGTCATTTACACAGTAATCAGTGCATTTTTATAGCACTGATTGCTGTATAAATGACAATGGTCCCAAAATAGTGTCAAAAGTGTCCGATGTGTCCGCCATAATGACGCAGTCACGATAAAAATCGTAGATTTCTGCCATTACTAATAAAAAAAAGTTAATAATAAAAATGCCATAAAACTATCCCCTAATTTGTATAAGCTATAACTTTTGCGCAAACCAATCAATATACGCTTATTGCGATTTTTTTACCAAAAACATGTAGAATACATATTGGCCTAAACTGAGGAAAAAAACATTTTTTATATATATTTTTGGGGGATGTTTATTATAGCAAAAAGTTGTCAGTTAAAGCGACGCAGTGGCGAATCGGAAAAAATGCTCTGGTCAGGAAGGGGGTAAAATCTTCCGGAGCTGAAGCGGTTAAAGGGGTTGTAAACCTTTGTGTTTTTTCACCTTAATGCATCCTATGCATTAAGGTAAAAAAACACCTGGCAGTGACCGGCCCTCCATTTACTAACCTGAGCCCTGGAACTTGACCCGGTGGGAACGCGCTGTCTCTCTGCAGGGGGTTCTCTGCTCTTGATTGGATAGATTGATAGCAGAGCAGCCATTGGCTCCCGCTGCTGTCAATCAAATCCAATGATGCAGGCACCGGGGGCAGGGCCAAGTCATACATTCGGCGGCTATGGATGCGGAATGCTGGACTCGAGAGCGCGCCCGCAAGGTAACCCCCTCAGGGGAGCGCTTCTCCTAGGGGGTTATCTGATGTGGGGAGGAGCCGTAAGAGCCACAGGGGGACCCCAGAAGAGGATGTTCGGGGCCACTCTGTGAAAAACGAGCTACACAGTGGAGGTAAGTATAATATGTTTGTTATTTTAAAAGAAAAAAAAAAACGAACCCTTACAATCACTTTGAGAATGCTTTCAGAAATAGAAGTGTTAAAGCAGTAGCAAATATTTATTATATTGCAGCTTACCGATTCTTAGTTGTGAGTTGTATTAGTTTCCTTATCTTTAGGCTTTCCTTTCTTCTATTTTCATAAGGTAAACCAGCCAGAAAGTCTGCTGTTTTTCAAAAGCACAAGCTCTCCAGTAGAAATGCATCAGTTTATATGGATTAGACAAACCACTTAACACTGGCAGGGGTGATTAAAATGATCATCTTTTATTTATTCATGTAAAATTTTTATCCCAAAAGGAAAATAGGGAAAAAAGCCTGAAAAAGAAAATTGATGCAGCCACCACACCTAATGGTTAAATACCGCTTTAATAGTTTATTTTTATCAATTACCAAAATGGAAAGTAAATGGTAGGCTGTACCAAACCTTTTGGAGAACTAAGCACAGATTTCCTGTTGATGTAGGCTGCCTCAAATCCTTCTGTCTCTTCATGTAATCCCAGACAGACTCGAAGATGTATCTTATGTCACTATGTTTGATAATGTATCCTTTTGACTTTTCTTAATGAATAATAAAAAATATTTGTAAAGTAAAAAAAAAAAAATTGGTAATACTGCAAATACAAAAAACAAAACACCAAATACAGTCCTTACAGTATTCAACCTTGTGCCATGCCATGAATGCAATGACACAAAGTCAACAACATGCCAAATAGATGTGTTTTATGTATTTATTTTGAATACAGTGTCATATACAATAAGGCTTAAAGAGAAGGTTGTAATAAAAAAAAATAACAAACATGTTATACTTACCTGCTCTATGCATGTTTTTCACAGAGCAGCCCTGATCCTCATCTTTTTGTGGTCACCGCTGGAGGTCCTGACTCCTCCCTTCTGCCGGGGGCACCCAATAGCAAGCACCTTACTATGGGGGCATTCGAGCAGGCTTGCTCCCAAGCCGCGCCCCTGTGAATGGACATTGTCAGCCCCGCCCCCTGCTCTCTCCTTATTGGCGCAATGGCTGTGATTGAGACCGCGGTTGTGTGAGCCAATGAGAAGAGGGAAAGTCTCTGCTCTCATGCACATCGCTGAATCGAGATGGGGTATGGGGGGGGGCGATAGCTGCACACAGAAGGTATGTATTTAGGTAAAAAAACTTCTGTTCCTTTCTCAGCACAACATAGTGACCAGGGTTCCTTTTCTTCATCAGGGCAACAACTTCATTTACCCTGCAGTGAATTCGCTGCCATACTATAACCTGTGCAGTTGCATCAATTTGCAAGCTGAAGAGGGTTATTAGCATTCTCACCACTGATAACCATCCTCAGTGTCAATCAAACTCAATGAAGTCCATATCTTTCAAAGGAGCACCCTCTATCTGGAGGAAGTGACGTGGGGTGTTCTCTTGGATCCCAGCTTCAGTGGAGAGAAGACTCTGTCTGCCCCTGTGATTACATCAGAAGAGGATTTTCTCACTCCAAGGTAAAGTTAAAACAAGTGGGGCATGCCTATGGGGGGGGGGGGGGGGTAGGACGTTAAAATACAAAACATTATCTGGCCAGTTATGACTTTATTAAATGAGCTATCTAGGAAAGGCAGTTCTGTAGCTAATTATAAAATGACAATAATGGCAGCGATTTTTTCTGAGTAGCAATGTGGAAGAAGTAGGCTCAGCAACAACACAGGTAGAATGGATTTTTAGTTTAGGAGGAGATCAGGAGCCTGAGCATCCAACTCCCATAATAAGATCTGGAAATATTAGCAAGGCAATGTTTCTGTGCAGGTTGATGTTTTCAGAAAGCTCAGTGTGTGTGTTAGAAGACTGAGGAGTTGTCAAATGTGTTAACCCTAACCGCCAGAACCTTACCATACTGAAGCCATTATAAATGGGTCACACATAATAGATACCATCAAAGAAGCTGTGATATACACCCATGAAGTTTATGCACTTTGATTATACATATGTAAAATTTATACTTTTTTGTTGTTTTATACCTCAGTAGTTTGAGCTTCCTGTCATCTCCCCTCAACGGCTTAAGTTCCTGTTTAAACCAGCCACAACCCAATACACTTATATACCTTCCTCTTTGTTTCAGCTACATATATACAGTTAATTGTGAAAAAGATAGGTAGAAAAAGTTGCAGTGTTTGTACTCAGTTTGCACCCTAGTAGCACAGTATGTTGTCCACTGGATTCATGCATTACCACAGTACTATGTCTAAATCAGCTACCTTACCTCTGCACTTGATACCTTTTGCAACATTTTCCAAGCAACTGCCTAACTTATTTTGATCTAAAGATAATTGTGTAATTTCCACATTTCGAGTGGTGCTCATGCTGTGTACCAGGTGCAATAAAACAAACAGATGACTACCTCGATATGGCACCATTCATGTTAAAAGTGGCTTATTTTAAAGAATACTTGTAAACTGCAGTGAAGGAAGAGGCAGGGGAGATTTACCCTTAACACTGAATCAAGGTTTACTCTATTTTGGGACATTTCCATTAAGTGTCCATTCATATCATTACACTGAATAAGCATACACCCATTAATGTACAGTATGTTATGCCATGTGTTAGCACAGGTTGCATTAAGGCAACTCATTCATTTGATGACACATGAGTGCAAGTTAGTGTATGTAGCACATTTGACAGTGCAACCCAACACATATTAATTGCCACGTGTCAGGCTGCTCTGCAGTACACTTCAATTTGCAAGACCCTTTGGGGTGCTATCCAGCATGAATTGCACTAACGTGTGACGTGTTGAGAAACACATCTGTTGCTGCAGTATTATGATGTGAATGGACCATGTAGCCCTCTGTACCTCCACACTCTTTCCCTGTTACAGTGACCATGCAATACAGTAAGGGGTTAAAACCTAAGTTTAGTCAAAATTTAAAGAAAAACCATCACAAGGGACATTACTTATCATCAGTGCGATCAGAGGCATAACTAGAACCCTCAGGGCCCCGATGTTAGAAACCATGAAACGCCCCCCTGACCCCTCCCTTCCATCTTCCAGTTCTGGGAGGGTCCATGGACATCCTCCTAGAATCCTGTCCCCCACATGCCCCCTGGTGCATGCATCCAACGCACCTATCAGTGCCCATCAGTGCTGCCCATCAGTACAGGCTATCATTGCCGCCTATCAGTACCTTCTCAGCAGGACTCTGAGTTGAGAGCGTCACTCTCGTACAGCCCAGAGCCTGCACCAACAGTTCCCCCTCTCTCGCACAGATATTAGAGGAGAGAGCCATTCTGCTACTTCTCCTCTCGCCCCTCTCCTCCTGTGTGTGCAGGAAGCCCAGCAGCTGAATGATCAAAGCTCAGAGCCCTACGGACAGCAATCCCGCTAGGGCCCCCGACAGTGCCGGAACGCCAGGGCCTGGTCGCAAGTGTGACCGCTGCGACCCTGGTAGTTCCACCACTGAGTGTGGTGTATCCTTTGTGCTGTTGGCTCCTGCTTTTATTGAAGTCTTCTGTCCTTCTCTAGCCCTGCCACAATAATCTTCCGATGTGTCAGGGCTTAATAAAGCTGAGGGACCTGTCGTATACACTCATCAAGAGTGCTGCCTATATCCACTCTTTTCATCCACTTCCTCCATTCATATAAGCTGTATTATGAGTGAAAAGAAATCCATGTATGAAGGATGGGCAGATGAATGAAAGGACTTTTTTTTAGGAAAAAAAAGCCTCTTCTTTTAGGACTCAATAAAGAGGAAAATCCTACGAGCTACAATGAACCTGATGCTAAGTAAAAACACTTCTCAGTTACGTGCGTTAAACACGTCTATTACATTCTTTTTAGGACTCGTTCTCACCAACCACTGCATTGCAACGCAGCAGCAGGTGTGCAGTGTGGTCTAGTCAGACCCGCGCAGTGTTGATGCACTGATACCAGGACATAGGAACTTTTTGGAAATGTCATACATTGACATTTCATAGAGTTCTATTGGCCAGCATGTGGTGACCCACGCTGTGCTAGAAAAAGGTATTGCACACGGTAGTTTTTTCAGCGCACATCGTCCACACACCTGCTCAATGCCACTGTATAAGAGGCATTTGCCTTGTCTTGCAGTGGGGGTGCAATGGGACAGCACTGGAATAGCCACCCAACAGTCCCATCGCACCTGATGTGAATGGACTCTTAACCACTTCAGCCCCGGAATGATTTACCCCCTTCCTGACCAGAGCACTTTTTACAATTCGGCACTGTGTCGCTTTAACTGCTAATTGCGCGGTAATGCAATGCTCTACCCAAACGAAATTTGCGTCCTTTTCTTCCCACAAATAGAGCTTTCTTTTGATGGTATTTGATCACCTCTGCCGTTTTTATTTTTTGCGCTGTAAACGGAAAAAGACTGAAAATTTTGAAAAAAAATGATATTTTCTACTTTTTGTTATAAAAAAAATCCAATAAACTAAATTTTAGTCATACATTTAGGCCAAAATGTATTCGGCCACATGTCTTTGGTAAAAAAAATGTCAATAAGCGTATATTTATTGGTTTGCGCAAAAGTTATAGCGTCTACAAACTAGGGTACATTTTCTGGAATTTACACAGCTTTTAGTTTATGACTGCCTATATCATTTCTTGAGGTGCTAAAATGGCAGGGCAGTACAAAACCCCCCAAATGACCCCATTTTGGAAAGTAGACGCCCCAAGGAAATTGCTGAGAGGCATGTTGAGCCCATTGAATATTTTTTTTTTTGTCCCAAGTGATTGAATAATGACAAAAAAAAAAAAATTTACAAAAAGTTGTCACTAAATGATATATTGCTCACACAGGCCATGGGCATATGTGGAATTGCACCCCAAAATACATTCAGCTGCTTCTCCTGAGTACGGGGATACCACATGTGTGGCACTTTTTGGGAGCCTAGCCGCGTACGGGGCCCCGAAAACCCAGCACCACCTTCAGGATTTCTAAGGGCATACATTTTTGATTTTACTCCTCACTACCTATCACAGTTTTGAAGGCCATAAAATGCCAAGATGGCACAAACCCCCCCCCAAATGACCCCATTTTGGAAAGTAGACACCCCAAGCTATTTGCAGAGAGGCATGGTGAGTATTTTGCAGCTCTCATTTGTTTTTGAAAATGAAGAAAGACCAGAAAAAAATTTTTTTTTTTCTTTTTTCAATTTTCAAAACTTTGTGACAAAAAGTGAGGTCTGCAAAATACTCACTATACTTCTCAGCAAATAGCTTGGGGTGTCTACTTTCCAAAATGGGGTAATTTGGGGGGGGGGTTTGTGCCACCTGGGCATTCCATGGCCTCCGAAACTGTGATAGGCAGTGAAGAGTGAAATCAAAAATTTACGGCCTTAGAAAGCCTGAAGGCGGTGCTTGGTTTTTGGGGTCCCGTGCGCGGCTAGGCTCCCAAAAAGTCCCACACATGTGGTATCCCCGTACTCAGGAGAAGCAACAGAATTTATTTTGGGGTGTAATTTCACATATTCCCATGGCATGTTTGAGCAATATAACATATAGTGACAACTTTGTGCAAAAAAAAAAAAAACAATTTGTCTCTTTCCCGCAACTTGTGTCACAATATAAAATATTCCATGGACTCGACATGCCTCTCAGCAAATAGCTTGGGGTGTCTACATTCCAAAATGGGGTCATTTGGGGGGGGTTTGAACTGTCCTGGCATTTTATGCACAACATTTAGAAGCTTATGTCACACATCACCCACTCTTCTAACCACTTGAAGACAAAGCCCTTTCTAACACTTTTTGATTACATGAAAAAATTATTTTTTTTTGCAAGAAAATTACTTTGAACCCCCAAACATTATATATTATTTTAAAGCAAATGCCCTACAGATTAAAATGGTGGGTGTTTCATTTTTTTTTTTTCACACAGTATTTGCGCAGCGATTTTCAAACGCATTTTTTGTGGAAAAAACACACTTTTTTAAATTTTAATGCACTAAAACACACTATATTGCCCAAATGTTTGATGAAATAAAAAAGATGATCTTAGGCCGAGTACATGGATACCAAACATGACATGCTTTAAAATTGCGCACAAACGTGCAGTGGCAACAAAATTAATACATTTTTAAAAGCCTTTAAAAGCCTTTACAGGTTACCACTTTAGATTTACAGAGGAGGTCTACTGCTAAAATTACTGCCCTCGATCTGACCTTCGCGGTGATACCTCACATGCATGGTGCAATTGCTGTTTACATTTGACGCCAGACCGCCGCTTGCGTTCGCCTTAGTGCGAGAGCAGGGGGGACAGGGGTGCTTTTTATTTATTTTTATTTTTTTCTTTATTATTTTTTTGCTTTTTTATCTTATTTTTAAACTGTTCCTTTCATTTTTTTTTTTTAAACATTTTTATTGTTATCTCAGGGAATGTAAATATCCCCTATGATAGCAATAGGTAGTGACAGGTACTCTTTTTTGAAAAAATTGGGGTCTATTAGACCCTAGATCTCTCCTCTGCCCTCAAAGCATCTGACCACACCAAGTTCGGTGTGATAAAATGCTTCCCCAATTTCCCAATGGCGCTATTTACATCCGGCAAAATCTAAGTCATAAAATGCTCGTAGCTTCCGGTTTCTTAGGCCATAGAGATGTTTGGAGCCACTCTGGTCTCTGATCAGCTCTATGGTCAGCTGGCTGAATCACCGGCTGCATTCTCAGGTTCCCTGTTGAGACAGGAGAGCCAGAGAAAAACACGGAAGACGGTGGGGGGGGGCATTCCCTCCCACTGCTTGTAAAAGCAGTCTAGAGGCTAATTAGCAGCTAGGATTGCTTTTACATGAAAGCCGACCACTGGCTAAAAAGAATGATACCAAGATGATACCTAAACCTGCAGGCATCATTCTGGTATAACCACTCAAAGTCGTGAATGGCGTACCTGAAGACAAAAAAATGGTTAACAATAAAGCACAGTAAACGGTAAAGTATAAAAAATTGCATACCTGAAAAGCAAACATGATAAAACATAATAACAATAAAACATTGCAGAATAGAATACAGTAAAAAAGAGCAGAACAATAGAGACAGAATAGAGAGAGAGAGAACAATAAAACGACAACTATTTTTTTTTATTTTTGTTTGTTTTTTTTTTTTTTTACACTTTTTTTTTGTAACTGTAACTTTTATAACTGTAACCGGTTCCAGGTTCGGGTCTGTCAAAATGCGATGGCATCTTGGGAGACCCTGTGAAAGTGTGCCTAGTCTGTGCAATGCTGTACCCTACGCTAATACTCAACTAGTGAATGGTAGCGTTCAAAACATTCACCAATGCAAAGACCAGGATTGTCAGGACAGGAGGGACAATAATAGTGGGCGTCACGTCTATATCCGCGCTTGCTGCAGACACGACATCTTTTTGGGGGGGGTTCGTTGGGTAGGGGTACTCGGAAAGATATATAAATGCCTCTCATGCAGCCGACTGCATTTGGTTGGGGATGTGAATGGGGGAAGTACGGGCGCTGCAGAAGCGGTGGGTTCCCAATTAGGATTGGCGAATGCAGCAGGAAGGGCACTATGGGCACGACGGGCCTGTGTTTGTCTTTTTGGTGGCAGCGGGACACTACTTGTGCTTGCTACCTCACCAGCTTGAACTGCACTTATGGGACTCGCCACGTCACCAAGTGTTACTGCAGTGCTGGTTTGACTACGACCGGGGTGTACTACGCTGCTGGTGCTTGCCAGTTCACCAAAACGCTACAAAAAAAAGTGACAGTGATCGATCGATACTGCACTTGGGTGGGCTGGGCCGGGCGGAGAGGCAAAACGCAGGTGCTAGCAGGTATCTGGGCTGATCCCGCTAACACTGCGTTTTTGGGAACCCTAAACTGCTGGGGACGCTAGTATAGATCTGATCGGATCAGATATTGATGCGTTCAGATACTATACCACTAAGGGAGGTGTACGGTGCGTGTACGGTGCGTGCGTGGGTGTTCGCGGTACTGGCGCTAATCTGACGCTGCCTAGGGCAACGCATATCACCGCCGGGCGATCAGGGGGCTAAACCTTTATTCGGTAATAAACGGCGGGTGCCCTGACACTATAAAAAATAAACGAACTAACCAGCGTCACCCTTAACGGTTATACGGTGATCAGTGGTGAAAGGGTTAACTAGGGGGCAATCAAGGGGTTAAAACATTTATTAGGTAGTATATGGGGGTCCCTGTCGCTATAAAACACTGACGGTTTGACAGCTCATGCAACATTACTGTTCAAGTTTATACCCCCGGCAGCTGCTGGGAGACTGCACCCACATATTTGATCCAGTCTCCAGCAAGAGAATAAATGTGTGTCATCTAACTGCTGAACTGCAGATGCTGTTCCACGCACGTTTCCCCATTACAGGCGTGTTTGCCTCCGTTCTGAGTTGGGATCCTAAGCCTCCCCAAAGTTGGAACTGGGGTTGGCGGGGTGGGGGGGGACTGTTTTGTTATAACTTGTTTTTTTACTGTTTTTTCACAAGCAATGTACTCATATATCAGTGATAAAGTGTCCTTCGCGCTAATTGGATGATGTAATGTGAAACAAAAACTCATATATATTAAATTATATATATAAAAAAATATTTTGCAGCAAAATCTGAGTGTTCATAGCAACACTAAATGGTGATAAATAGAGAGAATGATTTTGCGCTATATTTAAGTGAATAAAGGTGAAATTAGTAACTTTGAATAATGTGCATCCAGTGTGCAAGGCATACAAGAAGGGAAAAAGAAGGGGGGAAAGAAAAGAGGCCTCCACTAGTGTAATAAAGTTTAAACAACAGGGGAATGTTTATTAAGTGTCTAAGATAGGACTCTTACATTGTGACAGATAAAAAAGGCAAAGTAGGTAAAAATGACAATCTGGCGTTCTCAGCGCCCTCTCACTTGTATTCCTGATGTGCGTATCGCTCCGGCCACTCCCTACGTGTTACGACACAGTCACGTGTCTTCATCTGGGGAATCTGTTTGTGTCACATCATTTAGTACACTATTATTTAGAGGTTTGTATGCCTTGCACACTGGATGCACATTATTCAAAGTTACTAATTTCACCTTTATTCACTTAAATATAGCGCAAAATCATTCTCTCTATTTATCACAATGTACTCATATATGTCATTAGATACCCCAGAGTGCCATTTCCTGATCTGTGCAGTGGTCCGGACTCTGCATCTGGCTCTGAAAGATAGACTCTGGTTTAAGGATGTGATACTAGACACATATGACCAAATGTAATATAATATCATGGAACACCAGGGGTTTGAACTCCTCTGTGAAGAGGTAGCTGGTGTTCCAATTTCTTAAATCATATTGTCCCCAGATTTGCATACTGCAGGAGACTCACCTGACGGGTGGTAAACTTTTGAATCTTAGGAGGCCCTGGGTGGGACATCAATACCACTCCACATATACTAATCATCTGGGGATGAAGACACGTGACTGTGTCGTAACGCGTAGGGAGTGGCCGGAGCGATACACACATCAGGAATACAAGTGAGAGGGCGCTGAGAACGCCAGATTGTCATTTTTACCTACTTTGCCTTTTTTATCTGTCACAATGTAAGAGTCCTATCTTAGACACTTAATAAACATTCCCCTGTTGTTTAAACTTTATCACACTAGTGGAGGCCTCTTTTCTTTCCCCCCTTCTTTTTCCCCTACCACCAGGGTGGCAATATCGAAGTGTATATAGGAGCTATCGATGGAGGAATTTAAGGGAGAGATCCATGGACTTCACTGACAGAACCCACCAGAAATTACAACAACCTATCTTCAATCCCTAATCAAATTGGAAAAATTCTGTGAGCCACAATGATCCTATGCCTTGCTTGTGCTACCTCCAGCTGCATGCGCTAATCACGCTTCATATAACGTGCATAGGATAAATTTATAAAGTTATACGCCGCGCTTGGGTGACCCCAAAAACAAAATTAATAATAACCAACTCTGTGCTTACTAGTGCGATAATATTAAATACAAATAATATGAATGTTGAATAAATAAACAAGGTGTGAAAAAACAAGTGCTTGTTACACCATAAATTAGTGCTTATTAGTGCTTTTTACACCATACATAGTGTCTTAATCAACATAAAAAGTGCTTAGTGCTCAATACACAGTAACCTGCTTTTCTTAAATGAAAAAATTAATAAATAATAAAAAAATAAAAAAAAAAAGTTCTCTTTGGCACTCTAAATAGTGTGTGCAAATAATATCCCCCTGATGATGACACGTGATCCCTGTGTCGAAGACGTGTAGAGGAGGGGCCAGGACGGAGAGACTGACACGGACTTTACACCAGCACTGTCTCAGCACAGCATACCGCACCAAACTTCCACTGATTTTGCATAGAAAGCCGTTATAGTATGGTGCACTGACGCACCAGTGCCATGTGAGTACCCCGGTGTGGGGAGCGTTTTCTTTTAATAAAAGTATTTTGACTATATTACACTATATAGTTTCCTTTTCATTCTATGTATGGACCCACATTGTTTCCAGCTGGAGGAGTGGAGCAGACACTGAGACTGAGCCCAGGGGTGGCTCCAAAGCAATTTTGGACTCAGGGTAGAAGCTGAGTCACACGCTCTGAGGTGAGCACATTAGCTTAAGGGGGTCACGAAGGAGCACAGAAGCATGTTTTGCAGCACTCAGGATATCTTCGGCATGATGTTGGATTGTTGTCACAGCTGAACACCACCTGCACGCATTGTTTTATTATCACTGCTGGACATTATTTGCACACACTATTTAGAGTGCCAAAGAGAACTTTTTTTTTTTAATTATTTATTATTTATTAATTTTTTCATTTAAGAGAAGCAGGTTACTGTGTATTGAGCACTAAGCACTTTTTATGTTGATTAACACTATGTATGGTGTAAAAAGCACTAATAAGCACTAATTTATGGTGTAACAAGCACTTGTTTTTTCACACCTTTTTTATTTATTCAACATTCATATTATTTGTATTTAATATTATTGCACTAGTAAGCACAGAGTTGGTTATTATTAATTTTGTTTTTGGGGTCACCCAAGCGTAGCGCATAACTTGTAAATGTATCTTCAATCCCTAATGCTAATATACATCAGTTTGAAGGTGAGAGTTCTGTGAGACCACACTCAGAAGACATTACATGGAGACTTAATGGGTAATTTTACCACATTTTAACATCAGCCAGTTACTGATTAGAGGATCTTTTATCTTCCAAATCCCACATATAAGAGACTCTCTATTACTATTGATTGTTCTCCATGGACTGAACCACGTTCATTATTCCAACTGTGCACTTTATTTATTTATTTATTTATTTCATTAAATAAGTGTGGAGGTGGCACTACCCTTCTCGACGGGCCTACACATGTCACTCAGCCTCACACAAGACCTTCTCACGCATAGACCTTGTCTATGCTGGGGGGGGTCTGTCCTTTCCAGAGTTCGGGACATCTCTATTCTCCCCCGAGGCATATCTGACCACGTTCTGCTTGCCCTGAAGCTGTGCATTTCCACTGCACTGGGGGATAGTTTGTGGAAACCGTCCAGGTTTTGGTTGTTGGACTCGAGGATCTCTGAGCCATATAGATCCGAGGCGATACATTATTGGCGGGACCTAGACCACTCTGTAACCTTGACCACATCCTGGGACGCATTCAAGGCCCTCACTATGGGCAATCTGCAATCACACATTTGTGGGATCCGTAGGAATCTGAGGGAAGACACCCTGAGAGCTGAGAAAAAAGTGGTCGCACTCGAAGCGGAATACTCCATAACCAGGACCCCCAGGGTATACTCACTGACTTTCAGGCAGCACTGAGGGATGTCCTCCTGCTCCGAACGTCAGCCACTAAAACCAAAATCCTACACCAGTCTCAAAGAATAGTTGAGCATAGGGAGAAGATGGGTAGTATGCTGGCATGGCTGGCAAGAAAAGCTCCTCTCCGGTGACTATCTCTGCTATATGTGACTCCGATGGGACGGCCTTGACCGATCCCTCCGCTATCAATGACAGATTTGCACCATTCTATCAAGAGCTTTATAGCTCCCGGATGGTGTGTACGGATAAGGAGCTAACAGCATACCTTGAGGGGATAGAACTCCCTTGTCTGACATCCACATACAGGGAAGCATTAGATGGACCTATCACGCTAGAGGAGCTTCAGTGGGCAGTAGCCTCCCTGCAGAATGGCAAAACGCCGGGTCCAGATGGCATCCCTGCCGAATTCTTTAAGACATATGTGGAAGAACTGCTCCCACCTTTTAAATTAATGCTCCAAAAGGCCATGGAGAAGAACTCTCTCCCCCCGACAATGGCTGAGGCAGTTATTGTCGTCATTCTTAAACTGAGCAGTGTTCCTCGTACCGACCAATATCTCACCTCAATGTGGATGCCAAACTGTTGGCCAAGGTACTGGACGACTGAACGCTGTGATCATGGCATTGGTGCATGCAGACCAGTCTGGATTTATGCCAGGCAGGGGAATGGATATCAACATCTGACGCCTCCTCACCCATCTCTCCCGGGCAAGCGGGGACGGTCCAGAGGTAGTAGCCTCCTTAGACGCTGAGAAGGCTTTTGACTCTGAGTGGCGCTACCTCTGGACCATCCTACGTAAATTTGGGTTTGGCCCTCGATTTATCAGATGGGTTCAGCTGCTCTAGCAGTCCCACAGCCCGTATACGCACAAACAATTCGCTGTCATCGCCTTTTCCCCTGTCCAGGGGTACCAGACAGGGCTGCCCACTCTCCCCCGGCCTGGAACCCATGGTGGCCCGCGTTAAATCTGCCCCCCCCAGTGGAGGGAATTCGGGTAGGAGTAATTACAGATAAAATATCCTTATATGCCAATGACACCCTCCTCTTCCTCAAGGACGTTTCCTCCCTCCCACCAGCACTTCATATAGTAGATGTGTTCAGCTTGTTCTCAGGCATCAAGGTCAATTGGGGGAAGTCACTCCTCTTCTCGCTACACGCATCAGGCCATCACCCACCAACAAGCACCCCCCTGAATTGGACGCCTGAATTTAAATACCTAGGAGTAACGGTTGGAACACCGCTGTCCTCATACTATGAGCTGAACCTCCAACCACTACTCAAAAATTTCTCATAGAAATGCATGGCCTGGAGGTCTCTTCCTCTTTCACCGGTGGGTAGGGTGAACTTGGTTAAGATGATTGAGATTCCCCTCGCCTCATTCTTTGCAAAATTAAAAAGCATAATATCCTCCTTTGTCTGGATCGGGAGGCCCCCACGGCTGGCCGTCTCCACCCTTCAGCTTCCCATCACCCAGGGGGGCTTATCCCTACCAGACTTCTAGGTTTACTTCTGGGCGGCTGTCCTGGTGACGGTTAGATGGTGGTTCTCCCAGCCCCACAATAACCCAGCAGTGACTCTGGAAGCAGCCATAATGGGATCATACTCCTCCCTTAGCAACGTGGTGTTCAGAGGGACGAGATCCCACCCTGGCATCACGGAATTAATGCGTACAACAATCTCGATATGGCACTAAGCTAGGACCCCCTTTAGCTCCCTGGGACATTCTCCCCTCACTTTCCCCTCTGGGGTAACCCTAATCTACCACATATGAATACTGTTCTGGATCCAAATATCTAGGCGAGAAAGGGAATAGTGAAACTAAAGCACATTGTCACGAGTGGTAAGCTGAGATCTTCTATGATCTTAAGGATGCCTACTCACTACCGGGATGGATGCTGTTCCACTACTGCCAACTCCGCCACGCTTACAGGAAACAGTTCCCAACATCTCTCACACTGGAATCAGACTCTGTGGAGGCACTACTTATTGCCAAGATCATGGATAAACCCCTATCCTCCCTATATTTCTGTTTGTCCATAGCTCCCACAAAGAAACTTGAAAAAACCTTGGAAAAATGGAAGATAGACATTCCTGACCTGTCAGAGGACAAATGGGAAACATGCATATTCTCCTTTGTTACCAATATGATCTTGGCTAGAGACTGCTTTATGCAGGTCAAGTTCCTCCACAGAGCCTATTCCACTCCGAAACGATTGACAATTATTAATCCTAATACCCCAGTGGCCTGTCCGAGATGTGACCCAAGGGCCACCTCCTTCTTCCACATGGTCTGGTCCTGCCCGCTGCTTTGGGGACTATTGGTCAGGGATAGTCAATAGCCTTGACCAGATTACCTACCTGGATTTGGGATCTAACCCTAAACTGATGCTGCTAAATGTCTTTAACCCTAGTGTGCGGAGTAAGCACACCAAGTTGTTCCTAAGTTATGCTACATTCTATGCCTGTAGGGAGATATTCATCCATTGGAAAGACTTTACACCTCCTACAGTGTCCTCATGGTGCTCGGTATTGAACTCGGTGCTTCCACTGTACAAGATCACCTATACTAATCGAAACTGCCCTAATAAATTTGACAAAATATGGTCGGGATGGATAGATGCTTGGGGTACAAAGCTATTAGATGACAATTGAGACATTGATGCTTCACCTGCTCCATGATAATGGACCACTAGTATGGTCTCCTGAATGCTACTTACCTTCTATACTATGTAAATCCAACTACTTAGATGAGGTCCCCCCCCTCCTCCTCCCTCCTCCCCCCCTCTCCATTGCCCCTAATCCCCTCTCGCCCCCTTCCCCTGGACCTCCTTAAGTAACTATGCTGGAATCTATTGCTTCCAAACCAGTATCTCATTGTAAAGCTATACAACAGCTTTGATTACCTCTCTCCTGTTAATATCCTGGTGGAGTTCCCCTTTAATCTCGGTTGATCTATCCAGGATCATCACAGTTTCGGACTTGATGTTCTGCTTGAATCTCCTAGTCTACGACTTCTGCCACAAGCTCTGCAACTTACACCTACAGGCACTCGTGTTCCTCCTGTCCCTTGACACCCTCTGTCTCACTCTCAGTGGGGCCTGGGCTGGATATTCAAGGGAGGCCGACCTCATAACTTCAGACTCCGACCAGGTACATGACAATATGTCTCAACCACTAGACTTAGCTGTCTGACCTTCCAAACCTGAATTGCTTACATGTTTCGCGGGCACACCTTCTTCATCAGACAGTGGATCATATACCATATTTGGTTGCCTTGTGAGAGATGCTCTCTTGCAATAAAGTTACATTGAGCGTTTTACACCATGCTGGTGTGCTTTCAGTTTGTTCTATTTACAGAAAATAACTGTTCATCTGCCAAAAATGCAATTAGCTTTAAGGTCTCATTTACACTTGCATCTGCCATTGCAGCTTTATTGAAAAGCAATCCATGGTGGATCGCTTTTCAGAGGCATTTGACAGGCAGCTCGTAGGTACTATGTTGCCTCTGGGACACCTGTTTTGACCCTTGAAAGGCTGCAGCATCTTGCTGCAACTACCTGTATTGCAGGGCAATTGTAGTGGTTCACCTATTTAATTGAATAATTCCCAATTGGCAGCAGTACAGCAAACTTTTTTTTAAAGCTTATGTGATGTCAAAACTAAAAACAGGAAAATCAGCACAAGGGACATAACTCACAGTCAGTAGAATGTGTCCCTTGTGTTGATTCCTCTTCTGTTAGCAGTAATCCTTCCCTGTGCTGCCAACCCTTCCACCTCGTTACTATAATCTTGCAGTGTTAAAAAGGTTAATTCAGCTAAAGGGCTGTTATGGGCTCTCATCAAGAGAGCCTGACTATTCGTGCACTTTCTGCACAGCTGTGTCATTCACAGAGACTTGTGCTACAGCTTATATGAATGGAACAGAATCTATGAATGGAGGGTGAGGAGCTATCAATCATCAGACCATCCTCTACCGAATGTTGGCTGGTGATCTCTCCTTCGGTGTGGGGCATCTGCCAACATGAACCCCTTACACCTTGTTATACTCCACAGCTTCTTGATGAATCAGGGGCAATACCTGTGAAACGCGTCAAAGATTAACTCACACTAACCCCAGGGTCAAAATGTAATTATGTAACTAAGGAAATGAAAACGTAGTGCCTGTGGACAAGAATTTATGAACTAGATAAAAATCTATGACCTCAACTGAAGGGTTGTTTCTTAAGTCGCTCAGTTTTCATCTTTTTTTTTAGGCTTCTTTCACACCTGATTACAAATCCCTGCAAAATGTGGGACACGTTTGCGATGCCATTACTTCTTAATGGCACCTCAATTGCGCCACGACTTTGCCGTGATTGTCACACATTAAATCGCGCTACAATCGCCATGCTTGTCTCTCAAAAAGGACCATGAGCTTCTTTTGGCAAAAGACAATCACTGCAAAATTTCGGCACGATTGAGGTGCTTTTAGAAGTAATGGCATCGCAAATGCGTCCCGTATTTTGCAGCAATTTGAAATCGCGGGCGGAATTGCAACAATTTTGCCCACAATCAGGTGTGAATGGAGCCTTAACGTGTTTTTAATAAGAACGTGAATCTCTGGTAAAATAAACATTTTATTTATATGAGAGAGAGATATAATTTTGCCCCTATACAAATCATTAGTAAGACCTCATCTGAATCTATTCCCTCTTGAGAGGAGGAGATACAGTATAGGGAGGGCATGATCAACATGTACAAATACATAAGTGGTCAATATTGTGAACTTGGTGTTAAGTTATTCGCATTAGCCCTCATTCACACGAGGCGGACTCCGTTTCCACAGAGCCCGCCTCGGTCCGCCGGCTCAGCGGGAGATCAGTCCGTTGATCTCCGTTGAGCCGGCGCATGACAGGTCCCTCTCTGCTCACTGAGCGGGGAGGGGCTTGTCAAGCACCGCTCCTGCCTTTGGAGGGATCGGATGAAAACAGACAGCATGTCCGTTTTCGTCAGATCTCACCCATTCCAATCCGCCAGCGATGGATCTGGACGTAGGGCCATCCGTCTGCTTTTAGCGGATCAGATGGGGGGTCGGATGTCAGCGGACATGTCTCCGCTGACATCCGTCGCTCCATAGGTTAACATGGAGCACCCGATCAGGTCTGCTGTCAAAACTGACAGGCGGACCTGAAGGTCATCACAGAGGACTAGGGGGCACTCTTTACGTTTAGAGGAAAAAAGATTTCATCTCCAAATACAGAAAGGTTTCTTACAGTAAGAGCTGTGAAAATGTGGAATAGACTCCCTCCAGAGGTGGTTCTGGTTAGCTCAGTCGATTGCTTTAAAAAAGGCCTCGATTCTTTCCTAAATGTACAAAATATAACTGGGTACTAACATTTATAGGTAAAGTTGATCCAGGGAAAATCTGATTGCCTCTCAGGGGATCAGCAAGGAATTTTTTCCCCTGCTGTAGAAAACTGGAGCATGCTTTGCTGGGGTTTTTTCCCTTCCTCTGGATCAACTGTGAGTGTAGCAGACATCTCAACCTGCAAAAGCTCATTTCAGGGAGGTGGCAAACTCATTTCAGGGAGGTGACGCTTCGCGCCGGCGCCGACCCCCCCCACCCCAATTAAATACAGCCTGATCAGTGTCAATTAAATGCAGCTAAACCAGTGCAGACATCTCAAGTCTCCCGCGACTCGCAGGAGTCTCCCGCATTTGACAGCGGGCTCACGGCAACCTGCGAGTGCGGCACAATCTCTCGGCTAAGCCTGCCTGCACTGTCACCCACTGCCACAGAAGGTGTTTGAAGAACGGCTGTGAACGAAGCTCCTGAGCTCGGCTCTCATTGGTCCATGGGCAGTGCCTGTGTCAGTGAAAGGAGGGAAGAGAGAGGCGGGCCCGTGCGGTGAAATCATTCCTGTGCGTGCGCCGCGATTGCTTGCTAGGCTCGGCTAATTTGCCTAGCAACTGAGGGTATTGAGGCGGGGTTACGTGATGTTTCTACGCATGTACAGTACAGAGACGCAGAACAGCTGAGTTTCCGAACAGCTGTTGCCCACGTTGCAGAGGCACGTTCATGTAGGTGAGGGGCGGATAGTTACATGATACATAAAGGTTCCATGCTACCAGTGTGAATGAGGCCTCCGTTTTCCATAGTAAAGATGTAGAAGTGTGCTGTTGCCAAGAAGTACAAAGCTGTGACTACACAGGGTGCTGGGCAAATAAGGTCAAGGTTTCCTTGTACTGACTGTCAATATTATATATTATATTACAGGACATAAGCTGCACACATGGCACACCGCGCTATTATTCCTCTCCTGTGACAATAGTATACACCCAACACTACACACATCCAGCCGCCCTCTGCTCCGGGCCATCACTGAATGTGGTAAAGTCAGAGAGGACAAAAAAAGCCTGAGCCACACTCCATCTTCTCCGGCCATCCAATCACCGTCATACTCTTCTGTACACCAGCCTCAAGTTGCTAGGCAAATTAGCCGACCCTAGCAACCAATCACGACACACGCATGGAAATGATTTCACTGCACGGGCCCGCCTCCCTCTTCCCTCCTCTCGCTGACGCAGGCACCACCCATGGACCAATGAGAGCCAAGCTCAGTAGCTTCGTTCGCAGCCGCTGTTCAAACGCCTTCTGTGACAGTGAGTGACATTGCAGGCAGGCTCACCCGGGAGATTGTGCCGCACTCGCGGGTGTCTGTGAGCCCGCTGTCTGGTGTCTGGTGTAGGTTTTTGTATATGGGATTGATTTTTTTTTTTTGGTTAGAAAATATGTCTTTTTTCAACCTGACTAACTATGTAACTATGTATGTTCAATTTTTATATCATATTGTATAAGTGTCACATGAAAAGCCTCTTTTTTCTTGTGTTTCTGTTTGGCCATAAAGACTAACTAGCCCCAACATACAGGAAAGATAGATTGTACCATTAAAATATATAAAAATAACAAGTTGTAGTTAAACTGAATTAGATGTCAGCACCATGATATTACATACATACATAGTAAAACCCAATTATACAGTAATGAATAAATGGTTACACAATTCCAGAACAGAAGCAAAATCCCACATTTTAGGTTGTCACCAGAACAGAAATAGAGGGGACTCCCTGACATTGGAGGCATTTTCTCTTACTTCCTGTTTCAGCTATGGGTAAGGGAAGTAAAGGGAAATCTCCCCAAAAGACACAGATTGCAAAAATAAAACTGGCAGGAGTTATAATCCTCCCGTACTCCAGTCCTTACTGATAGGTCAAGGGGACCTAATAAAAACACTGTAAAACAAAAAAGAGAGGGTGCACAGCTTTGTGCATTACCCAACTGGTGTTTTTATAATAAGTAAGAAGAAATCTACTCACAAGCAAATCAAAGATAAAAGCATATCAGGGTCCATAGAAAACATGAAACAACCAGGTCACTGAGACTATTCCCAGAGAGCCGGAGGACCTTCCAGATGGCTCACGCATTTCGAGGGGAGATCCCATTTTCCTCAGAGCAGCAAGGCAGGAAAGGATGATGCTATCTCTGGGAGTTTTTCACCAAGGCTATGGAGAGTATGTAATAAGGGCTTTAGGCCGGGTTCACACTATTGCGAATTGGAGGTGGGATCCCCGCTTCAAATTCGCAATAGCAGGAGATTGTGACCGGCTCTCTATGGAGCCAGTTCACATAACTCCAATGCGGCTCCGATGCAGATTTGCACAAGAGCCCTGTGCAGTGTACATCTTTTGGTCCATTTCAGGTCTGAATTCAGCCCAATATTCGGGCTGAAATCGGACCTGAAACGGTGAACCAGGACGCACAGGACCCCTGCTGGGAGCCACATCGGCATTAGGTGTGAACCGAACCTCATCCATCTTTAGCCAATGCTGCACAGTTTGTTTTTATCTACAGGCTTGCCTGTATAGGCAGTTTTTGGTTAGAGTGAACTAATCCTTTAATGATGTTGTGTGTCATTTAACCCAGTAGAGGAATGATGCCGGACCACAAAACTGTGAAGCTACTGAAGATAGCTCTGGAGCAAAGGTGAGTATTACAGCAAAAGCTTGTTTTTCACAGTGCTGGACAATGGCTTAAAAATGTCCAAATGAAGTTGGGTTTCTTGGGATGGAATAAAGATACATTAATGTGGATTGACTGCAATTTCCTGGTTATTAGGGTGTACAACCACAACTATTACGGGCAGCAGAACTATTAACTGACAATTACAGGAAATTCAAATATATTGAGAAACTTGCACCGGACACACTTCTGTGAGCTCATCAGCTGCTACTTGACTGTGCATGTATAGTCCAATTTTAGTTAGGGTATGTTCACACTACCTGCAGAGAAGAACATTCTTCATTTTTCTCTGTAGGTAGTGATCATGGCTGCTGGTGGGGGGGCTTCTATTAATTTCTATGCACATCCACTCAGCTCGCACAGAGAATAGCAGAGCAGTGCAGAAATTGCAGCCATGTTGGATTTTTACACAGTGTTCTGACTTGGGTATGTCCCTGCTGAGGAAACCTACCCTCTCTACTTGTCCTGGTGATGACTATTATCACTGAAACAGAAAGTGATGGTAATTCCAAACTTTTACAAGAGGTTTGGGTAAATCTTCAGATGGAGACACTTTTTCTGGTGACGAAAAATCTTGTTCCAATGACAACTGCCTACTAAAAGATTTCTCCTGACTTTGAAATAATAACTCTGACTTCCTGATTCGTCTCCAGGATAGGGATCGGCTGAACACCCCCTCGGATCGGTTTGCACCAGAACATGCGAACAGGCAAAAAGTTCGAGTGAACATGCAAATGCTATTAAAGTCTATGGGGCATAAAAAATTAAAAGTGCTAATTTTAAAGGCTTATATGCGAGTTATTGCCAAAAAAAAATATATGGGGACCCGGGTACTACCCCATGGGACATATATTAAATGCAAAAAAAACTTTTAAAACAACCGTTTTTTTCAGGAGCAGTGATCTTAATAATGCTTAACCACTTCAATACCCGCCCATGTACATATGACGTCCGCAGATGGGAACTCCCATCCTTGGCGGACGTCATATGACGTCCTGGGCTTCCCGGCCATCTGGGGGGCCCCCGCCACATCACTCCGGACTCGTTGCGTGTGCCCGGCAGACGCGATGTCCGCCGGGCACCCGCGATTGCCCGTTAACTGAGCAGGACCGTGGATCTGTGTGTGTAAACACACAGATTCACGTCCTGTCAGAGGTGAGGAGACCGATCATGTGATCCCAGTACAGTGGAACACCGAACGGTCTCCTCCCCTTGTGAGTCCCCTCCCCCTACAGTTATAATCACTCCTTAGGACACACAGTTAACCCTTTGATCACCGCCTAGTGTTAACCCCTTCCCTGCCTGTCACATTTATACAGTAATCAATGCATTTTCATACATGGATCGCTGTATAAATGCCAATGGTCCCAAAATGGTGTCCGAAGTGTCCGCCACAATATCACAGTCACAATAAAAATCGCAGATCACCTCCATTACTGGTAAAAAAAAAATAATTGAATAAAAAATTTATTAATAAAAATGGCATAAAACTATTCCTTATTTTGTAGACACTATAACTTTTGCGCAAAACAATAAATATAGGCTTATTGGGATTTTTTTTTACCAAAAATATGTAGAAGAATACGTATCGGCCTAAACTGAGGAACAATTTTTTTTTTTTAATCTGTGATATTTATTATAGCAAAAAGTAAAAAATATTGTGTTTTTTTTTCAAACTTATGGCTCTTCTTTTGTTTATAGCGCAAAAAATAAAAACCGCAGAGGTGATCAAATACCACTAAAAGAAAGCTCTATTTGTGGGGAAAAAATGCTAAAAATTAAATTTGGGTACAGAGTCGCATGACCGCGCAATTGTCATTCAAATTGTGACAGCGCTGAAAACTGAAAATTGGCTTGGGCAGGAAGGGGGTGAAAATGTCCTGTATTGAAGTGGTTAAAGTGAAACAATAAAAATGAAATATTCCTTTAAATATCATGCCGGGGGGGGGGGGATCCCCCTTAGTCTGCCTGCAAAGTGGTGCATCATGTGTAGAACAGTGCTGCAGCAAAATGACATTTCTAAAGAAAAAAATGTCATTTAAACTTGCTTGCAGCTGTATTACATAGTTACATAGTTAGTAAGGTTGAATAAAGACACCAGTCCATCCAGTTCAAACTGAGTGAGTGTGCGTGTCTACAATTATCCCTATTTTTATTGAAGGTACCCATATAGCGCCGTCAATTTATGCAGCACTCCCCACATACATTGCACACTCACATCAGTCCCTACCCTCAAGGAGCCCACAATCCAAGGTCCCCAAATCACATTCATATGTATTGCTGACTCCTGGCAATATAGATCAAAAATCAAGGAAAAAAATTGGCGTGGGTTCCCCCCCTCTCAGTCCATACCAGGCACTTCGGGTCTGGTATGTATTTTAAGGGGAACTCCACGCCCCCAGATCCTGCCCCCCCCTCATGTGAATGGGTATCAGGTACATTGTACCACTACCCATTCACCAAAAGAGGCATCAAAAAGTAAAAACCACAACAGACAGTTTTTGACAATTCCTTCATTAAAAAAGAAAAAAAGAAAGTGTCCCGAGATGTATATCCATCTTCAATTATGCCGCCCGACAGACCCAAAAAATAGAAAAAAAATGAAAAAACTCTGCCTCCATTGGAGACCTTCCGGCAACTGCTGTCTTTTGGCTTTATCAGCTGTTATATAGGCAAGGGTGGGGCCACCTGCTGATGTAACTGGATGACCCCACCCTCTCTGACATCACATGGTGTCACATGATGACAGAAGTGGCGGGGTCACTCAGTTACATCACTGGGTGGCTCTGCCCTTTTTAGGTCCATTGGGCGGCATGATTGAAGATGGATGGACATCGCGGGACACTTTTTTTTTCTTTTTTTTTATAAAGGAATTGTCAAAAATTGTTAATTGTGGTTTTTACTTTTTGACACTTTTTTGGGTGAATGGGTACAATGTACCCAATACCCATTCACATAGGGGGGGCCGGGATCTGGGGGCCCCC
The DNA here is from genome assembly GCA_037952925.1 of Lithobates clamitans. Taxonomy (NCBI): domain Eukaryota; kingdom Metazoa; phylum Chordata; class Amphibia; order Anura; family Ranidae; genus Lithobates; species Lithobates clamitans. Next base: position 6,775,068 of record JBBGZY010000430.1, on the reverse strand, counting down.
TTGTTAAAGGGGCTTCCAGATTCCCATAAGCCCCCCGCCCGCAGACCCCGAGAACCAATGGCCAGGGTAGTCAGGAAGAGGCTCTTGCCCCCATCAACATGGGGACAAGGTGCTTTGGGGGACCCCAAAGCACCCTCTCCATGTTGAGGGCAAGTGGCCTCTATGGTTCAGAAGGAGGGCGCTCTCTCGTTATTCCCTTTTTCTGGCCTGCCAGGCGGCTTGCTTGGATAAGGCTCTGATATGGATTTTGGGGGGGGACCCCACGCCAATTTTTTTTAAAAATTTTAGCGTAGAGTTCCACTTAAAATCTATGCCAGACCCAAAGGACCTCATATGGATTTTGGGGGGGACCCCACGCTGTTTTGTTTTAAATTTGGCATGGAGTTACCCTTAAAATCTATACCAGACCCAAAGGGCCTGGTATGGATTTTGGGGGATCCCATGCCTTTTTTTTCTTAATTCTGTCATAGGTTTCCCCTTAACTACTTCAATGCACTGTATTATATACTGTACATTGACTGCACTGTGTATATATATATATATATATATATATATATATATACACACAGTTTCTCACAAAAGTGTGTACAACCCTCACATTTTTGTAAATATTTTATCTTTTCATGTAACAACACTGAAGAAATTACACTTTGTTACAATGTAAAGTAGTGAGTATACAGCTTGTATAACAGTGTAAATTTGCTGTCCCCTCAAAATAACTCAACACACAGCCATTAATGTCTAAACCACTGGCAACAAAAGTGAATACACCCCTAAGTGAAAATGTCCAAATTGGGCCCAATTAGCTATTTTCCCTCTCCGATGTCATATGACTCGTTAGTCTTACAAAGTGTCAGGTGTGAATGGGGAGCAGGTGTGTTAAATTTGGTGTTATCGCTCTCACTCTCTCATACTGGTCACTGGAAGTTCGACATGGCACCTCATGGCAAAGAACTCTGTGAGGATTGAAAAAAGATTTTTTTCTCTACATAAAGATGGCCTAATCTATAAGAAGATTGCCAAGACCCTGAAACTGAGCCGCAGCACAACAGGACAGGTCGTTTAACAGGACAGGTTCCACTCAGAACAGGCCTCGCCATGGTCGACCAAAGAAGTTGAGTGCACTTGCTCAGCATCATATCCAGAGGTCGTCTTTGGGAAATAGATGTATGAATGCTGCCAGCATTGCTGCAGAGGTTGAAGGGGTGGAGGGTCAGCCTGTCAGTGTTCAGAACGCACACTGCATCAAATTGGTCAGCATGGCTGTAGTCCCAGAAGGAAGCCTCTTACATACTGAAGCCGAACATGATCCCCTCCCTTCGGAGACTGGGCCGCAGGGCAGTATTCCAACATGATAACGACCCCGAACACACCTCCAAGATGACCACTGCTTTGCTAAAGAAGCTGAGGGTTCTGGCCAAGCATGTCTCCAGACCTAAACATCCACCAGCTCCGTGATGTCATCATGGAGGAGTGGAAGAGGACTCCAGTGGCAACCTGTGAAGCTCTGGTGAGCTCCATGCCCAAGAGTGTTAAGGCAGTGCTGGAAAATAATGGTGGCCACACAAAATATTGTCACTTTGGGCCCAATTTGGACATTTTCATTGTGTACTCACTTTTGTTGCCAGCTGTTTCGACATTAATGGCTGTGTGTTGAGTTACTTTTAGGGGATAGCAAATTTACACTGTTATACAAGCTGTACACTCACTATTTTACGTTGTAGCAAAGTGTAATTTCTTCAGTATTGTCACATGAAAAGATGTAATAGGGTATTTACAAAAATGTGAGGGGTGTACTTGTGAGATACTGTATACTGTATATACACTATACTGCCTGCACTGTATATATATATATATATATATTCTACACTGACTACACTAAATGTATACATTATATATATATATATATATATATATATATGTATATATATTCTAGATGCCTGCACTGTATATATAGTCTACACTGACTACACTGTATCTCGTGCATTATAGGGCTCTCAAATTAGCCACAAATGCCCCATATGTTCGGTTCGTTTGCGAACAAACACCTGATCTTCAAATCTAGCTTACGTTCGGTTCGAACATTGGGCCCATCCCTACTCCAGGACAGTCAGTTTAGGCAAATCTCCCAAACCAAAAGGTCTAACCCTTCCATAATCTACCCAAAACTAGCAAAGAAAATGTGGCACAGTCTTCTCATGTCCTATTTTAAAGTGTAATGGTGGTGGGGATTAGAAAAAGAAACTATACAAGATGTGTACCTTTCTCTCATTTTACCATGAACTTTCTCAAACTAATTAGTGGCCGTGGGAGGTTTTGTCTTCACTATCAGCATATGAGCAATACCACTGTTGTAATGCAAAAATAGCATCATCTGCTTCCCTTTATCTGCAAACAGTCTTAGAGAGTATCTCAGCAAAAATAAAACTTTATCGGAAGGGGGTGTCTCTGATTTGAATTCCAGCTGTATGCTGACTTCTTGGAAAATCAGGAGGGCAAGCAAACCAGCTGGAAATGGTATTTCTGTGGGCGTGTTATAAAAAAACTGTATCAATGGAATCTTTTACCCGAGCGCATACTAATTTAAGGTGACAATAAACTCTGGTTTTGGCCTCCTCCAAATCTTTAAATTACTTTATTTTGTTGCTATGATCAGGATGGCTACTAAATTTATTCTGCATGGTCCCACTGTATTTAGGAATGTAGCCACCCTCTCTTGTTCACTCCTGAAGTGGACTACGGACTATGGAGTATGGGATGTGTATTGCGTTTAGAGCAGTGCACATGACCAAAGCTAATGTAGACTGCTTGTTTCAAACAAACAGCAATGAAGGGGGAAGAAGAGAGGTTTGGAAGCTCACAAAGGATCAGGATGTTACAAAGAGTCAAAAAGACACAGTAAGAAAAGTTCCATGAAATATAGATTACAGGGCTAATAAGTAGTGGATGTGTACAAACTATTTTTGGAGAATTAGTATATTGTTTAGTGTCACTTTAATTGTATTATTATTATAGTTGATGGGTAATACCATATTCTATACAGAAGACAAATAGGTGCATGAGTATTATATGTAATAAGATTAGCCTTACACTCCACTATGGAAATATGTAGAAAAAGTGACACCCTCAGATCTTACAGGTCATAAAAACATAGGGGTTAATTTACTAAAGGCAAATGTGTATTTTACAAGTGCAGTTGTTCCAGAGCTTAGTAAATGAGGGGAAGCTCTGCTGACTTCCATCATTCAATCATATGCAACCAAAAATGCTTTTTTTCTCCATTTTCCTTGCATGTGTTTGGTTATTCTTTACAAAGTAAAGCTTCATTTAATTTACTAAACTCTAGAGCAACTGCTTTTGTAGAGTGAAACTGCACTTACCTCTCCCCCTCCCTGATGTTGCCATCTTGGATATGGGAGCCAAGTGTGACTTCCTGAGGAACAACAGCTGGCACAACACTGTGCATGAGCGAACTTGCGCGATACTCAATGAATGGTCCTGAAGCCTCCTGGGTTATGACAGGAAGCCACAGCCACCTCCCATATCCAGGATGGCGGCACCGGGGATCCACATCAGAAAAAATAACTGGTTGTGGGAAGACCGCACTGGACACCAGGTACTGGTACGTACCTGATTTTTAAAAGTCAGCAGCTACAGTATTTGTAGCTGTTGACTAAAAAAAAAAAAAAAAAAACTTAAAATGTTACTAAACCCAGGGCACTGCATTCACTATATCTGGTCTCCCATACTACACAGAACATAAAAATACAATTATTTTAATAAATATAAACTGCTAAATACCTTTTCTCATCAGCAGTGAGAGCGGTCTTGTGACTTCCCTGAGAAAAAAGCAACTCTGTAGCAATACACACCAAATCAAGCATGTGCAGCTTGCACCCAAGGCTCTGTTCTATCAGCAGATAGATTGGGGACTGTGGAAGAAGGGGAGGATCAGAGAATACAGGATCACACAGCCTTTTTTCACAATGCAGAGGATTAACCCCCTTAAGTTCCACAGTGAGTATAACAAGCAGGCTTTACTGCATATACAGACAGGTTTTACTGTTGTGGGTTTAGTACCACTTTAAGTTCCTCTTTAAAGTAAATCTAAACCTAAGTGTATGACATTTAGTTTGAAAAAGCACTGTATATCATTAAAAATTTTCATTAAAAAAAATACTGTTTTGAACTTTATTTGCAGCATTTTTTATGTCAATGCTGTGGACATCTTTCAACCACTGCCTGTCTGCATGCACTTGCTCCTGCATCAGCTACACATCATTTGTTAGGAATGGCTTCAAGATAGTGACAAGGGTGGGCCATGTCTGCACGTGTGCTGCCATAGCCATCTGTAGTCCCCATTAGGGGCACGTGAGACAAGATGACAACTTAGGAGCTCAGCTGGGAGACAGCTGTCACCGCATAACAGGAAGTGCTTGAACAAGGTTCTTTGTGGTGGGATCAATGATATTATTTTAAAAACTGCAGTTTTATAAAGATTACAAACAACTTTTGAAATCACATTAACCTGTTCAAGCTTTTAGGAGATTTTAGTGATTGGGCTTGGAAAATTTTTAAGTTCTGCTTCATTAATAAAAACTACAAACAAATTGAAAGATTCTTGTTGATGAACTAATCAGTAAAGCATATTGTTGACCCTAACCAGGGCCGGCCCTACCATGGGACCCGGCCCTACCATGGGACCCCCCATTTCCGGCTGCCCATGGTCCCAGGCGGCATCTTAAGAGGGGCGGCAGTTGGCAGTGACAAGTTGTACCCGTACATCACCCGTGCCGGCGAGAGGAGTACTAAGTGGGGGGTGGGCTGCCCCGGGTACCACACACTGGGGGGTGTCAGCCCGGCACCCCCTCCATGATTGAAGCGGTGGCAGCGCCGCAGGTTTAGGCAACGCTGCAGTGACAGGCACAGGCAGGGAGAGGTGAGTTATAGTTGTGATGCAAGGGGGAGGGGGTGTGCGGGGGGGTGCAGGATGACCTTGATGCACCTACCATCCCCTCCTCTCGTGGTCGTGGGCTGTCTGTCTGTGCGAACCCGGATGTCACACAGGCACAGCCGAGCAGAGTGAAGCTGCCTCCCCCTCCTCTCTGGGGGGAGGGGATCTGCTGAGCATGTGCCGCCGTGCTGATCTGAGGTAATGAATGGCGGGGGTCTGCACTGAACGGGGGGCTACACTGAAGAGGGGGGCTGCACTAAAGAGGGGGGCTACACTGAAGGGGGGGTCTGCACTGAATGGGGGCTACACTGAAAGGGGGGGCTACACTGAACAGGGGCTACACTGAAGGGGGTGTCTGCACTGAACGGGGGCTACACTGAAGGGGGGTCTGCACTGATTGGGGGCTACACTGAAGGGGGGGTCTGCACTGAACGGGGGCTACACTGAGGGGGGTCTGCCCTGAATGGGGGCTACACTGAAGGGGGGTCTGCACTGAATGGGAGCTGCACTGAATGGGAGCTACATTGAAGGGGGTGTCTGCACTGAACGGGGGCTATACTGAAGGGGGGGTCTGCACTGAACGGGGGCTACACTAAAGGGGGGGCTACATTGAAGGGGGGCTACACTGAAGGGGTCTGCACTGAATGGGGGCTACACTGAAGGGGGTCTGCACTGAACAGGGGCTACACTGAAGGGGGGTCTGCACTGAACAGGGGGTTCACACTGAAGGGGGGGTCTGCATTGAACAGGGGCTACACTGAAGGGGGGGCTACACTGAAGGGGGGTCTGCACTCAGGGCCAGCCCTACCATGGGACCCGATGGTACCATCGTCCCAGGCGGCACTTTCAGGGGGGCGGAAAATTGCCACCCGCCAGCCAGCCAGCGTGTTCCGCCCACTCCACTGCGGATCCCACTGTGAAGAGCCTGGCGCCAAGGTGAAAGCAGCGTACAGGCAGAACAGGGGAACAGTCAGCGGGCGGGACAGTCGGCAGGTGAGTGGGCTTGCTGGGTCTATACATGGCTCTATACATGTGTACACTTCTATACACATGTATAGAGCCATGACAAGTCCTCTTTAAACTCTTACATACATGTATAGTGTCATGGCAAGTCCTCCTCATACTCCTATACATGTAAACAACCATGACAGGTCCTCTTTATACTCCTTTATACATGTATAGAGCCATTACAGGTCCTCTTTATACTCCTTTCATGTATAGAGCCATGACAGTTCCTCTTTATACTTATATATACACGTATAGTGCCATGACAGGTCTTCTTTATACTCCTATACGTTTATAGAGCCATGACAGGTGCTCTTTATACTTATATATACACGTATAGTGCCATGACAGGTCCTCTTTATACTCCTTTAAATGTATAGGCCATAACAGGTCCTTTTTATACTCCTATATACATGTATAGAGCGATGACAGGTCCACTTTAGTTATCATGATATAAAATAAATGTGGAGGCATTTTGGTGGGCGTGATTTTTTTTTTTTTTTTTGGTGGGGGGGCAGCATTTCATTCTTGGTACCAGGCAGCACAATGTCTTGGGCCGGCCCTGACCCTAACAAGTGTATCTCCCAGCTCTTCTCTGTGTAGCAATAACTAAAGTACAATTACACACCGCTTTTGCCTTTTGTAACATGTTTGCAGCAGTTCCTGTTGATGTGAGCAAGCAACACAGTTTCCACAGACTTGAAATTATTTACACTCTTTTGTGTTTTGGCTGTTGTTTTCCCGCCTGCTAAGTTCTAGACCAAAATCTCCCAGACCAGAATCTCTTATTCTAACTTGAGCACCAATGATACATTTGTGCTAGAATGGACATGTGTGCATATTTCATCAGGCACAAAGAAAAATGCAATGAACTGTGTCTCAGCAGCCACTAATAAGTCATAGGGGTTGATTTACGAAAGGCAAATAGACGGTGCACTTTGCAAAGTGCAGTTGTTCCAGAGCTTAGTGAATGAGGTAAAGCTTAATTTTGCAAAGAATATCCAATCATGTGCAAGGGAAAAAAATGAATTTTTGCATGCACATTATTGGATATCATTTACTAAGCTCTGAGGCAACTGCTCTTGCCAAGTGAAACTGCACTTGGCAAAGTGCATAGTATATTTGCCTTTAGTAAATCAACCCCATAGAATCTAACAAATAAAAAATCTAAATAAGTTAAACTAAAATTTGATTGGCTGCTATGGGTTCGTACACCTTATCATTGTTCGTAGCTAACGTTGCACCTAGCAAATCCCATTTTGGCCACTGTTTGAAATAGAAAATGTATTTATTTTCTTAAGTTTACAAACCACTGCTTTAACAGGCACTAGCAATTCAGCACTACTAAAGGGTGAGAGTTAGGAAACTCTCACTATTTGAACATTTGTAAAATACTGTAAGTTCAGTTTGTGCCTCTATGCTATTGCTGGGCCAGACATACATTAGTGTCCACCAGTGCTGTCTCTTGGCCTAGACCAACATAGCCCAGGTCTAGGGAAGCAAAAAAGCCACCCCGTGCACGAAAAAAGCCCCCTCCCTGACCCATCCTCCCGAATCCCGGCTCCCACATGGAATAAAAGGGACACTGGGAGCAGTCCGAATTGCAGGGGACAGGGGCGGATTGAGCCACGGTAGCGCTGGCTCGGCTCCGCCTCCACCTGACTCCTGGCCACTGGTTGCTAGAGCCATCTGGCGTCTAGCAACCAGTGATGTCACGGCCACGACTTCCTCCCTGCCCAGCAATCAAAGCAGAGGAGGACTTAACTTCCTCCTCCTCCAGTGCGGAGGGGCTCAAAGCAACTGTCCAGCCCCTTGAGCTGAGCCCCGCCCCTTTGTCATGGTACTGGAGAGTCCGCAGTTGGTCCGGTTGGTGGTGGGGTGCAGGGCAGCGGCATTTTCAAATAGCAAGAGGGAGGCCCTGGTAGCTGGGAAGAGGCTGACAGCTTTCCATAACGAAGAGCCTGGAAGGGAGTGAGAGAGAAGACTACGCCTCACCGCCACCCTGACTTGATCAGCATCCCCGGCGCCTCCCAGAGTGGCAGAGCCTGCACTCCTTCTCCAACTCCTCTCCCAGCTGTGACTGTCCTCGAACAGGAAGACAGGCTGACCAAGGACGGACGTGAGGCAGGTGCATCACACATGCCTACCAACACAGACAGGGTCTGCCTGGGACAGTCACAAGGGTGGACGGTAGGGACTGCAGGCAGGGCTAGGGGGTCTCTCTCTCCCACCCCTGCTCTTACACCCACCCCTCTCTCTCCCACCCCCACACACCCACCCCCCTCTCTCTCCCACACCCACCCCCTCTCTCTCCCACACCCACCCCCTCTCTCTCCCACTCCCGCACCCCCTCTCTCTCTCCCACTCCCGCACCCCCTCTCTCTCTCCCACCCCCCTCTCTCTCTCCCACACCCACCCCCTCTCTCTCCCACCCCCAAACCCCCCTGTCTCTCCCACCCCCCTCTCTCTCTCCCACCCCCACACACCCACCCCCCTCTCTCTCCCACACCCACCCCCTCTCTCTCCCACTCCCACACTCCCCCCCCTCCCCCACCCCCCCTCGCTCTCCCACCCCCACCCCCCTCTCTCTCTCCCACCCTCCTCTCTCTCACCCCCACACCCTCCTCTCTCTCTCTCCCACCCCACACCCCTCCTCTCTCTCCCACCCCCTCTCTCTCTCTCCCATCCCCACACACCCACCCTTTCTCTCACACCCACCCTCTCTCTCACCTACCCCCACAGCCCCCTCTCTTTTTCTCCCACCCCCCCTCCCTCTCGCTCTCTCCTACCCCCACACACCCACCCCCCTCTCTCTCACACCCCCTCTCTCTCTCCCACCCCCACACACCCCCCCTCTCTCACCCCCCCACCCCCCCTCAACCCCCCCTCTCTCCTCCCCTCTCATGCAGGCAGGGGGAATTAATTGGACACTGTCTAACAGGTGACAGCAAGTGAGAGTCACTGAACCCACCCCCCCCAAGCACCACTACCACTGCCACTGAGTCCATCCTCCTAATGAAGGACTACAGGTCCCAGCATGAACCATTGAGAAGGGTTACATCTGTAGATCTTAGGGGTTCATGAAGGACTTGTAGTCCTTCAATTTTGGAGGGAGACACATCCTTAGATCTAAGGAACTCATGTTGGAACTTGTAGTTATTCAATTTTTGGGAATGTTACCCCCCCAGCATGAGCCCCTCAGAGCTGAGGATGCAACACGCCCCCCCAACTAGTGAAGGACTACAGGTTCCAGCATGAACCCGTGAGATCTAGGGATGTGACCCCCAAAAGTGAAGTACTGCAGGTCCCAGCATGTACCCCTCAGAGCTGAGGATATGACACCACCCCCAAAACTAGTGAAGGACTACAGGTCTGAACATGAACCTGTGAGAGCTCAGGGGTTCATGCTGGAACTTGTAGTCCTTCAATTTTGGAAGGAGTCACATGCATTAAACAGGAGGGGGGGAGCATATTTACATAGGGGGCACCCGATTTTAGTCTTGCCTAGGGCAGCACAAAACCAAAATACACCACTGGTGTCCACCATGGCAAATATAATACATTTGTAGCAGTGTTGGCAGTGCTTTTATATATTGATTTGGGAAGTGTAAATTTTAATTTTTTTGTTCATGTTTTCTCTCTCTGCACCATGCATAAGCCATAGACTCTTTGAAGGAACTTCCTGAGTGTGGTCCTGTAGCAGTTGATCGTTACAGTTTTTATGCCCCTTTCACATGGGCCGGATCTGAATTTTTGCCCAGCATCTGAGTGTCCACTGATCCCCTGCTGAGCTGAGCGGAGCGGCTGGATGACAGGTCTGTTTCTGATTTGCATATGCAGAGCAGACACGGACAGAGCCTGTTTACATCCGACTGCCCATAGAGGGAATGGAGGGTCCGATCGGACCTCTCCTGTGAAAAGGGCCTTGTGTTGAATATGAGGAATTTGCTCATGCACTGTTAGTGCAGCTCTCTGTGCTCCACTTCATGAGTATACGGGGAAGGGTGACAGCACTGAAGTGTCTGTGGATACACCTTGCTGGCATAACTTTTTTAAAGCAAGATTAAACTAAGGGAGGATTAATCTTTCAGACAACACAGGAAAAGGTGCAGCAACCTATATTATAGATTGCAGTTTACTGGTTAAAGTGGTATTAAACCCAGAACCAAAAACAGTTTTCACCTGGTTATCTAGCCAGTAACACACCTCCCGTATACGCTGAATGAAGGAGCACAGGTGGCATTACAGACAGCAGAATGTAAAGGAAAAAGGGTGGAAAAAAGCCTATTTATAGCCCCCCCTTTCCTCATGAGATCTGAGGCAGCGGTAATTGTTTTAAACATAGTCCAATAGTTTTGAAAATGGGATAAATTCATAGGCTAGCATGAGCTTTCCAATACAATTATATACATTTTAAATTTAATATAGGATAGGTCAGTTAAAAATCAGTTAACCCACCAATGAATGCATGTATACTGCAAAATACCCCTATAAATAGAGGCTACTGGTTATGGACCGTTGACAGTTGCCATATGAAAGTGAAGAGGACAGCTCTCCTGCCATTTCCATGGCTTCTGACTGCTCATCTGGCTTTGTACGGTCTCTCATGTTACAACTTCTTGAAAAGGCCGGTACCGAAGATGTGGATTGGTTAAAGTATTACCTTTCCTTACCTTCTACTATGATGGCGCAGGAAGTTTTCGGCTCCATGGCTGGCATCTCTTCTATTCTGGGTCCGGTTCAGCGTCATCCTGTCAGTGAACACGGACCAGAGACAGCCAAAAGTGTCGTACCAGCTGACCCTTTATTTGTGAATGCAGAGCCGTAAGTCTCTAAGGGCGGGACTAACAGCGGAAGTCTCATAGGAAGAGGCGCCTTCAGAGATGGAGCTACAGTCCGTCCCCTAACAGAGCTATGTTACACCGATCAGCTGGGCTGGCCTCCTCGAAAGGTAAACTAGTGCCTGCCAGCTCAGCTGCGGTGAGGAAGACATCGTCTGTGAGGAATCAACTGACACTCTGTTACACAGTTAGCAGAGCCTCTTCTAGGCTAGCTAGGAAGGATATTGACTGCGAATCTTGACATACAGCTTCAGCCAGCAGTGTTCCTGAAGGCTCTATTCTATCAAATGCAGCACCTGGATCGTCTTTTCAGAGTATTCCTGTTCTTTTAACACAACAACAGTTTACACCGGCTGAGACTCCTCAATCTCCTCTGCAAGGTGGGTCCCATACTTTGCATTTATTGAACGATTTGTCTTCTTCTTTAACTAATATTATTGCTAGCATTACTGTGCCCACCAGTTCAACTGCTTCTAAGACCCCTTTCACACTGTGCCGCCCCAACAACCTTCGCATTGAATCAATGCTGCTAATGTGGTTGTTGAAAAGGGTGTGGATCACAGTTTACTTAATTGTTCTAATTCTACTGTTTCATTTACAAATGCTTCTTCCAACAGGTCTGAACTATATGGTAAAGAAGTGATGCCTTGTATACTTTCACCGTTGGCTTTTCATTTGCCCAAAGGTGTCAAAGAAAAGATTTGGAGTGGTGAATACATTGAGTTGTTAACTTTATTCAAAAGACTATCTGTCTAAACTGGATAAGAAGAACGATAGGCTTGAGGATGATCGTAAAAAGCCTATTGCCAAATCAATTTTTAATTGGCTTCAGGCTTTTTAAATGTTTTCTAGCGTTATTTGCGAGAAGTTTCCAAATAAAAAGTCCAGGACTTTTCCAACATATGGACATTGTTCTGGAAGCTTATTGTAACTTTTGTGGATATTCCTGGTTTACGTATGATGAAGCATTCAAACATAAATTGAGTATTCATCCTACTTTACAATGGGGTTCAAAGGATGTGGGGCTTTTCTTCTAGTGTTTACTCTACTCCGCCTTATAAAAAGGTGATTTGTTTTGCGTATAATGATAGCCAGTGTAAATGGCTTCATTCCTGTAGGTACAAGCAAGAATGTGCATTTTGCTCTGGTGCTCACCCCGCAGCTAATCGCTTTTTTCGTAAATTATCGTCACATTCTCAACAACAACCTAGAGACTTTATGGGTAAAAGCCAGATCGCCAGTGAACATAGAAAACATGTTGCCTTGGCTACTAATTTACCCTGATCGGCAGCAAGCATTGCTATTAATTGAGGGCTTTTCGCACTGTTTTCAGCTTCCTAAATTTAATGCAGTTGGTTGTAAGTGGGTAATTTACCTTCTGTTGCCGCATTAGCTTCTTTTGTTAGGGATAAATTGTTAAAAGAAGTTAATGAGGGGAGAATGGTGGGCCCTTTTTCGCAGCCTCCTTTTGCTAACTTGAGAATTTCTCTTTTGGGGATTATGGCTAAAAAAGAACCCCATTCATTCTGACTAATCCATCATTTGTCATATCCTTACACTGATTCTTTAAATGATCAAATTGATCCGTCTTTGTCTTCAGTTACTTATGTATCTTTTGAATCTGCAATTTCACATCTTCGTTCGTTAGGTGGGGGTGCTTAATTGGCTAAAGCGGATGTTAAATCTGCTTTTAAACTTCTTCCGATACACCCTGATTCCTTTTGCTCATTGGGTATTTATTTTCAAGGGGAATATTATGTTGATAAATGCCTACCCATGGGGTGCTCTTTGGCTTGTTATTTCGAGGCATTTTCAACCTTTTTGGAATGGGTAGTTAAAACTGTATGTGGTTCGGATTTAATAATACATTATTTGGATGCTTTTTTAATTATTGGGTAAACACGACTCAGAAGAATGCAATTATTTATTGGATTGCTTTTTTATTATTTGTAGGTATTTTAATATTCCTTTAGCTGAAGAAAAGACTGTTGGCCCTGTTGCTTGTTCAGAATTTTTGGGTGTGACTATTGATTCTTTAAATATGGAAATTAGACTTCCTTTAGATAAATTAGATAACATTTCTCAGTTATTGATTACATTTATTAGAGGTAAAAAAAAATAACTTTAAAATAAATGCAGTCTCTGCTTGGAATGCTAGCCTTTGCGACTAGAATTCTTCCAATTGGTAGAATTTTTTCTAGATGTCTTTATTCTGTTATTTCAGGGTTAAAAAATTCTACATCTCATGTGCACTTGTCTGGAGAAATTAACACTGATATATTGGTCTGGTTGCAATTTTTACAACATTTTAATGGTAAAGCCATTTATCAATTTGAGTTTATTTCCAGTGAGGCTTTTTCTCTTTTCACTGATGCGGCTGGATGTGTCGGTTTTTCCTCTATTTGGGTGATGCATTGGTGTGTTTCCCGTTGGCCTTCAAAATGGACTGTGCAAGGTTTTTGCAAGAACATAGTGTTGCTAGAATTATTCCCAATCATTGTGGCGATAGAATTATGGGGACATTCTTTTCAGAACAGGAGATTACTTGTCAGTACTGACAAAGGGGTGGTTTATGCTATTAATTGCCTTTCATCCAAATCGCCACAGGTTAATAAATTGTTGAGGTATTCAGTTTTTAAATGTCTGTCATTAAATGTTTGGATAGGAGCCAAATTTATTCCTGGTAGAGAAAATAGTTTGGCAGACTTGCTTTCTCGATTCCAGATGGATCATTTTTATCATCTGATGCCGTAAGCGGATCTTCAAGGTGTTCCATGCCCCTGTCATTTGTGGGATCTAATATAATTTTCGACCATATTCAACACTCGTTGGCTAAATCTACTTGGTTGAGTTATATTTCCTCTTGGAAGTTATGGATGTCCTTTTTACAAACTAATAAGTTTGTACAATTTTCTTTTGAATAAGTTATACTATTATTTCTTACTTCTTTAATGGACAAACAATATTCATGGTCTCATCTGAATAAAACGCTAGCAGGCGTTTAATTTTTTCTAAAGCTAAATTCATTGCCACATTGTTTGAGTTTCTTTTCTGTCAAGTAAGCATTAAAAGGGTATAAGAAATCTACACTTCGCAGAGACGAACGCTCTCCTATTGATATTGATCTATTAAGCGGTTTGTGTTCTGTTTCTGCGAAGGTTTGTTTTTCTGTTTATGAAGATCTTCTTTTTAAATCGTTTTTTTCTTTCCTTTTCTTTGGAGCTTTTCGCATATCAGAGGTTGTCTCTGCTGCAAAAAGTAAGCCCTCTCCGATGAAAATTGAGAATGTAATTATTGAGGATAACCAATTGAGGATTTTTCTTCCTTACAGTAAGACTGATGGGTATGGCAAGGGACATTGGATTTATTTAAATTGGTGTCCTTTCCGTGACATTTGTCCTATATGTCTTTATAGACAATATTTGCTGGTAAGACCTGATTTTAATGATAATTTGTTTGTTTATGTTGATGGTTCTCCATTAACTACTGTAAATATCAGTTAAACCGTGTTTTTCACAGCTGTTTAGATTATTTACATTTGAATCATATTCGCTTAACTTCTCATTCTTTTAGAATAGGTGCAGCCACTGAAGCTGCCAAACTTGGTTTTCATGCAAATTTTATTAGGAAATTGGGTGGATGGAGATCTGATTCTTACAAGTTATATATCCGTTCTAACTCTTTGATTTAATTTTCTAACAGGAATGTTTGAATGTTGAATGTTGTTTGGATTCTCAGCCACTCCTTTGTGTATTGGGCTCAGAAGAGAGCATCAGCAAGATCCTATTCTTCTAATTTGAGTCTTGATTCTTCTTTTATGTAGTAAAAGTAAGTAAGTAAATAAGTAAGTAAGTAAGTATACTAGAGTGGCTGGAGAGGTATGCGATGGAATGACTTACAGTCTGAGTTTTATAGATTGTTTGACTGTTGGCCACAACCTGATAATCTACTTATTCATTTTAGGGGGTAATGACATAGGTCAGATGAAGACTTTAGATTTAGTTTTTGAAATTCAACAAACAATTAATCTCATTAGCTTGGCTTTTCCTCATTTAAGAATTGAATTTTCCGAAATTATTCCTTGACTTCAATGGATTGATTCTTTCTACTTACGTCCTTTCGAAAAAATTTGAAAGCGGGTAAATAGATCTATTAATACGATTTGAAAGCATCCTTTTGGGTTTAGTTTCGGCACTTAGAATCGGAGGGTGGTCATTGTGGTTTATACCATGAGGACGGTATTCATTTATCAGATATTGGGCTTGATATTTTAAAAAATTATTTTCAGACTTGCATAGAAAAAGCCACGGGCTGGGGTTAGGTGACAGGCAGTATGCTTATCATACCTCCTGTCGGTTGGGGTAAGTTTGTTTTGATTACTCAGAAGAGAGAATATTATTAAAGCGGAGCTCCGCCGACATTTTTTTTTTTTAAAAGTCAGCAGCTACAAATACTGCAGCTGCTGACTTTTAAAACATGGAAACTTACCTGTCCAGGGCGCCCGCGATGTCGGCACCCAAGGCCGAACCATCTCTCGGTCCTCGGGTTCTGGCGCCTCCATCTTCGGTAATTGAATCAGGAAGTGAAGGCTTGCGCCTTCACTTCCAGGTTCCCTACTGCGCATGCGCGAATCACGCAGCGCAATACGGAGGGTCCCTGCTGTCTCTGGGATCCGTGTGTTTCCCAGCAGACAGTGGGGGGGGGACCGGAAGTTAATTAAATACCCGCAGATTCTGCGGATATCTATGCTGGAAGTGGGTGCAAATACCTGAATCTGATGAGCGGAAGTTCCACTTTTGGGTGGAACTCCACTTTAAGCCTGAGCCGTAGTGGCTGGGTTTATTTATTTATTATCTATACTTTTAAGTGATATGATAATAAAAGTATTTGTAAATATTTTAGAAAATTTATTAAACCAATAAAAACAGCCACGGCCAAAATATTTATCCAATAAAATATTTTATTTCAAATTAATTGCTTGTCTGGTTTTGAATTTATTATATATACAATGTAAAATGCCTGCTGCCTTCTATCCCATTGTCAGTCTAGGAGGGAAAGGAGTGTTAAATGTACTTTCAGATTTAAATACACTGACAAATTGAGCTATATCTCTTCCTTCCAATTTCTTTCAGCCCTTATGCTCCCTAGTGACCCAGGTTTTTTAGAAAAAGAAACTCTCTAGGCTTAGATCTGAGGTGTGTGCAGCTTATTACATTGTGTGCACCCCAAAGCTCAAGCACACATGACTTTCTCTGCAGCCTCAGCTTCACGGGCAGTGAATGAATGGGAAGCGCTCTGTGCTGAGTGGCTTCCTGTTCATTCACAACCTGCTAATTGGCAGCACTGACTGACAGCACTGATGAGCACTGATTGACAGCACTGATGGCTGTACCTGGCTGTATCAGAGCAACTACTGAGCTAACAAGAAGATCGATAGCATATTCAGTGAAGGTGGGAAATCAGCAACAAAGAATTCTGCTTTAAACAAAACTGTGTGGAAAATGACACACTGCACCAGGATCACAGTCTGAATCAGGAGGAGAGTCTGCCACTGTCAAACAAGGTCCTGGATCCTCTCCTATTATGGATGGCACACTAGTCCTATGCCAGGAAATTGGACCAGTGAGACGTTCATCATAGGAGCTGATCCAGTAGGCAGGACCTTGTTTGACAGTGGCCGGAATCTCATCCCTAAGTGGTGTGAGTCACAGCGGGAGATCCCCAGTAGGGATGAGCCGAACACCCCCCGGTTCGGTTCGCACCAGAACCTGCGAACGGACCGAAAATTTGCACGAACGTTAGAACCCCATTGACGTCTATGGGACTCTAACGTTCGAAATCAAAAGTGCTCATTTTAAAGGCTAACTTGCATGGTATTGTCCTAAAAAGGTTTTGGGGACCCGGGTCCTGCCCCAGGGGACATGTATCAATGCAAAAAAAACTTTTAAAAACGTCCGTTTTTTTGGGAGCAGTGATTTTAATGATGCTTAAAGTAAAAAAAAAAAAAAAGTTAAATATTCCTTTAAATATCATACCTGGGGGGTGTCTATAGTATGCCTGTAAAGTGGCGCGTGTTTTCCGTGCTTAGAACAGTCCCTGCACAAAATGTCATTTTTAAAGGAAAAAAGTCATTTAAAACTGCTTGCGGCTTTAATGTAATGTCGCGTCCTGGCAATATGGATGAAAATCAGTGAGACAAACGGCATGGGTACCCCCCAGTCCAATACCAGGCCCTTGTATAAATATTAAGGGGAACCCCGCACCCAAATTAAAAAAGGAAACAGCAGTATACATGTGGTGCAAACAAGACAGGGACTGTAGGTTTGTTGTTAAGTAGAATCTGTTTGTAATTTTGAACTGGTACATTTTTAACGTGTTTAGCTCCAGCCCAAAAATCTATTTTAAGCTTTTTGGAAAACATAGGGAAGGGTTATCACCTGTGACATTTGTTTTGCTGTCTTCAGAAGATTTCCCCTCACTTTTTGTCCCAATGACAAATGTTTTTTGAACATTTGGGGTTTTTTGTGAAACAAGGATTGGTGATAAAGCATCAGTGGAAAGGAGAAATGTTTTTCCCATATTAACTCTTACAGGAGACAATTTCCCTTCCTAGGGGTAGATTTCATCTCACTTCCTGTTGTCTCCTTCAGTTTGCAAGTAGGAGTCGTTTGTAAGTTGGATGTTTGAAAGTAGGGGCCTGCCCTATATACTCAGCAGAAATTTGGGCCTTAGGTGTTGTTGTGGCCACAACACTGTAAGCCCTCACAGGGCCCTGCTGTGAAATATTAGATCAAGAATTGTAATTACATGCCCCTGTTGAACAGGGGCAGAAAAATTGTGCCTTTGGTGGTGGTGCTGGTGCCACAACACTGTAAGTCCTCACTTGCTCTTGGTGGGTGCAGAAACGGGCCCTGCTGTGAAATATTAGATCAAGAATTGTAATTACATGCCCCTGTTGAACAGGGGCTGAAAAATTGGGCCTTAGGCACTGGTGCTGGTGCCACAACACTGCAACCCCTCACAGATACTCTAGTTGTAACGCAGGGACGAGCCATGCTGCAAAGTATTGCATCAAAAATTGTAATTACACACCCCTGTTAAACAGGGGCTGAAAAATTGGGCCTTAGGCACTGGTGGCGGCGCCCAGAACCAAAAATGTTCTTACAAGCTATCAGCGTGATCATTGAGTAGGAAGAGGATAATTACTCAGGATAGTCACTCAGCATCAGCATAGGCAGTCTTTGAAGGGATCTGAGATTTCAAAAAAAATTATTCGGTTACATCATCTGGTGCTTGGTAGCTGGTGGTGATCCAAGACTGATTCATTTTTATGAAGGTCAGTTGATCGACCGAGTCGGTGGACAGACGCACCCTGTGATCGGTTACAAAGCCTCCAGCAGCACTGAAAGAACGCTGGATGCAGGACAGGCCAGTAGCTCAACTGCATACTGTGCAAGCTCTGGCCAGTGATCCATCCTCAAGACCCAGTGACCCAGAGGATTTTCGGTGGGAAAGGTGTCCAAGTCAGATCTTGCCCCTAGGTATTCCTGCACCATGTAAAACAGACGCTGGCGATGGTTGCTGGAACCAATCATACCTTGGGGCTGCGGACTAAAAAATTGTCTGAACGCATCGGTCAGGCGGCCACCTTCTCCACCGCTCCTTCTTTGACTGACCGAAGCCTCAGCAACACGTTGTCCAGAAACAGGAGTTTGTAACCTCCCTGTCTCTGGGAACGCGTTGCACAGACCTTTCTGCAGGGCCTCCCAAAGATGTTTCATCCTCTGCTCCCTCTGCGACGGCAAGATAAGGTCCGCAACCTTACCCTTGTAACGTGGATCAAGGAGGGTTGCCAGCCAGTATTGGTCCTTCTCCTTGATACCACGAATACAAGGATCCTTACGCAGGCTTTGCAGGTTTAGGTAGGCCATGCAGCGTAGGTTTGCTGAGGCATTCGGTCCGGAGTACTCTGGGTCACTAAGGACGACATGGTCTGCAGCCACCTCCTCCCAGCCCCGTACAAGTCCATGTGTTTCTTGGGACTGATCCCTTAAAGACTGCTGCTGATGCTGAGTACCAGGCTCCACCTCCATACTGACACAATCCTCCTCCTCCTCCTCTTCCTGTGTGATTGATGGGTACGCAGGAACACTGTCTGGATAAAGGGGGCCTTGAGGGCTAAGGAAGTCCTCCTCTTCCGGCCTTTTTTCTGCCTCAAGTGCCCTGTCGATTATTCCACGCAGCGTGTGCTCCAACAGGTGGACAAGGGGGACAGTGTCACTGATGCATGCACTGTCACTGCTCACCATCCTCGTGGCCTCCTCAAATGGTGACAGGACAGTGCATGCATCCCTGATCATGGCCCACTGGCGTGGGGAAAAAAAAACCAAGCTCCCCCGACCCTGTCCTGGTGCCATAGTCACACAGGTACTCATTGATGGCCCTCTGCTGCGTGTGCAGCCGCTGCAGCATGTCACAGATTAGGCAGTTTTTGAGCAGGTTAAACTCCTTTTGGAGGTCTGCCAGCCAAGCACTGGCATTATATGACCGGCGGAAATGCACACAGACTTTCCTGGCCTGCCTCAGGACATCCTGTAAGCCCGGGTACCTGCCCAAGAACCGCTGCACCACCAAGTTAAGGATGTGAGCCAAACAGGGCACATGGGTCATTTGTCCCTGACGGAGGGCAGAGAGGAGGTTGGTGCCATTGTCACAAAGCACCATTCCTGCCTTAAGTTGGCATGGCGTCAACCACCTCTGAGCCTGCCCCTGCAGAGCTGACAGAACCTCTGCCCCAGTGTGGCTCCTGTCCCCCAAGTACACCAGCCCAAGCACCGCATGGCATCTTTTGGCCTGCATACTTGCTCAGCCCCTTGAACGGCTACGGAGCACCTCTGGTTCCGAGGACAAAGCACAGGAAGAGGCCATTGAGGAAGAAGAAGAGGAGGGAGTGGAGGAGAGAGGTGTGTCACAATCATTAGTAGTGGCATTTTGGAGGCGTGGTGGCGGAACAACCTCCAACACTACTGCACCTTGTTCTGCATCCTTCCCAGCTGCCAGCAGAGTCACCCAATGCGCGGTAAAACTTAGGTAACATCCCATGCCTGCTGGACCATGAGTCAGCGGTAATATGCACCTTAACGCTGACCGCCCTGTCCAGCGAGGCATGGACATTGCCTTCCACCTGCCAGTAGAGAGCCGGAATCGCCTTCCGTGAGAAAAAGTGGCGTTTGGGTACCTGCCACTGAGGAACCGCACATTCCACAAACTCATGGAAGGGGGCAGAGTCTACCAACTGAAAAGGCAGCAGTTGAAGTGCTAGCAATTTTGCCAAGCTAGCATTCAACCGCTGGGCATGTGGATGGCTGGGAGCGAACTTCTTTCGGCGGTGCAGCAGCTGGGGCAGGGAAATTTGCCTGGTACAATCTGACGTCGGTGTACTGAAAGCAGATTGCCCACAAGTACTTGACTGTGACACACCTAATTCTACACCTTCATTCCTCTCAGTGCAGGTCTCAGAGAGGACTGACGGTATAGTGGGGTTGGAGATCTCAGCTGATGAGGAGCAAGGAGAGGTCCTCTTTGTTCTTTGGTGTGGGTCTTTTAGATACGCTTGCCAATGAACTGCATGGCAGGTCAACATATGTCTGGTCAAGCATGTGGTGCCCAAGCGGCAGATGTTTTGGCCACGCGAGATACGCTTGAGACATATGTTGCAAATAGCAGCGGTGCGATCTGATGCACTCGTCTCAAAAAAGGCCCACACCAAAGAACTTTTGGAATAACATGCAGAGACAGCAGCGTCCTGCACATGCGGAGCTTTGGGGTGTGATGCAGTCAGGGTGCTGCCCTTAGGCTGGCCCCTGGAGGGCATCCTGCCTCGTTGGTGATGTGCCTCCTCCTCCTCTCTCCAATCAGGCACCCACGTTGAGTCAGTGACCTCATCATCCCCTCCCTCCTCATCACTGGAGCAAACCTGGCAGTATGCTGCAGCAGGGAGAGCATGACTGCCAGATTGCTGTCCTTCTTGGGCACCCCCTCTGTCTGTGCTCATGTTACTGCCTTCATCTAGCTCAGTATCATCATCAGAGCCTTCTAAATGCTGGGCATCCTCCTGGAGCATGTACCCAACACTGTGGTCAAACAGTTCGAGGGACTCCTCAGGAGGACATGGTGGGGCTAGGGAAGAAGTCACTGATGCCATTGAGCCGAGGGAAGAGGCCGCGTTGGCAGCTGCTTTGCCAGACAAAGTACCCTGAGCATGGGTGAGAGAGGATGAGGAGGATGAAGACGGCTTGGTCCAAGACCAAGTCTTCCGCATGTTGCGGCTCAACACGGCCAGCTGCCACAAAAAAGGCCAAGCGCGTCCCACGGCCACGTGCTGATGAGGATGCACTGTCTCCACGACCAGCACTGTTGCCTCTAGACACAGAGCCTGCTTGCCCTCTTTTATTGGCTTGTGACTGTCTGCCTCTCCTTGTTGGCCTTCCAGACATACTAATGGCCTGTAGCTGCACTAAGCTGGGATATATATATATATATATACTGATACTGCAGCTAGCAAAATCAACTGCCTGCCTGTAATATGAGAACACCACCAACCTTTTACAGGTAGCTTTAGCTGAACACTGTGCAGAGGTCGCAGTACACTAACGTGCAAATTAGGAATGAGCCGAACACCCCCCGGTTCGGTTCGCACCAGAACCTGCGAACGGACCGAAAGTTCGCACGAACGTTAGAACCCCATTGACGTCTATGGGACTCGAACGTTCGAAATCAAAAGTGCTCATTTTAAAGGCTAATTTGCATGGTATTGTCCTAAAAAGGGTTTGGGGACCCGGGTCCTACCCCAGGGGACATGTATCAATGCAAAAAAAAACTTTTAAAAACGGCCGTTTTTTCGGGAGCAGTGATTTTAATAATGCTTAAAGTGAAAAAAAAGTGAAATATTCCTTTAAATATCGTACCTGAGGGGTGTCTATAGTATGCCTGTAAAGTGACGCGTGTTTCCCGTGTTTAGAACAGTCCCTGCACCAAATGTCATTTTTAAAGGAAAAATCTCATTTAAAACTGCTTGCGGGTTTAATGTAATGTCGGGTCCTGGCAATATGGATGAAAATCAGTGAGACAAACGGCATGGGTACCCCCCAGTCCATTACCAGGCCCTTTGGGTCTTGTATGGATATTAAGGGGAACCCCGCACCCAAATTAAAATAAGGAAAGGTGTGGGGCCACCAGGCCCTATATACTCTGAACAGCAGTATACAGGCGGTGCAAACAAGACAGGGACTGTAGGTTTGTTGTTAAGTAGAATCTCTTTGTCATTTTGAACGGGTACATTTTTAACGTGTTTAGCTCCAGCCAAAAAATCTGTTTTAAGCTTTTTGGAAAACATAGGGAAGGGTTATCACCCCTGTGACATTTGTTTTGCTGTCTTTCCTCCTCTTCAGAAGATTTCACCTCACTTTTTGTCCCAATGAAAAATGTTTTTTGAAAATTTGGGTTTTTTTGTGGAACAAGGATTGGAAAGCATCAGTGGAAAGGAGAAATGTTTTTCCCATATTAACTCTTACAGGAGAGAATTTCCCTTCCTAGTGGTAGATTTCATCTCACTTCCTGTTGTCTCCTTCCGTTTGCAAGTAGGAGTCGTTTGTAAGTTAGTTGTTTGAAAGTAGGGTCCTGCCCTATATACTCAGCAGAAATTTGGGCCTTAGGTGTTGCTGTGGCCACAACACTGTAAGCCCTCACAGGGCCCTGCTGTGAAATATTAGATCAAGAATTGTAATTACATGCCCCTGTTGAACAGGAGCTGAAAAATTAGGCCTTAGGCACTGGTGCTGGTGCCACAACACTGCAACCCCTCACAGACACTCTAGTTGGAACGCAGGAACGAGCCCTGCTGCAAAGTATTGCATCAAAAATTGTAATTACACGCCCCTGTTAAACAGGGGCAGAAAAAATGGGCCTTAGGCACTGGTGCTGGTGCCACAACACTGCAACCCCTCACAGACACTCTAGTTGGAAAGCAGGAACGAGCCCTGCTGCAAAGTATTGCATCAAAAATTGTAATTACACGCCCCTGTTAAACAGGGGCAGAAAAAATGGGCCTTAGGCACTGGTGCTGGTGCCACAACACTGCAACCCCTCACAGACACTCTAGTTGGAACGCAGGAACGAGCCCTGCTGCAAAGTATTGCATCAAAAATTGTAATTACACGCCCCTGTTAAACAGGGGCAGAAAAAATGGGCCTTAGGCACTGGTGCTGGTGCCACAACACTGCAACCCCTCACAGACACTCTAGTTGGAATGCAGGAACGAGCCCTGCTGCAAAGTATTACATCAAAAATTGTAATTACACACCCCTGTTAAACAGGGGCTGAAAAATTGTGCCTTAGGCACTGGTGGTGGCGCCCAGAACCAAAAATGTTCTTACAAGCTATCAGCGTTATGATTGAGGAGGAAGAGGCTAATTACTCAGGGATAGTCACTCAGCATCAGCATAGGCAGTCTTTGAAGGGATCTGAGATTTCAAAAAAAATTATTCGGTTACATCAGCATCAGGTGCTTGGTAGCTGGTGGTGATCCAAGACTGATTCATTTTTATGAAGGTCAGTCGATCGACCGAGTCAGTGGACAGACGCACCCTGTGATCGGTTACCACGCCTCCAGCAGCACTGAATGTGCGTTCCGAAAGAACGCTGGATGCAGGACAGGCCAGTAGCTCAATTGCATACTGTGCAAGCTCTGGCCAGTGATCCATCCTCAAGACCCAGTAACCCAGAGGATTTTCGGTGGGAAAGGTGTCCAAGTCTGATCTTACCCCTAGGTATTCCTGCACCATGTAAAACAGATGCTGGCGATGGTTGCTGGAACCGATCATACCTTGGGGCTGCGGACCAAAAAATTGTCTGAACGCATCGGTCAGACGGCCACCTTCTCCACCGCTCCTTCTTTGACTGACCGAAGCCTCAGCAACACGTTGTCCAGAAACAGGAGTTTGTAACAGGAGTTCTGTCTCTGGGAACGCGTTGCACAGACCTTTCTGCAGGGCCTCCCGAAGATGTTTTATCCTCTGCTCCCTCTGCGATGGCAAGATAAGGTCCGCAACCTTACCCTTGTAATGTGGATCAAGGAGGGTTGCCAGCCAGTATTGGTCCTTCTCCTTGATACCAAGAATACGAGGATCCTTACGCAGGCTTTGCAGGGTCAGGGAGGCCATGCAGCGTAGGTTTGCTGAGGCATTCGGTCCGGAGTCCTCTGGGTCACTAAGAACGACATGGTCCGCAGCCACCTCCTCCCAGCCACGTACAAGTCCATGTGTTTCTTGGGACTGATCCCTTAAAGACTGCTGCTGATGCTGAGTGCCAGGCTCCACCTCCATACTGACACAATCTTCCTCCTCCTCCTCCTCCTCTTCCTGTGTGATCGGCGGGCACGCAGGAACACTGTCTGGATAAAGGGGGCCTTGAGAGCTAAGGAAGTCCTCCTCTTCCTGCCTCTGTTCTGCCTCAAGTGCCCTGTCCATTATTCCACGCAGCATGTGCTCCAACAGGTGGACAAGGGGGACAGTGTCACTGATGCATGCACTGTCACTGCTCACCATCCTCGTGGCCTCCTCAAATGGTGACAGGACTGTGCATGCATTCCTGATCATGGCCCACTGGTGTGGGGAAAAAAAACAAGCTCCCCTGACCCTGTCCTGGTGCCATAGTCGCACAGGTACTCATTGATGGCCCTCTGCTGCGTGTGCAGCCGCTGCAGCATGGCCAACAATGAGTTCCACCTGGTGGGCATGTCACAGATTAGGCGGTTCTTGGGCAGTTTAAACTCCTTTTGGAGGTCCGTCAGCCGAGCACTGGCATTATATGACCAGCGGAAATGCACACAGACTTTCCTGGCCTGCCTCAGGACATCCTGTAAGCCCGGGTACCTGCCCAAGAACCGCTGCACCACCAAGTTAAGGACGTGAGCCAAACAGGGCACATGGGTCATTTGTCCCTGTCGGAGGGCAGAGAGGAGGTTGGTGCCATTGTCGCAAACCACCATTCCTGCCTTAAGTTGGCGTGGCGTCAACCACCTCTCAACCTGCCCCTGCAGAGCTGACAGAACCTCTGCCCCAGTGTGGCTCCTGTCCCCCAAGCACACCAGCTCAAGCACCGCATGGCATCTTTTGGCCTGCGTACTTGCGTAGCCCCTTGAACGACTACGGAGCACCGCTGGTTCCGAGGAAGAGGCCATGGAGGAAGAAGAAGAGGAGGGGGTGGAGGAGAGAGGTGTGTCACAATCATTAGCATTTTGGAGGCGTGGTGGCGGAACAACCTCCAACACTACTGCACCTTGTCCTGCATCCTTCCCAGCTGCCAGCAGAGTCACCCAATGCGCGGTAAAACTTAGGTAACGTCCCTGTCCATGCCTGCTGGACCATGAGTCAGCGGTAATATGCACCTTACCGCTGACCGCCCTGTCCAGCGAGGCATGGACATTGCCTTCCACATGCTGGTAGAGAGCCGGAATCGCCTTCTGTGAGAAAAAGTGGCGTTTGGGTACCTGCCACTGAGGAACCGCACATTCCACAAACTCATGGAAGGGGGCAGAGTCTACCAACTGAAAAGGCAGCAGTTGAAGTGCTAGCAATTTTGCCAAGCTAGCATTCAACCGCTGGGCATGTGGATGGCTGGGAGCAAACTTCTTTCGGCGGTGCAGCAGCTGGGGCAGGGAAATTTGCCTGGTACAATCTGACGTCGGTGTACCAAAAGCAGATTGCCCACAAGTACTTGGCTGTGACACACCTAATTCTACACCTTCATTCCTCTCAGTGCAGGTCTCAGAGAGGACTGAAGGTCTAGTGGGGTTGGAAATCTCAGGTGATGAGGAGCAAGGAGAGGTCCTCTTTGTTCTTTGGTGTGGGTCTTTTAGATACGCTTGCCAATGAACTGCATGGCAGGTCAACATATGTCTGGTCAAGCATGTGGTAACCAAGCGGGAGATGTTTTGGCCACGTGAGATACGCTTGAGACATATGTTGCAAATAGCAGCGGTGCGATCTGATGCACTCGTCTCAAAAAAGGCCCACACCAAAGAACTTTTTGAATAATGCGCAGAGACTGCAGCGCCCTGCACATGTGGAGCTTTGGGGTGTGATGCAGTCAATGTGCTGCCCTTAGGCTGGGGCCTGGAGGGCATCCTACCTCGTTGGTGATGTGCCGCCTCCTCCTCCTTCTCCTCCTTCCTTCTCCTCCTCCTCTCTCCTATCAGGCACCCACGTTGAGTCAGTGACCTCATCATCCCCTCCCTCCCCATCACTGGAGCAAACCTGGCAGTATGCTGCAGCAGGGGGAGCATGACTGCCAGATTGCTGTCCTTCTTGGGCACCCCCTCTGTCTGTGCTCATGTTACTGCCTTCATCGAGCTCAGTATCATCATCAGAGCCTTCCAAACGCTGGGCATCCTCCTGGAGCATGTACCCAACACTGTGGTCAAACAGTTCGAGGGACTCCTCAGGAGGACTTGGTGGGGCTAGGGAAGGAGTCACTGATGACATTGAGCCGAGGGAAGAGGCTGCTGCTTTGCCAGACAAAGTACCCTGGGCATGGGTGAGAGAGGATGAGGAGGATGAGGACGGCTTGGTCATCCACTCGACCAAGTCTTCCGCATGTTGCGGCTCAACATGGCCAGCTGCCGAAAAAAAGGCCAAGCGTGTCCCATGGCCACGTGCTGATGAGGATGCACCGTCTCCACGACCAGCACTAGACACAGACAGCCTGCTTGCCCTCTTTAATTGGCTTGTGACTGTCTGCCTCTCCTTCTTGGCCTTCCAGACATACTAATGGCCTGTAGCTGCACTAAGCTGGGATATATATATATATATGTACTGATACTGCAGCTAGCAAAATCAACTGCCTGCCTGTAGTATGAGAACACCACCAACCTTCTACAGGTAGCTTTAGCTGAACACTGTGAGCAGGACGCACCCCACTAACTTGTAGGTTTAGCTGAACACTGTGAGCAGGACGCACTGCACTAACTGTAAATAGTCTAGATGCCTGACTGTGGTACTAATAGGATCAAAAGAACACCAGCAATTTTCTTCAGGTAGCTGTATTTACTGTAACAAGACAAGCCTGCCTGTCAGTAAGAAGATAACAGAAACGGATCTAGCTGAACACTGTGAGCAGGACGCACCCCACTAGCTTGTAGGTTTAGCTGAACACTGTGAGGTGGACGCACCCCACTAACTTGTAGGTTTAGCTGAACACTGTGAGCAGGACGCACCCCACTAACTTGTAGGTTTAGCAGAACACTGTGAGCAGGACGCACTGCACTAAATGTAAATAGTCTAGCTGCCTGACTGTGGTACTAATAGGATCAAAAGAACACCAGCAATTTTCTTCAGGTAGCTGTATTTACTGTAACAAGACAAGCCTGCCTGTCAGTAAGAAGATAACAGAAACTGATCTAGCTGAACACTGTGAGCAGGACGCACCCCACTAACTTGTAGGTTTTGCAGAACACTGTGAGCAGGACGCACTGCACTAAATGTAAATAGTCTAGCTGCCTGACTGTGGTACTAATAGGATCAAAAGAACACCAGCAATTTTCTTCAGGTAGCTGTATTTACTGTAACAAGACAAGCCTGCCTGTCAGTAAGAAGATAACAGAAACGGATCTAGCTGAACACTGTGAGCAGGACGCACCCCACTAACTTGTAGGTTTTGCAGAACACTGTGAGCAGGACGCACTGCACTAAATGTAAATAGTCTAGCTGCCTGACTGTGGTACTAATAGGATCAAAAGAACACCAGTAATTTTCTTCAGGTAGCTTTAGATACTGTAACAAGACAAGCCTGCCTGTCAGTAAGAAGATAACAGGAACGGATCTAGCTGAACACTGTGAGCAGGACGCACTGCACTAAATGTAAATAGTCTAGCTGCCTGACTGTGGTACTAAGAGGATCAAAAGAACACCAGTAATTTTCTTCAGGTAGCTTTATATACTGTAACAAGACAAGCCTGCCTGTCAGTAGGAAGATAACAGGAACGGATCTAGCTGAACACTGTGAGCAGGACGCACTGCACTAAATGTAAATAGTCTAGCTTCCTGACTGTGGTACTAATAGGATCAAAAGAACACCAGCAATTTTCTTCAGGTAGCTGTATTTACTGTAACAAGACAAGCCTGCCTGTCAGTAAGAAGATAACAGAAACGGATCTAGCTGAACACTGTGAGCAGGACGCACCCCACTAACTTGTAGGTTTTGCAGAACACTGTGAGCAGGACGCACTGCACTAAATGTAAATAGTCTAGCTGCCTGACTGTGGTACTAATAGGATCAAAAGAACACCAGTAATTTTCTTCAGGTAGCTTTATATACTGTAACAAGACAAGCCTGCCTGTCAGTAGGAAGATAACAGGAACGGATCTAGCTGAACACTGTGAGCAGGACGCACTGCACTAAATGTAAATAGTCTAGCTGCCTGACTGTGGTACTAATAGGATCAAAAGAACACCAGCAATTTTCTTCAGGTAGCTGTATTTACTGTAACAAGACAAGCCTGCCTGTCAGTAAGAAGATAACAGAAACGGATCTAGCTGAACACTGTGAGCAGGACGCACCCCACTAACTTGTAGGTTTTGCAGAACACTGTGAGCAGGACGCACTGCACTAAATGTAAATAGTCTAGCTGCCTGACTGTGGTACTAATAGGATCAAAAGAACACCAGTAATTTTCTTCAGGTAGCTTTATATACTGTAACAAGACAAGCCTGCCTGTCAGTGAGAAGATAACAGGAACGGATCTAGCTGAACACTGTGAGCAGGACGCACTGCACTAAATGTAAATAGTCTAGCTGCCTGACTGTGGTACTAATAGGATCAAAAGAACACCAGTAATTTTCTTCAAAATACTGTAACAAGACAAGCCTGCCTGTCAGTAAGAAGATAACAGGAACGGATCTAGCTGAACACTGTGAGCAGGACGCACTGCACTAAATGTAAATAGTCTAGCTGCCTGACCGTGGTACTAATAGGATCAAAAGAACACCAGTAATTTTCTTCAGGTAGCTTTATATACTGTAACAAGACAAGCGTGCCTGTCAGTAGGAAGATAACAGGAACGGATCTAGCTGAACACTGGGAGCAGGACGCACTGCACTAAATGTAAATAGTCTAGAAGATAACAGGAATGCATATATATACACAATACACTTTAAGTGCAGCTAACTGACTGACTGTCCTGCTTAATCTAGCTAACTCAAATGAAATGACACTGTCTCTCTCTCTAAGCACATCGGAACACACTGCACAGGGCCGCCGTGCAGGCGGCCTTATATAGTGTGGGGCGTGTACTAAATCCCCTGAGCCATAATTGGCCAAAGCCTCCTTGGCTTTGGCCAATTACGGCTCTCTGTTAAGGCGGCGCTGTGATTGGCCAAGCATGCGGGTCATAGTGCATGCTTGGCCAATCATCAGCAAGCAATGCACTGCGATGCCGCAGTGAATTATGGGCCGTGACGCGCCACACGAATTTGGCGCGAACGGCCCATATCGTTTGCAATTCGGCGAACGACCGAACAGCCGATGTTCGAGTCGAACATGGGTTCGACTCGAACAGGAAGCTCATCCCTAGTGCAAATAATTTAGCTGCCTGTGGTAGCGATAGGATCAGGAAAACACCACCAACCTTCTACAGGTAGCTTTAGCTGAACACTGTGCAGAGGTCGCACTACACTAACGTGTAAATAATTTAGCTGCCTGTGGTAGTGATAGGATCAGGAAAACACCACCAACCTTCTACAGGTAGCTTTAGCTGAACACTGTGCAGAGGTCGCACTACACTAACTTGCAGCTTATTTAGCTGCCTGCGGTAGTGATAGGATCAGGAAAACACCACCAACCTTCTACAGGTAGCTTTAGCTGAACACTGTGCAGAGGTTGCACTACACTAACGTGTAAATAATTTAGCTGCCTGTGGTGGTGATAGGATCAGGAAAATACCACCAACCTTCTACAGGTAGCTTTAGCTGAACACTGTGCAGAGGTCGCACTACACTAACGTGTAAATAATTTAGCTGCCTGCGGTAGTGATAGGATCAGGAAAACACCACCAACCTTCTACAGGTAGCTTTAGCTGAACACCGTGCAGAGGTCGCAAACTAACTTGTAGCTTATTTAGCTGCCTGCGGTAGTGATAGGATCAGGAAAACACCACCAACCTTCTACAGGTAGCTTTAGCTGAACACTGTGCAGAGGTCGCAAAAAACTAGCTTGTAGCTTATTTAGCTGCCTGCGGTAGTGATAGGATCAGGAAAACACCACCAACCTTCTACAGGTAGCTTTAGCTGAACACTGTGCAGAGGTTGCAAAAAACTAACTTGTAGCTTATTTAGCTGCCTGCGGTAGTGATAGGATCAGGAAAACACCACCAACCTTCTACAGGTAGCTTTAGCTGAGGTCGCACTACACTAACTTGTAGTTTTAGCTGAACACCGTGAGGAGGACACACTACACTAACTTGTAGCTTTAGCTGAACACTGTTCACTACACTAACTTGTAGCTTTAGCTGAACACTGTGAGAAGGACGCACTACACTAACTTGTAGCTTTAGCTGAACACTGTGCAGAGGTCGCACTACACTAACTTGTAGTTTTAGCTGAACACTGTGAGGAGGACGCACTAAACTAAGTTGTAGCTTTAGCTGAACACTGTGCAGAGGTCGCAGTACACTAACTTGTAGTTTTAGCTGAACACTGTGAGGAGGACACACTACACTAAGTTGTAGCTTTAGCTGAACATTGTGTAGAGGTCGCACTACACTAACTTGTAGTTTTAGCTGAACACTGTGAGGAGGACGCACTATACTAACTTGTAGCTTTAGCTGAACACTGTGCAAAGGTCACACTACACTAACTTGTAGTTTTAGCTGAACACTGTGAGGAGGACGTACTACACTAACTTGTAGCTTTAGCTGAACACTGTGAGGAGGACGCACTACCCTAACTTGTAGCTTTAGCTGAACACTGTGCACTACACTAACTTGTAGCCTTAGCTGAACACTGTGAGGAGGACGCACTACACTAACTTGTAGCTTTAGCTGAACACTGTGCAGAGGTCGCACTACACTAACTTGTAGTTTTAGCTGAACACTGTGAGGAGGACGTACTACACTAACTTGTAGCTTTAGCTGAACACTGTGCAGAGGTCGCACTACACTAACTTGTAGTTTTAGCTGAACACTGTGAGGAGGACGCACTACACTAACTTGTAGCTTTAGCTGAACACTATGCAGAGGTCTCACTAAACTAACTTGTAGCTTTAACTGAACACTGTGAGGAGGACGCACTGCACTAACTGTAAATAGTCTAGCTGCCTGACTGTGGTACTAATAGGATAAAAAGAACACCAGCAATTTTCTTCAGGTAGCTGTAAATACTGTAACAACACAAGTCTGCCTGTCAGTAGCAAGATAACAGGAACGGATCTAGCTAAACTGAACACAGTGTATATATATATCTACAACACCTGGGATGCATATATATACACAATACACTGTAAGTGCAGCTAACTCACTGACTGTCCTGCCTAATCTATCTAAGTTAAATCAAATGACACTGTCTCTCTGTCTATCTATCTATCTCAATAGCGGGACACACACTACACAGGGCCGCCATGCAGGCAGCCTTATATAGTGTGGGGCGTGTACTAAATCCCCTGAGCCATAATTAGCCAAAGCCTCCTTGGCTTTGGCCAATTACGGCTCTCTGTTCAGACGGCGTTGTGATTGGCCAAGCATGCGGGTCATAGTGCATGCTTAGCCAATCATCAGCCAGCAATGCACTGCGATGCCACAGTGAATTATGGGCCGTGATGCGCCACACGAATTTGGCGCGAACGGCCCATATCATTCGCAATTTGGTGAACGAGCGAACAGACAATGTTCGAGTCGAACATGGGTTCAACTCGAACATGAAGCTCATCCCTATTCCTATGTACTGAACTAATATGAACTACAAAAGAATGCCTCTCTGTGTAATCTGTGTAATGGAGATGTAGAATGAAGGAAAGGGTTAGTAGACCAAAACAGGAGAGCAGCCAAGTGACAACCTTGCTTTCCCCCATAGATACCATGGTGTGAGTGAGCCACCTTAGAACAGGAAGTGTGTTATTACCAAAAGAAAT
Source organism: Lithobates clamitans (assembly GCA_037952925.1). NCBI lineage: Eukaryota > Metazoa > Chordata > Amphibia > Anura > Ranidae > Lithobates > Lithobates clamitans. Next base: position 6,743,091 of record JBBGZY010000430.1, on the reverse strand, counting down.
TAAAAGAAAAAATGAAATGTATGGAGTCCCATCTAAGGACTGATAAACTGCAATATATAACATTTTCGTTTTTTGGGGTTTAGATATGTTTTAAATAATCGAAAGTATACATTTCCTTAATTTTTTTTACTTGTTACACTATTATGCCCCGTACACACGGTCGGATTTTCCGATGGAAAATGTCCGATCGGAGCGTGTTGTCGGAAATTCGGACCGTGTGTGGGCTCCATCGGACATTTTCCATTGGATTTTCCGACACACAAAGTTGGAGAGCAGGAGATAAAATTTTCCGACAACAAAATCCAGAAATTGCGATCGTGTGTACACAAATCCGACGGACAAAGTGCCACGCATGCTCAGAATAAATAAAGAGATGAAAGCTATTGGCCACTGCCCCGTTTATAATCCCGACGTACATGTTGTACGTCACTGCGTTTAAAACGATCGGATTTTCCGACAACTTTGTGTGACCGTGTGTATGCAAGACAAGTTTGAGCCAACATCCGTCGGAAAAAATCCTAGGATTTTGTTGTCGGAATGTCCGAACAAAGTCCGACCGTGTGTACGCCCTATTAGATGTATGTAGAAACAAAACCTCCTTGTGCAGTGATTAAACTGAATGTGTCAGACATTATAAACCTTTAGAGGTGAACATTTAGCCTAAAAACAGACAACACAAGATGCCAACTATTACCTTTGTAAGACAGAAAACTCTCTTCTGTGTGCATCTTGAAGACTCACTTCATTACTGGGTGTGATTTTTCTGAATTCATTGATAAGCCAAGGTGACTGTCATGACTTTGTCCGGTGCTCAGTGTTCATTAAAGCAAGGATAGGGGGATGGTAGTTGGTGGGGCCTAGTCCGGAAGTCCTGAAATGAGGAAAGTTTGCCACCTTGCAACATAGAGAAACTATATTTCAATTTTCTTGTCTGTCTTAAATAAGACTTTTCATTTTAAATATTTAACCACTTGACCTTCGGAAGATTTCCCCTCTTTCATGACCAGGCCATTTTTTGTGATACGGCATTGCGTTACTTTAACTGACAATTGCGCGGTCATGCAACGCTGTACCCAAATGAATCATTTTTTGTTCCACAAATAGAGCTTTCTTTTGGTGGTATTTGATCACCACTGCATTTTTTTTTTGCAGCACATTCTATGGGATTTAGGAGCAACATCTTTTACATTTCAGTACCTGGCTTCGATATGTACAGCATGGAGCCCAAATAGCATTTAAAGCATAACTGTAGGAGGATTCTGCAGGATCTCTTCCTATACACACACATTATGGCAGACTTACTTATTACTTTCAAGCTTGTTCTCATGTTCTGCCAGCTGCCTCTGCCATCTTCTCCGCTTCTGCTTCTCAACCAGCGTTCTTTCTCTTTGGCCATTGGAGTTACATTATCCTGGTACCTAGCTCCATTCTTGGCATCCATCAGATGCTGAAAGTCTCCCAGGAGGACACTGCCAATGTACCACAGGTGATATACAGAAAAAATGTAAAGTGTTTGTTATTTTTTTTGCAAAGATACATACAGAGTCTCTTCTACTAAAAGCCATATGTACTGTAGGTTTTATGTGTTTTACAAGGGAAATCTAAGTAAGACTAAATAATGAGAAGGGCAGTGTGTACATGGCAGACTGGACCCATTTAGGATGTTGGTTCAGCAAAGCCCGTAGCAAAAAAAAAATAAGCGCGGGGCTACATGATAAGAGTACCCAGGTAGGCTGGGCTAGTGAGGGTTATGAATCCTGGCAATGTAGATTTGGATACGTAGTGCCTCCATGGATCGGCAACCAAAAAGATTATGCCTTGTTTTTGTTTATATTGTTAAATATTTGTTAACTTTAATAAAGGGGCCGTTAAACGGCCAGTTTAATCCCAACCTTGGTGTCAGACTATTTTTGGTAGTAATAGGGGGGGCTATAAGATGGGGGCATAGAAATGGGGGGGGGGGGGGGTAAAAAAAAGGGCAGTATACATATGGGTTACCTTTTCAAGTCTACAGATCCAATAATCCATGGAGTGGTTGGTTATGAATGGAGTAGCAGAAATAAGTCTTGATTGTTCTTTCTGGCTATTAAAAGAAACTGAGCTTTCCAGAGATGCTTATGCTTAACTCTAATAAATAAAACACTCATGACTGCAGAACTTGTGGTTTGAATAGGTGGTAGCCCTTATTATAGGTATAATAAAATATTCAATATTATTATCAATAACTTCAATAAACGTAAACAATTAATTTAATTAGGATTAAATCAAGCACTACTCATATCTTAGTATTAAACATATTCTATTATCATAACTATAGCTCAGCTATAGAAGCTCGAACTATTACTTAAAGTCAAATAAAACATCCTTATAAACAGACAGGTATAAGCAATTTCAATGAAATTTCCTCTTTCATTGAAAGTGATAAAAACCTCATAACTAGGGCCATGGGTCAGCCCGTTTTAATTACACATCCTCTTCTTTAAATAGGTACCCACTCGTGACAGAGGACCGTTAATTGGGCAACTGTCATATCTTCTTCCAATCAATTTTTTAATTTTTTATACAACCTTAATTAATTGAATAATTATCTGTCTGTCATGATCCGATAGGTGGTGGGGGTGGGGACATTTTTTTGCCCCACCCTTCACCTTTATGGGATCAGAGACAGAACTCCTTAACTCTAATAAATAAAACATTCATGACTGCAGACTGCAGAACCTGTGGTTTGAATAGGCCTTGGCCCTTTATTATAGGTATAATAAAATATTCAATATTATTATCAATAACTTCAAAAAAAGTAAATAATTCATTTAATTATAATGAAACCAACCACCAGGGGTGTGGCTTGACCTCGGTGGAAGATACCTGCTTGATCCGTGAGCTTCGGCCAGCTGAGGCTCTTATCCGACTACACAGGAGGCAATATATCCAACTAACCTCTCAAAAAAGACAGGGACATCATCCTGTAGCTCATCTGCCTCACGATTCTGCTCTCCACGCGATCCCAGCAGGGGACTGCGCCAAAGCATTCCAGAAATGTTCCGGACACAGGCATGTAACATGGCGGTTTCCTCTCAAGGCCCGTCTACGACGGGAGCAACCGACCGCTCTCCTCCCAATGATGGGGCGATCACCCTGACACCACATCAACACCCCAACTTGAATGACCACCACTCCATCGCAGCGGACATAAAAGAAACCTGGACTGCAGCAATCTCTGACCTCCACATCAACATATGGCAATCGCGGGCAGAGTTAAAGATGTGGAAACACGCCGATAGGCTGTATGCATCAGGCCACTGACACACACACCCTGCAACTCCGAGACTTTAACCGCCACATGGAAGGTCTTGACAATCATAGCAGATGCCACAACCTGAGAGTGTTGGGTCTCCCAGAAACAATCGATGCAGACCAATTACAATCCACAGTTTTCGGCCTGTTTAATGGTCTCCTGGACAGACCCCCTACTACCCCAATTGGACTGGAACGCATCCACCGCGCCCTCTGACCACAAGGCAGAGAATCTGATCCACCCAGAGATGTAGTCTGCTGCATAATTGGCTACCAACTAAAGGAAGAAATCCTCAGAAAGGCCCGCAACAACAACCAGCTATCCTTTAATGGCAGTGAGATACGGCTATTTCAAGATCTCTCATACATCACACTCCAGCACCGCAAAGAACTCTGTCCATTGCTGGAGGTTCTTTCCGCACGTACTGAATTCATTACAAATGTAATTCTCCCTTTTGCTTGTCAGCTTCCTGTCAAGGCCGCACCGCCTTACTCAAAGTCCCAGAAGACCTACAATGCTTCTGTGAAACACTGGATGTCCTGCTGATGGAAGTGCCTGAATGATATGCGGAATTCCACCCACCCTCAGCAAGACCTGCACAACCCAGAAGTGAACCCATGGAAGTTCCGGAGCAACAATACCGCAGACAGCGCTCACCATCTGAAGTCCGGCTTCACCATCATGTTTCATGCATCATGCTTCACCACAACATGGCGCCAGCCCTACATGGTCGCCTCAAACCTGAAGAGCCCAACAAGGACATTGATCAGGCTCATTGATGGCTACAGAATCCAGATAAGTACACTAATACTTGTTTTACCTGTTTCGCACGCTATCCCAGTACTGCTTCTCATGCCCCCATACCCACACATGACACATGTCATTGCCATATGTCCAAACCCTCCATTTTGGAGACTGTCTGCCACATCAACCCCCCCATAACCAACAATCTTGCCATAGTCCAGAGAATCCTCTTAAGACTATGTCCGCAATTGACACCGTCTTCCTAGCCTAGCATCTTATACAGAACTGTATCTATCGGTAATCGCATTGACTGATCCATACCACCAGTATACAAGATCTTGATGTTTAAGCCATTCCCTATACTGTTCTGGACTATCCGGATGATGATGCCTTTGAGACATTGCTTTGCAGAATCCTGCACATTACCTTTCACTTTTCATTAAACTGCGTAAGGTTTATCCACTCATTTGGTCCACCCAGATACTATAACCCTGGTAGGCTAACATGATATTGGAACATCTGGCTCATACACAATTATTTCCAAGATGCGACAAGACTTCTGAATAAACAAAAATTGATTGAAGTAGTGGGGGGGAACTTTCTCCTGCAGGATGGAAACACGTTCTCCTCCCATTACTCCATCAAATAGACAACGCACTCGTAGACATGGTTCCATTTGTAATTAACAGGCAAAAACATTGCTCCCAAAACGATATATGGTACACGATGGTTTGATACAACAATAGATTGCCCACCCGGGTACTGGACGTATATCGATTTAGCGATTTAAATGTTTACTTATCAATCGGTTAATCTGTTTTGCTGTTCAGTTTAGATATTACATACAGTTTCAAAGTAGGTCCAAACCTATAATATTGACTGACACAGGTCTATTCAACACCCGCTTTCAAACCACACAGGACAGGTCCTAATCCACTTACACCCTTCTAGAGCTTCCAACCCCATCTGAAAGCCAGCCACCTCTCATACAACTTCACCCATCACATTCATAACCTCCTCAATCAAGCTCTAATACTTAATTTGCTCAGCGGGATATTTCCTATATACATAGTGACTAAATCACCACCATCTTCAAGCCTCCTTCCCCACAGTGGTAACCAAAACAACCTCTACAAGATCCCACTCACTATTTTACGCCTAATCACTGAACCTTTCCAGCCGCACTTTCTGTAAGGTGTTCGACCCACCTGGATGAGCGAGCAGGCTCTCACCAGTAGCCAGACTCTCCCTGGGCTCCACCCTTTCCCACTTGGGTTTTTCAACCCTTAATAGATGCCTTCTAAACCTATTCCCTCAACCACCCACATATATCAAATTGGAAAAATTCTGTGAGCCACAATGATCTTATGCCTTGCTTGTGCTACCTCCAGCTGTATGCGCTAATTACGCTTCATATAACGTGCATAGGATACATTTACAAGTTATGCGCTGCGCTTGGGTGACCCCAAAAACAAAATTAATAATAACCAACTCTGTGCTTACTAGTGCGATAATATTAAATACAAATAATATGAATGTTGAATAAATAAACAAGGTGTGAAAAAACAAGTGCTTGTTACACCATAAATTAGTGCTTAATAGTGCTTGTTACACCATACATAGTGTCTTAATCAACATAAAAAGTGCTTAGTGCTCAATATACAGTATCCTTCTTTTTAAATGAAAAAATTAATACATAATGAAAAAAAGTTCTCTTTGGTACTCTAAATAGTGCGTGCAAATAATGTCCAGCAGTGATAATAAATCAATGTGTGCAGGTGGTGTTCAGCTGTGACAACAATCCAACATCATGCCGAAGATATCCTGAGTGCTGCAAAACATGCTCCTGTGCTCCTTCGTGACCCCCTTAAGCTAATGTGCTCACCTCAGAGCGTGTGACTCAGCTTCTACCCTGAGTCTAAATATGCTTTGGAGCCACCCCTGGGCTCAGTCTCAGTGTCTGCTGCACTCCTCCAGCTGGAAACAATGTGGCTCCATACATAAAATGAAAAGGAAACTATATAGTGTAATATAGTCAAAATACTTTTATTAAAAGAAAACGCTCCCCACACCAGGGTACTCACATGGCACTGGTGTGTCAGTGCACCATACTATAACGGCTTTCTATGCAAAATCACTGGATGTTTGGTGCAGTATGCTGTGCTGAGACAGTGCTGGTGTAAAGTCCGTGTCAGTCTCTCCATCCTGGCCCCTCCCCTATGCGTCAGTCTCTCCGTCCTGGCCCCTCCCCTACGCGTCTATCCCCCTGATGATGACACGTGATCCCTGTGTCGAAGACACGTAGGGGAGGGGCCAGGACGGAGAGACTGACACGGACTTTAAAAATAAAGCTGACATTATCTTTATACAGGAAACACACTTTAAGCCACACGTTATCCCGAAACTCTCAAATGCCCAATACCCAACCTCCCTGCATGCTGCCAATCAAGATTCAAAATCTAAAGGGGTCTCCATACTATTCTCTAATCATTGCTCATTTCAAATATTGGATGCCTGCTTAGACAAGGAAGGCCACTACCTTTGACAATAGCAAATATATACGCACCAAACGCAAAACAAGTCCCCTTCTTTAAATCAACAATACAAATACTGTCAGCCTTCCAAGAAGAAGTCTTGATTTTAGGTGGAGACTTTAATGTCCCCCTTAACACCCTCCATGACACTTCCACAAGATCATCCTCGATGCCATACAAAGCGCTATGAGCAATCAAAACACAACTTTAAGACCTCACTTTACATGACTCCTGGTGTACATTATACCCCAACGTAAAAGACTACACATTCTATTCATCACCTCATAACAGTTATTCCAGACCTGACTATCTATTTATCTCACAAAAGAGAGCTTCCGATGCTAACTAAAGCTACTATAGACCCCATGTACTTATCCGACCACCACCCTATATCCATAGCTGTAGACTTTCCGTATATACCAACTCGGCCCCCGACATGGCGCCTTGACCCATCCCTACTCACAGACCATATAATAGTATCCGAAGTGAACAGACTCAATATTTTCGAGAGAATAACTCTCCAGATGTATCACCAATGGTGAGTTGGGAAGCACATAAATGCTTTCTACGAGGAGAACTCATTGCAATCTCCATGAAACGCTGACGAGAACGTCAAGCATATATAAAAAAACTGACAGTCCGGATCCACACTCTAGAAAAGACACATAAATTCACCCTAGCTGCTTGCTCCCTTCCAGAACTCGTTTAGGCCAGGACAGATCTATTGGAGGAACTAGCTAAAAACACTAAAAGAATCTACATTTTATCTCAAAAAATATTCTATGAATATGGCAACATGTCGGGACAACTCCTGGCACGAGCCCTCTGTTCTAAAAAAGCGACCATAACAGTACACTTTCTTACCGATTCTACAGGACGTAAAATAGTAGCTAACAAAGAGATAGCAAACCAATTGTTAAATATTATACTCACCTTTACAATCTTGGCCCCACAAAACCACAATCAGGAGAACCTCCCAGAAACCAAATGATTAAAGACTTTCTCAAAGAATATAGCCCCAAAACTCTATCCAATCTGGAAGCGGAGGAACTAGAATGCCCCCTTTCCACTGAAGAAGTCGACACTGCACTCAAACAAATGAAGCCAGGAAAAAGCCCAGCCCAGATGGTCTAACGGTTGGATACTATAAAAATAGATCAGCTCAAGCCACATTTCCTAAAAGCATTCAACTCCCCCTCAATAGATAATCCCCCACCAAGAGAGCTCCTTTTAACCCACATCACAGTGATCCCAAAACCAAATAAAGACCCTTAATTAGTCACCAACTATCGCCCAATTTCTTTAGTGAACGTAGACCTCAAACTTTTCGCTAAAGTCCTAGCTAATCGCATACTACCCTTATTACCCAAACTAATTTCTCTAGATCAGGTGGGATTCATACCTGGTAGAGAGCCAAGAGACAACACCAAGCAATCAATATACACAAATGGTTGAAATCGACACACCATCGAGGTTTCTTTCTGTCCCTAGATGCGGAGAAGGCGTTCGATAGAGTGGCCTGGGACTATATGTCCGAGACTCTTAAAGCACTGGGCCTATGTGAACATATGCTACAGCTCATTTTAACCCTTTACTCAGCCCCAACAGCCAAAGCCTGAGTCAATGGCCACCTATCGCAAGCCTTCTCAATGACTAACGGTATGCGTCAAAGATGCCCTCTCTCCTCACTAATTTTCATTCTCACCCTTGAACCTTTACTCCGCCGCCTTTGTTCCAACCCAGATATCAAAGGAGTCACCATCTCTATGACCACCTATAAACTCTTTCTAATGAAACCACACATCTTGATACCCAATTCACTCAAGACTTCAACACGTTCAAAACCCCGACCAACCTACAAATTAACTGCGCAAAATCACAAGCACTGATTATCTCCCTACAGCAGGATATGATCGCGCAATGCCAAACAAAAACTTTCCATTCAGCTGGAGCCAGGACTCGGGTTTCAACTGCCCTCCAAAAAAGATGATCTATACACCAAAAACTACCTTCCGATCCTTCAAAACATTCATCATGACCTGAAATCCTGGTCCACTGGTCTCTTTTCATGGTTCGGCAGGGTGTCGATAATAAAAATGAATATTCTACCAAGAATATTATACTTAATGCAATTGATTCCTATAAAAATACCGCAGACCTTTTTCACATACTACAGAAAAGCCTGCACGGAATTTATCTGGGGTAGATCACACCCCAGACTGAGCTTTGAGAGACTGACACTACCCAAGCTGAAAGGAGGCATAGGTCTTCCGGACCTCGTTAAGTATCACTGGACCTGTCAATTAATGCGAATAATAGACTGGAACATACACTCAAAGACCAAAGCATGCGTTCACCACTCTACCGTTACGTCAACTCCCATGGATCACTTGCACTCACATACCACTAGAGTGTAAACAACACCCCTTAATCACTTGCTGACTGGCTCACGCCAATATACGTCGGCAGTGGCACGGGTGCGCAAAACAATGTACCTGTACGTCGCTGCATCATCTGCGGCTAGAGGTGATCAAATACCACCAAAAGAAAGCTCTATTTGTGGGAAAAAAAGGACGTCAATTTTGTTTGGGTACAACATTGCATGACCGCGCAAATGTCAGTTAAAGCAAAGCAGTGCCGTATCGCAAAAAAGGGCTTGGTCAGGAAGGGGGTAAATCCTTCTGGGGCTGAAGAGGTTAATTGACAACTTGTTACAAATCTTCAGAAAGGCATGCCATAAATCTAAAATCTCATCCTCCCAGGGCCCATTAACTCCCATCCGTCAAAATCCAGACTTCTCCCTTTTGGAAATTTGGCTCCACACAGACATCCGAGCTGAACACATTTTTCCTAAAGGCAAATTCCTGTCCCTACCCGCACTTTTGGCACAGATGCCAAGCCAATCCTTTCCATTCTTGACATATATCCAGATACAGCATTTTCTAAATGGCCCCCCACTCACGCCCTGACTACTCAAGACAACACACAGCATTCAAATCATTTTGTGAAAAATAGACCCGCAAAGCCACCTGATCTCGGATATGTACTCTATTCTGTTCTCTGATCACAGTCCCAAATCCAACATAGCTAGTCGGAGTTGGGAAAGGGAACTCTCATTAGTCCTTTCAGAAGAAGAATGGGAAAACATATACTCCCATGTACACTAAGGGACAATTAACGTATCTGCACAAAAAAACAGCTTCAAGGTGTTCTCAAGATGGTACAAAACCCTGCTTAGATTACACATTTCCCCTACTATCTCCCCCAACTGTTGGAGATGCTCTGACGAGAAAGGATCACTTTTACATATATGGTGGTCCTGCTCTCTAATCCAACCCTTCTGGAAAGAAGTACAGTCAGGTCCATAAATATTGGGACATCGACACAATTCTAATCTTTTTGGCTCTATACACCACCACAATGGATTTGAAATGAAACGAACAAGATGTGCTTTAACTGCAGACTTTCAGCTTTAATTTGAGGGTATTTACATCCAAATCAGATGAACGGTGTAGGAATTGCAACAGTTTGTATATGTGCCTCCCACTTTTTAAGGGACCAAAAGTAATGGGACCATTGGCTGCTCAGCTGTTCCATGGCCAGGTGTGTGTTATTCCCTCATTATCCCATTTACAAGGAGCAGATAAAAGGTCCAGAGTTCATTTCAAGTGTGCTATTTGCATTTCGAGCTGTCACTATCAGTGAAGCAAGCCATCATTAGGCTGAAAAAACAAAACAAGCCCATCAGAGAGATAGCAAAAACATTAGGTGTGGCCAAATCAACTGTTTGGAACATCCTTAAAAAGAAAGAACGCACCGGTGATCTCAGCAACAACAAAAGACCCGGAAGACCACGGAAAACAACTGTGGTGGATGACCGAAGAATTCTTTCCCTGGTGAAGAAAACACCCTTTACAACAGTTGGCCAGATCAAGAACACTCTCCAGGAAGTAGGTGTATGTGTGTCAAAGTCAACAATCAAGAGAAGACTTCACCAGAATGAATACAGAGGGTTCACCACAAGATGTAAACCATTGGTGAGCCTCAAAAACAGGAAGGCCAGATTAGAGTTTGCCAAACAGCATCTAAAAAAGCCTTCACAGTTCTGCAACAACATCCTATGGACAGATGAGACCAAGATCAACTTGTACCAGAGTGATGGGAAGAGAAAAGTATGGAGAAGGAAAGGAATTGCTCATGATCCAAAGCATACCACCTCATCAGTGAAGCATGGTGGTGGTAGTGTCATGGCGTGGGCAGGTATGGCTGCCAATGGAACTGGTTCTCTTGTATTTATTGATGATGTGACTGCTAACAAAAGCAGCAGGATGAATTCTGAAGTGTTTCGGGCAATATTATCTGATCATATTCAGCAAAATGCTTCAGAACTCATTGGACGGCGCTTCACAGTGCAGATGGACAATGACCCGAAGCATACTGTAAAAGCAACCAAAGAGTTTTTAAAGGGAAAGAAGTGGAATGTTATGCAATGGCCAAGTCAATCACCTGACCTGATTCCGATTGAGCATGCATTTCACTTGCTGAAGACAAAACTGAAGGGAAAATGCCCCAAGAACAAGCAGGAACTGAAGACAGTTGCAGTAGAGGTGTGACAGAGCATCACCAGGGATGAAACCCAGCATCTGGTGATGTCTATGCGTTCCAGACTTCAGGCTGTAATTGACTGCAAAGGATTTGCAACCAAGTATTGAAAAGTGAAAATTTGATGGATGATTGTTAATCTGTCCCATTACTTTTGGTCCCTTAAAAAGTGTGAGGCACATATACAAACTGTTGTAATTCCTACACCGTTCACCTGATTTTTATGTAAAGACCCTCAAATTAAAGTTGAAAGTCTGCAGTTAAAGCACATCTTGTTTGTTTCATTTCAAATCCATTATGGTGGTGTATAGAGCCAAAAAGATTAGAATTGTGTCGATGTCCCAATATTTATGGACCTGACTGTACATCGTCTTACTACTCAAATTACAACATACCCCATCGACTTTTCCCCTGCTCAAATGCTTCTACATCACTCTTCTGTCCCTAAGAAAACGTACCACCGCTCCTTAACTTTACACCTTCTAAACACAGCTGAGATGTATGTGCCAAACTAATGGAAATCGGCCAACCCGCCTACTATAGCAGATTGGATCAGATGAATAAACAAAGTGGCAGAGATGGAGGATCTCATACACCAAACCAAAGAAACGCAATCCAAGTTTCAGAAAACCTGGTCATGTTGGCACCACTTTCAAACAACTAATGAAAACTCTCAAATACTACCTCAATGAAGAATGTTAGATTAAGATGCCAAGTCGGAGGAGGAGAAAAAGGTACATACCCCCTCCCTCTCTTTGTTGCTCCTTCTACCTCCCAAACCTCCTTTAACCTCTTTTTTTATACACATCACGATTATACCCAGGATGCCGTTACCCCTAAAGCAGTAATTTTTTCAGTCAACTCACCCCTCTACCCGACTCGCTCACGAGTCCCTCCTATTTCCCTTTCTCTCTTCTTACCGCATCCCTATGCTACAAGAGATGTTTCTGGATACCTCTTAGCCTCTATTGTACCCAACATCCAACCCCTACCACTTCGTCGAAATGACCTGACCAATGCCTAGCCTTACCAAAACATCATGTCTCGTACGGGTTGCTAGGGGTCCGGTGACTGCTACCCAACGAGATTTTGACAGTAGGCCAAGTACCAATATGAACGCTATGTAATAGATTACATATACCAAAACAATACTCAGAAAACACCCACATACATAATGGGCTCATACAGCATTAGGAGTGGTCCCAGTTCCCTATAAAATATATATACCTTGACTATACAGCTATAGAAGAAGAAGTGTTAAGTGTAACACAATTTTTGAAGTTATCTTGACCCGTTCCACAGCAACTTACACACTAAAGGGAAAACATTATATTATGCTGTCATACTGTTTGACTAACTAAAAGGTACAACACTATTATGTTCAGATTTAATTACTCACATTGTTTTAAAATGTTTGAAACTTCCTTTAGTTGTATACAGTATATGTCCCATTACCCTACTACTATGTCATAATACAACATAATATAGAATGTTGAAACTTAAAAAATAGGCAATGTTTTTGTCTAATCTAAGATACTTATAGATGCTCTGGGAGATATGTGGAACGCAACCTGACTACTACGCCCTCCCCCGTCACAGTGAGACCATAATAGGGGTGACGGGTTGATATATTACCACCTAATGCGTATAGGGTTGCAGGACCATGATCTCACCTGGATTTTCTATAACAAAATGATTTGCCTATGTATCTATGTATCACAAGTTAACTGATGTAAAAACTTTCTATATACTTACATTACCTAAGTTTAATATTCAATGTTACTGTACAACAATGGAAGTACTAATATTCTGTATGAAAAGTAATAAGTACTTGTGCGCATACCCAAAAAAACAAAGGGGGAGCGGATAGATACAAATAGAGTACCTACTAAAAAATCATAAATGGACACAGACCCAATGAGGTAAAAAAGGTAGTAGCTGCCACAAATAAAAGTGTTCACACACCAATAGACAAAATGAAAGGTATTAAATTGCGGCGCTATGCTAGACGTTGAAACACTAGAATGCTATATATGTGCAACTCCCACCATAGCAGGGAGATCCAGAAATAATACCCCTAGGTGTAATTAAAATAAAGCAATTAATATTCCAATAAAATGTGCAACCAGAGGTCATAAAAACAATGTTGCATCAAAAAAATTTTTTTTAAATATCAAGCTAACGTTAAGCCCCTATATATAAATGGATAAGAGAGGAAAGTTTCTAATCAGTATGATGGAAAAACAAGGGAACATAATAGTGAACATATGTGATAAAAATGTAGCAAAAATCAAAAACGTATTAAATCAACAATTGAAAGTGTAGCGAAACTCCAAAACACACATCCCAAGTGTCAAGTGTCATCTAAACAAATGCAATAAAACAAAACAAACAAAGCATATATGCTAATTAAGATATTCTGAAACTGCTCCACTGGTAATGTGACAAATTGGTTATTCAAAGAAAGCAATTGCTAGAAACAGATCACGTGCATAGATTCAAACAGTGCAGCACATATAGGCTGTGACCGTTCAGCCGAGAGGTGAGAGGCTAGAGGAACCGCTACCCTTACACATTATTTATCTACACTGAACACTTTTGGAAGAACTTTGTTTGGCACATTTTCTCAACTATACCTGTCACAATGGAGATTTCGTTTTCTATGGGACTCTTTTGAGACTGCTTTTATAAACATTCTCTCTTCACAGTATTGTTTATTCACACTCTGTGTCACCACATATGTTGCAATTCATGGATTAATATTTTTTCACTTGATACTCTTAGTGATTTAGTCGTTTCCTTTTGTGGGTGTCACACTGGTGGCATTATTCTTATTTATTTTCATTTATAGGTCCTGTATTAATCTTTAATTATTTATTGGATTAGCGTATTATATTATTTAATTTATGCTGCACTGACTACACTTTATTGTTCCACTAGTTATTTCCATGTTAAAATATTTTTACTAATTGTTTGATTGATGCACCAATTATCATATTTGCTTTCACTCTGTTTTTTAGGGAAATGTTTTCATTTGGATTTATTTGAGTGGTGGCTTTTGAAGATCCTCCTAGGCTGTTTGGTCTGTGCATTTAACATTTACCTATGCTGTGGGTTATTAAGAAACTGATACTAATTGTTCACATTCTGTTTAATTACATAGGATTTGTTTTTGTTTTAGTTATTTCATCTTTTGATGCAATACTGGCTTTCTGTGACCTCTAATTGCACAAAATAGTGGAAGATCAAGTATTTAGACATTATCAATACCGGGAGATATGGCTTTGGTACCTCTTGGTATGGTTGATGGTTATACAAATACTCTGTATAATATCACACATTGTTCAATAAAATTTTTTGGAAAAAAAATAAAAAATTAAATCAAGCACTACTCATATCCTAGTATTAAACATATTCTATTATCATAAGTATAGCTCAGCTATAGAAGCTCGAGCTATTACTTAAAGTCAAACACAACGTCCCATAAGCCAGGCTCAGATTATTGAGCCTGGCACCGACCACCCCCCCGGGCAACAGCAAATTCCACACAGTTCTGCAGATCAAGATTAAAGATATCTAAAGCAATGTCCGATAAGTGAATATTATCATTTCTGTGGAGACATGACAATCTCCCTTCCAGGTCTACATGTCTAAAAGACAACGTGGTTATGGAAGGCATGAACTTAGCTATTGTTTTATTAATACTTTTGCATATTTTCAAATGTAAAATGAGAATATTCGGTACAGGCCATCTTTCATGCAAGAAGGACAAAGTGTCACGTAACATATTTCATTGCATTCCTCATTTCCCGTACCAGTGAACTTTAAATGAGTCATACGACAAACCCAGGTTGGAACCATAATTCCTACAGTCAGCTCTATTCTTGGCCCAGAATACAAATGAGTGGCCTATAATCCAGATGTTAAAAATTGGACCTGAAATTCAAAAGGAAGAATTAGGCCTGATATAGGATCAAAAACAATTAGATTTCCATCTACCTATTTGTCGCAACAAATTAAAAACACAAACATTTGAACCCACGTTTTTTCTTAACGTGATTCATCGCCCCTGGCCCATAGAATCCATTTTGCTCTTTCTCAGCAGAATAGAAAGAGAATCCAAGTTCAGGGTAACATTATTAAATAATAAACCAGAGCTATTGCCATTCTTATGAGGGATTAATTCAGATACCCTAAAAGCACCAAAAAAACATAGGCTGAAGGCTAATTTCAAAAACAATGCTTCATATGGGGAGAAACAGATTTCATCAGCAGCATTACCAATATGATCCAATAATTCAGCTGAGATAGGCAACCTTGAATTTGTAACCAAACGTTTCTTACGATATCCTTTCAATCCACATTTAACTGCAAAAAATTGCATACAAGAATTAGCTCCAGTCATGCGCATAAAAAAGGAAACTCCGGCCAAAGTTTTAATTACATACGAGTAAGAATAGGAAGCCGACATCATATACTTAGGAAAAGATAAAACCTAGCTTGAATCTGCAAACGGGACAAAGCGTCTGCAATTAAATTATCAACACCAGGTGTGAATTTAACTTTTATCCATATAATAAGTAGTAAGCTTTTTAAAAACAATCTGACACAGGATGGCAGTAATGGGTAAGGATTCTGATGACAAACAATTTATTGAAAACACAACGCCCCTATTGTCAGAATGAAGCGTTATCCGCTTATTAACAAAATTAACACCACACAGTTCCAGAGCCACTAAAACAGAAAACAATTCTTATGCCCCGTACACACGGTCGGATTTTCCGATGGACAATGTCCGATCGGAGCGTGTTGTCGGAAATTCCGACCGTGTGTGGGCTCCATTGGACATTTTCCATCGGATTTTCCGACACACAAAGTTGGACAGCAGGAGATAAAATTTTCCGACAACAAAATCCGATCGCGTCAATTCTGACCGTGTGTGGCCTGTTCGGACGCACAAAGTGCCACGCATGCTCAGAAGAAATTCCGACACGGGACAGCTCGTTCTGGTAAACTTAGCGTTCGCAATGGATACAGCACTTTCGTCACGTTGCAATGTTCAAAATGGTTTAATACAGCGCACTCTCTTCTTCTTTATAATGTGACAAGAATTAAGTAGTTTTGATGCTCATATTCACACACACATTCTCACAAACTTATTTCGTTACTATTTATCGGGATTCCCTCAATATATTTAGATTTCTCACATCTGACAACAAAATTTTTTGCTATTTTTGGACTTTAATGTAGATTCTTTTTTTGTGTTTCTCTTTTTTATTTTTTATTTTTTTGGTGATTTTGATTTGTACTCCCGAAAATGTTTGTGTGTGTTTTTGGTGACAAGTTCCCACAACTCCACTAATATGTTGTTCTATTTAATCTGTTGTTGTCCCTTGTTAATTTCACATTGTACTTTAGAAATGTAGCTGAATCGTCACCAACAAACTGTCCTTTTTGGATGAAAACACACACAGGAGAGTAGAATTTCCCTAAAAAGATTTTATTAAGGGCTCACAACTAAACAAAGAGGGAGGCAACGCTGGAGAAACTGCAGAAGTGGGTGAAGCCTTGGACCCCCAGGGCACACATCAATTATATAAAAGCAAAATTGGTGGCCTGAGGAGTCCTTATCTAAGGGAGGGTCCAGAAGTCCCAGAGATCCGGAAAGCAGCAGATGACATCTGTGTCCCCAGGCTGTGGTCATACAAGAGACTGCATCTTCTGTCAGACCAGACTGAACCCAGGGCCATCACTCTTTGGTCTTCTTTCCATGCTTCCTTACAGGCTTTGGCTGTGGTGGTGGAGTTGTGGCAGCAGAAGGAGGAGGAGGAGGAGGATCGTCCCTCTCAATGACATCCGTCTTGTGTGTCAGTTCCCCACTCAACCCCTTACGTAGGACTTTATAAATCAGGTCCTCAGAGATCTTGCGTTGGCCCTCCTGCATGCCCTGCAATTTTGTGGCAGCCATGCAGGCAAAGGCCTCTTCAGGACTGGGGAAGGCTGTGAGGGACGCCGAAGCCTCCTGGATCAGCCTGTTTGCTGAATCCTGCGCAGGACTGGGAGTGGCCTTCCTGGCCCTTTTGTATGGCAGGCGGAGGGGAGGAACCTGAGACTCAGTCAGGCTGCGACTTGTCCCAGGCTTTTCTTGGCTGACACTTAGCCCCGCCTCCTCCTGGCTGCCACTAATCCCCGTCTCCTCCTGGCTGCCACATTCCACAGCCTCCTCCTGGCTGAGGTCTTCCTGTGTATGAAAAAGGGACATAGTTTTAGTTTTTTATTCATCAATCACACACAATTTTCACCTCCTGACTGCTGCAAATTGAATGTTAACAAATATAACAGACTATCCTTCTGAGCCCAGCAGTTTTCATTCTTGTTCCAATTTTGGGTGCCCACTACTGTCTATTGATATGTAAAGCACTTTTTTTAATCAGCAATTAGTGATCAATAATAACATCTAATAAACATCATTTATTTATTGCCCAGAAATCTGTAGAGGAATGCTATACCTGACTCCAGCTGGGCTCCTCCACTTCTTCCTGGCTGGAAGGCCCAGGTTGGACATCGGAAGCCTCAGTTGGTAAGAAAGGAAGCGTGGAAGGAAGAGTGGAGAGGGATTCCCTGACTTCAGTGTGGTCTGACAGAAATCGCAGTCTCTCATAGTACCACAGCCTGGGGACATAAATGTCATCTGCTGCAGCTCCGGACCTTTGGGAATCCGTGACCTTCTTGCGCTCCCTAAGATATGTGCTCCTCAGGCCACCAATTTTAGCTTTTAAATAAGGGATGGTTGCTGTGGGGACCACCGGCTTCACCAACTCCAGCAGTTTCTCCAGCGCTGCCTGCCTCTTCTGTTTATGGTTATAGTGGGGGTGTCTCACTTGCCACAGACAGGGCAGCTCCCTGTATTTGTCAATAAACAGGGGCAGGAAATTGTGGTCGTTGAACCCATCCATTTTCTCTGCAAGACACAACACAAGACAAACCCTAATGTCAGGCCAAACTCCCCTAATCTTGTTACAATATAGGCTTCCATTTCGAAGCAGTATAGGCCCAAGTTTAGATCCTACCTTCGTTAGCACGATCTGCGTCTCCGATACTCCTTCCTCGGCTCACAGATCGTACGTAAGACGCGCGCGTTACGATTTATACACACTGCGCATGCGTATAACTCCGCCCGCCCCTGACGTTCTTTCTAGTCTAGTCCCCGCCCCTTTTCGTTCGGCGCAGTAGAGGAAGAGCACATGGCGGAGAGACAGCAGGATAGTGCTAAGTACAGCAACGAGGAGGAGGAGGAGGAGGAGGAAAGGCTGGAGCCTGAAACGTCCCGATCCAGAAGGAGATTAAAGGACTCAAATATGTCCTTTGGGGAGATGTTGGAGATGGTGGACATCCTGATGAAGGCCGACTATGATGGAAAGTATGGGCCTTACCCCAACCCCAATGTCAGAAAGGCCAAGATCATGGCGAAAGTGGTCAGGAGTCTGCACCGGAAATTCGGGGTACGACGATCGAAAGATCAGCTCAGGAAGCGGTGGTCGGACCTGAAATTACGAGAACATGAGCAGTACAGAAAGATCCGGAGAGTGCTGCAAAAAAGTAAGTAGTTGTCCTGTGTTCCTATTCTTTTTGTGTTTATTACGTTCGTGCTGCTCCATGTGCTTTTAGGAACTGTTGTACAGTTTAAAATGGCAACTTTCATGTTCATGGGCACATTATTCGTTCGGATCACACATTGTTATTTCGGACGATAAAATACCATTGTTTAGGCTATATGCATTTGGCCACCATTTTGACGCCCTATACTTGTCTTCAAAGAATTGGGTTGTGGAGATGGCTTTGTTACTAGAATGAAATGCAAACTAGATTGTGTGTAAGGAGAGGACACTGAGCAGCTGTTTTCACATCTGGACACTGGAGCACTAGTGTGGGACCCCAGAACACCATTTTTATTAGGGGGGCCACACAGGTGCTCCAGTGTATACTATAGGGGGGGCTACATCTGTGAAGCTTTTACCAAACAGGTAAAGTATTGCAGCTTGACAAAGGACACTAAAAAAGCTACATCTTGGAACTCGGCTAAAATAGACAATTGTACCCCACTTCCAAGCAATGTTTCATCTTTATAGTTCTGACCTCAAATATCTGTGTGCTAATTATACCATTTTTGTTTTACATAGGGGAGAAAAGACTCGGAGGACACCCCTCATCCGAGGAGACCAGAGACCCCCCTTCTGGAAGAAGGGGAAATCCCCCCATCACAAGAGGAAGAAGACGTGGTGGAAGTAGTTACCACAACAGGTGAGTGTCTGTGACCACAGGCTCAGATAAGAGATGGATGGCGGCATTTTTTTGCAAACCTAATTTATTTTGGGTTTCCTCTCTTTTTAGGTGATCGTGAGGTTGTGGATCCAGATCCTTTCACATCCGAAAGTGCCCAGATCCTGATCGGGGAGATCATGGGATGTAATTTACAATTGGAAAACATCAAGCAAAACATCAATGATGTTATTCCAAAATATAAAAACATCATTGATGTTTTGGGGCGAGTTTAAAACCCCTCCAAATCACTTTCTTCTTTTGTCTGCTACAATGTGCGAAATGTTTTTGTGATTTTTCCCAAAGCCAAATTTGGAGGATGCACACAGTGTGCCAACATGTGCTATCTGCCATCACAGGAGATCAATAGACGCGTTTTGGGGGTGCAACCCCTTCCTCAATAATAAAGTAGCGGTGAGGAAGGGCTTTCTCCCCCAAAACACATCCCTTGATCCCCCCTGATGGCAGATAGCACATGTTGACATTGTGAAATTGGTGTGCATCTTCCAAATTTGGCTTTTCCAGGGGTGATTTCACCCCATCTGAACGCAATATCAAACACAGTTCCTAAATACTCATGTCTGATATTGCCTTCCAGTTCTACCAAATGTGAACTTTGTAAGATCAAGATTTGTGTCTTTCTTGTTGGTTTTACACAGGCCTGTTTTCTATAAAATGCACATTTTGATTTTGGATAATGACACCACAAAAATTGGTATACAACAAACATGTTGGTTTGTCAGAAAAACCTTTGGTAAATGCACATGTGATTGTGCAGGTATTAAAAAGATTGTTCATCAAGAATGTGTGGATTATTGTCTCAATGCTACAACATTTTTGAGATGATGTAATTGGTGTTTTATGAGAAAATGGGGGTTATTTCCTAAGGGAAAATCCACTTTGCACTACAAGTGCAGTTTCAGTGCAGTTGCAAGTGCACTTGTAGTGAAAAGTGTCTTTGCATTTAGTAAATAACAGCCAACAGTGCTTTGTATAAGGTTACACAATCACGACATTTTCTGCACTCCACACATTTCTGTCAGGGTCAGCTAAAACAAACACAAGCAGTAAATGTCCACAAAGAAGAGCCTGGGGGGAGATGCCTGTCGAGAACTTGAGGTCCTGCAGGCTTCTCCCTGTGGCCAAATACCGCAAGGTAGCGACCAGCCTCTGCTCCGCAGTGATGGCTTGCCTCATGCAGGTATCCTGACTGCTGATATAGGGGGTCAGCGAAGCCAACAAACGGTGAAATACGGGGTCCGTCATCCTGAGAAAGTTCCTGAAATCATCAGGATTATTCTCACGGAGCAAAGGCATATGAGAGAACTGGTCACGCTGAAGCAACCAATTCTTGGTCCATGAACTCCTCCCCACCCTGTTCATGGACTGGACTTGTGTCAAGGTCAGGACCCCAACACCAAGCCCCCGCACAGCATGAACTGTACGAGGAGTACGCATACGAAACATGGCTAGAAAACGGTCGGCTGCTCAGAACGAAGTAACAGAACGCACTGAAGAACAGCAAGGCCTGTGAAGAGCGACCTGAAAAACAGCAACGAGCAGGCAAGATCACACAGAAAACTCCGATACGAACTGACTGCATGCACTGAAGAGCAGATACAAACCCACAAGCACAAACTGAACATCAGAAAACGATCTGAAAGCCACGAGTCTGAAAAAGCGCGAATCGTCTCTCACCAAACTTTTACTAACACGAGATTAGCAAAAGGAGCCCAAAGGGTGCCGCGCTTGGTTCTGAACCGGCCTTTTCTAGTCTGATGTACGTCACCGCGTTGTTGGCGATCGGAAATTCCGACAACTTTGTGCGACCGTGTGTAGGCAAAACAAGTTTGAGCCAACATCCGTCGGAAAAAATCCTAGGATTTTGTTGTCGGAATGTCCGAACAAAGTCCGACCGTGTGTACGGGACATAACAGATCAATATTAGTCGTAAAACCTTTCTGCTTCCATCTATCATGCCATAGAGCAGCTAACCAGTGACCATTCCAAAATGCTCCATACCTGCAGGACACAGCAGCATCAGTATGTAGATTAAGCGCTGAAGCAGAACAAAACAAGGTTTTCCATAGAGAACAACCAATATAGCTATGGAGAAATCAATGCCAAACCAGTAAATCATCAACAATTTCACTCGTAATTCTCACAAAGTGAGAAGGTGAAGACAAACCAGAAATAGCATGATAAATGTGTTTCAGATAAAATCCTACCAATTGGCATAATTCTGGATGCAAATTGCAGCAAACCTAGTAAAGATGGTAAAATTTTCAAATGCACTTTAGTCTTTGTCATAACGAAAACTAATAATTTCTGAATTCTTACAATCTTTTCAAGAGGCAGCCAAAATTCCATAGCAATGGTATCAATTTGTATGCCTAAAAATTCTAAACAAGATGTAGGATATACTGATTTCTCATGAGTTAATGGAATACCAAATTCCCTACATACAATTCTAAATTCAGTGAAGTGATAAAAGCATTCATCCGAATCAGCTTTACCTATAAATAAAAAATCATCAAGATAATGTAATAATGTATTTGAACCTGTACGGCAGCTAACCACCCATTCAACAAATGAAGAGAACAGTTTGAAGTAATGACAAGAGAGTGAACACCCCATCGAAAGACACCTATCAAAATAAAATTCACCTTGGAATTGAAAAGCCAACGAATTAAACGCCGTAGGATGTAACAGTAGTAGACAAAATACGGATATAATGTCAGCCTTGGCAAGCAAAGCTGAACCACTCACACTTCAAATCTTGAGCAAAGCATCATCAAAAGATGAATTTTGAACTGAGCAATAAGCCGGATCAATGTCATCATTTAAAAAAAGCCCGATAGGATATGATAGGTGATATATCAATCTAAAAGTGTTCGGTTCTTTTTTAGGAATAATGCCTAACGGGGAAATTCTAAAATTAGGAAAAAGAAGCTTGCTAAAAGTGCCAGCAATTCTTCCTTCAGTAACTTCTTTCAATAACTTTACACTAACAATATCAGTATGAAGGAAGATAGAAGGAAGTTTGTCAAATACTACACAACCACTACCTGTAAAAGAAGGAAGAACAAAACCATGCAAAAAACCTTCATGCAAAATGGCCATTTTCTGATGCTCTGGATACCGTTGGAGCGATGGTAACATGTTTATTATCCTTACTGGTGAGCCCGCTTTTGAGAAAAGGCTCCCTAGAAGGAGCTGGAGTACTTTGATGATCTTTTGAAACAGCGCAAAACTATTCACATAAGCAACGCTCAAATCCAATTGGGGTTGTTTGTCAACATTAGTAAAAGAAGTTGAAAATTCTGACATTAAATTATTAAAATAAGAAAAAATTTCTTTAAATTGCGACATTTCATTCGACTCCCCCTTGTCGGCAGTAGCAACTGGGATGGATGCATTATTCGTCTCCGTCGGTAACGACTGCAATGCCATCTCATCCACTTCAATCGTATTGCGTCCAAAATCTAAAACAAAATTAATCTCAGACTAGTTAAAAACATTTTCTGCCAGTGTGTGCAGCATGGTGCTATGAAATGTTTTCTTTTGTTTTTTTAGCTCTATCCGGTTACCCGACTGACTGGGGATTTGAACCGGCGAGGTCTCTTAAGCGTCCTCTTAATTTTTCTTCCAGGCCTCACTGCGTCATCACCCTGTCCATCAGACGGAGCTGAGGGCAGCGTTGTGATGAATTCCAAAGGCGGGCCCGAAGTGATGCTGGCTGAAGGCGGGCCTGTTGTAGGAAACACACGCTGCTTACTTGACCCAGAATCCATTCCCGTATAAGAGGGGCAAGTGAAGGAAGATGTCCTGGGCTCCACCGATGAAACTTCTGCTCTAAAGACCTGCGCACAAGCCCCTGAAGCATGATCTGGAAGAATCCGCGATCCCGATGTGGAAGCCGGCACGGAGAAGGACAGACAGTGCCACATCCATTCCTCCCCATCTTTGGCGGCGACCCGATCCATCCTCCTACGCAGTAAGGACTCCATAACGAAGGACATGGATGAGCTGTCGTGTATTTTTCTTGCTGTCTGCCAGTTTTACTGACACATCCTCTTCTTTAAATAGGTACCCGCTCATGACAGATGTCCTATCATCTTCCAATCAATGGTAAGTATAATTTTTTTTTTATATATAGCCTTTATCAATATAATAATTATCTGTCTGTCATGATCCCATAGGTGGTGGGGGTGGGGACAACCTTTCACCTTTATGAAGTGGTTTATTGCAAAAAGCAAATGACTGCTCCATTTAACAAAAAAAATGGAATACCTTTGAAGCAGAGTTCACATATTCCAAGTAGGGATGTACTCCAAATCATAGGACTCCATAACAAAAATTTCATGTTTCACCAAACCCCAGTGTGACCTCTGCCTGCAATAAATTAGTGGGCAGTAGACTATACTGGACCCCGATCAGGGCCAGATTAACATAGGGGCTATTGGAGCTGCAGTTCCAGGCCCCTTACCTTAAGATAGGCCCATTTGCCCAAAAAAAATCACAAAAAAAAGATCGACTTTGAGGGTCGTGGCTCGGCAAATTTGGGGGGTATGTAGCTGAAAACATACCCCACTACTGTCATAATTTGGGGCTCCTATCACCTATGGTTCCGGAGATACGGGGCTCTTTGCACAGCCTGTCAGAAGCTACATACAGTGCGGCCAGTTTAAATACAAGCTGGCACACTCTGTTTGCAGCAGACTGAGAGGATGAGTTCACAGTGCCTCTCACTTCTTGCCAGAGGCACTGAGCTCAATGGACAGCTTGGAGCCTGCAGAGTTTGACAGGCAGCACCGCCCGTCAAACTTGCCTATTGATTTCAATGGGGCCACTCTGCAACTGCAAGCCAAACTCGCTCGCAGTAGCAGCATAGTCCAACAATGTAAAAATACCATTTAGCAATGTAAAAAAAAAAAAAAACAAGGAGGCGGTAGTAGCACCTCATGAACGCATGTTAACTGCTGCTAGACCACTCGTTGAAAAGCAATCCACCACAGATCACTTTTCAGAGGGCATTAAGCATTACTGCAAATGAGAAAGAAACTTGAAACACATCATCCATTTCACATTCCCCACCAACCAGGTCACTCCCCAGCCACTTCCCATGTTAGCCACCTCCCTTCAACTTATATCACAGGTGACCATTTCCCAACCTGCAGATGACAGACCCACCTGATGATTGATATCCCTCCATGACCACCTCACACCCCCCTGCTGACAGACCTGTCTCCCCAACCTATCCCCACAAACCCTCTCACCTGTTGACCTGTGGATGGGAGAATCACTCCTGCAGTGTTATTGTGCCTGTCTTCCTTTCGAGTTCTGTGCCTTTGCCCACTTGCCTTGGCCGTGCTGTGTTGCTGTCACTCCCATGCATGCTCATGCGCATCCTCTCCCACTCCCATCCCCCTCTCTCTCATTCTCCCTCCCTTACCCCTCACCCCTCGCATCCCCTTTCTCTCTCCCTCATCCATCCTCTCGCCATTTAATTTAATTTGTTATAACAAAAATGTTTTGCATTTGTATTTATTTATTTATTTTATTGTTTTTATAAAAAGCCAAACCAAAACCCTCACCACCAAGCCCATGATGTTCTTTCAATAAGTTTTTATTGAGCATTATATTAAACAGAGCAGGCAAAATTTTCCATACATATAAATTAGCAGAAATGCGATAGAGGTGATACTGTCTAACACGGTTAAACTATAGGTGTTACCTGCGTGTCACATATGACATTAAAGAGGACCAAGATATACAGATCATTTCAGTCAAAATGTCTCATCTTTACTCTCGCATGTTAGGTAACCAACCTAGACTATCTGTAATAAGTGGTGAGTATCTCCTTGCTCAATAATAAAGAAAATACTAACTAACAGAGAAAATTAATGAACAAAACCTGTATGGTAATAGGGCTACATTAGAAATGATGCTGTAAGATTCATCTTTGATCTTGCATGTAAGATCAATTACTGAAGTGTAGGGATGAGTCCGATGTTCGCCTGTTCGCCGAACAGCGAACAATATGCGGTGTTTGCGGCAAATTCGAAAGCCGCCACAACACCTTTAAAGTCTATAGGACACTAGTATAAAAAATCAAAAGTGTCTGGTATGAATATTAAGGGGAATCCCGAACCAAAATTTAAAAAACAATTGCGTGGGGGGTCCTCCTAAAATCCATACCAGGCCCCTGCAAGGGGAACCCTGCGCCAAATAAAAAAAAAATGGAGTAGGGGTCCCCCCCAAAATCTATACCAGACCCTTATCTGAGCACGCAACCTGGCAGGCCGCAGGAAAAGAGGGGGGGACAAGAGAGTGCCCCCCCCTCTTGAACCGTACCAGGCCACATGCCCTCAACATGGGGATGGTGCTTTGGGGTCTGACCCCAAAGCACCTTGTCCCCATGTTGATGGGGACAAGGGCTTCTTCCCCACAACCCTTGCCCGGTGGTTGTGGGGGTATGTGGGCAGGGGGCTTATCGGAATCTGGAAGCCCCCTTTAACAAGGGGACCCCCAGATCCCGGCCTCCCCCCCGTGTGAATTGGTAATGGGGTACATCGTACCCCTACCATTTCACAAAAAAAAGTGTCAAAAATGGTAAAAAAGTCAAGAGACAGGAAACATTTTTGCTAATCTATTTGGGACTAAGGACTATCTGGTAATCACTTTGAAGTTCGCCTCTATAAGAGCGATATTTTGTATGCCTCTATAGGCTCGAAAAAATTTTTTATTCCAGCTTTCGATATTCCAGCTGACTTGGATTTCATTATCCCATGCGTGCATGTAAGGTAGTTTGGTGCTATCTGTGGCCAGTGACAGGTAAATAATCAAAATACCCCCCCCCCCTCTGCTCTGTGGCCACTCCATTGTTCATATGTCGTTTTGCTATTTCCAGATTCTTTTTGCAATCATTAAGCGAGAGCGGACCCTTAGCCCCTTATCCAACCACCAGCGGAAGGCGTGTATATTCATACCAGGGGTTAATTTGGGGTTATGAAAAATATGTGCTAACGGTTGAATATCTGAAGTTAGGGAGGGGAGGTTTTTCAGGCTATCCCAAAGGTCTATCGAGTTAGACAGCACTGGGACTGCTTGTCGCTCTATATGTACCCAATCATGTTTTTCCAGGCGCGTGTAGATTACTGATAGTTGTGCCAAGCGTGCCGCTCGATAGTACCACAGTAAGTTAGGAACCCCCAATCCTCCCTGTGTTCTTGGTCTATATAGAGTTCTCTTTGCGAGACAGTGGCCCAAGGTTCCCCTGATAAATTTCAAAAGTTTGCCTTGGAATTTTCAGGAGGGATCTGAAGAGATATAGTAATTTGGGAAGGAGTGTCATCTTGATTGCGTTTATCCTCCCTAGCCAGGACAATTTGTGGAGGGCCCAGCCTTTGAGCTCCGCTTCAAGCTTATTATACAGCAGGGGGAAGTTAACCTGATAAAGATGTTCGGCTTTCGGGGAGAGTTCTACTCCCAGATAACGAATGGTGGAGTCACCCCATTCACATTGGAAGGAGTTTTTTTTTTTTTTTTTTTTTTTAAATCTTTATTTAGGGAGTGCAGATTATACATAGAATTCAACAATACAGTATGACAGTTATCTGTTTCTGTAAATATTTTTCACACACAGCAAAGAAAAGAAAATCAATTATATATTAGTTTAACAGCAGGTATGGTTCCCTTGAAATGTGCTATAGGGCAGGTAGTCGTAGGTTAATGGTACCAGCTTAAGTTATCTATCAGAGCTGGGGATAGTGCCCTCTGTCCGAGGTTAAGTGATAAGCTTAGGTCTAAGTATAATTCAAACGAGGGAGCTTCAACAAGACATTGTAGCTAACTATGTGACTCTCAAGGGGTCACCCCAGTCTATCCCTGTTGTCTGAGTAGTGCTCTGCCATCTTATGGTGAATTAAGTCTATGCATTGCGTTATATACAATTTATGGTGTTCAATCCTACGGGCATAGGAGTGGCACCAATGTGGGATACTGCAATCCGGGGTTTTTTTTTTGTTTTTAATTGTTTTGTTTTTTCCCTACCCCCTTCCCCCTTTACTGCTGGGGAAAAGAGGCAAGGAACACTATTAGTGTCAAAAAAGGGAAAAGGGAATAGAAATGGGGGGAAACAGAAGTGGAAAAGTAAGAAGGAGGGAGGGGTATTTACAGGGTTCTGGCGAGGCCGGCGGCCCGCGGTCCCGAAGCGTCCGGGAACAGACATCTATATGTACGAGTTGTATTCATCTGAGAAGCGGAACATATTCCAGTGTGTCCAACGGGTGCCATGTTCCTCCTCTTTTTCACTGAGAGCAGCTGTGAGGCTCTCCATCTGCTGAATATCACAGACCCTGTTAAACCATTGTGTCACTGTTGGAGCGGACTGCTGCTTCCACATGCTGGGAATACACGCCCTAGCCGCGTTCAGGAGGTGTTTCAGCAAAGATTTGCGGTACCGCTTACTGGACATCGGGGTCAGGTTCAGGAGTACTGCGGCTGGATTGTTCTGGAGAGCCACATCAGTGAGTTTGTGAATGATTTCCAATACCTGTCTCCAGAAAGGAGTCAAGACCGGACATTCCCAGAAGATGTGGATTAATGTGCCATTTTGTGTGCCACATCTCCAACATAGGGGACTGTGCCCCGGGAAAATGGATGCCAGCACCGAAGGGGTCCTATACCATCGTGTCAGAATTTTGAAGGTAATTTCTTGGTATTTGCTACATAGAGAGGATTTATGTGCAAAGAAGAGGATTCGGGTCTTTTGGTCTTCTGTAAACGTGATGTTCAAATCTCTCTCCCACTTCCCCAAGTATGGGGGATCCTGTTGGGACAGATGGGTCAGTAAGATGTTGTAAGATTGAGAAAGAGATTTCCGAATTGGCTCCTCACCCATGCACAGCTCCTCAAAGGGTGTAGGTTGTCTACAAAAACCCTGGACCCCTGGAAGAGATCTGAGAAAGTGTGACAATTGTAGGATCTTCCATCTGCCCAATATGGAGGCGTTAAAACTAGGGTATATGATAGAAGGGTCGTTCCAACCCGAAGACCCACAAAAGGAGGAGGCTCTAACTAGATTCCGATTCGAGTGGAGCTGAAAGGACTGGTCGGAAAGGCCTGGGTGGAAATCCGGGTGTCCAATTATGGGTGTCATTGGGGAAGGAAAATTGGGCTTCTCCACCATTCTGGAGTATCTACGGAGTTCCTCCAAGGTGGCATCCCGCAGTGGGTGTGGAGGTAAGAATCTGGAAGAGCGTGTTCCACTCCAGGGTAGACCCTCAATGGGAAACGGAATCGTCTCCTGTTCTAATCCAATCCACAGCTTGTGTGATGAGTGTCTGCACTAGTCTACAATTCTGTTCATGTGTACTGCTGTGTAATATAGAGCTGGGTCAGGGAGGCCCACACCTCCTCTCAGTTTTGGTCTTTGTAATAGGGATCTCTTGAGCCTCGGTGGTTTGCCCTGCCAGACATATCTAACAAATAATGAGTGTAACTTACGGAAGAAGTCCCGCGGTATCCTAACAGGCAGTGCCTGGAGGAGGTAGAGCAGTCTCGGCATGATGTTCATTTTTAAAACATTGCATCTGCCGAGCCAGGAGACCGCCAGGTCCCTCCATCTGTCTAGGTCTGAGGAGAACACACTCAGAAGTGGTTGAAAGTTGTGTTGGTAAATGAGGTGTAGATCAGAAGGGATTTTTGTGCCTAGATACTTGATGGCCTGGGGAGACCACCGGAAGGGGAAATTGCCGCTAATGGAAGCCCGGGATCTAGGGGTAAGAGTGATGTTTAGCGCCTCTGATTTTTGGAAGTTAATTTTGAAATCCGATAACTCCCCGTATTTACTTATGGCCGATAGTAAGTTTGGGAGAGACGTATGAGGATCCGAGATGTAAAATAATAGGTCGTCCGCGTATGCGGCAATTTTATGGTGATAAGTGCTTGTCTCGAGTCCCTTGATGTTCGGGTTAAGCCTTATATGTTGTAATAAGGGCTCTAGTGAAATTATAAAAAGGAGCGGGGAAAGTGGGCATCCCTGTCTCGTACCATTGCTTATCTTAAATGGGCTAGAAGTACTCCCATTTACCCTAACTGTTGCTGTGGGAGAGGAATATATGGCAGAGATCCAGGACAACATAGGAACCGGTATGCCAAGGCGTCGCAGGGTGGCCAAGAGGAAAGTCCAATTTACCCTGTCAAACGCCTTTTCGGCGTCTGTAGATAACAACATGAATGGTATGTTGAGGTGTTTAGCCCTAGCCACTACATTTATCGTCCTGATAGTATTATCTCGAGCCTCTCTGTTACGGATAAAGCCTGCTTGGTCCAGAGGGATTATGCGTTGGAGAACTGGGCCTATTCGCTCAGCCAGGATTTTTGTGAATAGCTTCAGATCACAATTAAGAAGGGAGATAGGCCTGTAACTCGCGCACATCAGTGGGTCTTTTTCAGGCTTAGGGATGACAGATATACTGGCTTGCAGAATATCTGTAGGTATGGCGTGGTTATCCAGTATGGCATTGAAAGCAGTAACGAAGTGAGCTGCCAGTTGAGTTTGGAAGGTTTTATAATAGGTGATGGTGAAACCATCGGGGCCGGGCGCTTTCCCCGTCGGGGTGTTGGTTAAGGCCTTTGTGAGCTCATCTGGGGTAATAGGCTGTGAGAGCAAATCTATCTCCTCCTCGTTGAGGGAAGGTAGCTTCGCAGCAGCGAGATATGCCTCTATAGAGTCTATACTATTTTGGTTCAGTGTCCCAGAGGGAGAGGAGTGTAGATTGTACAGGGCTTCAAAGGAATACCCTGAAGGACTCAGCCATTTCTGCAGAGTCGTAACTTTTGAATCCTGTGGAAGAAGATAAGGCGGTAATGTAGGAAAGGTTGCGCTGGGTCCGTATGGCGTTTGCTAGTGTTCTACTGCACTTATCTCCAAACTCGTAAAAGGTTCTACGTGTCCTCAAAAGGTTATTCTTAGCATGAAACAGGGAATGCTCTCTGATTTGCTCTCGGAGCTTGGTTACTTCTGCCTCTGTGGCCCTATCTGGATGGTGTTTGTGACGCTTTTCGCAATCGTGTAATTTTACAAGTAGTTCGGATAGTATTTTTTCTCTGGCTATTTTGAGTCTGTGGCCATGTTTAATAAGTATTCCTCTTATGTAACATTTATGCGCTGACCATATAGTTAGCGGGTTTGGGACCGATTGTTTGTTGCTCTCGAAAAAAAGATTCAATTCTCGCAAAATATCTGCTCTCACCTCCGGGTCTTGGATAAGGGATTCGTTTAGACGCCAGGTGGCTCCCTTGGGAGCCGGCCGTTTCCAATTTAAGGTCAAAGAGATCGGAGCGTGGTCTGAGAGTGCTATGTGTCCGATCTGTGCCCCCGTGACAAGTGGGATCGTGGCGTGGGAGACCAGAAAGAGGTCAATTCTGGAATATGAGTTGTGGACAGCCGAGAAGAAGGTGTAATCTCTCTCCTGCGGATGAAGAATCCGCCATATGTCGACCAAACGATGAGAATGCAGTAGGTCTTTGATTCTGTTCCGGTATCTCAAAGACAGGGCCGAGGATCCCGATGATGTATCCCTACGAGGATCTATGGTAAGATTAAGGTCACCCCCTAGCACTAGTGTTCCCTCTGTGAAGGAAGCCAGGGCGTCCAAGCATGATTCAAGTACCGGCAGTTGGTCCACATTTGGCAAGTACAGGTTTGCGAATGTGAATGTCTGTGACTGAATGGTACCTTTGACAAAAAGGTATCTACCTTCAGGATCAGCATGGAGGTCTCCCAGCTGCCAGGGCAATGTCTTAGCCAGAAGGATACTTGTCCCTTTAGATTTTGAGGAGGGTGAAGCACCGTGGTACACTATTGGGAAATGTTTACTGTGGAGTTTAGGGATACAATCCGCCCGAAAGTGGGTCTCTTGTAAGAACACGATCTGGGGTCTTTGCCTCCAGAGATCCGAAAGGCAACTAGAACGCTTCTTTGGAGCATTTAGGCCCTTTACATTCCAGGATATCAACTTCAGAGACATGTCTGATAGAACAGGGTCGGGTCGCCAGACCCCGCCAGAAACCCGTATTGTTAGCGGTGTGGGGGAGAGGAGGGGGAGGGGGAAAACGGTATAGAGTAAGAGAGTTGCAGTGAGAGGGTGGGGAGGAACAAAGATTGGGGCAAGAAAAGATAAAGAGAAGAAAGGGAGGACAAAAAGGGAGAAGTAGGAACAATCTAAATATCCAATCGGAGAGTTACTGCCTAATTGGGCAGGCAGTGGCGCAGTGGGTAGCACTCTCGCCTAGCAGTAAGAAGGGTCGCTGGTTCGAACCCCGACCACGACACTACCTGCCTGGAGTTTGCATGTTCTCCCTGTGTCTGCGTGGGTTTCCTCCGGGTACTCCGGTTTCCTCCCACACTCCAAAGACATGCTGGTAGGTTAATTGGATCCTGTCTAAATCAGCCCTGGTATGTATGAATGTGAGTTAGGAACCTTAGATTGTAAGCTCCTTGAGGGTATAGGGACTGATGTGAATGTATAATATATATATGTAAAGCGCTGCGTAAATTGACGGCGCTATATAAGTACCTGAAATAAAATAAATAATAAATAGGGCCTAGTGGGGGAGGAGGTAGGGCACTTCAGAGGTCGGGGCTCCCGGAACGCGAGCCCCCCCCAGCCCACTTCTCATTAGGTGCCGTCCTGTCAGGGACTGCATTAGTTCTTTAGGCTTCTTTGAAAAGAGAAAGCCCCTTAGTAACACATAACATAAAACCTTGTGACGTTAAATTTAACATAACACGTCTTAACATTATGACCGGCAAAAATAAGACAGGAAGTAGAACCGTAATTGAAAGAACTGCGTCAACTTCTGGTCTCTTGTTATTAGCTCTGTTTACTAGATGGATCGCTAAACCCACCGGGTCCAGGCCAAATGAGAGCGATCCACAACCCCCTACTCGAGTCTCCATGTCTGGGAGAGACAATTTCATCTGGAACAATCTTAGTGTCCTGGGATAGGGTAGTTGGCAAAAAGGAGGGGTGGGTGAGGGAAGGGGTGGGGAGGGGGAAGAGGAGGGATAGGGAGGGAGGGGAAGTGGGGGACCATTGGTAGGATAATAACATCTCCTAGCAGGTATTCATCTTTGGTTGATGTAAGAATTTCCAATCCTGATACTAACTAGTCTCTCTGTATCTCATCTTAGAAGTTAAACTCACTTCAGTGATAAGCATCAAAATTGTTAAGCATTGCAAATTATTTGTACCCCTTTCTGTGTTTTGTATTGTGGTACAGGAACACATTTATATTTTGTAAATGATCTGTATCTTGGTAAGATGCAA
Organism: Lithobates clamitans; assembly: GCA_037952925.1. Taxonomy (NCBI): domain Eukaryota; kingdom Metazoa; phylum Chordata; class Amphibia; order Anura; family Ranidae; genus Lithobates; species Lithobates clamitans. Next base: position 6,710,257 of record JBBGZY010000430.1, on the reverse strand, counting down.
TACAGACATCCTTAGTGATTTCCAGAATGGTATAATCAATAACTACAAAATATTTAAGGACATTACTGTGATATTTTGTAAAAAGTTAAGTCATCGCTGCTATTACCACTTGCATTAAAGCAAACTAAGCAATAAGATTGCTAGCTGTCACGGAGGAGACAATTTCACAAACTTTCATTGTCCAAGTCCTTTAACATATTGGCAAAATCAGTTATGCCAGTTAGAAAGCGCTAACTCTCTAAGGGCATACAATAAACTTCTACCAGGTGCCAATACGACTTAATGAAAAAGGGAATGTTTATCCTCAGACAATAATAACAAAAAAAAAAAAAAAGGGCCTTAACAAGTTTTGTAATTGTGTTCACATGAAATTTATTGACCTGGAGTTTGAGATTTTGGCTCAATGCCCAGAACAAGCATATTGCGCCACTGGACAACAGACCTGAGGCTTTCACCTTTATAGCCAAGTCAACAGTGCTGGTCGGAAGGAGTTTTTAAGGGTCTGAGCAGTTTGATGAGGGATTGTTATATTTAGAATTTGGGACTTAGAAAAGTTGACCTGCAACCCTGAGGCCTTAGTAAAGTCTTCCAGTAATTTGCAGATGTTCGGGAGTGACATTGTTATATTAGAATTTGGGATCTAGAGAAGTTGACCTGCAACCCTGAGGCCTTAGTAAAGTCTTCCAGTAATTTGCAGATGTTCAGGAGTGAGATTGTTGGTGATGTGACAAATAGTAATAGGTCGTCTGCAAACAGGGCACTTTTATGCCTCTGCTGTCCGCAGTCGACCGCCCGAATATCAGGATGGTTATGGTTTTCTATTTCCACTGCGAATATAAGGGGGAGAGGGGGCATCCCTGTCTCGTCCCTCTAGTTATTTTAATAGGCTCAGAGTAATATCCTTGTAGTTGGACTCCTGATTCCGGTTGGGAGTAGAGGGACCCATAAGACCAATGAAATTCTGACCAAAACCCCAGCAGTGCAAAATGTTGAATAGGTAGGGCCAAGAGACTGAATCAAAGGCTCTTTGTAGGTCAAGAGAAAGTAGCAGGCCCTCTCGGCTGCCCTTCCCTGCCCATTTAGATTGTAGTATTGAGATAATGTCTATCGCCCTTCTAATTTGGTCTGGACCTTGTCGCACTGGGATGAATCCCACCTGGTCTTTATGAATGTACAGACCAATGAAGGATGCCATGCGATCCGCTAGGATCTTGGTCAAGATCTTCATGTCGTTGTTGATTAAAGAAATGAGCCTATAGTTCCCCACCTACCCCGGGTCTTTGTTTGGTGTGGGTATAACGGAGATGAAAGCCGCGTTAAGCTGTCTCTCTAGCGGGGCCCCTGAGGTTTTGGAATTGAGGAAGTTAGATGTTGAGCTAGGGTCTCCATAAACATATTATAATATGGCATGGAAAAGCCGCCCGGCCCAGGAGCAGAGCCCTGTTTGAGGTTCTTAATAACCTGGGTTATTTCTTACGCTTATATCGGAGCTTCCAGTTTTTCTTGGTGTCGGGATTCTAATGTGTGTGTCCCATCAGGGATGCGTATTTTAGGTAGGGAGCGTTGTCTAGCCTGAGGGGTAAGTTTGGCTGCTAAAGTGGAACCTATTTTATCTCTGTGGTAATAATTTTGCTCCGCTCCATTTGATGCTTTTTTCGGCCTTGGCCATGAGAGACAGATTTAGGGAGAGTCGGGCTGCATCCAGTTTATCAGTAGGCACCTGTTTGGGGTTTTGTTTACGGAGGCTTTTCAGGTTTTTGAATTCTTTTTCTAGTCTTACGATGTCTGCCATTCATTCTCTTTTAATTTGGAGGAGATTTGGATTATTTTGCCCCAAATGGCGGCCTTGTGTGCCGCCCATAGAGTTTCAGCCGACACCCCCTCATCTCTGTTGAGAAGGAAATATTCTTTTATGGCCTTTTCTATTTCCAAAACCTTGACCGGGTCACTGAAGATAGATTCATTAAGTCTTCATTGGAGGAGATTAGGGCGTTTGTAGCCTCTTTTTAGGGTGCGCGTGACTATAGAGTGGTCCGACCACACTGTGTCTCTTATTACCGATTTAACTAAGACAGGACATGTTGGCAGTGGAAATGAAAATGTCATCAATCCTAGCATAGGATTGTGCGGGCACGAGAAGTGTGTGTAATCTCTCCCAGTTGGATTCATTTCCCTCCAAACATCGAATAAACCGTATAGGTGAATCAGCTTGGCTATTTTTAGGCTCCGTTTGGGGGGTCTGATGTGGGATCCAGGGGGTCTGGATTTGTCTGGACCTTGGTCCAGGGCAGTATTGGAGTCGCCCTCATATATCACGGTCCCACCCACCATGGGGTCTAGCGTTTTAAGCATCGCTTGGAAAAAAGCTGCCTGTCCCTGATTGGGCGTATAGCATGAAATAAAGGAGTACAATTGGTCATCTATGGTGCCTTTTATGAGAATAAATCTACCCTCCGAGTCTTTGTGTTCTAGTTGAAGTGTAAATTTGCAGTTGGTAGATATTAGGATTGCCACTCCCTTGGATTTTCCTTCCGCATTTGAAAGAAGGAAAGGGGGATATTTAGCATGCAGGAAAGAGGGGCTATACCGCATTGGGAAATGTGTCTCCTAAAGTAGGACGACATCCATTTTTTGGGAATGCATAGATTGTAAAATTTTCAATCGTTTTATCAGGGAAATCATCTCCTGCGCATTGTGTGATGCAGTACGCAGTGGAGGAGAGGGAATAGAGTTGTTAGCCATCGAGCAGAGGGGAAGGAATCTCACTTGATATTCTGTCACTCACCTCAGAGGATTGCCTAGACCAGCAATTCTCAACCTGAGAGTCGGGACCCCCTCGGGGGTGGAATGACGATTTGCCAGGGGTCACCAAATACTGGGCTGTTCCTGAATCCTGCACCACTCTCCCAGCCTTATCGGGGACACCCAGCAGGGCTGTCCCTGGAGCCTGTGGAAGTCCAGCTGGGCTGTTCCTGGAGCCCACGGCCACCCAGCCAGCCTCTTCCCAGCCTCTCATTCAGTTCACGGCATGGGGGGGCAAAGACTAGAGGTCAGCTGACTGGTGAGGAATGTGGAGTGGGAGGGGCTGGAGGAAACCCTATGTCCTGATTTTGACATAGGTGTCACTGCTGCGAGACACCACAGAGCTGGAGGCACAGTGAAGACGGAGACACAGTGAGTAATACTACCTGTGATTAGAGTTGCCATTAAAAGTCCCCACTACAGTTCTCAGATCAGCAGATGACCTTGATCAAGAACACCTAAGTTGGCTGATCAGAACTCCCCCCAGCACTGCCACTCATCCCATTCCCCCCACCAAGGAGTAAGAGAAGGAATAAAAATAGAGAATAAATGGAAGGGAGAGGGAAAGAGGGGGAGGAACAAAGAAAAACAGAGAGAAGGAATAGGAAAAAGACGGCTAGAGAGAGGGATGGGGAAAAAAAACAAGAAATTAGGCTAGAGAGAGATAAAAGGGAAAGAAAGGAGAACAAAGAGAGAGTGGTACATCCTAAAATGTACCATAAGAGGTTTTATTCCTGTACGAGTGGAAGGGACTCAGGGAGCGCTAAATGCCATGGGTTAGGGGCGCAAATTACTTATCTTGCCTTGGGTGCTGACAACCCATGCTACAAAAATAATTTTACTGTTAGGGGTCCCCACAACTTGGGAAATTTTATCAAGGGGTCACAGCACTAGGAAGGTTGAGAACCACTGGCCTAGACAGTACGCGGGATCCCGACTCGTGTGAGTTGTGGACCTTGGTCGATGTTGTAAAGATGGAGAACTCATGGAGACTGGCTGAAAAAGAAAATAGGTAAGAACAAGCAAGTAAAAACAAAAGAAAAAAGTTTAGAGGGGAGCCCCCTCGGGGCCCCGATGGGCCAAAGAGAAAAGTGTTCTCTTCGCCCCTAGTACCATCTATCATCTCAACCTCATCAATTGAGGTTAAGTTCCCACCAGGTGGGTATGAAGAATCCATAACCATAAGGTAGGGGGAGGCACAAAATCATGCCACCCCGGCCGAGACACACCAAAACATATGTAAATTTATAAAAAACATAAACATATGACTGCAACTAGCATGTTGAAATAAACAAAAATACCTGAGCCATTCAGTAGAGGTTAGGGGTTTAGGAGGGGTCACTGGGGATCAAGTGTTACTGGGGGTAGTTAAGGTGGGTGGGAGGTTGATAGTCCCGTTTATGGTTCAGGGAGGAGGGAAAGGGTGAGGGACTGGGGTAAGGCAACATGGTGAAGTAGTGGCATTGCGTAGGAAGTTCTTTCCAGTACTGGATGCTTGTAGGGTACTACAGTTCCTGATCTCCTGGATCAGGGCTTGGTTCCAGGTATTGGAATGTAAAGGATGTCTTCCTGTGTCTCAGGGATCCAGTATGGAAAGTGTAGAAAACTTGGTGGTCATCTGGCCAGAAAGTTATGAATTTTGAAAAAAAAAAGGAAAAGGGAACAACCATAAAACAAGTGTCTCCAAAAAGGATTGTGTAGACGGTGTAATTCTTGGAAACTGGTTGAATCCAGTATGGTAAATGAGGCAATTCGGGTACATGTTGGCTCAGGGAGGTCTGCCTTCCTTAGGACGCTTGAAGGTGTTCTTGTTCCACAATGGTGATATAGGGCTGGATGGTGTCTGATGTTTTGTGGCTGTCAGGGCTGGGCTCAGCCCTTCCTTCTCTGAGCTGGCCGCTCAGCTGTCGGCTAATTGCCAGCTCCCATCTCTCTCCACAGTTACCCAGCTGTTGTTGATTCTGCTCGTCAGTCCTGCCTACTTAAAGTCCTGCAGCTCACTTGATCTCTGCCTTCGACTTTGTCAACATCACAGAGACTTTCTCCGGCATACCTGTTGAAGACTTGCTCGGCTGACGTTCCTTCTGGCTCCTGATCCTGCTTGCTATACTACTACATTTACCTCTGGCTCTCTGACCTTTGCTTGGCTGACTACCCGATTATTATTAAACAAGTGTAATTTAACTATACTTCTGTCTCGGTCTGATTCATGGTTCCTGATAGTGGCTCCCTGTATGGAGGTTGGGGGGTGCGCGGTGGGCAAAGCATGATAAGCCTCAGGCTCAGGAGCAGCTTCTCCCCTTCTTATAGGCTGGAGAAGGAGTATGGTTTGGATTTGAAGGAGAATTTGAGCGCAAACGGGAAGGCCCACCGGAATTTGATGTCTTTCTATGTGAGGACATTCAGCAGTGGTTTCAATGACCGCCATCTTTGTATGGCCGATGGAGAGATGTCTGCAAAAATCTGCACTGGACGATTTCGGCAATGCAGAGACATTTGCGTTTTTTCATGATCTCCTCCTTTACTGAGTAGAAGTGTGGTTTGATCACTATGTCCTTGGGGGCTCCACCTTTCCATGGGGGGCCCAATGGTCATTGAGCTCGATCCAGTTCCAGCTTATGCGGAGGGATGCCAGGAAAGAGGTCTTATTGTCTCCGGGAGACCCCTCATTCTAAAGTTATATCTGCGTGACCTGTTCTCAAGGTCATCGATCCTTAAGAGGGCTGTGTCCAATTGGCCCTGTAAGATCTGGATATGGTCAGAGTTTTGGTTGGTCATAGCTACTGTATTATCAAGCTTGTATTCCATAGCTTCCATTCTGTCCTCCAGGTTCTGAAAATCAGCCTTAATTTTTCTTTCAATTCTAGCTGCTGTGACAGTCTGGCCCCTGTCCAGTAGCTTAGATAATTTGTTGTACAGGTCCACTGTATTGATGAGAGTCTCTGTGTGAGGGAGCCCAGGCTGATGAGGAGAATCTGGGTGCCTCATTTTTCCCCATAGGGGAGAATAGTAAATCCTCCATTGTGTGTCCTATTGGTGATTCCGTGGAGACTGGGAAGGGTGCCTCTGTGAGGCCAGTACTCACTGTGGGGCCTGGTGCTGCCAGTGGGGGGGTGAAGGGCATCTTCGCCTCCATGTCTGAGCCTGTCTGTGTTGCAGCCGCCATCTTGGATCCGAGCGGGTCCAGTTCTTGGCTGAGTTGCAGCCGTAGGTCTCTCCTGGTGGTCATGCTGTGCGCCGATCGGCCGGGGTGAAGCAGAGCTCCTGGCTTAAGCGGCCATCTTGGAGTCCTCCGTGCATGAGCCTCCTCTGCAGGTCATGATGTTCTTAATCTGGCCCTGCCCCTGATAATATCCTGCTTACATTAGTGGTCAGTGGTAGCCTTTTATACGCCTGTAATAATAAGCCCTTTTACATGGTGGTCAGTTCCATACATAGTCCACGTTATGAAATCTTCACATCAAAGTGACTCAGTGAGCAACTCCCTGCAAAGAAAGCAATGAATACTCACCTGTCCCAGTACTCACATTGCTGAACCACACTTTGTTGCAGGTCTAAGTTTAGTGAAAGGTCTTCCACATCTGGCACATTTCCAGGTTTGTTGGATGTCCGTCCCCCTTGCTCTATGGTTTCCTTCATCAGCCCTACATCCTCAGAGACATAGGATCCAACAGAAGAAATGGACACAACAGGCCCTAAAAATGTAAAATGCTCAACACTTGCAGCAACACTTGGGTCTTCAAAGAAGCTAATTTAGCAGTTTGATCACCAGGACAGGTAAGTATTCACTGCATCTTTGCAGGGAATTGCTCATTAAATTTTTTTTCAAAATAGCAACAGAATCACTTTAATGCTAACTGGGACAATTCTTCATTATGAGCAAGACTGTGTCACTGACTTGCATAATTCATAATCTTAAAAACCCTCGTTAGAGGCAGAGGTGGATGAACTAATTGTTGAATGTAAAATTAGAGAGGAGGATGTACCTCTTATGAAAGGAAGTCTGTGTGGAGGAAGTGTGGGGGCTGCTATTGCTGACTTCCCGTTTGGTTCTACATGTTCTATAATAGTTCTTTGACTCCCTACTGACTCAATGGCTTCAGTACATTCTGAGTAACTGATCTGGAACAGCTATGCAGATTAAATTGATTAGATTAGATATCTGATATCATTCTAATTTTCTTGATCTTTCCTGACCAGCATTTCAGATTGGCATTGACATTTCAAGTACTGAGACCAAAGGCAGCACGACAACTAGCCTAAAGTGTATTAGATTAGAAGAAATCTGCAAAAAAAATACAAAAGGAGATATTTGACTTAACCGTTAGGCAGGGTATACATGCAGAATTTTTTTCTGCTCAATCAGTAGGTTGAATGAAAAAACCTTTACAGATCCCCGCATCGACACAAGCGTGGTGGATGCAGGGATCTCCCCCACTGCGCTATTGTACTCTGACAGCGGGGACTTCCTCACTCTGGTCAGAATACATTGATCAGCACAGCAGCCATTGACTGCAGCGGCTAATCAAATGCTGGTTTTGCAACAGTGAACAGACAGGGATACTGATGTACCAAAATATGTCCGGTTACTGCCGCATTTCAATATGTGTATGCCCATCTTTAAATTAGGACCATGCTTTAAATAGATGGTTCGGATTTTATTAAATACGATAATACGATATCTTAGTAACAGCAATTTAAAATTGGAAAATGTTTAAAATTCCGAGGAATGCTAAGCTGGCCGTGCAATTTTTTTTCTCTCAAATTTTTCAAATAGCTGCTACATACAATCTCATCAAATGTTTGTGAATACACTCCTATGTCTTTTTTCGGCTTTATTGAAGTGTGACAAATTCCTGTTTTTTCTTTTATGGTCTCCTCACAGCAGCGTGTGGTGCTGAGGTTACCTGATGCACTGCATAACAAAGATGCATGCTGCATTTTGTTGCTCCACACTGCAAATGACTATAGTGTGAGATGCTTAGGCGCTGCTATGTAAATAATAGTGAATAATAAAATAAGGAACTGCTGCACCATTAATAGTGTAACTCCTGCCACTCTAAATGCATATATAAAAGGAAAAACTAGTGCTCTGTTCAACAAAGGGAAAAAGACATGTGTGAATCCCTTGAATGAATGCCAGAGACAATCATCCAGTGCTAAACATAAACATATACAATATATCAGTAATTGAATATAAGAGTAAAAGACAGAACATCCAGAGATTGTAAAGTTCACTTCAAAAATAATATTAAAGGAGAAAGTAAAACATGTGCTATCCATTCATGTGTTTTGGTGGAAGCTGTTTTTCTGACTGCAAATGACACCACCATTTGTAGGGTGAACAAGGCACAATTGTTTTCTCTCTGTCCTTGCAGATCATTTTTGGTCTATTGGAATCCTCTGCTGCTGCCGTCCAATTGTAAACTCTGACATGCTTAGATCATTTCATTTATCCCTTTAATTAGCTTAGTTACACCCTTATAGCTGTAATCTATAAACCAATGTGTTAAGTGTTTAAAGTAGCACCATCTAGAGGCAAAGATGATGATGTACTGATACTTGTGTCATTGAACTTTGCAAAGAAAAAAAAAATGTCTGAGTTTAACAGAAACATGCACCAAAGGAAAAAAGTAACCTGCAATTGGTGATCACTGTGAAAAAAGGTAGCAGTCATTGCTATTACAAAGGCTTCATTACTGAGTCTCTAACCCAGAACACCTATACAAACCAGGACTTCTCACTTCACTGGTCCAACGCTTGTTTCAGGCTCAAACACCCAAAGGCCATTAAAGTGTTTCATCTTTGGCCTTTGTCAAAAGAATTCATACCAGCAGGCTGTTGAATAAACTAAACATTTCACATGTGTTGCGATTAATATCATAACAGACTAAATTAGTGTAGAAATGCAATGTTAAAGAAACAATTGTCAAATATGAACTATTAAACTTATATAATGCTCACTGGTACATAATCAGGGAATAAAATTCTGCTCCTGTCTTTCCATGGGGACCCATTTATCCCCTTGGTTGGGCGCTGCCACCTTGTTACTCATATCTCCTAAATAGTGAAGCAAGGATATCAATTTACGCTCGTTAGTCAAAGATATTTCTGTCCCTTCTGGGACAGGTGCATGTCACTGATTTAGGGCTCTTGCTCACGGGCAGCTGAGCCCGGTAACATAAACTCAAACGTATTTTCCACATTGAGTGCCGGGTCACACTTGTGCGATGCGGGAACCCTGCAAATTCACTGCAGACTCTCGCATCGCAACCGTCTCGCAAGGCAGTTCACATGCCATATGCGCACTTCGGGGAGTGTCAATACAATGTTAATGACACCCCCATTTCAGCTTGCATATTGCACTGTGAACTGACAGTTCGGACATGAATCGGATCGCATGAGTGTGAACACTCATGAGAGCCGATTCTGATGCGGACTAAAAAAAGGTCCTGTGCGAGTTTGGTCCAAATGTGATGCGAATTCAGCCATACTATCTGTATGGCTAAAATTGCATCGCACAGACATCGCATTTGATTTGCACTGCAGTGGTAGCATTGTTACAGTTTATGCTGATCTTGAGGTCAAGTCCAAACCCGCCTATGGTACCCTGTATGTCAGTTTATACTGTATCCAATCTATTTTGTGTTCACTCTGTTATTCATTGACCTAACTCACGATACAATAAGTTACCCTTTTCCATTTGATTGGTGTTTGCCTCTTTAGTAGATCATCATTGCTGGGTTTTGTGGTGCTATACAGGCCTCCACCCAACCAGGTGATACAGACAGGTTGGGGTACCTGAAAAGCTCAAGGTCTAGAACAGGAGGACTCATTCTATTCACTAGCTCCTATGGGTGAATAGCTACATAAGAATCCAAGTTGTGTGGCTGTCTCTGGTTTCAGGCCTTATGACTTACTGACCTGGAGTGGGCATGCAGACTAGAAAGTCATAGTGTATTCAGAATGACTGAACATAGAGCTGGATCTACCTTTGGGCACAGTAGGAGGCAATGACAAATAGGCAACTTTTCCCTGTATAGTCTGCCAAATATGTTTTTCCCATTGCTAGAAGAAACACATTCCTCTCGTATAAAATAATTTACCCTTTATTTGCAATATAGTAATCTGGTTTAGGACAAATAAGACAAGAAAATGAGTAAAAGAGATGTTCCTAGAAAACGGGTGTTACTTTGGGCACCAAAAGTTAAGTGCCTTTAATGAGGGAAATCTGGGCTTGCCTAAAAATATAGAATTGTTCCAGGTCAGTGACTCAAGTATTAAAGGCGTTGAATTAACATCAAAAGGAGTAAAAGACTGCAATATCACTCTTTAAATTATCTCTGTACAGGTTTCTTTAAAGCAGAGTAGGAATGAAGTTTGGTACTCTGTTGTGCACCTAAAGGGTTGTTAGTAGTGTAAAGTGAATGCCCTATTTTGATGAGCTATAATAACATTGCCTTCGGCATAAAAATCGCATACCAGTCAGAGAACTAGAAAGTTGGAAGTGTTGGTCATTGTAGCCAGTAAGACTGTTTTTTCCCTTTATAAATTGCACCAAGGTCACGTGTGAGTTGAATGATCACTACAGGTAGTGCCTATTTAATATTCTGACACATATCCTAAAGCACTACATTTTACTACTTCTACCATTGCAAGTCAGCTACGCAAGAGTGGTAAACAATACAGACGACACAAAAAAAACAACCACTAGGCGTATGCGCGGCAGCTCCAGAGATGGCGGCTTGATTTTGGAGCTCCATCCCGCTGCAGCCATTCCACAGCCTCAGCACCAGCTGGCATGAGTGGATCATGTCCCCCACAAATCGCCTGCTCTCCGGACACATCAGAGCTACTTCCCACATGTCGGGTGAGCAGTCTAGGAGTGAGGTCTCCCGCCAGCTCTGCTATATATATATATATATATATATATATATATATATGTGTGTGTATATGTATTGGCAGATATATATATATAAATATATATATACAGTGGGGACGGAAAGTATTCAGACCCCCTTAAATTTTTCACTCTTTGTTATATTGCAGCCATTTGCTAAAATCATGTAAGTTCATTTAAAACAATTCTGTGTTTTTCTGTCAATATGGGGTGCTGTGTGTACATTAATGAGGAAAAGAATGAACTTTTATGCTTTTACCAAATGGCTGCAATATAACAAAGAGTGAAAAATTTATGGGGGTCTGAATACTTTCCATCCCTACTGTATACACGGTCGGATTTTCCGACGAAAAATGTGTGATAGGACCTTGTTGTCGGAAATTCCGACCGTGTGTAGGCTCCATCACACATTTTCCATCGGATTTTCCGTCACACAAAGTTTGAGAGCAGGCTATAAAATTTTCCGACAACAAAATCCGTTGTCGGAATTTCCGATCGTGTGTACACAAATCCGACGCACAAAGTGCCAGGAATGCTCAGAATAAATAAAGAGATGAAAGCTATTGGCTACTGCCCCGTCTATAGACCTGACGTACGTGTTTTACGTCACCACGTTCAGAATGATCGGATTTTCCGACAACTTTGTGTGACCGTGTGTATGCAAGACAAGTTTGAGCCAACATCCGTCAGAAAAAATCCTAGGATTTTGTTGTCGGAATGTCCGATCAATGTCCGACCGTGTGTACGGGGCATTAGAGTGGCATCTCACTCACAACACTCAAGGCCTTAACTCCCCAAAAAAGAGACGCCAGGCATTTCAGCAATACCATTCCCAGGGTATTGATGACCTTCTGTTTGAGGAGACTAATTTCCAAGGGAAGTTTAATCTAGTGTTTATGCACTGTAAATATCCCACACACTACTTAGCAAACGTATAGGCCAAAAAAAGGGGAGTGGCTATCCTTTTTTTCCCAAAAAGGTCTCCTTCTCTCATTCCCAAACTATTAAGGATCGGGAAGGTCGCTACATTCTAGTCAAAGAACATATTGATGGCTGCCTATATACATTCATCTCCTACTACGCCCCAAACAAGGGTCAGGCAAAATTTTTTCTTAGAAATGCTACAATCCCTCTCCCCTCACTTTGAGGGTAGGTTAGTAATGGGTGGTGATTCTAATATTGCATTTGACCAGCTCTTGGACAAGACAAGCACATTGAGACCACAGCAAAAATGTTCCCCTAAGCAAAGCCTCCGAATAGCCCGGCTCCTCTATACTCTAGGTCTGGTGGATATTTGGAGAGAGATGAACCCTTCTTCACGGGACTACAAGCACTACTCAGCCCCACATAAAACATACCCAAGAATAGACCATATATTTCTCCCAACCTTAGACATTCATACGGCATCACAGGCCACCATCCGAGACGTAGCTTGGTCGGACCATTCCCTAATTCTGCTGAAACTTAGTAAAGCTCCCTCTCCTTTGGGTCCACACCTATGAAGACTCAACAAATCCCTTCTGAGCAATCCAGTTCAATGCACTATGTTGGAGAAGGAGCTGCAGAAGTTTTCTCTTGAATGATGTGGAGGACATTTCACCAGGAGCTTTATGGGGAGCTCATAAGGCGGTGATCGGCTGTAAACTTATTCCATTAGCCTCTCAGTTAAAGCGGGGTCAGGCAGACATAGACAAGCTCGATAAGGAGTTTAAATCACTCAGCAAAACCCATAAATGTAACCCCACTATAGCCATGTTAGCCAAACTTGATACTGCTAAGCTAGTTTTAAACCCTGCCCTTACCTCGGCCGCTGAAAAATGTCTGAGATGGCAGGGTGCCCGTTTTTATACACAAAAAGACAGAATAGGATCAAAACTAGCAAATAACTTGACCCCTAAATATTGTGCGATCTCCATTCCTAAAATTAGGGCTCTGAAGGGCGATATTACTCAAAATCCTAGCCGCATTATGGAAACTTTCCACTCTTTTTATTATAAACTATACAGTAAGGACAAGGACGAGGATCCTAGAGGCCCAGAGGCCTTCCTGGAGGGGATTCCCCTTCCCGCAGATAACCATCGCTCCCTCCTCAAATCTCCTGTTTCAGAATCTGAACTCTTAAGGGTTAAGGGGCTCCCCAATGGGTCTGCACCCGGACCTGACAGATTCTCTAACTGTTATTATAAAGCATTTGCAAGCACCCTATCTGCTTATATGGTACGTTATTTTAACGCCCTGAGGAAAGGTAAACCGTTAGACCCTTCCGCCAGCCTGGCATTTATATCCATTATACCGAAACCAGGTAAGGATCATAGTGAAGTGGAGAACTACAGACCTATATCTCTGGTCAATAATGACTTGAAAATCTTATCAAAACTCTTATCTAACCGTTTAGCCTCTTTCATAGGTAATTACGTACATAAAGAGCAGGTGGGTTTTATACCCGGCAGGCAGGGTCCGGACCAGATAAGGAGAATGATAGATGTGATTTCCCTAATAAAGTCGGATTGGGATGGGGCCCCCTTCAGGAGGGATATTTGCTGTCCTTGGATCTTCAGAAGGTTTTTGGCCCTTCCTAGTCTCTATCCTCAAAGGATGGAGCTTCGGTCCTAAATTCACTAGAGTGTTAGAAGCTTTCTACTCTCACCCTTTAGCACAAGTCAGAATGCAAGACATTTACTCAGAACCCCTCTATTTAGCTAGGGGGACTAGTGGCAGGAAATGAAGAAAGGATGGCTGCACTCCAAAATAATGCCTTTATTAAATGAAGCTTAATCCATACATCAATCAGAGACACATGTCCAGATGAAACTGATGCTTTTTGCACAGTTAATGGCACTTAATCATAGCTGTAGGACTACCGATTGAAATCTTTATTTTATACACCACAAAATAATATATGGTGGTCACCTGACCAATTGTATATAATCCAGATAGCGATCAGCTGTGGTCCTGCAAAAACCTTTCACATATGTGGGCAACCTCATCAAGGCAACCAATATATTAAATTGTTTCAACCCATAAAAGAAAAAGGGAACTAAATAATAAACATATATTAGAGTAACCCTATAAATTCAGGGTTAGATTAGTGGGCTGCAACAGATCGCTCTCCTTGGCACTCCGTACATATAATATATTTCTAAATCAAATACATAACATACAATATTCATGTGTCTGCCAAATACCCAATAAAACCATTAAGTGAGGGATAAACATCGATAAATGTGCAAAACAAAACATGTAATATAAAAATGTGTTAGAAGATTCTAAAAATGTGCGTATACATATCGTTCCGTGTATATAAGGCATTTACTCAGAACCCCTCTCTATAGCTAGGGGGACTAGACAGGGATGTTCTCTATCCCCTCTAATCTTTGTTATAGCAATAGAGACCTTGGCTATAGCAATCAGAAACCACCCTGATATTCACGGAGTCTGGTGTGGACTGTTTACACAGAAATGTGCCCTTTTCGCGGACGATATACTATTATTCGTAACCTCTCCCCTCATCTCAACTCCTAAATTTTTAAATTACTACATGATTTTGGTCAAGTCTCCGACCTCAAAGTCAATATGTTCAAATCTCAAGCCCTGAATGTATCGACCTATCCTGCTCTGGTGGATCGTCTGCAGGACCATTTCTCTTTCTATTGGGACAATAAATCAATCCTCTATTTGGGTATTAACTTAGCCTCTTCTATGGACCAGCTATATAGCAATAATTACTCGCCTCTTTTCAAAAAACTCTTTACTGACCTATCACACTGGTCATCCCTAGGACTTTTCTGGCTAGGCAGAATCCATGCAATCAAAATGAAATTATTACCCCGTATCCTTTACCTGTTCCACTCCCTCCCTATCCCAGTTATCAAGGCCCATCTCTCTAAACTGCAATCATCTATAGTTCGTTTTGCGTGGGGGAAGAAAGGACACAGTTTCTCTAAACATATACTATACAGATCCAAATTTCAGGGAGGATTAGGACTCCCCAATCTCTGGTGGTATTACCAGGCAGCTTATTTGGCTCAGATCTCTATAGTCCATTCTAGAGGTGCCAAACCTGATTGGGTTGCTATGGAGAGAGAATTGATCCCTAACTTCACTATAGACTATCTAATATGGAGTGACCCTAAGTCCTGACCCTCTATACTCTCCCCAACTCTGTCGCACTTAATAGCATTATGTGATTCCATACATGAGCTACCTAAAATCGCATCAGCATAGCATTCGCTAGCACATGTTTTCCACAACCCACTCTTTTCTTCAGGAAATGACATATGAGCATGTTAACGGTGGACAGACGGAAGTCTATATAGGATCAGGCACTTTATTAAATCTTCAGGTCCACTTTCTTTTAGCTACTGTGTTAGTAAATTAGAGATGCCAGTCTCTGAGAAGTTTCACTTCACCCAAATTTCTCACTTTCTAAACTCGATTTGTAATATGAAACCCAGACCTCTAACAGTGACACCTTATGAACAGTGGTGCTCTAAAGTCTTGGAGATGAGAGGAGGTATTTCTCTGATCTATTCGGCCTTGGCGGAAACCATGGAGAAAACCTCTTACATGCTAGGATGGGAACGGGACCTTGATTTTGACTGGGATATAGATAAATGGCAAGTCTGTTTTAAGCATTCATTTAAGGGTATTCAAAATATATCTCCGATAGAAGCTAACTTGAAAGTCTTTTCACCGTTGGTACATGGTACCCGTTCGCCTTGCCAAAATATATCCTGCAGTTTCCCCTTTATGCTTTAGAGAATGTGGGCATTCGCGTTCACTGCTGCTCATCTTTTGGCAGTGCTCCAGAATCAGAGGGTTCTGAAATCAAATCTTTCATTTAATCCGCAAGATCACTGGCGTTTCGGTTCCCCAATATCCCAGGACAGCTCTACTAAATTTACAAATAGCTAAAACTACTAAATCTACTCAAAATTTGATTAGGTTTATCTTAATCTGAGCTAAAGTTACAATATCTCGAGCATGGAAGAGCCCTTCTATATCATTTATTATGGCAAAGCGGAAAATATCTTGGATAATGTCACAAGAAAAGATGACAAGCATTCTACAGAACTCTGTTGAGAAATTTGAGCTGACCTGGGAACCCTGGGCTAACTATATGAAAGTTACCCTTTAATCTGGCATTTCTATTTCTATTTTATTGTATGTTGACATTGAAAGCTGTCTCCCGCACAGGTATCTCTCTATTCTACTATTCTCTTCTATTCCATCTTCAGCTTCCGTTGCTTCTCTTCCTCTCTATTACTGCCTTCCTCCCCTAATTCCTTACTGAATACAATTACCTCAGCGAAACTTTTCCGGACTTACTGATCAATTAGTAGGTTGTCACTCATGATGGAGGTATGCGACCCTAGTGCACTACTTCATTTTTCCCAAGGGAAGCAGGCCTCTTTTTTTTCGGGCCTGCACCTCTCAGCTATATTCAATATTGTGCAATAGGGTCACAATACCCATTTATGTTTGTTCTTTATCATGTTTTCCCAAGTTATGGACAACAATATGAATGTTATATGGTTTAATAGATTTGGGGAGTATCTTACCATTTAGCATACCTTATGTGGCAATAAGTAGTCTCACCGACAAATTCCTTTTCATGGTAGTCCCTCTCGAGACTCTTGAAATGGATAAGAAACGATTCTGGATGGCTGCACTTCCAAAAATCATTTTATTGAAGCTTCATATGACAAGTGGGTGACAGATGGAACAGGGGACAAAAAGGTACCTTTTTGTCCCCTGCTCCAAAAAAAAAAAAAGGTACCTTTTTGTCCCCTGCTCCATCTGTCAACCACTTGTCATATGAAGCTTCAATAAAGGATTTTTGGAAGTGCAGCCGTCTGGAATCATTTTCTTATGTTTCACAGCATGCGAGCTGGGCTAGCACCTGACTAGTGTGTGTGGGGATTAACCAGAGACTAATTCAACTTTCTTGTTTTATTGAAGATTCTCCGGAATCTTGAAATGCAGTATGGTTAGGTGTTTTGTTGCTACAACATCTCAAATTTTCTTTTTGGCCAAACGTACCTGATATCACACTGATTTGTACTGTTTTTTTACTTATGGCAACCAATGACATTTCTCATTCTGTACTGATTGTCTACATTTTTGCTTTAAATCAATAAAAATATTGAAACCAAATAAAACAACCACTGGCTTCTCTGGATGGTTGATTCTCTGCAGAGATAAATTGATGGGGAGCGGCATTATCAAATTTTCCTGAGCCTGCTAGCTGGGCTGCAGTAAATTGGGCATCACTCAGAAGAAATCAGCATTTTTATCTGCATTTATATCACCACAGAAACTACAGATCAGTTGTTATTCACACAAGAATATTTCTTATGTCTTCTTTTGTTCAAATGTTTTATTTTGACAGTTCTTCCAGTGAATGTTAGCCAGTCCCTGTCCCCTCCTCACTCAAGCACCTTTATATTTCGCTTTCTCCCCTTTACCATCCTCTCCTGATTCAAGCGTCTTTGCTTCAGGCATCTCACAGTCTACAGAATGTGAATTTACATTTACTAAGTGTACTTTTTTGATTGACAAGTGACATAACAATGCCGTGACAGGTGAAGAGTTGTAGCTCTCTTTGAAATTTTCAGTCCATTTGATCATTTTAGATTTGATAGAACCTTTCCACAATGTCAGTTCTAAATTTGCTAACTGTGCAAGCATCTGGTACATTTTCCCTGCTGGGAAGGTTTTACATGAACACTAAGGCCTTATGTACAATACACAATAGACATTGCTTGACTCTGATACCAATGAGAATCTTTAAAGTACAAACTGTACAAATAAACACTTTTAAACTTAAAGGATAATAAACTAGAGATAGATACACAAACTGTGGTTTAAAAACTAATCAATGCCTACTTAGAATATTCATAATTAGTACCAGCATCCCTTTTATGACATTCATTCATAATTTTTCATGTTGAAATCACTAAAATCAGAAGACTCAATTTACAGCTTCACAAATACATACCGACACAGCTAGGTTACCTTCCAGCACCCAGTATCTGATTGGATAGTTAAGAGCAGTAGCAGACTGAGGAGTTCATTATTTACTCTCTCCTCCTGTCAGCAGGTTCCTTGTCAGCACATCCAGCACATTTGGTGGGCTCCTACTGATGCCCTCTCTTTCCCATTTTTATTGCCGCTTTATGGATGATTATAATGGGTTGATATCAAGTTATTTTCAGGTATTTTCACTAGTTGCACTTAAAAAAAGCATTTAACATTTTTAAACAAATACATACCGGTAACTGCATTTTTTGACCATTTATAGCCTGGAATTCAGCTTTAAAGTTTCAATCTGCCCAGAAATGACATTTCAGCAGTTCTTGGATGATACATCTATCCAAACCTGAAATATCAATTTTTGGAGATTGGGCCTTTATGTTCACTTCTAATTGTAATGTACATTTTTATATATATATATATATATACATACATACACACATATACTTACACACATATACATACAGTACTCACCCCTGGGGCGCTGAATATGATCCAGGTCTACCTTGTTAGTATAGAGGCTGCCTTCCAGACACACAGTTCCATTCATACTGACAATGCAGGCTCAGTACAGGCAATCAAAGTTACAAACATCCAACTTACATATAACTCATGCTTACAAACAGGGAGACAACAGGAAATTAGAGCAAATCTACTCCTAGGAAATTCACTCCTGTAAGAGTAACCATGGGAAAAAAGTGTCTCCACTGAAGCTTTATCACTAGCAGGGGCGTAACTAGAAATCACAGGGCCCCATAGCAAAATGTTGTATGGCCCCCCCCCCCTGCAAACCGCCCCCTCCACAAAAAAAAGAACTAATGCCATTGAACAACAGATTACCGCACCCATGTGGCACAGTACCCAGGCAACAGCTTATATTAATTTTGAACAACAAAGTATGCAGTATACTGTATGCAGCCCCTAAAGAACACACATTGCTGACCTCCAGCCTTCTAACCAATTTCTGTTCTGTTATATAAAATGAAATAGTTCAACTCACCATAATGCAGAATCAGTGGGAGCCCTGAGCGTGTCACTTGCCACCGTCGCCTGCCACCAGATGCAACTTGTCACGGAATGTCACTTGTCACATCACCCGCCACACGTTGCAGATTGTCCACTTGCCACTTCGCCTGCCACCAGATGCAGATTGTCACTTGTCACACGTTGCCGATTGTCCACTTGCCACGTCCCAGATTGTCACTTGCCACGTCACCTGCCACACATTACTGATTATCACTTGCCACGTCCCAGATTGTCACTTGCCACACATTAGATTGTCACTTTCCACGTCACCTGCCACACATTACAGATTGTCATTTGCCATTTTCCGGATTGTCACTTGTCACACATTACGGATTGTCACTTGCCACGTCGCCTGCCACATGTTATGGATTGTCACTTGCCACGTCACCTGCCACACTTTACGGATTGTCACTTGCCACACATTACAGATTGTCACTTGCCACGTCCCGGATTGTCACTTGCCACACATTATGGATTGTCACTTGCCACGTCGCCTGCCACATGTTACAGATTGTCACTTGCCACGTCACCTGCCACACATTACGGTTTGTCACTTGCCACATCCCGGATTGTCACTTGCCACGTCGCCTGCCACATGTTACAGATTGTCACTTGGCACTTCACCTGCCATACATTACAGATTGTCACTTGCCACGTCACCTGCCACACATTACGGATAGTCACTTGCCACGTCACCTGCCACACATTACGGATTGTCACTTGCCACGTCCCGGATTGTCACTTGCCACACATTACGGATTGTCACTTGCTGCCACGTCCCGGATTGTCACTTGCCACTTCACCTGTCACACATTACGGATTGTCACTTGCTGCCTGTGTCACTTTCATGCTGTGTCCCAGAGTCAGGCAGTAGAGAGATAAGGTCATCTCTCTGCTTCCCGAGGCTGCCTGCACAGTGAGGGGGGAACTGCACTGCAGAGATGCAGGGAGGGCGCCGGGCGTTGAGAGATGATGTCATCTCTATGCACCCCCGGCTGCCAGCTCCCTGATTGGCCAGCCTGCTCACACATGAGCCGAGCCGCCCAGCTGACTCCTCGCCTGACAGCCCTCGGAGCCACGCGCGCTCACCGCGGACCCGCCCGCTCTCATCCGCGGGCCCGCAAAGCCGCCTGCTGTCACCCGCGGAGCTGCCTGTCAACGGTCCGGGGGGCCCCTAACAGCTGCGGGCCCCATAGCGGCCGCGTGTGTCGCTATGGCGGTAGTTCCACCACTGATCACTAGGGATGGGCAAACAGTTTCGGGCTGAGCATAAGTTCAGCCTGAACATTGTTCATTCAGGTGTTTGCTGAACACCCAAATTTTCTGTGCGCTCAGCGGGATGTTCGCCTGATGAGCGCACAGTCAATAGGTTGCTAAGGAGCAGGGCCGGGAAGCTGGCTGCTGGGTCCTTAACAACAGATGAGTCATCAGCTGTCAGCAGGCTTCCCAGCTTCCCTGCTGACAGCTAAATGAAAAAAAACACAAAAACATTGGCGAATGAAGATTAAAAAAACAAAAAAAGCCGTGAGGGCCCCCCCCCAATCCATACCAGGCCCTTTGGGTCTGGTATGGATTTTAGGGGAACCCCACACCAATTTTTTTTTTAAAATAATGCGTGGGGTCACCCCCAAAATCTGTACCAGACCCTTATCTAAGCATGCAGCCTGGCTGCCAGAAAAGGGGAGGCAATAGAGCACCCCCCCTGCACAATACCAAACATGTTGATGGGAACTAGGGCCTCTTCCCATCAAACCTGGATGGTGGCTGTGGGGGTCTGCAGGTAGGGGGCTTATCAGAATCTGAAAGGCCCTTTTACCCAAGATCGCCCCCCCATGTGAATGAGTAGGGGTACATTTTACCCCTACTCATTCACCAAAAAAGTGTCAAAAATAAATAAAGACAGGAGACAGTTTTTGACAATTCCTTTATTAAAAAAATAAAAAAACAATGTCCCTTGATGTAGATCCACTGTCAATCACAACGCCTGCCGCACTGCCGGACCCAAAAAAAAGACACTCCACCTGCGACGATGGCTACCGATAGAATGCCTGCTCCTCCATCTTACAGTTCTTAAATAGGTAAGGGGCAGGGTCACCCTGTGATGTAACCTGGTGGCATTACCCCCCCTTAAAAAAAGTTAGAAAAGCATTTAATATTTTTAAACAAATACATAACTGCATTTTTTGACCATTTTCAGCCTGGAATTCAGCTTTAAAATTTCAATGCTGGGCCTGTGAAGTCACAAGGGGGAGGCGCTACCAGGTGGTGTCACCAGGTGGCCCCCCCTTACCTGTTTAAGAGCCGTCACATGGCGGAGCAGGCATTCAGCAGTCAGCCTGCATCACAGGTGGAACATTTTTCTTTTTTCAGGTCCGGTAGTGTGGCGAGCGTTGGGATTGATGATGGATCTACATCAGGGGACGTTGTTTTTTTATTTTTTTAATAAAGTAACCGTCACGTAACTTTTTTTATATGTATATGTCATGGTTTTTTTGTGGAAAAATTGATGGTCATAGAATTTAGTATTTTTACATGACCATATCAACATTTTATTTATTACTGGAGTATTTCCACATGCTGATTGGTTTCCTTAAAGGGACAGCCCCCATTTATATTTTTTAATATTTTGAATTTAGAACTGAATAATTTGAACAGGAGAGGAGTTCAGGGATCACAATACTCCAAACAATAGCAGAAAAAACAAGAGAACAGCTTCCTTTTCGCTAATCTTCTCTAAGCAGCATTTCCTGGAGGTAACAGGGGATGTAAGTAAAGAAAGGGAGCTTCAGATCAATTCTAAGGACCAGTGTATTGAATAATATCAGCATTCAATACAGGTGGAGGGATACCGACTCACCCAGTGAGGGTGGAGCCTTTTCCTTTTGGCCCTGAACTCAAGTGGCATGTAGAAAAAAGAAAAAGGGGAGAGACCAATAGAGTTCAGATTAGGATAAAGGATGGGGCAGACAACAGTCTTCACCTAATAGTAAAAATTCTTTATTAGTTATAAATGGAATACAAAAATTGGCAGATGATATGGAAATTAAAACTTTAAGAACAATGTAGCCACAGGTGTGCACCCTGAAGGGTTAATGGTGTTTCTAAATGTCTGTTCTGTAAGTTTCCATGTCAT
The DNA here is from genome assembly GCA_037952925.1 of Lithobates clamitans. Taxonomy (NCBI): domain Eukaryota; kingdom Metazoa; phylum Chordata; class Amphibia; order Anura; family Ranidae; genus Lithobates; species Lithobates clamitans. The sequence continues at coordinate 6,688,361 of JBBGZY010000430.1, read as the reverse complement.
TGCTGTGATATTTCTATTATCTGAGACTGACTTAGAAATATGTGTTCATGCTAAAAGATGTTTAGACTAAAGAGATACGAATGACGGTAAACAACTATTGTTTAGTAACATTTGGGAACACTCTGACATGACATATGCCTGTCTCACTGAAAATATGATGAAATTGCATAGTGTGTGGAAAAACCCATGTATTATTAGAGATTGTTATTTATGCTCTTCTGTAATCAAGCTTTGGATATATGTAACCCTTCCTACTTTTATTTCCTATAAAACCACATTCAGTAGACCATATTAAAAGGTAGTATAGTTTGATCTCATCTTGTGTACGAGTCACTCTGTACTTCCGGAATATTCCTGTTGGAGCCAACGAGTCTTCAAGGTCCCTTACAGCCTGGTGGCAGCGTTGTGGGATTGCAAGATTATCTAAGGTGAGTGAATTGTACCTGATTTTTGGCGCATTCTATCACCTCAGCTCTGATGAGTTTGCAAATAAAATAAAGGAATAAGGTGGGTGGCAGAAGGGGCCAGGATTTGTTAGGTACGAATCGGAGATCTGCATTAAGACTTGGTAATGGGTTAAGTCGGGCTGACCATTGCAGGAGGTTGCGCCAGGTGCCATGTTTGGTACGCGGCTAATGGCTCCCACTGCTGTTTATTGTTTGTATTGTATGTTGCATGCTTAAAGCCGTTGTAAGATTTGTATATACAGTGGGGACGGAAAGTATTCAGACCCCTTTAAATTTTTCACTCTTTGTTATATTGCAGCCATTTGCTAAAATCATTTAAGTTCATTTTTTTTCCTCATTAATGTACACACAGCACCCCATATTGGCAGAAAAACACAGAATTGTTGACATTTTTGCAGATTTATTAAAAAATAAAAACTGAAATATCACATGGTCCTAAGTATTCAGACCCTTCGCTCAGTATTTAGTAGAAGCACCCTTTTGATCTTATACAGCCATGAGTCTTTTTGGGAATGATGCAACAAGTTTTTCACACCTGGATTTGGGGATCCTCTGCCATGCCTCCTTGCAGATCCTCTCCAGTTCTGTCAGGTTGGATGGTAAACATTGGTGGACAGCCATTTTTAGGTCGCTCCAGAGATGCTCAATTGGGTTTAAGTCAGGGCTCTGGCTGGGCCATTCAAGAACAGTCACAGAGTTGTTGTGAAGCCACTCCTTCGTTATTTTAGCTTTGTGCTTAGGGTCATTGTCTTATTGGAAGGTAAACTTTCAGCCCAGTCTGGTCCTGAGCACTCTGGAGAAGGTTTTCGTCCAGGATACCCCTGTACTTGGCCGCATTCATCTTTCCCTCAATTGCAACCAGTTGTCCTGTCCCTGAAAAACACCCCCGCAGCATGATGCTGTTACCACCATGCTTCACTGTTGGGACTGTATTGGACAGGTGATAAGCAGTGCCTGGTTTTCTCCACACATACCGCTTAGAATTAAGGCCAAAAAGTTCTGTCTTGGTCTCATCAGACCAAAGAATCTCCTTTCTCACCATCTTGGAGTCCTTCAGGTGTTTTTTTAGCAATCTCCATGCAGGCTTTCATGTGTTTTGCACTGAGGAGAGGCTTTCGTCGGGCCACTCTGCCATAGAGCCCCGACTGGTGGAAGGCTGCAGTGATGGTTGACTTTCTACAACTTTCTCCCGTCTCCCGACTACATCTCTGGAGCTCAGTCACAGTGATCTTTGGATTCTTCTTTACCTCGTTCTGGTCATCCCAAACATCTTCCATTTAAGTAGGTGTATGGGGTAAATCCGCGCAATGAATTGAATGTTTTAGTTATGGATATGGCTGCTGCCTCTACACATACAATACCACCTAACTGGAAAGTATTAGAAAATGGTAAAAAAGCAGGAGTAGTCGCCCCAGTAGAAGTCTGACAACGAAACGTGCGTAGGGCGGGTTACGAACGTCTGGCTGCACCTCTAACAAAGGGAATTCGCTAACTTTTGCCATGCTTGATTTGCTCATTTGAAATGTGAGTACATTTGTCTATTAAGTTTTAATAAAAGTTCTCCTATGGTTTTATGCGATGGGCATACCTTCTTTCCTTTACATGTATTTACTACACCACAATACGCAAGTAAAGTTTGGGGGATATCCTTGATTGCTACACAGTGGCAGACACTGTCACCATCCATACCCCTGCAGGGGAAAGGAGAATCCGGTGAGTGCAAGCATTGTCAGAGCATGCAGACAAGGCACTAATTAAAGAAACCAGCACCTGGATAAGAAGCTTTCCTACAGATATTTGACCCTCAAAGATTGAACACTACAAAATACTCCAAAAAGAACTTGTTTTTTCATAAACGGAACTTTTCCTATCCAACTAATACTGGTCACAGCACAAGAGTCACTATTTAAGATGGATAATTTGCACAATGTTGTATGGATTTGTATGATTTAACACTGGTCACTTTAGTGATGCTGCACTATGCACTTTTGTTGAATAATTGAAGCACCTTAGGTTGCAATTGTACTTTTAACAGTAAGGACTTGGCACCAGTCACATATTTATTCATTTTTGGCACACACACTTTAGGAATTATAAAGCCATTATAAAGAGAGGTTGTTTTTTTTGTCTCCATAAGAGCAGCGCCATATTATTCCTGTTTTCCTTTTTTTCATTTTTTTTCCTTTTTCCTTTTTTTCTTTTTTCTTTTTTTTTCTTTTTAACACTTTCCACCTAGATGATATTGTATCCATATCCATAACTACTTTATTACTTAATTTAAAGGGCACAATGCACCTTTGTTGAACAATTGGAGCACCAGTTGTTGTATTTTCACTTCTAATAGAAATATTTGCCACCAGTCACAGTTTTATTCAATTTTTTAACACATACAGGTTTTAGAAGCAATTCTATAAGGACACTAGGCAATACATTCACTACAAAGAAGAAAATATCTTTTTGTCTCCATAAGGGCAGCGCCATACTACTCCTGCTTTTTTACCATTTTCTAATACTTTCCACTTAGGTGGTATTGTATTGTTTTTAACACTTTCCACCTAGATGATATTGTATCCATATCCACAACTACTTTATTACCTAATTTAAAGGGCACTATGCATCTTTGTTGAACAATTGGAGCACCAGTTGTTGTATTTTCATTTTTAATAGAAATATTCACCCCCAGTCACAGTTTTATTCAACTTTTGAACACATACAGGTTTTAGAAGCAATTCTATAAGGACACTAGGCAATACATTCACTACAAAGAAGAAAAACATTTTTTGTCTCCATAAGGGCAGCGCCATACTACTCCTGCTTTTTTACCATCTTCCATTTAAGGATTATGGAGGTCACTGTGCTCTTAGGAACCTTAAGTGCAGCAGAATTTATTTTGTAACCTTGGCCAGATCTGTGCCTTGAATATAAACAAAAAAGTCAGTGCTACTACCCAAACATCACATAGAAAGCAGAGATCCCGGGTGCTCGATCCACAGTCGCTGGCTGAGTAGAGAAATGAGGAAAAGATGATCCGCACTCCGATGATTGCTCTTAAAAAGTGTAATATTTATTGACAAGCCACAGTGACCAAACACAAATGAGAACAGTTTACGCGTTTCAGCCTATAAGGCCTTAGTCATAACCACTGGTTGTGGCTTGTCAATAAATATTACACCTTTTAAGAGCAATCACCGGAGTGCGGATCATCTTTTCCTCAGATCTGTGCCTTGCCACAATTCTGTCTCGGAGTTCTTCAGGCAGTTCCTTTGACCTCATGATTCTCATTTGCTCTGACATGCACTGTGAGCTGTAAGGTCTTATATAGACAGGTGTGTGGCTTTCCTAATCAAGTACAATTAGTATAATCAAACACAGCTGGACTCAAATAAAGGTGTAGAACCATCTTAAGGATGATCAGAAGAAATGGACAGCACCTGTAAAAATATGAGTGTCACAGTAAAGGGTCTGACTACGTAGGACCATGTGATATTTCAATTTTTCTTTTTTAATAAATCTGCAAAAATGTTAACAATTCTGTGTTTTTCTGTCAATATGGGGTGCTGTGTGTACATTAATGAGGAAAAAATGAACTTAAATGCTTTTAGCAAATGGCTGCATTATAACAAAGAGTGAAAAATTTAAGGGGGTCTGAATACTTTCCGTCCCCACTGTATGTATGAAATGCATATGTGAATGTGTACTCTTGTGGTTGACCGGATTTGTGAGCTCTGTAACAGGAGAATTGACAGCCGATCCCAGAGAGCAGCAGGTCAGGAGGGCACACATGCACATAGGGGATAGCAAGAAAATGAGTCATTTGGTACGTTGGTTTCTCTGCATCCTTATAGAGTGTTTAAAGTTTGATTGGAAATGGGCTCTCGAAATTGTAAAAATGCTCCTCCTGTTTATGGAGAAAATTGTAGGGGTTATGTGGGCAGAGTGTCATCAACAGGTTATTTTTATGTAGACCTTTGGGTTCCAAATTTGGTGGCCTGGATGCAGGCGATGGGAAGTGATAATCTGTTTCCCCCAGAAGGGTCAAACAGTAAAGATCACATAAAAGTGGTGAAGGGTTTTTGTCTTGGTGACAGGGCTGCTTTTCCATTCTTTGGACCCAATCTTGGGTGGGACATGAAATACATGAGAGGAGGAGGTTTAAACTGGTTAGTATTATAAGAGAAGTACCCCCCCCAAAAGAGATACTAGGGACTTGAGGCAACACATCATAAATATATGAAATAAATAGAAAATGTATTATGATAGAATATGTGGTGCAGACAACATCAACAAGAAATGACATATACAGCATAAGCCAAATAATATGACAAGTATAAAAAACAGATGCAAATCCTTCTGTATTACACCCAACGCGTTTCTGGACCTGTGTAGAGTCCTTTCTTCAGGGGCATTTAGTTTGAAGTGATATTGATATTCAGTTGGGTAAAGAAAGAACAAAAAACAAAAAAAGAGCAAGAAGATCCTGCCAATGAAGATGTGGCCAAGAAGGAAAACGCCACAGTCACTGCAGACGGGTAAAGGTGGGTGCGACACTTGAAAAGGATTGTTGACCCTCCGGGAAAGAGGAGGAAACTCTATGACAAGATGATACGTGAAGCAACCGCTGTAGCGCCCACACCCAGGACCCAGAAGGTATTACTATACAGTGGTGGAATAAACCAATGCCCCATAGGGATAACAGAGGCCCTTAAGGGACCAAACAGCCTCTCTCTGTTGCACCATCACGGTGACAGGCTGCAAACGGGATCCCTGGGGCTATTTGGTCCCTTAAGGGCCTTTGTTATCCCTATGGGGCATTGGTTTATTCCACCAATATATAGTACAAGTGATACCTTGTAAGTGTCGCACCCACCCTTTATCTGTCTGCAGTGACTGTGGCGTTTTCCTTCTTGGCCACATCTTCTTTGGCAGGATCTTCTTGCTTGTTTTTTGTTTTTTCTTTACCCAACTGAATATCAATATCACTTCAAACGAAATGCCCCTGAAGAAAGGACTCTACACAGGTCCAGAAACACATTGGGCGTAATACTGAAGGATTTGCATCTGTTTTTTATACTTTATTTGGCTTATGCTATATATGTAATTTCTGGTTGTCTGCACCACATATTCTACCATAATAACTTTCTATTTTTTTCATATATGTTTGATTTGCTGCCTCTAAAGTCCCTAGTAGCTCTTTTGGGGGGTACTTCTCTTAGAATATTGTTCTAATTGGGATGTTGGCAACGACTTAGGTCTTGGCGGTAGGATTTCTATAAACTGTTTTAAACTGGTTAGATATTGCTCCTTTGTTTAATTGTTTTTGTTTAATTCATTGTTTAGCCCTTATGGGGCCATTGTTTTCTGTCTATCTGCATCTGTGAAGGTGTTGGTTCTCTCCACCTGGCTGCAGATGCTACATTTTCGGCAGGGGTACATTCACTTAATCGCCGGAAGGTCTGTGAGCCAGCTTTGTGGAGTAATTTTTCTGAATTTACGAGTTCATCTGCCAGATTTCTGGCTCGCTTGGCCACCATGAGTGGTCTGGGGCCTACAATGTCAGATAGGGCTGGCGATCAAGTCAGGAGGTGCCAATGTTTAGTAAGCACACTTCTGACAGCCTCCCATTGTAGTCCATATGGGGTAAATGATCCTAACTGGATCTATTTGTTTTCTTTGAGGACCATCTTTGTTTGCCTTCAACTGTAATAAGTCACTTTGTGGCCTCTGTGATGCTTTCCGCTTGGATCTTCTTAATGTCCTGTGGGAATATTTTCTTTCCCTAAAACGTTCATAAAGTTGTGGAGCTTCAGTTCTGTAATCTAACTCTTGACTACAATTTCTGTGTATCCGCAGGAATTGCCCAGTTGGAATACCGTTGATTAGGGACTTTGGGTGGTGGTTTCAAGGAGCATATTGGCTGCTGTTTCCTTTCTATGGGTACTCGTAGCAAGTCTCCCTTGTTTCACTTTTATAGGGAGGTCAAGGAAGGAAATTTGTTGAGGGTCCCAATTGAAGGTGACCCTTATATTCCTGGTGTTTTGGCTCAGTTCCTTGATAAAGGCCCCCAGACTCTCTGGGGTACCCTGCCAGACCAACAGCACGTCATCAAGATACCTTAGCCATAGCAATGTATGGCCAAGGTATAGTTCAGAGCAGTACACTACCTCCTTTTCCCACCATCCCAAGTGTAGGCAGGCATATGCCGGTGCCCACAGCCACGGATTTGTTTGCAGTTTGTGCCTACAAATTGAAAGAAATTGTTAGATAGGGCAAACTGGAGTAGCTCAAGGAGGAACTCATTTTGTGCTCCCATCATAGGGCAATTCTGATCAAGGAAATGTACTGTTGCGGCCAAACCCCATGGGTGGGGAATTGATGTATTGAGGGATTCAACATCGATGCTAGCCAGGATGGCATTAGGTGGTATGGATATGTTATCGATATGCATTAATACATGTCTGGTGTCTTGTACATATGAAGGTAGTTTAGTTACCATTTGTTTTAGTAAAGCGTCCAGATATTTTCAAATTTTTTCCAGTGGTCCTTTAATGGCAGAAATTATTTGTCTTTCTGCGGTGACTTGTGAATCTTCGGGATAATGTTGATGGTTGGTATGTTGTACTCACTCACTGTGAGGTGTTCAGACTCTTTCTTGGTGAGTAGAATTACCTTCAGGGCCAGGTTCAAGTTATAATTGAGTTCTTGTACGAGCCTGGAGAACTGTTATACAATGAGCAATTGATTTACACTCTATGGCACAGATGGCTGAATATTAATATTTCCGGAACACTGATTTACTGGTCCATATACATTCCCATCATATACTGTCTGCACATCATTTGATGATCCTTCTTTGGTTCCATTCTTATCCCAGGGGGCTCCACCTCAGTGGACTGTAGACTATCCATCATATTAATCTCATTGACTGTTTGGTAGATCTCAGAAAATGAGCTGACGGAGGTCCGCAGTGTGTCTGTTAAAGCCAATACCTGGCCAACACCACTGCATGGTATCCGTCTTTGCTCCTCTCCCTGATCCCATGTATGCATGTCTTGTCCTAACTGTTAAATTGTTATGATCCACGGTACCATTTATGTTTGCACCATGTTTTCATTTTCTTGGTAGATCTTGGGAAATTTGAGTTAACAAAGTCAGCAGTGTGTTTGTACAAGCCAATTCTTGGCTGACACCACTGAACGATACCCGTTGTTACTCTCTCCCTTGATTCCATAGACACATGCCTCTCCTAGGTGTCTTGAAGTATCATGACACCTGAGGCACTATATGCAATATATTGTGCGATTATCGCTGGACAGGGGTGCACACCTGTGGCTAAATTGTTCTTAAAGTTTTAATTTCCATATCATCTGCCAATTTTTGTATTCCATTTATAACTATTAAAGAATTTTTACTATTAGGTGAAGACTGCTGACTGCCCCATCCTTTGTCCCAATCTGAACTCTATGGGTCTCTCCCCTTTTTCTTTTTTCTACAGGTAACAGGGAATGCCCAGTATACCTAGAACCCTATAAGAGCAGTCTCAGTCAATATAGCATCCTCTGGCACTTAGTTCCCTTCTAATACTCGCACACCCAAGAGTCCACAGCAAGGTCTTTACTTACAATTCCCCAGGAGCTGTCTACCATCCAGCTTTAACATGTTAAAATGATTTGTTTTTGGAATCAGCTTCATATATACAGATTTTTTTTTGTATATTCGGATTAGTTTCGTATATTCATTGTTCCAAATTGATTCGTATTTCGAAAGATTGGCTATATTCATTTTAATGTTTTTGGTGCATTTTTTTTTTTTTTACTAAATCAAACATACACACAAAATGCATGTTTTTGGTGCATTTTTTTTTTACTACATAAACATACACACAAGATGCATCAAGCAGGACTTTTAATGATGCAATTTTGATGCAACTGAAAAGCAATGGACCCATGTGAAGAGTTCCATATGATTTAACAACTTGACCACTGGGCACTTAAACCCACTTCCTAACCAGACCAATTTTCAGCTTTCGGTGCTCTGCTCTCACATTTTGAATGACAATTACTCAGTCATACAACACTGTACCCATATGAAATTTTTTTCACACAAATAGAGCTTTCTTTTGGTGGTATTTAATCACCGTTGTTTTTTTTATTTTTTGTGCTATAAAAAAAAAAATGACTGAAAATTCTGTAAAAAAAATGAATTTTTCTTTGTTTCTGTTATAAAATTTAGCAAATTAGTAATTTTTCTTCTTAAATTTTGGCCAAATATTATATTGCTACATATCTTTGGTAAAAATAAATACAAATTGGTGTATATTATTTGGTCTTTGTGAAAGTTATAGAGTCCGCAAGCTATGGTGCCAATATCTGAAAATTGATCACACCTGAAGTACTGACGGCCTATCTAATTTCTTGAGACCCTAACATGCCAGAAAAGTACAAATACCTGCCAAATGACTCCTTTTTGGAAAGAAGACATTCCAAGGTATTTAGAAAGATGCATGGTGAGTTTTTTTCAAGTTGTCATTTTTTCCCACAATTCTTTGCAAAATCAAGATTTTTTTTTCTTTTTTTTTTTTCACAAAATTGTCATATTAGCAGGTTATTTCTCACACACAGCATATTCATACCACAAATGACACCCCAAAACACATTCTGCAATGTGATACCACATGTGTGAGACTTTTAAACAGCTTGGCTACATACAGAGGCCCAAAATGCAGGGAGCACCTGGCATCCCGGAGCACCCAGGCCAATTCTGACATTTCTCTCCTACATGTAAAAATCATCATTTATTTGCTAGAAAATTACATAGAACCCCAAAACATTATATATGTTTTTTTAACGAAGACCCTAGAGAATACAATGGTGGTTGTTGCAACTTTTTATCTCGCACGGTATTTGCACAGCAATTTTTTGAATGCGTTTTTTTGGAAAAAAAACAGTTTTGTGCTTTATAATAAAAAATAAAGTAAAGTTAGCCCAATGTTTTTTCATAATGTGAAAGATTAAGTTACATTGAGTAAATAGATACTTAACATGTCACCCTTCAAAATTGCACACGCTCGTGGAATGGCGCCAAACTTCACTACTAAAAAATCCCCATAGGTGACGCTATAAAATTTTTTACTGTTTACATGTTTTGAGTTACAGAGGAGGTCTAGGGCCAAAATTATTGCTCTCGCTCAAACGTTCACAGCGATATCTCACATGTGGGGTTTGAACACCGTTTTCATATGTGGGCGGGACTTACGTATGCGTTCACTTCTGCATGCGAGCACATGGGGACAGGGGCACTTTAACATTTTTACATTTTTTTTATTGTTCATTTTACTTTATTTATTTTAGTTTGACACTTTTTTCCAAAAAATACATTTTTTGATCACTTTTATTCCTTTTACAAGGAATGTAAACATCCCTTGTAATAGGAATAAGGCATGACAGGTCATCTTTACAGTGAGATATGGGGTCAATAAGACTCCACATCTCACCTCTAGGCTGGGAAGCCTGAAATAAAAAAAAAAAACAAAACAATCCTGGCTTTGATCGTAGCGGTGAGTCGGTAGAAGCACCGGAGGGCGGCGGGAGGGGGGATGTCCCCTCTCGCCTCCCGTAAGAATGATCAAGCAGTGGAACAGCCACTATGATCATTCTTATGGTGTAGGGAATCGTCGGCTGAAAAAGCTGATATCTGAATGATGCCTGTAGCTGCAGGCATCATTCAGATATGCCCACACAAAGTCAAGGACGTCATATGACGGCGGGCGGGAAGTGGTTAAAACGCATTTTTTTTAACACAAAGTTGTCCATTTATACAATATTTCTAACACATAGCATGTACATACCAAAAATGACACCCCAAAATAGATTATCCTACTAGTCCTGAGTACGGCAATACCACATGTGTGAGACTTCCACAGCCTGGTCACATACAGAGGCCGAGTACAGCCGAGTATAGCCGAGTATAGCTGAGCATGGCTGAAAATGGCTGGGTATGGCTGGGTATCACCTAGTATGACTGGGTATGGCCGGGTATGGCAGAGTATGGCTGGGTATCATCAAGTATTGCAGAGTATGGCTGGAAATTGCAGAGCATGGCTGGGTATGGCTGGGTATTGCAGAGTATGGCTGGGTATTGCAGGGTATCGCCGGGTATGACTGGGTATAGCTGGGTATGGCAGAGTATGGCTGGGTATCACCAAGTATTGCAGAGTATGGCTGGGAATTGCAGAGCATGGCTGGGTATGGCTGGGTATTGCAGAGTATGGCTGGGTATTGCAGGGTATCGCCGTGTATGACTGGGTATAGCTGGGTATGGCAGAGTATGGCTGGGTATCACCAAGTATTGCAAAGTATGGCTAGGTATTGCAGAGTATGGCTGGGTATTGCAGAGTATGGCTGGGTATGGCAGAGCATGGCTGGGTATGACAGGGTATTGCAGAGTATGGCAGGGTATGGCAGGGTATTGCAGAGTAGGGCAGGGTATTGCAGAGTATGGCAGGGTATTGCAGAGTATGGAAGGGTATTGCAGAGTATTGTGGGTATGGCAGAGTATGGCAGAGTACGGCAGAGTATTGCAGGGTATTGCAGGGTATTGCAGGGTACTGCAGAGTATTGCAGAGTATTGCAGAGTATTGTGGGGTATTGTTGGGTATTGCAGAGTATTGCAGGGTATTGCAGAATATTGCAGAGTATTGCAGGGTATTGAAGGGTATTGCAGAGTATTGCGGGGTATTGCAGGGTATTGCAGAGTATTGCAGGTATTGTAGAGTATTGAAGGGTATTGCAGAGTATTGCGGGGTATCGCTGGGTATTGAAGAGTATTGCGGGGTATTGCTGGGTATTGAAGAGTATTGCAGGGTATTGCAAAGTATTTGTCATGAGAAGGTTTACCCGTTGGTGGCACTATCGGTCTCTTGGATCACAGTACCAGTGTCCACCAGCGGGTGTCTTCCAACACCTAGGACCTGTAGTAAGAGGACTCACCTGCTGGTGGCACTGTTGCATCCTTGGGCCGTAGTACCGGTGTCCACCAGCGGGTGTACTCCGGCAGTGTGGAGTAGACAGCACCCTCTGCGCTCAGGTGTAACAAGAAGTCAATTACTGCAGCCTTATAAATACCCGGCAAGCCCTCACTCTCTCCCTGTGCCCTGATCTTGCTGCCTGTCTTGTCCTTGAGCCTGCATCTGTCCTGACCTGATCCGATCCCTATCCTGAGCCCATCCTGTTCTTGTCCCTCCGGTTTCCTGATTTCCCTGGATCCCTGCCCTGCAGCCTATCCATCCATCCTCTCCCGGTCCTGTTGGTTCCCCGTCCTTTCCCATCTGACTGACCTCCTTGTGTATGGATGTCTGGATGTGACTGCAATTGTCACAGAGCAGCGCTGTGGGCACTACACATCCAGCCCACAGCGCTGCTGCCATCTGATCTCTCCCCCTCTGCTCTCACACTGTAACGATCTGTACACAGAGGGGAGAGAGGAACCAGCGTCATGACATGACGCCGGCTTGTTTACAAGTGATCGCTTCATCATTTGACAGAGCGATCATGTGGTAAATGGCCGCTATCAGCAGCCATTTACCGTGACCCGTGATGCGCCGGGTCCGGTCATGTATGTTTGCAGGTGGGCGCGCAAGAGCGGGATTCTGGGAGGACATCACTATACGCCCTCCCTGAGTTATGCAACCGCCCTGTAGCCGTCATTCGGCTATGGGCGGTTGGTAAGTGGTTAAAGGGATGCATTTTTCGTACATTTTTCTTCAACTTTTTTAAGCTCAAAAACAGATCAAAAATGGATCACTGTGAAAGGGCCTATTTATTGCAATATGTTTCACTAGCAATCTCCCAGGGTAGAAATTCCAGGAGAATTGGAACTCTCCCTGGAGAGGAAAGAACACTCGGGAAAGGCCTTCCAAACATTTATCCCCTACCCATCCACCTTCTTGATGCCTTCTTTCAGGGACTGGCTGAGGCATGTCAAATATTGATACTCATCATATGACACTTCCAGCCCTATATTCTGGAAGCTTCTTAGAAGCAGGCGAGAGAAATCAAACACCTAGCTAGGAAACCCTGACGAGACAAAAATAATAGATCACTACTCATCCCAATAATTTGAAAATCAAGCCAAAGGGAGGGAGTACAGGGATTATGGCGGTGCCAAGAGACGCACAATGTACTCAAAATAAAATCAAAAATATTTTTATTAACATAAATTATTAAAACTAGACATGAAAATTACAAAAACACGGTGTGCATAATCTATAAAATCAATTTTGTAGCAAATTTGTTTCACGTGACTTGGCCTGAAGAGCATGGCGGCCAGTTCAGTGGGTAGGTATTTTAGATATCCGACATGTTTCGCCAGTGATGGCTTCCTCAGGGACAGATGTTTAATACCTAAAGCGCTACAGTTCACTCTATAAAGAGAGATATAACAATCAATAAACATTCTAAGACAGTTGGTACATTAGATACAGAAAAAATATATCCCCATGTTTGCGAGCTGTCAGAGTAGACCACCAACCATCACCCAAGGTTAGCCCCAAGAACTCCCCCACACCTCAGGGTGCCAATGGGAACCCCAACCAGGCTATCTAAAGATGGTAAACATGTACCTGCAAGTCACCAGGGATAGGTGCCACACGCATCTGGAACAGGGCCTCAAACAGAGATTACAATGGGTAGCTGCAGGGGGCAATCAGAAAGGCCTGACGGAATATGTGTCTAAAAATAGAATTGTATATGAATGAATTCATTTTTATGGGTCCTGGAGAGGCCTCATAACGGCCCATCAATTAAAGAAAGGGAAAACATAATATAGGACTAACATAGTCTCTAACTTCTACTTACAATAATTCTATTCTAGGTGGATAGCAGGACACCGAAAAACAATCAATGTTGAAGATGGTTGATCAAAGGGTGTGGGATGGAGTGTGTATCTCTGAGGATTAATGGGAAAGGGAAAAAGGTTTGTATAGCACATAACATTATCCCGAAGATACTAAGTCAAAAGTTGCAGGTTGCAGACTAACTGTGTCAACAAATGACACAGACTAAGTATATGCAAAGGTAGTTTTCACACTCACCAATAAGTGTGGTACAGGATGGAATGGATGGCTGAAAAAGAACCTACAGCCGATTGGGGTGCCCGATGGAGCAAGCTGGAGAGCAAAAGACACTATCAACATAGTGTAAACAAACCGGTAAGAAACAGAAGAGACACATTCTCCAACCAAGAATAATAAATAATGATGCCTACCGATCCGGACTGGTACGACGGTGTCCTGTGGATCCCTGGCGTGTGTGATGGCCTGGGATGCCAGCGTTCTTATGCCCCCCACACACGAGCGGCGTCTGACGTCACCGCACGTGTGAGCGGACGAGAAGGAGCCACTGCGCATGCGCCGCTCGCAATTGCGTCCGGGCCTACAGGGTCCAGAAGGCATTGCGGTGGTGTCTATGGTGACGTGTATGTAAACACCTCACAGACACGGCGCAGTATTCGAACGCCGCAACCAGCAGCGCGATACCTGGGAGAGTGACAATTTACCAATGTGCAGTGGCTGGGGCGGGCAGAGAAAAAACCAGTGCCCTTGGGTGTCCATACAGCTATGGTATATCTTATGTGAGAGGCTAAGTGTACCAGACCCGGATCACACTGACCATAGAAACCCACAGGGGCCGGTGGGCAACTAGTACCCAACGGGTGAAAAGAGGGCATGGAGGTGGAGACATATAGCATCCAAAGATGCAAGGGCCCGACAGGGGCACTGTCAGGAGACTATACTTACCGAGGCCGAGATGCCGAGAGCGGCTCGCCCTTACGACCACGCGCACCCGACCCCTGGAGGTGATACAGGGAGTTGGGGGCACGCGGAGGCACGGGCTTCCGGAAGGGAATGGATTCCTGGAGGAAGTCCGTGTAACTGCAGACACCGGAGAAGCTGCAAACAAGAGGTTAGCTGAAACTGGGGTAACTGGCCAGAGCAAGTCCGTGTAACAGGCTGAGATCAGGGGTATCTGGCAGACAAGGGGTATCCGTAAAACAAGCAGAGGTCAGAGGTATCCGGTAGGCAGAGAGAGAGAGAGAGTCCGTTAACTGGCAGAGGTCTGGGGGTATTCAGCAAGCAGAGAGAATGTCCGTTAAACGTAGCAGAGGTCAGGGTATCCAGCAAGCAGGCAGAGAGAGTGTCCGTTAAACGTAGCAGAGGTCAGGGTATCCAGCAAGCAGAGAGAGTATCCGTTAACAAGCAGAGGTCTGGGGGTATCCGGCAGGCAGAGAGGGTATCCGTTAACTTAGCAGAGGTCTGGGGGTATCAGCAGTCAGAGAGAGTATCACAGGGAATGAATATTGCAGGGTACAAGACAGGGCACAGCTGACGACTAACCAGCAACCCGACTGGGCGCTGGAGCCGTCAGAAGTAGCCCACCGGCGAGCGCGTCAGCGTGACGCGCCGCCGGGCACCCGCACGGCCACGGCGCGCACACGGGGACCGCCGTGCACCCGCGCGCGCCGCACAGCTGGGCCGCGAACGAGTGCACGGCGCAGCGTGAGTCCTCCGCGCATGCGCCGTGGAGCCCGGCGGACGGAGGCGGCTTGTGCCTCCTGACAGTGCCCCCCTCCTAAGGGCGGACACTGGACGCCCAGACTGGACATTACTTCCGGGTGGTCTCGGTGGAAGGCTTGAATTAAGCGTGGTGCATGTAGGTTCCTTGCAGGTTCCCAGGAGTTATCCTCAGGTGGATAACCCTTCCACTGGATCAAATACTGCAGTTGTCTGCCCTTCTTCCTACAGTTAAGGATGGACTCAACCTCAAATTCGTTCTCACCATCCACCTTAACTGGTGGCGGAGGGGGCTCCCCTCTTTCCGGAAAGGTGTTGTCCACCACAGGCTTCAGTAAGGACACGTGGAAGACGGGGTGGATTCTATAAGTCTTCGGTAATGTTAGCTCCATAGCCACAGGGTTGATAATCCTTTTGATGGGGAAAGGACCAATAAACTTGGGTCCCAATTTCCGTGAAGGCACGGATAGTTTAAGGTTGGTAGTGGATAACCAGACTTCTTCCCCAAGTTTAAAGGTTGGATCTTCTCCCCTGCCTCGGTCATATTGCTCCTTGTAATCTGTTTGAGCCTTCAGCAACATGTCCTGAATTCTTCGGAAATTTGCCTGTAAGGAGGTCACTCTGTCATGCACGGCAGGGACTGTTATTTCGGGAACATTGTTGGACAGGAAGGTGGGATGGAAACCACAATTTGCCCAGAAAGGCGTTTGGTTAGTAGCGGTGTGAACCGAATTGTTATACGCAAATTCAGCGTATGGGAGAAGGCTTGCCCAGTCATCTTGGGATCCCGAGCAGAAGCATCGCAGGTATTGCTCTAGGGTCTGGTTCGTCCTCTCCGTTTGGCCGTTACTCTGAGGATGGTAGGCTGATGAGAGGCAGACTTTGATATTTAAGACTCTGCAAAGCTCCCTCCAGAATTTGGACGTGAATTGTACACCCCTGTCCGATACGATGTTCTTTGGTAAGCCATGGAGTCTGATGATTTCCTTGAGAAAAATATTGGCAGTTTCTAAGGCCGAGGGGGTGCCTTTCATGGGCAAAAAATGGGCCATTTTGGAGAGACGGTCAACCACGACAAAAATGGTGGTAAAGCCCCCCGAGGCTGGCAGGTCTACTATAAAGTCCATGGAGACGTCAGACCATGGTCGTTCAGGGATTGGTAGAGGTCGTAGTAAACCCCAGGACTTGGTGTTTCGCCCCTTGTTCCGCTGACACGGGGGGCAGGATGCCACATACTTCTTACAATCCTGTCTCCACCCAGGCCACCAAAAGGAACGGGAAACCAGCTCGGACGTTTTCCTCACTCCAAAATGCCCTGCGAGTCTATGGTCGTGGCACATCTGGAGGGTTAGTGACCGTGTCTCCTGGGGCACAAAGATTTTTCCACGGATCCAGAAGAAGTTACCATTTCTTTTCAGGGACTGCACCTCTGGTTCCGTGCAAGAGTTGGATGATGATTTGATGGATGACATCAAATCCACTTGTGCCACCCCAAGGAAGTTTTGGGAAGAGAGGATAGTACCAGGTTCTGACGTCTGGGACTCTGCCGAGAACATCCGTGAGAGTGCGTCTGCCTTTCCATTCTTTGAACCGGGTCTATAGGATATGTGGAAGTTGAAGCGGGAGAAAAATAGGGCCCAGCGGGCTTGTCTAGGTCTTAATCGCTTTGCTGTCCGTAAGTACTCCAGGTTCTTATGGTCTGTAAATATCATTACCGGATGTAATGCACCTTCGAGCAGATACCTCCATTCTTCAAGGGCAAACTTTATGGCCAGCAACTCTCTGTCACCTACATCGTAGTTTAGCTCGGGCGGGCTGAGCTTCCGAGAAGCGAATGCAACAGGGTGAAGGATAGCCTTGGGCCCTTGCCTCTGAGAGAGAATTGCTCCTGTGGCAATTTCTGAAGCGTCCACCTCCAAAACATATGGTTGAGCAGGATCAGGATGGCAGAGAATTGGAGCCGAACTGAACAGATTCTTTAATTTCAAAAAAGCCTCTTGTGCGGCCTCACTCCACCGGAAAAGGTTGTGCTGACGGGTTAGCTGGGTGATGGGTGCTACAATGGTCGAGAATCCGACAATGAATCTCCGATAGAAGTTAGCAAAACCTATGAAGCGTTGAACCCCCTTTTTATCAGCTGGAGCTGGCCAATCTTGGATGGCCTGTATCTTCTGGGGATCCATTGCGATTCCGCCGGCCGATATGATGAACCCCAGGAATTGTACCACTGATCTCTCGAATTCACATTTTTCCATCTTTAGATAAAGCTTGTGTTGTCTTAGTATAGTAAGGACCTTCTTGACATGCCCCCTGTGTAACTCAATTGTAGGAGAAAAAATGAGTATGTCATCCAGATAAACGACAAGGAAGTCATCCAGGTATTCTCGGAATATGTCGTTTACTAGGTGCTGGAATGTGGCTGGAGCATTGCATAGCCCGAATGGCATCACCAGATACTCGAAGTGTCCAAACCTGGATCTGAACGCTGTCTTCCATTCATCCCCGGCTCTGATTCTAACAAGGTTATAGGCCCCCCGCAGGTCTAGTTTGGAAAAGACCCTAGCAGATCGAAATCGTTGGAATAGCTCCGGGATGAGTGGTAATGGGTATCTATTCTTAATGGTAATATTGTTGAGCTGCCGGTAGTCCACACAAGGTCTAAGGGACCCATCTTTCTTCCCGACGAAGAATATTCCTGCTCCCGCAGGTGAGGATGAAGGACGGATAAACCCCTTTTCCAGATTCTCCTCGATGTACTGTCTGAGCGCCTCCAGTTCGGTCTCGGAGAGAGGGAATATACGACCGAACGGGATCACGGATCCCGGCAACAGGTCGATTGGACAGTCATAAGGCCGATGAGGTGGTAGGCGGTCAGCCAGTTGTTTGTTAAAGACCTCTTGGAACTCCAGATATTCAGAGGGGATCTGTTGAAGGTTGTCTGACGAGGCAGTAACCGTGGCACACACCTTCGGAGTTAGAGGGAGGCAATGCTCCAAGCAGTATGGAGAGGAGAAGGACACCATCTTGGAGCTCCATTGGATCTGTGGATCATGAGCTTGTAACCAAGGCAGGCCAAGGATGACTGGGAAGATGGGAGAATGGATGAGATCGAGCCGTAGGAATTCCTGATGCCCGGAATCGGTAATTACTAAGATAGGCTGGGTCTCCTGGGTAATGGTACCTGAACTAGGAAGAGAGCCATCGGCTAGATGCACTTGTAGGCCTTGGGCCTTTGTTTGCAGGGGAATACGGAGGCTGCGGGCCAAGGCTGCATCCATGAAGCAGCTACAGGCCCCTGAATCAATGATGGCGGGTAGGCGAGACTCCCCTTCCGGCAGCTGCAAGGAAACAGACAACATCACATAAGATTTTGGAGCATTGTTATCCAGATGATTCATTAATCTAGGCTGAAGGAACTTACTGGGCCTTATTGGACAATTGCGCAGGAAGTGTCCCGCTCCCCCGCAGTACAGACACAGATTGGACTGCCGTCTGCGTTGCCTTTCTTCCGAAGTTAGCGGGGCCCGGACCAGGCCTAGCTGCATGGGCTCAGCTTCAGGAGGTGTTGTAGCAGATGGTGGTGGCGTGGGTGGAGTTCTGAATGGCGTCCACGTAGGGCGTGGACCCTGAAACCGCTCCGAGCGACGTTCTCGCAAGCGCCTATCCAGCTTCGTGGCTGCCTGAATAAGCTCTTCCAAGGTCTCCGGGGTCTCCATCCTGGCTAACTCATCTTTGAGGAGTTCAGACAAGCCTTGACGGTACTGGTAGCGGAGAGCCGGCTCGTTCCAATTTGTGTCGGCCGCCCATTTGCGGAATTCCACCGTATAATCTTCGATGGGTCTTCTTCCTTGGGACAAGTGATGGAGAGTGGCTTCAGCGGTAGCCTTCCGTTGTGGATCATCATATAGTTGGGACATACCCTCGAAGAAGGTGTCTATGGAATTTAACATAGGACTTCCCTGTTCCATTAAGCCATGAGCCCAGGCCTGAGGTTCCTCTGACAGCAGTGAGATAGCAAAGCCCACTTTGACGATCTCTGATGCAAATGTCCGGGGTTGAAGGGCGAAATATAGCGAACAGGCGTTTTTAAAAGACCTGAATCTTTTACGGTCTCCAGAGAACCGTTCGGGCGTAGGGACCCTGGGTTCAGGAAGTGCCATGACAACGGTAGGGCTGGCGGCGGCCTGGGGGAGTGCCCCTTCATTGCTGGGTGCCGGAGCTGCAGTGGTGGAAGGAAGTACTCCCACAATCTGTTGGAGGCGGCTGTCCACTTGAGCATACCCCTCCTGTAACTTCTGGACTGAGTCGGCCAGGGTGGAGACCTGTTGGCACAGGATCTCCAAAGGAGAGCGCGCTCTGTCGGCCTCAGACATCTGGCTGGTTAGTACTGTCAGGAGACTATACTTACCGAGGCCGAGATGCCGAGAGCGGCTCACCCTTACGACCACACGCACCCCACCCCTGGAGGTGATACAGGGAGTTGGGGGCACGCGGAGGCACGGGCTTCCGGAAGGGAATGGATTCCTGGAGGAAGTCCGTGTAACTGCAGACACCGGAGAAGCTGCAAACAAGAGGTTAGCTGAAACTGGGGTAACTGGCCAGAGCAAGTCCGTGTAACAGGCTGAGATCAGGGGTATCTGGCAGACAAGGGGTATCCGTAAAACAAGCAGAGGTCAGAGGTATCCGGTAGGCAGAGAGAGAGAGAGAGTCCGTTAACTGGCAGAGGTCTGGGGGTATTCAGCAAGCAGAGAGAATGTCCGTTAAACGTAGCAGAGGTCAGGGTATCCAGCAAGCAGGCAGAGAGAGTGTCCGTTAAACGTAGCAGAGGTCAGGGTATCCAGCAAGCAGAGAGAGTATCCGTTAACAAGCAGATGTCTGGGGGTATCCGGCAGGCAGAGAGGGTATCCGTTAACTTAGCAGAGGTCTGGGGGTATCAGCAGTCAGAGAGAGTATCACAGGGAATGAATATTGCAGGGTACAAGACAGGGCACAGCTGACGACTAACCAGCAACCCGACTGGGCGCTGGAGCCGTCAGAAGTAGCCCACCGGCGAGCGCGTCAGCGTGACGCGCCGCCGGGCACCCGCACGGCCACGGCGCGCACACGGGGACCGCCGTGCACCCGCGCGCACCGCACAGCTGGGCCGCGAACGAGTGCACGGCGCAGCGTGAGTCCTCCGCGCATGCGTCGTGGAGCCCGGCGGACGGAGGCGGCTTGTGCCTCCTGACAGGCACAAAGGGAAGGTGGAAGTGGGCGGAAACAAGCCAGGGAGCCAAGTGGAGCCCCAAAGAGGCGCCTGCACACAAGGCATGAACAAGGATTGTGGCAAAGTAAAAGAACGAAAAAATAGAAGGGGGCATGGTCCCTGGTGTGTGCCCACGCAGGTCACCCTGACAGCTCACAAAATGTGACTATGATTGTTAACACAGTATGTTCGTCATATATGAACAGGAATACCAATAATAATAACAAAGAAGCAATGGAACCATATAGATATCACACTGAACACACAAAATGGTATTTCATGAATAAGTCTATGCTGTATCTAATCATATAGGTGACAAATTGAGAAATTGTGTGAAAATAAAGCTATATCCTAATCCATCAAGGCCAATCTCTACAGTGGGGAAGAGCCGTAGGGAGGGGTATGAAAAATTCGAACAGTGTATGCAAGAAAATAAAATAAAAAAATTGGTAAAGAAAATTATATCAGCCCCGACAGAGGGCCTACCTATAAAAATGGCTTGAAACTAATACATTCATTGAGCCCTGGATATGTAGTGGCCTCCAAAATATGTATCCATTTAGTCTCTAATTGGAGTAATTTTTGATCTATGTCCCCACCTCTGACATGTGCAGGGATATGTTCCAGTGCTGTAAATCCCACAACATGGGGGTCAAAGTCGTGGTGATCTGCTATATGTCGATTGATAGAGGTGGAGGTCTTACCTTTATATAAGGGTTTAATATGATCATGGATCCGTACACAAAATTGACGTTTAGTTTTACCGGCATAGTAACTGCCACATGTACATGTGGCAAGATAAACTACGCCAATAGTCTGACACGTGACTTTATGTTTAATTTTGTGTGTTTGTCCATTTGGAAGCGGTTTCTCGCGTGCATCATAAATAAACTCACATATATCACAATGGCCACAAGGAAATGTGCCCAACGCTATTGAAAGAAAATCTGGTTTGGGTGCATGGTGACTAGCAGTAATTTTATCCCGTAAAGATGGAGAGCGACGGTAGGTAATCTGA
Source organism: Lithobates clamitans (assembly GCA_037952925.1). Classification (NCBI taxonomy): domain Eukaryota; kingdom Metazoa; phylum Chordata; class Amphibia; order Anura; family Ranidae; genus Lithobates; species Lithobates clamitans. The sequence continues at coordinate 6,667,065 of JBBGZY010000430.1, read as the reverse complement.
GGCTGGGATTGGATATATTTTTTAATGGTGTTGTCTGCTGTAAGGAGGGGCCAATACTTGTTCAAAATATCCCTCACCTCATTGTGATGTTGGGAAAATTGGGTTATAACCCGAACAGGCTGAAAACCATCCTTATTTTTGGTGGAATATATCAGTTTTTTCCGATCTAATTTTTTTACTTTGTTAAAGGCCTGTTTCAACAATTTATGGCTGTACCCTCTTCTTTTTAGTCTCTCATAAAGATCCTGTGAGGCCACAAAGAAGTCCTTATCGTCTGTGCAATTCCGTTTAATGCGTAAATATTGGCTGTATGGGATACTATTTAGCAATGGTTTTGGATGAGCGCTTTTAGCGTGTAAAATGGTGTTCCCAGACATTTCTTTACGATACAGGGATGAAGAAAGATTCCCGTCAGAGTCCAGTCATATTTCCAGATCAAGGAAGGTAATCCTTCTCTGGCTACACTCCATTGTGAACTTGAGATTATATGAATTAACAGCCAAAGTATCCATAAATCTCGAGAGGTGTTACCGAGTGCCAGACCAAAAAAAGATGATATCGTCGATATACCTGTGCCACGAAATCACGTGGCACAGGAAGTCAACAAGATCAGAATTGGAGAACAGATCCATTTCCCACCCCCCCAGGTACAAATTAGCGTAGGATGGCGCACATTTAGTGCCCATAGCTACGCCTTGTACCTGGAGGAAGTGGGAAGTACCAAACAAGAAGTGGTTACGTGTTAAGATGAAACTCAAAAGATCCACAACAAAATGGCTATAGGCCTCAAATTTGGGGCCTCTGTCCTGTAACAGTTTGGAAATAACTTTGATGCCAGTACTGTGGGGTATAGTGTTGTATAGACTTTCTACGTCTAATGCTACCATCCAAGTGTTACCTGGAAGTTGCAGGTCCTCCAAGATACGGAGGAGATGTACCGTGTCCTGTACATGAGAGGGAAGAGCCTGTATGTGTGGATTTAGGTACTTGTCCACAAGAGCACTTGCATTTTCTGTCAAACTTAAACACCCTGATACGATAGGACGACCAGGGGGTTTTTTTAGAGACTTATGGAGTTTGGGCAGAGCGTAGAACGTAGGTATTTTTGGATCCTTAACATTTAAGAATTTCCAAGTATTGACATCTATGATTCCTTTCTGGTAAGCAGAGAAGATAAGTTCATAGTATTCGCGAGCAAAGTTTTCGATAAGTGTACGTGAAATAGGTCTGTACCAGTCCTTATTGTTGAGGATGTTGCGGCACATGGATTCATATGCCGCAACATCCATAACAACTACATTGCCGCCTTTGTCAGCGGGTTTTATTACCAACCCAGGGTGGTTTTGTAGGGATTTAAGAGCTTGTTTCTGGGCACAAGATAGGTTGGAAGGATGTGAGATTGAAAGATCAATGTTTTTGATGGTGTTACTAATTTGTTCCACAAAAGCCCAAATGTTGGGGTTCACTGAAAGATTGGGAAAACCTGTAGATTTGGGTTTGAAGGATAAAGGAGGGGGGAAGGACACTCCAGAGGCCGCAATGCCGTGGCTGTCAGGTTGCCACAGGCATTCCTCCTCTGTGCCACCCTCCTCCAAGAGCGTTAATGGGTCCTCAATAGCCTGAATTTCGGCTACTGTAGGGACACTGTTGTGTGGTACTGAATCTGCCGTTTGGGTTGCGGCGGATTTATCAAAAATGACCTTGTACATTAATTTTCTTGCAAATAGTTGTATATCCTTGACGAACTGGAATTTATCAAATTCCGCTGAAGGACAGAAAGTGAGACCTAATTGTAAAACTTTTATCTGTTGTTTGGTTAAGGGAAAGGAAGAAAGATTGACCACATCTAAATCCGAAGTGCGTTGTGACCGAGAAGTAATGGGTGCTAATTTATTGGACTCTGTGTTGAGTCCAGAGCTTGGGATAAAAAAATGGGAGCCAACTTAGGGTCAATAGATTGAGAGGCTGTGGGAAACATAATAGTCAAAGTAGGTTCACTTACCCGTCTTCCAATGGGGGCAGGAAGAGCAAGTGGTGCTGGAGTGGTTGTAGGGAGTGCCGCGTGCGCAGTGCGAGTGGAGGTAAGTGGTGGCCGTGGTAGTGCTCGTGTGAGCGGAGTAGAAGTGCTTGTGGTTTTAGGCCGGGCCCCTAAGGGCTTAGCAATATTGGTGGTTCCAAAAGTGCATCGGATAGAGTCCGCAGAGGAAGTGGGTAATTCACTCTTTCTTTTTTTAGGGATTCCGTCTTGTGAGAGCTCACGGTATGTAGTAGATGAGCTGGAAGAAAAAGAGGTGGAAAAGACATTAGGTGCTTCATTGTTGTTTTTAGGTACATTTTCAGAATTTAGTTTGGCAAAAGGTTTTTTGGGGGTATTTCCGTCCCATCTATAAGCGTAACCATTAGTGTGGGCAAGTTTGTCCCGCAAGAATTTATTTTCTTTAGCATTGATTATATCTATTGTGTAGTCCTCGAGGTGAGCACGAAGATCCTTGTCCCTCTGGGCAAACCTCGGGGAGGACACATCAGCGGCCCGATCAGTAAGCCATTCATTAATAGAAATGTCTAATAGCGCCAGTTCCTTATCATACTCCTGACAGAGCATGCGAATCATGTTAAAGGAGCATATTTGCAGGTTATCTTCCCAAGCCTTTTTTAGAGGATCAGTGGTTTTTTGATATTGGGGAATATTTGAATTCTAAGACCCCAGGGAACAATCTGGTTCTCAACATATTTTTCGAAGTAAATCTTGTGCCAATAGACACGAACCTTCTTCTCTAATAACCGTTGGAATCTAATAAAATATTTGTCAAGTTCTGTGTCAGAGATATTTGAGGTCGTATGAGACGTTTGGATTTTGGTCATAAGGTCCTCCCAACCTTCCCCACAGAAATCAGCCATGATTTCAGAGAAAACAGCAATATGATCTTTAAAAGAAAATTCTATAGTTATAATAAAGTACCCACATGTACAATCACAAGTTTTGAAGACTGGGATAAAAACTCGAATAGTTAGTAAGCAATGATATAAAGTGCGTGTCTTGGCACAGACATAAATATGAGAGGATAACCCAGCCAAAGGTCAGTGTATTGAAACACTAGGATTTCAAGATAGAAATCAAGAAAGGCTTCAAAAATTTAAATGTGGCTGGGCGGCCCTCGGTATAATACGGCACCTCATCCCAATAATTTGAAAATCAAGCCAAAGAGAGGGAGTACAGGGATTATGGCGGTGCCAAGAGACGCATAATGTACTCAAAATAGAATCAAAAATATTTTTATTAACATAAATTATTAAAACTAGACATGAAACTTGGTACATTAGATACAGAAAAAATATATCCCCATGTTTGCGAGCTGTCAGAGTAGACCACCAACCACCACCCAAGGTTAGCCCCAAGAACTCCCCCACACCTCAGGGTGCCAATGGGAACCCCAACCAGGCTATCTAAAGATGGTAAACATGTACCTGCAAGTCTCCAGGGATAGGTGCCACACGCATCCAGAACAGGGCCTCAAACAGAGATTACAATGGGTAGCTGCAGGGGCAATCAGAAAGGCCTGACGGAATATGTGTCTAAAAATAGAATTGTATATGAATGAATTCATTTTTATGGGTCCTGGAGAGGCCTCATAACGGCCCATCAATTAAAGAAAGGGAAAACATAATATAGTACTAACATAGTCTCTAACTTCTACTTACAATAATTCTATTCTAGGTGGATAGCAGGACACCGAAAAACAATCAATGTTGAAGATGGTTGATCAAAGGGTATGGGATGGAGCGTGTATCTCTGAGGATTAATGGGAAAGGAAAAAAGGTTTGTATAGCACATAACATTATCCCGAAGATACTAAGTCAAAAGTTGCATGTTTTTTATTTTATTTTCTTGCATACACTGTTCGAATTTTTCATACCCCTCCCTACGGCTCTTTGCCACTCTAGAGATTGGCCTTGATGGATTAGGATATAGCTTTATTTTCACACAATTTCTCAATTTGTCACCTATACAATTAGATACAGCATAGACTTATTCATGAAATACCATTTTGTTTGTTCAGTGTGATATCTATATGGTTCCATTGCTTCTTTGTTATTATTATTGGTATTCCTGTTCATATATGACGAACATACTGTGTTAACAATCATAGTCACATTTTGCGAGCTGTCAGGGTGACCTGCGTGGGCACACGCCAGGGACCATACCCCCTTCTATTTTTTCGTTCTTTTACTTTGCTACAATCCTTGTTCATGCCTTGTGTGCAGGCGCCTCTTTGGGGCTCCACTTGGCTCCCTGGCTTGTTTCTGCCCACTTCCACCTTCCCTTTGTGCCCCTGTCGGGCCCTTGCATCTTTGGATGCTATATGTCTCCCCCTCCATGCCCTCTTTTCACCCGTTGGGTACTAGTTGCCCACCGGCCCCTGTGGGTCTCTATGGTCAGTGTGATCCGGGTCTGGTACTCTTAGCCTCTCACATAAGATATACTATAGCTGTATGGACACCCATGGTTTTTCCTCTGCCCGCTCCAGCCACTGCACATTGGTAAATTGTCACTCTCCCAGGTATCGCGCTGCAGGTTGCGGCGTTTGAATACTGCGCCGTGTCTGTGAGGTGTTTACATACACGTCACCATAGACACCACCGCAATGCCTTCTGGACCCTGTAGGCCCGGACGCAATTGCGAGTGGTGCATGCGCAGTGGCTCCTCCTCGTCCGCTCACATGTGCGGTGACGTCAGACGCCGCTCGTGTGTGGGGGGCATAAGAACGCGATCATCCCAGGCCATCACACACGCCAGGGATCCACAGGACACCGTCGTACCAGTCGTAATCCGGATCGGTAGGCATCATTATTTATTATTCTTGGTTGGAGAATGTGTCTCTTCTGTTTCTTACCGGTTTGTTTACACTATGCTGATAGTGTCTTTTGCTCTCCAGCTTGCTCCATCGGGCGCCCCAATCGGCTGTAGGTTCTTTTTCAGCCATCCATTCCATCCTGTACCACACTTGTTGGTGAGTGTGAAACTACCTTTGCATATACTTAGTCTGTGTCATTTGTTGACACAGTTAGTCTGCTAACTGCAACTTTTGACTTAGTATCTTCGGGATAATGTTATGTGCTATACAAACCTTTTTCCTTTTCCCATTAATCCTCAGAGATACACGCTCCATCCCATACCCTTTGATCAACCATCTTCAACATTGATTGTTTTTCGGTGTCCTGCTATCCACCTAGAATAGAATTATTGTAAGTAAAAGTTAGAGACTATGTTAGTCCTATATTATGTTTTCCCTTTCTTTAATTGATGGGCCATTATGAGGCCTCTCCAGGACCCATAAAAATGAATTCATTCATATACAATTCTATTTTTAGACACATATCCCGTCAGGCCTTTCTGATTGCCCCCTGCAGCTACCCATTGTAATCTCTGTTTGAGGCCCTGTTCCAGATGCGTGTGGCACCTATCCCTGGTGACTTGCAGGTACATGTTTACCATCTTTAGATAGCCTGGTTGGGGTTCCCATTGGCACCCTGAGGTGTGGGGGAGTTCTGGGGGCTAACCTTGGGTGGTGGTTGGTGGTCTACTCTGACAGCTCGCAAACATGGGGATATATTTTTTCTGTATCTAATGTACCAACTGTCTTAGAATGTTTATTGATTGTTATATCTCTTTTTATAGAGTGAACTGTAGCGCTTTAGGTATTAAACATCTGTCCCTGAGGAAGCCATCACTGGCGAAACATGTTGGATATCTAAAATACCTACCCACTGAACTGGCCGCCACGCTCTTCAGGCCAAGTCACGTGAAACAAATTTGCTACAGAATTGATTTTATAGATTATGCACACCGTGTTTTTGTAATTTTCATGTCTAGTTTTAATAATTTATGTTAATAAAAATATTTTTGATTTTATTTTGAGTACATTGTGCGTCTCCTGGCACCACCATAATCCCTGTACTCCCTCCCTTTGGCTTGATCTCCTGTAGTATGTCTGCAGTCTCTGACCATCTCCTGTATCACATCTGCAGTCTCTGACCATCTCCTGTATCACATCTGCAGTCTCTGACCATCTCCTGTATCACATCTGCAGTCTCTGACCATCTCCTGTAGTATATCTGCAGTCTCTGACCATCTCCTGTAGTATGTCTGCAGTCTCTGACTAGGGATGAGCCGAACATCCCCCGGTTCGGTTCGCACCAGAACCTGCGAATGGACCAAAAATTTGCACGAACGTTAGAACCCCATTGACGTCTATGGGACTCGAACGTTAAAAAATGTGCTAATTTTAAAGGCTAATTTGAATGGTATTGTCTTAAAAAGGGTTTGGGGACCCCGGTCCTGTCCCAGGGGACATGTATCAATGCAAAAAAAACTTTTAAAAACTGACGTTTTTTCGGGAGCAGTGATTTTAATGATGCTTAAAGTAAAAAAAAAAAAAGTGCAATATTCCTTTAAATATCGTACCTGGGGGGTGTCTATAGTATGCCTGTGAAGTGGCGCGTGTTTCCCATGCTTAGAACAGTCCCGGCACAAAATGTCATTTTTAAAGGAATAAAAGTCATTTAAAACTGCTTGTGGCTTTAATGTAATGTCGGGTCCTGGCAATATGGATGAAAATCAGTGAGACAAACGGTATGGGTACCCCCCAGTCCATTACCAGGCCCTTTGGGTCTTGTATGGATATTAAGGGGAACCCCGCACCCAAATTAAAAAAGGAAACAGCAGTATACAGGCTCTGTACTCCGAACAGCAGTATACATTCGGTGCAAACAAGACAGGGACTGTAGGTTTGTTGTTAAGTAGAATCTGTTTGTAATTTTGAACTGGTACATTTTTAACGTGTTTAGCTCCAGCCAAAAAATCTATTTTAAGCTTTTTGGAAAACATAGGGAAGGGTTATCACCCCTGTGACATTTGTTTTGCTGTCTGTGCTCCTCTTCAGAAGATTTCACCTCCCAATGACAAATGTTTTTTGAAAATTTGTTTTTTTTTGTGAAATAAGGATTGGTTATAAAGCATCAGTGGAAAGGAGAAAAGTTTTTCCCATATTAACTCTTACAGGAGAGAATTTCCCTTCCTAGGGGTAGATTTCATCTCACTTCCTGTTGTCTCCTTCCGTTTGCAAGTAGGAGTCGTTTGTAAGTTAGATGTTTGAAAGTAGGGGCCTGCCCTATATACTCAGCAGAAATTTGGGCCTTAGGTGTTGTTGTGGCCACAACACTGTAAGCCCTCACAGGGCCCTGCTGTCAAATATTAGATCAAGAATTGCAATTACATGCCCCTGTTGAACAGGGGCAGAAAAATTGGGCCTTTGGTGGTGGTGGTGGTGCTGGTGCCACAACACTGTAAGTCCTCACTCGCTCTTGGTGACCGAAGCCTCAGCAACACGTTGTCCAGAAACAGGAGTTTGTAACCTCCCAGTCTCTGGGAACACGTTGCACAGACCTTTCTGCAAGGCCTCCCGAAGATGTTTCATCCTCTGCTCCCTCTGCGACGGCAAGATAAGGTCCGCAACCTTACCCTTGTAACGTGGATCAAGGATGGTTGCCAGCCAGTATTGGTCCTTCTCCTTGATACCACGAATACGAGGATCCTTACGCAGGCTTTGCAGGATCAGGGAGGCCATGCAGCGTAGGTTTGCTGAGGCATTCGGTCCGCAGTCCTCTGGGTCACTAAGGACGACATGGTCCGCAGCCACCTCCTCCCAGCCACGTACAAGTCCATGTGTTTCTTGGGACTGATCCCTTAAAAACTGCTGCTGATGCTGAGTGCCAGGCTCCACCTCCATACTGAAACAATCTTCCTCCTCCTCCTCGTCCTCTTCCTGTGTGATCAGCGGGCACGCAGGAACACTGTCTGGATAAAGGGGGCCTTGAGAGCTAAGGAAGTCCTCCTCTTCCTGCCTCTGTTCTGCCTCAAGTGCCCTGTCCATTATTCCATGCAGTGTGTGCTCCAACAGGTGGACAAGGGGGACAGTGTCACTGATGCATGCACTGTCACTGCTCACCATCCTCGTGGCCTCCTCAAATGGTGACAGGACAGTGCATGCATCCCTGATCCCTGGCGTGGGGAGAAAAAAACAAGCTCCCCTGACCCTGTCCTGGTGCCATAGTCGCACAGGTACTCTTTGATGGCCCTCTGCTGCATGTGCAGCCGCTGCAGCATGGCCAACGTTGAGTTCCACCTGGTGGGCATGTCACAGATTAGGCGGTTCTTGGGCAGGTTAAACTCCTTTTGGAGGTCCGCCAGCCGAGCACTGGCATTATATGACCTGCGGAAATGCACACAGACTTTCCTGGCCTGCCTCAGGACATCCTGTAAGCCCGGGTACCTGCCCAAGACTCGCTGCACCACCAAGTTAAGGACGTGAGCCAAACAGGGCACATGGGTCATTTGTCCCTGTCAGAGGGCAGAGAGGAGGTTGGTGCCATTGTTGCAAACCACCATTCCTGCTTTAAGTTGGCGTGGCGTTAACCACCTCTGAACCTGCCCCTGCAGAGCTGACAGAACCTCTGCCCCAGTGTGGCTCTTGTCCCCCAAGCACACCAGCTCAAGCACTGCATGGCATCTTTTGGCCTGCATACTTGCGTAGCCCCTTGAACGCCTACGGAGCACCGCTGGTTCTGAGGACAAAGCACAGGAAGAGGCCATGGAGGAAGAGGAGGGGGTGGAGTAGAGAGGTGTGTCACAATCATTAGTAGTGGCATTTTGGAGGCGTGGTGGCGGAACAACCTCCAACACTACTGCACCTTGTCCTGCATCCTTCCCAGCTGCCAGCAGAGTCACCTAATGCGCCGTGAAACTTAGGTAACGTCCCTGTCCATGCCTGCTGGACCATGAGTCAGCGGTAATATGCACCTTACCGCTGACTGCTCTGTCCAGCGAGGCATGGACATTGCCTTCCACATGCCGGTAGAGAGCCGGAATCGCCTTCCGTGAGAAAAAGTGCGTTTGGGTACCTGCCACTGAGGAACTGCACATTCCACAAACTCACGGATGGGGGCAGAGTCTACCAACTGAAAAGGCAGTAGTTGAAGTGCTAGCAATTTTGCCAAGCTAGCATTTAACCGCTGGGCATGTGGATGGCTGGGAGCAAACTTCTTTCGGCGGTGCAGGAGCTGGAGCGGGGAAATTTGCTTGGTACAATCTGACATCAGTGTACCGAAAGCAAATTGCTCACAAGTACTTGGCTGTGACACACCTAATTCTACACCTTCATTCCTCTCAGTGCAGGTCTCAGAAAGGACTGAAGGTATAGTGGGGTTGGAGATCTCAGCTAATGAGGAGCAAGGAAAGGTCCTCTTTGTTCTTTGGTGTGGGTCTTTTAGATATGCTTGCCAACGAACTGTATGGCAGGTCAACATATGTCTGGTCAAGCATGTGGTACCCAAGCGGGAGATGTTTTGGCCACGCGAGATACGCTTGAGACATATGTTGCAAATAGCAGTGGTGCGATCTGATGCACTCGTCTCAAAAAAGGCCCACACCAAAGAACTTTTTGAATAACGCACAGAGACTGCAGTGCCCTGCACATGTGGAGATTTGGGGTGTGATGCAGTCAGTGTGCTACCCTTAGGCTGGCCCCTGGAGGGCATCCTGCCTCGTTGGTGATGTGCCGCCTCCTCCTCCTCTCTCCTATCAGGCACCCACGTTAAGTCAGTGACCTCATCATCCCTCCTCATCACTGGAGCAAACCTGGCAGTATGCTGCAGCAGGGGGAGCATGACTACCAGATTGCTGTCCTTCTTGAGCACCCCCTCTGTCTGTGCTCACGTTACTGCCTTCATCTATCTCAATATCATCATCAGAGCCTTCCAAACGCTGAGCATCCTCCTGGAGCATGTACCCAACACTGTGATCAAACAGTTCGAGCGACTCCTCAGGAGGACATGGTGGGGCTAGGGAAGGAGTCACTGATGACATTGAGCCGAGGGAAGAGGCCGCTGCTTTGCCAGACAAAGTACCCTGAGCATGGGTGAGAGAGGATGAGGAGGATGAGGACGGCTTGGTCATCCACTCGACCAAGTTTTCCGCATGTTGCGGCTCAACACGGCCAGCTGCCAAAAAAAAGGCCAAGCGTGTCTCACGGCCACGTGCTGATGAGGATGCACCGTCTCCACAACCAGCACTAGACACAGAGCCTGCTTGCCCTATTTAATTGGCTTGTGACTGCCTCTCCTTCTTGGCCTTCCAGACATACTAATGGCCTGTAGCTGCACTAAGCTGGGATATATATATATATATATGTACTGATACTGCAGCTAGCAAAATCAACTGCCTGCCTGTAGTATGAGAACACCACCAACCTTCTACAGGTAGCTTTAGCTGAACACTGTGCAGAGCTCGCAAAAAAATAACTTGTAGCTTTTTTAGCTGCCTGCGGTAGTGATAGGATCAGGAAAACACCACTAACCTTCTACAGGTAGCTTTAGCTGAACACTGTGCAGAGCTTGCAAAAAAATAACTTGTAGTTTTAGCTGAACACTGTGAGCAGGACGCACTACACTAACTTGTAGCTTTAGATGAACACTGTGCAGAGCTCGCATAAAATAACTTGTAGGTTTAGCTGAACACTGTGAGGAGGACGCACCACACTAACTTGTAGTCTTAGCTGAACACTGTGAGCAGGACGCACTACACTAACTTGTAGCTTTAGATGAACACGGTGCAGAGGTCTCACTACACTAACTTGTAGTTTTAGCTAAACACTATGAGCAGGATGCACTACACTAACTTGTAGCTTTAGATGAACACTGTGCAGAGGTCTCACTACACTAACTTGTAGTTTTAGCTGAACACTGTGAGCAGGACGCACTACACTAACTTGTAGCTTTAGATGAACACGGTGCAGAGGTCTCACTACACTAACTTGTAGTTTTAGCTGAACACTGTGAGCAGGACACACTACACTAACTTGTAGCTTTAGATGAACACTGTGCAGAGGTCTCACTACACTAACTTGTAGTTTTAGCTGAACACTGTGAGCAGGACGCACTACACTAACTTGTAGCTTTAGATGAACACTGTGCAGAGGTCTCACTACAATAACTTGTAGTTTTAACTGAACACTGTAAGCAGGACGCACTACACTAACTTGTAGCTTTAGATGAACACTGTGCAGAGCTCGCAAAAAAATAACTTGTAGGTTTAGCTGAACACTGTGAGGAGGACGCACCACACTAACTTGTAGTTTTAGCTAAACACTGTGAGCAGGATGCACTACACTAACTTGTAGCTTTAGATGAACACGGTGCAGAGGTCTCACTACACTAACTTGTAGTTTTAGCTGAACACTGTGAGCAGGATGCACTACACTAACTTGTAGCTTTAGATGAACACTGTGCAGAGGTCTCACTACACTAACTTGTAGTTTTAGCTGAACACTGTGAGCAGGACGCACTACACTAACTTGTAGCTTTAGATGAACACTGTGCAGAGGTCTCACTACAATAACTTGTAGTTTTAACTGAACACTGTGAGCAGGACGCACTACACTAACTTGTAGCTTTAGATGAACACTGTGCAGAGCTCGCAAAAAAATAACTTGTAGGTTTAGCTGAACACTGTGAGGAGGACGCACCACACTAACTTGTAGTTTTAGCTAAACACTGTGAGCAGGATGCACTACACTAACTTGTAGCTTTAGATGAACACGGTGCAGAGGTCTCACTACACTAACTTGTAGTTTTAGCTGAACACTGTGAGCAGGATGCACTACACTAACTTGTAGCTTTAGATGAACACTGTGCAGAGGTCTCACTACAATAACTTGTAGTTTTAGCTGATCACTGTGAGCAGGACGCACTACACTAAATTGTAGCTTTAGATGAACACTGTGCAGAGCTCGCAAAAAAAAACTTGTAGGTTTAGCTTAACACTGTGGGGAGGGCGCACCACACTAACTTGTAGTTTTAGCTGAACACTGTGAGCAGGACGCACTACACTAACTTGTAGCTTTAGATGAACACGGTGCAGAGGTTTCACTACACTAACTTGTAGTTTTAGCTGAACACTGTGAGCAGGACACACTACACTAACTTGTAGCTTTAGATGAACACTGTGCAGAGGTCTCACTACACTAACTTGTAGTTTTAGCTGAACACTGTGAGCAGGACGCACTACACTAACTTGTAGCTTTAGATGAACACTGTGCAGAGGTCTCACTACAATAACTTGTAGTTTTAACTGAACACTGTAAGCAGGACGCACTACACTAACTTGTAGCTTTAGATGAACACTGTGCAGAGCTCGAAAAAAAATAACTTGTAGGTTTAGCTGAACACTGTGAGGAGGACGCACCACACTAACTTGTAGTTTTAGCTAAACACTGTGAGCAGGATGCACTACACTAACTTGTAGCTTTAGATGAACACGGTGCAGAGGTCTCACTACACTAACTTGTAGTTTTAGCTGAACACTGTGAGCAGGATGCACTACACTAACTTGTAGCTTTAGATGAACACTGTGCAGAGGTCTCACTACACTAACTTGTAGTTTTAGCTGAACACTGTGAGCAGGACGCACTACACTAACTTGTAGCTTTAGATGAACACTGTGCAGAGGTCTCACTACAATAACTTGTAGTTTTAACTGAACACTGTGAGCAGGACGCACTACACTAACTTGTAGCTTTAGATGAACACTGTGCAGAGCTCGCAAAAAAATAACTTGTAGGTTTAGCTGAACACTGTGAGGAGGACGCACCACACTAACTTGTAGTTTTAGCTAAACACTGTGAGCAGGATGCACTACACTAACTTGTAGCTTTAGATGAACACGGTGCAGAGGTCTCACTACACTAACTTGTAGTTTTAGCTGAACACTGTGAGCAGGATGCACTACACTAACTTGTAGCTTTAGATGAACACTGTGCAGAGGTCTCACTACAATAACTTGTAGTTTTAGCTGATCACTGTGAGCAGGACGCACTACACTAAATTTTAGCTTTAGATGAACACTGTGCAGAGCTCGCAAAAAAAAACTTGTAGGTTTAGCTTAACACTGTGGGGAGGACGCACCACACTAACTTGTAGTTTTAGCTGAACACTGTGAGCAGGACGCACTACACTAACTTGTAGCTTTAGATGAACACGGTGCAGAGGTCTCACTACACTAACTTGTAGTTTTAGCTGAACACTGTGAGCAGGACGCACTACACTAAATTGTAGCTTTAGATGAACACTGTGCAGAGCTCGCAAAAAAATAACTTGTAGGTTTAGCTGAACACTGTGAGGAGGACGCACCACACTAAAATGTAGTTTTAGCTGAACACTGTGAGCAGGACGCACTACACTAACTTGTAGCTTTAGATGAACACGGTGCAGAGGTCTCACTACACTAACTTGTAGCTTTAGATGAACACTGTGCAGAGCTCGCAAAAAAATAACTTGTAGGTTTAGCTGAACGCTGTGAGGAGGACGCACCACACTAACTTGTAGTTTTAGCTGAACAGTGTGAGCATGATGCACTACACTAACTTGTAGCTTTATATGAACACTGTGCAGAGCTCACAAAAAATAACTTGTTGGTTTAGCTGAACACTGTGAGGAGGACGCACCACACTAACTTGTAGTTTTAGCTGAACACTGTGAGCAGGACACACTACACTAACTTGTAGCTTTAGATGAACACGGTGCAGAGGTCTCACTACACTAACTTGTAATTTTAGCTGAACACTGTGAGCAGGACACACTACACTAACTTGTAGCTTTAGATGAACAATGTATAGAGGTCTCACTACACTAACTTGTAGTTTTAGCTGAACACTGTGAGCAGGACGCACTATACTAACTTGTAGCTTTAGATGAACACGGTGCAGAGGTCTCACTACACTAACTTGTAGTTTTAGCTGAACAATGTGAGCAGGATGCACTACACTAACTTGTAGCTTTAGATAAACACTGTGCAGAGGTCTCACTACAATAACTTGTAGTTTTAACTGAACACTGTGAGCAGGACGCACTACACTAACTTGTAGCTTTAGATGAACACTGTGCAGAGCTCGCAAAAAAATAACTTGTAGGTTTAGCTGAACACTGTGAGGAGGACGCACCACACTAACTTGTAGTTTTAGCTAAACACTGTGAGCAGGATGCACTACACTAACTTGTAGCTTTAGATGAACACGGTGCAGAGGTCTCACTACACTAACTTGTAGTTTTAGCTGAACACTGTGAGCAGGATGCACTACACTAACTTGTAGCTTTAGATGAACACTGTGCAGAGGTCTCACTACAATAACTTGTAGTTTTAGCTGATCACTGTGAGCAGGACGCACTACACTAAATTGTAGCTTTAGATGAACACTGTGCAGAGCTCGCAAAAAAAAACTTGTAGGTTTAGCTTAACACTGTGGGGAGGACGCACCACACTAACTTGTAGTTTTAGCTGAACAATGTGAGCAGGATGCACTACACTAACTTGTAGCTTTAGATAAACACTGTGCAGAGGTCTCACTACAATAACTTGTAGTTTTAGCTGAACACTGTGAGCAGGACGCACTACACTAAATTGTAGCTTTAGATGAACACTGTGCAGAGCTCGCAAAAAAATAACTTGTAGGTTTAGCTGAACACTGTGAGGAGGACGCACCACACTAAAATGTAGTTTTAGCTGAACACTGTGAGCAGGATGCACTACACTAACTTGTAGCTTTAGATGAACACGGTGCAGAGGTCTCACTACACTAACTTGTAGCTTTAGATGAACACTGTGCAGAGCTCGCAAAAAAATAACTTGTAGGTTTAGCTGAACGCTGTGAGGAGGACGCACCACACTAACTTGTAGTTTTAGCTGAACAGTGTGAGCATGATGCACTACACTAACTTGTAGCTTTATATGAACACTGTGCAGAGCTCACAAAAAATAACTTGTTGGTTTAGCTGAACACTGTGAGGAGGACGCACCACACTAACTTGTAGTTTTAGCTGAACACTGTGAGCAGTACACACTACACTAACTTGTAGCTTTAGATGAACACGGTGCAGAGGTCTCACTACACTAACTTGTAATTTTAGCTGAACACTGTGAGCAGGACACACTACACTAACTTGTAGCTTTAGATGAACACTGTATAGAGGTCTCAATACACTAACTTGTAGTTTTAGCTGAACAATGTGAGCAGGATGCACTACACTAACTTGTAGCTTTAGATAAACACTGTGCAGAGGTCTCACTACAATAACTTGTAGTTTTAGCTGAACACTGTGAGCAGGACGCACTACACTAAATTGTAGCTTTAGATGAACACTGTGCAGAGCTCGCAAAAAAATAACTTGTAGGTTTAGCTGAACACTGTGAGGAGGACGCACCACACTAAAATGTAGTTTTAGCTGAACACTGTGAGCAGGATGCACTACACTAACTTGTAGCTTTAGATGAACACGGTGCAGAGGTCTCACTACACTAACTTGTAGTTTTAGCTGAACACTGTGAGCAGGACGCACTACATTAACTTGTAGCTTTAGATGAACACTGTGCAGAGGTCTCACTACACTAACTTGTAATTTTAGCTGAACACTGTGAGCAGGACACACTACACTAACTTGTAGCTTTAGATGAACACTGTATAGAGGTCTCACTACACTAACTTGTAGTTTTAGCTAAACACTGTGAGCAGGACGCACTATACTAACTTGTAGCTTTAGATGAACACGGTGCAGAGGTCTCACTACACTAACTTGTAGTTTTAGCTGAACACTGTGAGCAGGACGCACTACACTAACTTGTAGCTTTAGATGAACACTGTGCAGAGGTCTCACTACAATAACTTGTAGTTTTAACTGAACACTGTAAGCAGGACGCACTACACTAACTTGTAGCTTTAGATGAACACTGTGCAGAGCTCGCAAAAAAATAAATTGTAGGTTTAGCTGAACACTGTGAGGAGGACGCACCACACTAACTTGTAGTTTTAGCTAAACACTGTGAGCATAATGCACTACACTAACTTGTAGCTTTAGATGAACACGGTGCAGAGGTCTCACTACACTAACTTGTAGTTTTAGCTGAACACTGTGAGCAGGATGCACTACACTAACTTGTAGCTTTAGATGAACACTGTGCAGAGGTCTCACTACACTAACTTGTAGTTTTAGCTAAACACTGTGAGCAGGATGCACTACACTAACTTGTAGCTTTAGATGAACACGGTGCAGAGGTCTCACTACACTAACTTGTAGTTTTAGCTGAACACTGTGAGCAGAATGCACTACACTAACTTGTAGCTTTAGATGAACACTGTGCAGAGGTCTCACTACAATAACTTGTAGTTTTAGCTGATCACTGTGAGCAGGACGCACTACACTAAATTGTAGCTTTAGATGAACACTGTGCAGAGCTCGCAAAAAAATAACTTGTAGGTTTAGCTTAACACTGTGGGGAGGACACACCACACTAACTTGTAGTTTTAGCTGAACACTGTGAGCAGGATGCACTACACTAACTTGTAGCTTTAGATAAACACTGTGCAGAGGTCTCACTACAATAACTTGTAGCTTTAGCTGAACACTGTGAGCAGGACGCACCACACTAAATTGAAGCTTTAGATGAACACTGTGCAGAGCTCGCAAAAAAATAACTTGTAGGTTTAGCTGAACACTGTGAGGAGGACGCACCACACTAACTTGTAGTTTTAGCTGAACACTGTGAGCAGGATGCACTACACTAACTTGTAGCTTTAGATGAACACGGTGCAGAGGTCCCACTACACTAACTTTTAGTTTTAGCTGAACACTGTGAGCAGGACGCACTACACTAACTTGTAGCTTTAGATGAACACTGTGCAGAGCTCGCAAAAAAATAACTTGTAGGTTTAGCTGAACGCTGTGAGGAGGACGCACCACACTAACTTGTAGTTTTAGCTGAACAGTGTGAGCATGATGCACTACTCTAACTTGTAGCTTTAGATGAACACTGTGCAGAGCTCACAAAAAATAACTTGTTGGTTTAGCTGAACACTGTGAGGAGGACGCACCACACTAACTTGTAGTTTTAGCTGAACACTGTGAGCAGGACACACTACACTAACTTGTAGCTTTAGATGAACACGGTGCAGAGGTCTCACTACACTAACTTGTAATTTTAGCTGAACACTGTGAGCAGGACACACTACACTAACTTGTAGCTTTAGATGAACACTGTGCAGAGCTCGCAAAAAAATAACTTGTAGGTTTAGCTTAACACTGTGGGGAGGACACACCACACTAACTTGTAGTTTTAGCTGAACACTGTGAGCAGGATGCACTACACTAACTTGTAGCTTTAGATAAACACTGTGCAGAGGTCTCACTACAATAACTTGTAGTTTTAGCTGAACACTGTGAGCAGGACGCACCACACTAAATTGAAGCTTTAGATGAACACTGTGCAGAGCTCGCAAAAAAATAACTTGTAGGTTTAGCTGAACACTGTGAGGAGGACGCACCACACTAACTTGTAGTTTTAGCTGAACACTGTGAGCAGGATGCACTACACTAACTTGTAGCTTTAGATGAACACGGTGCAGAGGTCTCACTACACTAACTTTTAGTTTTAGCTGAACACTGTGAGCAGGACGCACTACACTAACTTGTAGCTTTAGATGAACACTGTGCAGAGCTCGCAAAAAAATAACTTGTAGGTTTAGCTGAACGCTGTGAGGAGGACGCACCACACTAACTTGTAGTTTTAGCTGAACAGTGTGAGCATGATGCACTCCTCTAACTTGTAGCTTTAGATGAACACTGTGCAGAGCTCACAAGAAATAACTTGTTGGTTTAGCTGAACACTGTGAGGAGGACGCACCACACTAACTTGTAGTTTTAGCTGAACACTGTGAGCAGGACACACTACACTAACTTGTAGCTTTAGATGAACACGGTGCAGAGGTCTCACTACACTAACTTGTAATTTTAGCTGAACACTGTGAGCAGGACACACTACACTAACTTGTAGCTTTAGATGAACACTGTGCAGAGCTCGCAAAAAAATAACTTGTAGGTTTAGCTTAACACTGTGGGGAGGACACACCACACTAACTTGTAGTTTTAGCTGAACACTGTGAGCAGGATGCACTACACTAACTTGTAGCTTTAGATAAACACTGTGCAGAGGTCTCACTACAATAACTTGTAGTTTTAGCTGAACACTGTGAGCAGGACGCACCACACTAAATTGAAGCTTTAGATGAACACTGTGCAGAGCTCGCAAAAAAATAACTTGTAGGTTTAGCTGAACACTGTGAGGAGGACGCACCACACTAACTTGTAGTTTTAGCTGAACACTGTGAGCAGGATGCACTACACTAACTTGTAGCTTTAGATGAACACGGTGCAGAGGTCTCACTACACTAACTTTTAGTTTTAGCTGAACACTGTGAGCAGGACGCACTACACTAACTTGTAGCTTTAGATGAACACTGTGCAGAGGTCTCACTACACTAACTTGTAGTTTTAGCTGAACACTGTGAGCAGGACGCACTACACTAACTTGTAGCTTTAGATGAACACCGTGCAGAGCTCGCAAAAAAATAACTTGTAGTTTTAGCTGAACACTGTGAGCAGGACACACTACACTAACTTGTAGCTTTAGATGAACACTGTGCAGAGCTCACAAAAAAATAACCTTTAGGTTTAGCTGAACACTGTGAGGAGGACGCACCACACTAACTTGTAGTTTTAGTCGAACACTGTGAGCAGGACGCACTACACTAACTTGTAGCTTTAGAGTGACACGGTGCAGAGGTCTCACTACACTAACTTGTAGTTTTAGCTGAACACTGTGAGGAGGACGCACCACACTAACTTGTAGTTTTAGTCGAACACTGTGAGCAGGACGCACTACACTAACTTGTAGCTTTAGAGTGACACGGTGCAGAGGTCTCACTACACTAACTTGTAGTTTTAGTTGAACACTGTGAGGAGGACGCACTACACTAATTTGTAGCTTTAGCTGAACACTGTGAGGACGCACTACACTAACTTGTAGCTTTAGCTAAACCCTGTGAGGAGGACGCACTACACTAACTTGTAGCTTTAGCTGAACACTGTGCAGAGGTCGCACTACAATAACTTGTAGTTTTAGCTGAACACTGTGAGGAGGACGCACTACCCTAACTTGTAGCTTTAGCTGAACACTGTGTAGAGGTCACACTAAACTAACTTGTAGCTTTAGCTGAACACTGTGAGGAGGACGCACTACCCTAACTTTTAGTTTTAGCTGAACACTGTGCAGAGGTCTCACTACACTATCTTGTAGTTTTAGCTGAACGCTGTGAGCAGGATGCACTACACTAACTTGTAGCTTTAGATGAACACTGTGCAGAGGTCTCACTACAATAACTTGTAGTTTTAGCTGAACACTGTGAGCAGGACGCACTACACTAACTTGTAGCTTTAGATGAACACTGTGCAGAGCTTGCAAAAAATAACTTGTAGGTTTAGCTGAACACTGTGAGGAGGACGCACCACACTAACTTGTAGTTTTAGCTGAACACTGTGAGCAGGATGCACTACACTAACTTGTAGCTTTAGATGAACACTGTGCAGAGGTCTCACTACAATAATCTGTAGTTTTAGCTGAACACTGTGAGCAGGACGCACTACACTAACTTGTAGCTTTAGATGAACACTGTGCAGAGCCCGCAAAAAAATAACTTGTAGGTTTAGCTGAACACTGTGAGGAGGACGCACCACACTAACTTGTAGTTTTAGCTGAACACTGTGAGCAGGATGCACTACACTAACTTGTAGCTTTAGATGAACACGGTGCAGAGGTCTCACTACACTAACTTGTAGTTTTAGCTGAACACTGTAAGCAGGACGCACTACACTAACTTGTAGTTTCAGATGAGCACTGTGCAGAGGTCTCACTACACTAACTTGTAGTTTTAGCTGAACACTGTGAGCAGGACGCACTACACTAACTTGTAGCTTTAGATGAACACTGTGCAGAGCTCGCAAATAAATAACTTGTAGGTTTAGCTGAACACTGTGAGGAGGACGCACTACACTAACTTGTAGTTTTAGCTGAACACTGTGAGCATGATGCACTACACTAACTTGTAGCTTTAGATTAACACTGTGCAGAGCTCACAAAAAATAACTTGTAGGTTTAGCTGAACACTGTGAGGAGGACGCACCACACTAACTT
Organism: Lithobates clamitans; assembly: GCA_037952925.1. Classification (NCBI taxonomy): domain Eukaryota; kingdom Metazoa; phylum Chordata; class Amphibia; order Anura; family Ranidae; genus Lithobates; species Lithobates clamitans. Next base: position 6,646,937 of record JBBGZY010000430.1, on the reverse strand, counting down.
GTAGTTTTAGCTGAACACTGTGAGCAGGATGCACTACACTAACTTGTAGCTTTAGATGAACACTGTGCAGAGCTCGCAAAAAAATAACTTGTAGGTTTAGCTGAACACTGTGAGGAGGACGCACCACACTAACTTGTAGTTTTAGCTGAACACTGTGAGCATGATGCACTACACTAACTTGTAGCTTTAGATGAACACTGTGCAGAGCTCACAAAAAATAACTTGTAGGTTTAGCTGAACACTGTGAGGAGGACGCACCACACTAACTTGTAGTTTTAGCTGAACACTGTGAGCAGGACGCACTACACTAACTTGTAGGTTTAGATGAACACTGTGCAGAGGTTTCACTACACTAACTTGTAGTTTTAGCTGAACACTGTGAGGAGGATGCACTACACTAACTTGTAGCTTTAGCTGAACACTGTGCAGAGGTCTCACCACACTAACTTGTAGTTTTAGTTGAACACTGTGAGGAGGACGCACTACACTAACTTGTAGCTTTAGCTGAACACTGTGCAGAGGTCTCACTACACTAACTTGTAGTTTTAGCTGAACACTGTATAAGTTCCCCCCTCTACTGCGCAGTATTATCCGGCGGAAATAGCCGAAGCGGAATAGCTGAAAATCAGATGTACACAGCGCCTGTAAGAGGGCCCCTCGCGGGCTTGCTTCACTCGCCACGCTTCGGGCACGGCCTAGCTTTGCTCGGCTCTTTTAGATTCCCCCACTAGGTCCACTTGGATGGTGGGGAAGGAACCTGGACCTAGGGCGCAGGCGCCGTGTGCAGCTTGAGCTTCAGCTATCTCCGGCGGCTGACAATAGTTCGTACTGTGCAGGTACCCCCCCAAATGACCCAATTTTGGAAAGTAGACACCCCAAGCTATTTGCTGAGAGGCATGTCGAGTCCATGGAATATTTTATATTGTGACACAAGTTGCGGGAAAGAGAAATTTTTTTTTTTTCTTTTTGCACAAAGTTGTCACTAAATGATATATTGCTCAAACATGCCATGGGAATATGTGACATTACACCCCAAAATACATTCTGTTGCTTCTCCTGAGTACGGGGATACCACATGTGTGAGACTTTTTGGGAGCCTAGCCGCGTACCTGACCCCGAAAACCAAGCACCGCCTTCAGGCTTTCTAAGGGTGTAAATTTTTGATTTCGTTCTTCACTGCCTATCACAGTTTCAGAGGCCATGGATTGCCCAGGTGGCACAACTCCCCCCCCAAATGACCCTATTTTGGAAAGTAGACATCCCAAGCTATTTGCTGAGAGGTATAGTGAGTATTTTGCAGACCTCACTTTTTGTCACAAAGTTTTGAAAATTGAAAAAAAAAAAAAAACAATTTTTTTCTTGTCTTTCTTCATTTTCAAAAACAAATGAGAGCTGCAAAATACTCACCATGCCTCTCGGCAAATAGCTTGGGATGTCTACTTTCCAAAATGGGGTCATTTGGGGGGGTTTGTGCCATCTGGGCATTCCATGGCCTCCGAAACTGTGATAGGCAGTGAAGAGTGAAATCAAAAATTTACGCCCTTAGAAATCCGGAAGGCGGTCATTGGTTTTCGAAGCCCCGTACGCGGCTAGGCTCCCAAAAAGTCCCACACATGTAGTATCCCCGTACTCAGGAAAAGCAGCTGAATGTATTTTGGGGTGCAATTCCACATATGCTCATGGCCTGTGTGAGCAATATATCATTTAGTGACAACTTTTTGTATATTTTTTTTTTTGTCATTATTCAATCACTTGGGACAAAAAAATTAATATTCAATGGGCTCAACATGCCTCTCAGCAATTTCCTTGGGGTGTCTACTTTCCAAAATGGGGTCATTTGGGGGGGTTTGTACTGCCCTGCCATTTTAGCACCTCAAGAAGTGACATTGGCAGTCATAAATTAAAGGCTGTGTAAATTCCAGAAAATGTACCCTAGTTTGTAGGCGCTATAACTTTTGTGCAAAACAATAAATATACACTTATTGACATTTTTTTTACCAAAGACATGTGTCCGAATACATTTTGGCCTAAATGTATGACTAAAATTGAGTTTATTGGTTTTTTTTTATAACAAAAAATAGAAAATATCATTTTTTTTCAAAATTTTCGGTCTTTTTCTGTTTATAGCGCAAAAAATAAAAACGGCAGAGGTGATCGAATACCATCAAAAGAAAGCTCTATTTGTGGGAAGAAAAGGATACAAATTTCGTTTGGGTACAGCATTGCATGATCGCGCAATTAGCAGTTAAAGTGACGCAGTGCCAAATTGTAAAAAGTGCTCTGGTCAGGAAGGGGGTAAATCCTTCCAGGGCTGAAGTGATTAATTAATCAGTGAAGATGATTAAACACAACCATACAAACTCATATAAAGATTTATATAGTATTATGCAAAAGTGATACAATAAAGTAAAAAAATGCTACCAAAAAACACCCATTTGAACAGTGGTGTGTACCATCAACCTGTTACAAGGACCTAAAGCAAAAGTACTCTGATATATACAAAATCCATTAAGGTGAGTGTATCTAAGTGATCAAAAATATATAAGCAAAGTCCATAAAAATGACAATGTGAGTATGGAGAAACTCAGTAAACAGGAGAGATGGGAATGAGATGTTCTTGCAGCCCAAAAACTTGTGATATTACTGCCGCTTACCAGATCAGTTGGACCTCAAATTATAGAGATTATAGGAGCCTGTTGCATCAGCCTGCCGGCATCGAAATCCTCCACCTGTCTTTCAATCCAGGGATCGTGATTACAATCACCCTCAACGACCGCAGCTAACTCCTCTCTCCTTTTGGAAACCACACACAGGAACAGTTATAATCACCCTTGAGTCAGATCTCTTCTCATGGATGATTTCAGCATTAGCAAAATACACATTGGCCATGGCAGATAGTGGTAAAATGGTGTTTCCAAATACAAACAATGTTATGTGATGGCAAAACTCATACGCATATTGTTTGCAGTGAATGATCAATTATTATTGGCTAGTAAACTGACATTAGAAAACAACAGTTGTAAAATGAAATAAATCTTCCAGTTCCATAGATCATTTTTCTGTTCCTCTGGCATTCTGTAATCTGTAATTGTGTATCACAACACTACTGGAAAACTGCCTTTCTTATGAAGCGCTACCCCGAAGGAGCCGCTGTGATTTACCTGTTCTTTCCCAAGATTAGTGCAGAGGCAGCCAGGCTCACAGCAACATTTCACTCATTCTGGCTCAATGATCAGTTTAGGGCAGGGGTAGGCAACCTGGGGCCCTCCAGTTGTTGCAAAACTACAAGTCCCACCATGCCTCTGGGAGTAATTGTAACTGCCAGCCTTTCAATGCCTCATGGGAAATGTAGTTCCACAACAGCTGGAGGGCTACTGGTTGCCTACCCCTGGTCTAGGGGATGTCTTTTTTTATTGCTGAAGATTTCTGGATGGGTTGTGAGGTGAAATGTGATACTCCAGATTTCCTAATTCTTGACAGAAGGACATTTTACTTTTACTAAGTCTCTCAGGGCAGTCTCTATGTAATAGCCAGTACAAATGATAGTACTGAGACTCTTTGCAGGATTTATCCCAGTCAGGAACATTACTGTTTCTCCACTCCAAGGGTTAAGCACACAGTCACAAAAGCCATGGGATCGGGTCAGTACTCACAATGCCACAGGATCACCAGATGCCTCCTTCCAGTATCCACTGGATATGCTTCAGTGAAGAAGAGATTGATGCTCACAATGCCACATACTAGGCAGACTCCTTACTTCCACTGGGCACTCTTCAGTAAGTTCTCCAGACCAAGTTCCAGGTGAGGGTTCCCTTGACTAACTTAACCACTTGACCACTGGGCACTTAAACCCCCTTCCTAACCAGACCAATTTTCAGCTTTCGGTGCTCTCACACTTTTAATGACAATTACTCAGTCATGCAACACTGTACCCATTTGAAATGTTTGTCCTTTTTTTTTCACATAAATAGAGCTTTCTTTTGGTGGCATTTAATCACAGCTGGGTTTTTTATTTTTGCGCTATGAATCAAAAAAGACTGAAAATTTGGTAAAATAAAAAATAAGTATTGGCAGAGTATTGGATAGTATTGGCATAGTATTGGCAGAGTATTGGCAGATTATTCGCAGAGTATGGGCACTGAGCAGCACTGTGGGCTGGATCTGTAGTGCCCACAGCCCTGCAAACAATCTCTCCCTCTCTCCTCTCACACTGTACCGATCGGTACAAAGAGGGGAGGGAGGAACCGGCGTCATGACATGACGCCGGTTTGTTTATAAGTGATGCTCCATCATTTGACGGAGCGATCACATGGTAAACGGCCGCTATTAGCGGCCATTTACCGCGATGCGTCGGGTCCGGTCACGGATGTTCCCGGGTGCGCGCGATTCTGTGAGGATATCCATGGACGCCCACCCAGAATAAGCCGACCATGCTGTAGCCGTCTTTTGGCTATGGCCCGGTCGGCATGTGGTTAAAATAAGTTGGATTCTCAGGCATAGGCCCTCAGCTGTGACACAGCTGGGACTTTGATGAATACTAGCTGGAAACAGGATAATTGCCGCAGATGGTGATAGCCACCCCCACACAAACAAATGGATTTCCTCCAACAGGGATTAGAACCCTGCTGCTCTAGGTCTTATACATTTATATCTCTCGCCAGCCACCTTCTAGATACACCTCCCCAGGGATTTCCTGGAGCACAATCGATAATCAGGCTGAGATTTGCCTTACCCAGCTCTCTATGTTCCAGAAACCTCAGGAAGAGAAGGGAGAGCAATCAAACCTACAGCCTGTGAGATCCAGAACAGCCACGAGCAATCAACAACTGCTCCACTGATTACAAAGGAGCCAAAAAAACTACATCCTAGCAACCTAAGAGGGTGCTACACTTGCAACAGGGGTAGGTAACCTTAGAGAAGTGGAGATCTACCTGAGCAACGTGGAAGAGATCAAAGATTACCAGAGTGCAGCACCCTTTTTATTATTTATTATTTTTAAAGAAATTACCTAGCAAGACCCCAAAAAAAGGATGACATTAAGGAAACTTATAAAAATATAATAAAACAAATGTCACTGTAAAAAAAAAAGATGTCTGTACTTACCTATTTTCAGCCTGCCTCCAGTCATGTGATCTTACCTCTGTCAACCAATGGCAGCTACAGGGGAGAAAGTTCAGCTGATAAAGACTGGAGCACTGCTTCCTCTCCCCTGCATACGCTGCTGGAACACACAGGTGAGATAAAGTGACGACTGGAACAACCTGAAAATAGTTTAGTCAGCATAGGTGTTAGGGGTAAGGGAGGGACATTTTGAAGTCTAGTTATGTGTAAGCTGGAATTCGACTTTAGGCCTGGTTCACACTATCGCAGATCTTCCTGCACCATTTTGAAAACGCAGCTTTTGCAGTAAGCGATTTCCCGGCAGTTCCTGCATTTATCAATGCACTGCGTTTTTAGATTTGTGGGGGTGCCATACAGAAGGAATGGCAGCCCAGTGCGTTTTGGCTGCTGTTGGTTGCAGGTGCGGGAACAGGTGCGATTCCTGCACCCACAACCACCCACAATAGTGTAAACCAAGCCTCAATCTTTCTGCACTGATGATCAGTGGTAGTGTTATTTAAAACTACCCTCCCTATTGGTGGGCAGTGTCGGTGTTAATTAACCTCTTTATGCTACATTAGTGGCCAGTGGCAGTATTTATCAACCCCTTCCTGCTGCAGCAAAGAGGGGTTAATTAACACTGATGCCCCGTACACACGATCGGACATGGATCAGACATTCCGACAACAAAATACATGGATTTTTTCCGATGGATGTTGGCTCAAACTTGTTTTGCGTACACACGGTCGCACAAAGTTGTAGGAGTTTCCGCTCGCTAAGATAAGAACGCGGTGACGCATACCGCGTACGACGAGACTAGAAAAGGCCATTTCAGAACCAAGCGCGGCACCCTTTGGGCTTCTTTTGCTAATCTCGTGTTAGTAAAAGTTTGGTGAGAGACGATTCGTGCTTTTTCAGACTCGTGGTTTTCAGATCGTTTTCTGCTGTACAGTTTGTGCTTGTGGGTTTGTATCTACTCTTCAGTACGTGCAGTCAGTTCGTATTGTACTATTCAGTGCAATCTTGTCCGCTCGTTACTGTTTTTCAGGTCGCTCTTCACAGGCCTTGCTGTTCTTCAGTGCGTTCTGTTACTTCGTTCTGAGCAGCCGACCGTTTTCTAGCCATGTTGCGTATACGTACTCCTCGTAGCGTTCGTGCTGTGCGGGGGTTGGTGTTGGGGTCCTGACCTTGACACAAGTCCTGTCCATGAACAGGGTGGGGAGGAGTTCATGGACCAAGAATTGGTTGCTTCAGCGTGACCAGTTCTGTCATATGCCTTTGCCCTGTGAGATCCGTGAGAATAATCCTGATGATTTCAGGGACTTTCTTCGGATGACGGACCCCGTATTTCACCGTTTGTTGGCTTTGCTGACCCCCTATATTAGCAGGCAGGATACCTGCATGAGGCAAGCCATCACTCCGGAGCAGAGGCTCGTCGCCACCCTTGAAGTTCTCGACAGGCATCTCCCCCCAGGCTCTGGGGATCATTATCCCAGAGACCTGTTCTGGCATCATCCAGGTCCTGCAGAAGGAGTATATTAAGGTAAGATTTTTATCCTTTAACATCACATTTTATTGTATTTAACGTTTGATAATATATTGTATTTCTTTCCTCATTTCCTAATTACCATGATTGTAATATGCTGTGAATGTCCCCTTTGTCCTCATGCATGCTGGATTTTTATGTAATTTTTTATTTGCTCCTTCATACATATTTGCCTTCACTTACCTCCCCAGCATGGTCTCCTGGGTCTATATTCACCTCATGTAGTCACTTAACAATGTATTTTATCTGCTCCATAGTAGTGCTTTACCCACCTCTAAAATGTTTTGAAATGTGATTTGTGCTTGTAATTCAGGCAGAGTACCAGAGGCTTTTTTTGGGGGTGATTTTTCATTTTTCCAAATGATTTCCCCAAATCATTTGGAACCCTCCCTCCCCCCAATTGCTAAGTCAGCTGATACCAATTCTCTATCTATCCTCAATCATCTATCTGCTGACTTTGCTAAACCCATACACACTATACCCATCTCTTTAGTGGTCAGATTTATGGATGAATTTTCAAAAGCATTTAGTGCAAGGGCCTGCCTGAATACTTTCAAATGGTACTGTTTAAAGTTTTTGTATACTATTATTATCTTGATAGGTAATAGCAGAATTTCCAAATGTGCTCAAATGTGTACAATGTGTATTTCTATCTTTGTATTGTGACACTGCTTTCCATGTTTATGTGCAAAAAGACAAATTTTTTTTTGTTTTACTCCACAGTTTCCTTCCACGCCACAGGAATGGCAGACTGTGGCCTCCCACTTTGCCCAGCGGTGGGACTTTCCTAACTGCGGAGGGGCAATTGATGGGAAATACGTCCACATTGTCCCACCACCCAACTCGGGATCGTACTGTTATAATTATAATGGGTTCAATAGTATTGTGATGTTGGCGGTGGTGTCGGCTACTTATGAATTTCTGTATGTGGACGTGGGGAAGAATGGCCGGATGTCCGATGGTGGAGTCATCGCCCAGACAGAGTTCTACAGGCGTCTCCAGAATGGCAGCTTGGACTTGCTATCTCCAGAAGACAATGTGGAAGGACTCCCATTCATCATCATTGCGGATGAAGCATTTGCGCTGGGGGACCATCTTATGCCGCCATTCCCGATGAGGACCCTCACCCCGGACCAGAGGGTTTTTAATTACCGGCTGGCCAGAGCCAGAAGAGTGGTGGAGAACACGTTTGGAATCATGGCCAGCCGGTTCCGCCTCTTTCTTACACCCATACATATGGCGGAGTACAAACTGAATCACATTATCCTGGCGTGCTGTGTTCTACATAACTTTTTACGGCAGCATTCTGCCAACTATGCTGGCTCAGTTGGGCCTGAGGCCGGAGATTCAAAATGAACCAACCCTGACGGCGCTTGAAAGTGGCCGTCCTGGCTTGCCCCCCCTGAGTGCCCGTGATGTCCGGCTAAGATACCTTGAATTCTTTGTGGGTAGTGGGGCTATCAATATGCCAGACAATGTCTAAAACCTTTTTCAAATAAAAAAAATCAAATCTTTGGTGACATTTACTGCTTGTGCTTGTTTTAGCTGACCCTGAGAGAAATGTGATGAGTCCTGAAAATGACGCGATTGTGTAACATTACAAAGCACTGTTGGGTGTTATTTACTAAAGGCAAAGACACTTTGCACTACAAGTGCACTTGAAACTGCACTTGTAGTGCAAAGTGGATTTGCCCTTAGGAAATAACACCACTTGTCACAGAAAACAGCAATTAGAGCACCACAAAAGTGTTGTAGCATTGAGACAATAATCTACACATTCTTGATTAACAATTTTTTTTAATACCTGCACAATCACATGTGCATTTAGAAAAGGTTTTTAAAACAAACCAACATGTTTGTTGTATAACAATTTTTGGGGTCACATTGGAAAAAGTAGAAATGTCCATTTAAGATAAAACAGGCATGTTTAAAACCAACAAGAAAGACACAAATCTTGAACTTACAAAGTTCACATTTGGTAGAACTTGAAGGCAATATCAGACATGAGTATTTACAAACTGTGTTTGATATTGCGTTCAGATGGGGTGAAATCACCCCCGGAAAAGCCATCATGGGGGATCAAGGGACGTGTTTTGGGGGTGCAACCCCTTCCTCTCAGCTACTTTATTATGGAGGAAGGGGTTGCACCCCCAAAACGCGTCCATTGATCTCCTGTGATGGCAGATAGCACATGTTGATACACTGTATGCCTCTTCATAATTTGGCTTTTCTACAATTTTACAAAAAATGTTAAAAAATTGTAGCACACCAAAAAACAAAGGGATTTGGAGGGGTTTTAAACTTGCCCCAAAACATCAATGATGTTCTTATTTCTTTAAAGAACATCATTGATGTTTTTCTTGATGTTTTCCAAGTCCCTATTACACCCCATGATCTCCCCGATCAGGATCTGTGCACTTTCCGAGGTAAAAGGATCTGGATCCACAACATCACGATCACCTAAAAAGATAGAAACTAAAAAAAAACATGTATTATAAATATGCCGGCATCCATCTCTTACCTGAGCCTGTGGTCGCAGACACTCACCTGGTATGTCAATTTCCACCACGTCTTCCTCCTCCTGCTCTGTCTGTCTTGGGTGGATTTCCCCTTCTTCCAGAGGTGGGGGGTCTCTGGTCTCCTCGGATGAGAGGTGTCCTCCGAGTCTTTTCCCCCCATGTCCAAAAAAAATAGGTATACTTAGCACACAGATATTTGATGGCAGAAATAGGAATATGAAACATTTCTTGGAAGTGGGGTACAATTGTCTATTTTGGCTGAGTTCCAAGATGTTGCCTTTTTAGTGTCCTTTGTAAAGCTTGAATACTTTACCTGTCTTGTACAAGCTTCACTAATGGAGACACCCCTATAGTATACACTGGAGCACCTGTGTGGGACCCCCTAATAAAAAGGGTGTTCTGGTGTCCCACACTAATGCTACAGCGTCCAGATGTGTAAACAGCTGCTGAGTGTCCTCTCCTTACACAGAATCTAGTTTGCATTTCATTCTAGTAACAAACCCATCTACACAACCAAATTAGTTTCAGACAAGTGGGCCCTAAAAAATGTGGGCAAATGCCTATGGCCAAAACAATGGCCAAGAACAAGAACAATGTTTGATACAAACTAATAAGGTGCCCATGAACATGACAAGTTGACATTTAGAAATGGATAACAGTTAAAAGAAAGGCACATGGAGCAGCACGAACTTAATAAACATAAAAAGAATCGGAACACAGCACAACTACTTACTTTTTTGCAGCACTCTCCGGATCTTTCTGTACTGCTCCTGCTCTCTTAATTTCAGGTCCGACCACCGCTTCCTGAGCTGATCCTTCGATCGTCATACCCTGAAATTCCGGTGCAGACTCTTGACTAGGGATGAGCTTCGAGTTCGAGTCGAACATTGGCTGTTCGCAAGTTCGCCGAACAGCGAACAATTTGGGGTGTTCGCGGCAAATTCGAATGCTGCGGAACACCCTTTAAAAGTAGAAATCAAAAGTGCTAATTTTAAATGCTTATATGCAAGTTATTGTCATAAAAAGTGTTTGGGGACCTGGGTCCTGCCCCAGGGGACATGGATCAATGCAAAAAAAGTTTGAAAAACGGCCGTTTTTTCAGGAGCAGTGATTTTATTAATGCTTAAAGTCAAACAATAAAAGTGTAATATCCCTTTAAATTTTGTAGCTGGGGGGTGTCTATAGTATGCCTGTAAAGGGGCGCATGTTTCCTGTGTTTAGAACAGTCTGACAGCAAAATGACATTTTGAAGGAAAAAACCCATTTAAAACTACTCACGGCTATTGCATTGCCGACAATACACATAGAAGTTCATTGATAAAAACGGCATGGGAATTCCCCACAGGGGAACCCCGAACCAAAATTTTTTTTAAAAATGACGTGGGGGTCCCCCTAAATTTCATACCAGGCCCTTCAGGTCTGGTATGGATATTAAGGGGAACCCCGGCCAAAATGTAAAAAAAAAATGACGTGGGGGTCCCCCTAAATTCCTTACCAGACCCTTCAGGTCTGGTATGGATTTTAAGGGGAACCCCGTGCCAAAAAAAAAACAAACGGCGTGGGGTCCCCCCAAAAATCCATACCAGACCCTTATCTGAGCACGCAACCTGGCAGGCCACAGGAAAAGAGGGGGGGACGAGAGTGTGGCCCCCCGCCCCTCCTAAACCATACCAGGCCACATGCCCTCAACATTGGGAGGGTGCTTTGGGGTGGCCCCCAAAACACCTTGTCCATATGTTGATGAGGACAAGGGCCTCATCCCCACAACCCTGGCCGGTGGTTGTGGGGGTCTACGGGCAGGGGGCTTATCGGAATCTGGAAGCCCCCTTTAACAAGGGGACCCCCAGATCCTGCCCCCCCCCGTGTGAAATGGTAAGGGGGTACTCACCCCTACCATTTCACTAAAAAACTGTCAAAAAGAGAAGAGCGGGAGCCTCCCCCCATGCTATGGGTGCGGAGCGGCCCGAGAAGAAGTAGATAGAAGACGCCGCGGAGGAGATGCTGGACGAGAACGCCGGAGGAAGAACCAGAAGAGCCAGAAGAACCAGAAGAAGAAGATGAAGGAAGATAGAAGAAAGAAGAAGCATTTAAATAAAGGAATTGTCAAAAACTGTCTCTTGTCATTTTTAACATTTTTGACAGTTTTTTAGTGAAATGGTAGGGGTAAGTACCCCCTTACCATTTCACACAGGGGGGGTGGGATCTGGGGGTCCCCTTGTTAGAGGGGGCTTCCAGATTCCGATAAGCCCCCCACCCGCAGACCCCCACAACCACCGACCAGGGTTGTGGGAATGAGGCCCTTGTCCTCATCAACATGGGGACAAGGTGTTTTGGGGGGCTACCCCAAAGCACCCTCCCAATGTTGAGGGCATGTGGCCTGGTACGGTTCAGGAGGGGGGGCGCACTCTCATCCCCCCCTCTTTTCCTGCGGCCTGCCAGGTTGCGTGCTCGGATAAGGGTCTGGTATGGATTTTTGGGGGGACCCCATGCCGTTTTTTTTTTGTTTTTGGCGCGGGGTTCCCCTTAATATCCATACCAGACCTGAAGGGCCTGGTATGGAATTTAGGGGGACCCCCACGTCATTTTTTTTTTTAAATTTTGGTTCGGGGTTCCCCTGTGGGGAATTCCCATGCCATTTTTATCAATGAACTTCTATGTGTATTGTCGGCAATGCAATAGCCGCGAGTAGTTTTAAATGGGTTTTTTCCTTCGAAATGTCATTTTGCTGTCAGACTGTTCTAAACACAGGAAACATGCGCCCCCTTACAGGCATACTATAGACACCCCCCAGTTACGAAATTTAAAGGAATATTACACTTTTACTGTTTGACTTTAAGCATTATTAAAATCACTGCTCCTGAAAAAACGGCCGTTTTTCAAACTTATTTTTGCATTGATCCATGTCCCCTGGGGCAGGACCCAGGTTCTCAAACACTTTTTATGACAATAACTTGCATATAAGCCTTTAAAATTAGCACTTTTGATTATTCATGTTCGTGTCCCATAGACTTTAACGGTGTTCGCGTGTTCGAACAAACTTTTTTCCTGTTCGCATGTTCTGGTGCGAACCAAACAGGGGGGTGTTCGGCTCATTCCTACTCTTGACCACTTTCGCCATGATCTTGGCCTTTCTGACATTTGGGTTGGGGTAAGGTCCATACTTTCCATCATAGTCGGTCCTCTTCAGGATGTCCACCATCTCCAACATCTCCCCAAATGACATATTTGATGCCTTATATCGTCTCCTTCTGGATCCAGACGTTTCAGGCTCCGGGCTTTCCTCCTCCTCCTCCTCGTTGGTGTAATTATTTGACGCCTGCTGTGTCTCCGCCATGTGCTCTTCCCCCACAGCGACGAACGAGAAGGGGGGGAATAGACTAGAAAGAACGTCAGGGGCGGGCGGAGTTTCACGCATGCGCAGTGTCTATAAAGCGTAACACGCGTGTGTAGTACGTACGATCTGTGAGCGGAGAAAGGAGTAATGGAGGCGCCGATCGTGATAGCGAAGGTAAGATTTAACATTGGGCCTATACTGCTTCTAGATTGAGGCCTGTATTTGCACAAGTTTAGAAGACTTTAGGCTGACATTAGGGTTTGTCTTGTGTTGTGTCTTGCAGTGAAAATGGATATCTTGAAAAATGAGGACTTTATGCCAATCTTCATTGATATGTTCAGGGAGCTGCCCAGTCTGTTGCAGATAAACCACCCCGAATATAAGAACCAAACAAAGAGGAAGGCAGCGCTGGAGAATTTGATGGAATTTGTGAAGACGGTGATCCCCACGGCAGACATCACCTATTTGAAGATCCTAATTGGTGGCCTGAAGAGCACTTATCTAAGGAAGCACAAGAAGGTCCAGGATTCACAGAGATCAGGAGCTGCAGATGACATTTATGTCCCCAGGCTGTGGTACTATGACAGGCTGCATTTTCTGTCAGGTCAGACTGAACCCAGGCCAGCACTCTCCAGTCTTCCTTCCAGGCTTCCTTCCCCCCCAGCTGAGGCTTCTGACGCCCAACCTGGGCCTTCCAGGCAGCAACATGTGGAGGAGCCCAGATTGAGCCAGGTATAGCATTCCTCTAAATATTTCTGGTTGTCCAATTAATGATGTTAACTAGATGTTAGTTTGGAGTACTAATTTCTGATTGTGATTGATGAACCCAAAACTAAAACCATGTCCCTTTTTCATACACAGGGAAGTCTCAGCCAGGAGGTGGCCGGGCCAAGCAGGCTGCCTGATATCCAGGTCCCTCCCCTACCCCTGCAAAGACAAAGTGCCAGGAAGAGGAGTAACCTGGAGGAGGATGCCATAGACCTCTTTTGGAAGGCTACAGAGGCCCTGAGAACCCCCCACACTGTGGAGGAGGACTTTTCTGGCATAACTGCCTGCAAAATGATGCAGATGGAGGAGGGCCAACACCCTCCTGTGTAAGTTCCTAATTTTGGAAGCTCTCAATAAGGGGTTGAGGGGCCAAATAACATGTGCTACCTACATTTGTGAGCTCACACATAGTCCTCCTCTTCCAGGTCCTACTCCTCCTCCTCCTCCTCCAGGTTCTACTCCTCCTCCTGCCACATCTCCAACACCACAGCCACACCTGGGAAGGAAGCGTCTAAGGAAGACCAGAGAGTGATGGCCCTGGGTTCAGTTTGGTCTGGCCAAATATGCAGCCTCTTGTAGTACCACAGCCTGGGAACATACATGTCATCTGCTGCTTTCCAGATCTCTGGGACTTCTGGACCAGACTGCACTCCCTTAGATATGGACTCCTCAGGCCACCAATTTTGCTGGAAAAGAATTGATGTCTGCCCTGGGGGCCAAAGGCTTCGCCAATTTTAGCTGTTTCTCCAGCGTTGCCTCCCTCTTTGTTTGGTTCTGAGCCCTTAATAAAGGAATTTTGGTTTAAATTATACTTGCCTATGTGTGATTTCCTTCAAAAAGGACAGTTTGTTTGTGAGGAGGCAGGTACATTTCAAAAATACAATGTGAAATTAACAAGGGACACCAACACCAAACAATCTCCTTGAGATTAAATAATACAAGATATCAATGGTGTTGTGGTAACTTGACACACAAAACACACACAAAAATATTATGTAGTAAAACACAAAAAAAATCCATAAAAACACAGCCTTGAAAAATATACAAACCCAAAAAAACAAAACAAAAACAGCCTTGCAAAAAATACAAACCCAAAAAAAAGACAAAAACAGCCTTGAAAATAAAAAAAAAATAATTTAAAGACAACCAAAAAGAAATTTGGTCAGATGTGACAAATCAAAATATATTGAGGGAATCCCGATAAAGAATAAAGAAAGAAGTTTGTGAGAAGTCTGTGTGAATATGAGCCCCAAAACTACTTCATTCTTCTCACATTATAAAGATGAACAGAGTGCGCTGTATTAAACAATTTAAAACATTACAGCGTGACAAAAGTGCTGTATCCATTCCGAACGCTCATTTTACCAAACCGAGCTGTTCCGTCTCGGAATTTCTTCTGAGCATGCGTGGCACTTTGCGCGTCGGAACTGGCCACACACGGTCGGAATTGATTGGATTTTGTTGTCGGAAAATTTTATAGCCTGCTCTCAAACTTTGTGTGTTGGGAAATCCGATGGAAAATGTCCGATGGAGCCCACACACGGTCTGAATGTTCGACAACACGCTCCGATCGCACATTTTCCGTCAGAAAATCCGACCGTGTGTACGGGCATGACACTGGTGCCACTAATGCAGTACAAAGGGGTTATTTAACTGCTACTGGTCACTAAAGCATCAGTGACAGCACATTAACCCATTCATGCTGCACATTACTTGCCCTAGAAATCATCTGTCGGCTGGAGATCACTCTGCCTGACAAAAGTGTATGTATGCTTTCCAGAATGATGCCGGGTGTAGGAGCACACGCGGCACTGCGCTGCAGCTTTGCTTCAAACGTGGGACTTTTGGCTCGGCTTTACATGTAAATCGCACAGGTGGTAGGAGCAGTCAGGAGCTGGGGGGGCATGTCAGGTCGCAATCTACCTATCAGATGGCCAAGATCGACAGGTAGATTGCAATCGATGGGTTGCTGACCCCGGTTTTACAGTATACATAGTACCATCGCTATAACTGCCTTGTTTGTGCTTATTTAACTTCTACAACAAATAAACAGCTTTCAAATAACGTGTGGTGATTGTGGTCTGTCTCTCCTATTAGGAAGATACAGTCTCATAGTTTGTCCTAGTGATCACTGAGTTACCAACAGGACAAGAACAGAAGGGAAAACTTCTAATAGGGAATTTTCTTCCCCCTTTTCTCTCTTCCTGTTGTGTCCACAGAATGGAAAGTTAAAGTGATCGTAAAGCTTTGTTTATTTAAAAAAAAAAATAACAAACATGTCATACTTACCTTCACTGTGCAACTCGTTTTTCACAGAGTGGCCCTGAACACCATCTTCTGGGGTCCTTCGGCGACCCTTGCGGCTCCTCCCCGCATCAGATAACACCCTGTCCCGGGTGGTTACTGTCAGGTCACCCAAGACCAGGTGACAGATGCACTCCGTGGAAGTCAGGAGTACACTGCTAAGGTAGTGGACCCTAGGACTGACTGCTGCAGATTAAACCCTGGGAGGTTCAGGTCTACTGGAACACTAACACAGATCCCACTTGGAGCTACAGCATAGATTCCTCAGGGCGGGGAGTCAGAGCCAGCAGATGTTCACCAGAGTCACTAGTGGTGAGGATGGACTGCGCTGCAGTCTGGCTCCTGGTCACAGCCCCCAGGGTCTCACAGCTCACGGCAGACTACAGGAGAAGAGGTAGGAGGCAGCAGGCTGGAACAACAAGAAAAGTAAGGGATAAGCCAAATGTTGGGGCAACTAGCAGACAAGGATAAACATAACACGCCAAAGGCCAGGGTCACAAGCAGACAGGGATAGTCGAGAACAGGCCAAGGTCGGTAACTGGAATCAGATGTAGGAAACAGAGTAAGTACACACGAAAGCTAACACACAATGGTTGATCAGCAAGGTTGGCTTGCAATACCCAGGTTAATATAGTGTTCCTAATTAGAGACCAGGGTGGAGGTATGCTGAGGGAAGATTATTTAAACAGTCAGGTGAGGGTGGCTGGCCTCTAAAGGTGAACACAGAAGGAAAGGTGAGCTGACAGACACACGTTACTGCATAACCATGACATTAACCTTGCGGGCACACTCCCGAGTCCATCATTCGGTGTTCGTAGCCGCTGAATGTATGACTCGGCCTTGCCCCCCCACGCCTGCGTCATTGGATTTGATTGACAGCAGCGGGAGCCAATGGCTGCACTGCTATTAATCTATCCCAGGGGTCTTCAAACTGCGGCCCTCCAGGTGTTCAGGAACTACAATTCCCATCATGCCTAGTCATGTCTGTGAATGTCAGAGTTTTACAATGCCTCATGGGATGTGTAGTTCTGCAACAGCTGGAGGGCCGTAGTTTTCGGATCCCTCATCTATCCAATCAAGAGCCGAGAACCCCGGGCAGAGGAAAAGGGCGCCCCCGCCAGAAGAAGTTCCAGGGCTCTGGTAAGTAAAATGGGGGGCTGGGGGGCCTGTCACTGCCAGGTGTTTTTTTACCTTAATGCATAGGATGCATTAAGGTGAAAAAACATGAGGGTTTACAACCACTTTAAGAGAAATCTCCCAAATTGGACACAAATTGAAACTCCATCATAATTGAAAAGTTTTGGCTTTAGTTATACTTTAAAGTGTATGTACACCCTAAGAATAAACTCAAATACCACTGAAAGTTTTTTTTTATTATAATCTGTTCAATAAGTGCAAAATATACCTTTGAACACAAGATTGTTAGTGTTTCTTCTTGATAATAACAAACCTCAGATAAGAAAGCCAAGACCGCAGGCTGATTTCATTTTCTGCTTAAAGTGATATTAACCCCTCGGATTTCATCAATTTCAGCTGCAGATTTGACCACTTATTGAGTATGCAGATGCTTTAACTTTTAATATTTGCCTGTGCTCCTGTTTAGGCTGGTACTATACCGCTGCCCCATGTTTCCTGTTTAAGGATGTTTCATTTCTCTTGCAGTGACCTATAAAGCCACCCTGCATACATGCAAGCTATGTCTTCCTACACTGTGTGCATCAATAGAAACAAACAACCCTATAGTCTAGGATTGAAAGACACTCCCCATGTTCCTAACGCTTTATCCCCATCCCTTCTCCAAGACTGCACAGTTCACTATTACATTTTTTCTGTTAAAGTACAACTAAAATCAAAACTTTTTTTTAGTTTTGGATAGAGTTAAAATGAAATAGAACACCTATTAGTCTTTATTGCTGTCTGGGCACCCATTAGGGAGATTCACCCTCTCTATTAGTCCTGTTTACCATTATAACTGAAAGTGAAAGTAGTATATAGTAAAAAGTAATAGAGGGGAAATCTTCCAATGAGGATACTAGTTCTGGTAACCTGGAGGTCCTCAAGGTATTTCCTCAATTTGCAGAGATTGCCTCTCATTTCTTGTTTTGGCTATGGGACAGGAAGTAATGGGACACAGATGGCAAAAAATAAACTGACAGGGTTTATGACCCTCCCTTACGCTACCCAAAATGAAAAAAGGTAGTTGTGTGTGTGTGGATGACTTTTTATGCCTACGTCTACTGTGCTTATTTCCTTTTGTATGAATTTATACTAGTGAATATAATTTTATTTTTTTTACCATCATTCCAATAAAACACGTGTATCGCCCCCAGCGAAGGAGCTGCTTGGTAAATTCGGATTCTCTCATCTCTGCCTCAACCCTAAGAATGACCTCAGCCCCTCTGGCACACCTGGTTAAATTAAATTACTGCAAACACATTTAAAGACACATGTGGAAAATACTGTTATCCTGGCTGTGGATTATCACCAAAAACAGACACTAACCTGGTAGTGATAAACAAATTGAATATATTATCACGGTTTAAAGCATATGGAAGCTTACAACACTGTTAAACCTTTCTGCAAGAAATTAATACATTAGAAAAGACAACCTTCAATACTTAGCAACTGTAAATTTAGAAAAGGGCAGTAATCTATATGCCCATAACACAGACACCGAGAGGGAGGAGAGAAGATCTATCAACTTCTCAGCTACTTCTGGGCCACAAATACCATTGAAAGTAACAATACAAAAAGAAGAAATGGGTTAACAAGTACAGTAAGTACAGTTCTGTAATGTTACAGGTCCTGAGTTGAAGGGTACTAGTGTGTTCTGCTAGCAAACGTTGGCGCCCTTTGTATAGAGAGTAGGTTCAATCAATCAAAAGTAAAACAGTAATCCTCTAGGAAATCCCGTTAGGTAGTGGTTTGTAAGATCAGAACAGCTAAAAGTGGCAGCTCCAAACAAGCATCCTCTGACAGTAGAAAGGGGAATAGGTGTCTCCATGCAGTGTCTGTACTGTGCTAAGAAAGATGTTGGGTTTACACCTGATCACCAATCCTCTGGGTGATGACCCAACGGAAGTCCCAAATGGTGGTTCAGGTTTTTGGCAATGTTGTAAGGCACTGGATCACCTCCTGTCAGCCGATCAGGATGGCTGGTAGCTGAACAGGACACCTGGATGGGTCTTATGATCCCCAAAGCTGTTTGTGGGTTGTCTCCGCTGGGCTAGATGGCGCTGAGTTGCTGAGCGGGGTCCTTGGGCTGAACAGTGGAGGACTGTGTTGGTGACACTGTTCCTAGCTCCTTTATCTTCAGTCTCTTGGCAGCAGTCTCTGGAAAAGCGTGGCTCTCTCTCAGATGCTGGTAGATAGTGTGTCTTTCTCTCTCTTAGGTGGAGTTCCACCACACAGTCCCGTCACCTCACCACTCCTTTCCTCTATCCCCTCTCCTCACGGTATCTCTCCCCAGTAGTCTCAAGAGAAATGTGGCTTTTTCTCCCTCTGTTGGGTCACACAGTCCCTGGTGTCAGCATGTGTCTCTCCCCTCAATCAGATGCTGGTACCTCAGAACTTCTCTACTAGAATTTTGGCCACCGTAGATGCTTGCTGGTCCTTAGTTGGGAATGCCTGGGCATACCGGGTGAAGTGGTCGGTCACCACCAGAACATTTCCCTGTCCACTCGAGTAAGGCTTCAAACACAGAAAATCAATACACACCAATTCCAGTGGTCCTTGACTTTGAAGATGGCCCATTGGGGCAGCTCTTTGGGGTAAAGACCGTATGCAGGAGTGACAACATCCCTCAACTTCAGCCCGCATACAGGGCCAATAGAACTGGTCTCGCACCAGTTTGAATGTCCTCTCAGGCCCTAAGTGGCCATGGTTGTCATGCAAGGCAGTCAGCACGGTCTCTCTATGCATTCTTGGCAAGATTAGCTGCCACTTATCTTCAGGATCATCTGAGGGGCCCCTTCGGTAGACCACCCCATTGCGTAACTGCAGTCGATCCCATTCCTTGTGTACTAGTCGTGCTCCTGTTGGAGAGTCTGTTAGCAGTAGATTTGGGTGTTGGCCCTTCAGGGCTTTCAGTGTTAAACTACAGAGGGGATCTGCAATCTGGTCCTTTCTTAAGTCCCTATCTGAAAGCTTAGGTAGGCCGTTATCCCTGACATGGGACAAATCACAGTAGTATTTGGGCATACCAGCCACTGAGACTCAGATGGCTTATGCCCCAGTTGTTCCTCTGGCCTGATGTTCTGCTCCCTGACACAAGGCTTGTATCCCTTCTGGACTCAGTTGAGTCCACTCTTCAGAGGAAATTCCAAAGTCAAAGGGTCTCCTTGACAGGGCATCAGCATCTCTGTTCCTGGGCGGTATTTTAGGCTGAAGTGGAACCCTGATAGGGCAGCCAACCACCTATGCCTGGTGGCATCCAGTTTTACTGTGGTGAGTATGTACATGAGTGGGTTGTTCTCAGTTTTGACAATGAAGTCTGCACCATACAAGCTGTCAGGAAGATCCACCCAGTAACAGGCGCCCTGTGCATGCAGTTGCACGATCGCGCACACCTGTGGGCATGCGCGCACGCACGCGGGCTATTTAAACTTAGCTGCTATCCTGTGTTCCAGTCTGCTATCCGGTTCCAGTCTGCTGTGTGGTTCCAGTCTGCTGCACCAGTGTTCCAGTCTGCTATCCTGTGTTCCAGTCTGCTATCCGGTTCCAGTCAGCTGCACCAGTGTTCCAGTCTGCTATCCAGTGTTCCAGTCTGCTGTTTGGTTCCAGTCTGCTGTACCAGTCTGCTGATCCAGCTCCTTCCAGTTTCCAGTCTACCTTCCATATCAGTCTGAAGTTCTACTGCACAGCACTTCCTGAGTTCCAGACCCACTTCCTGCTGTTGATCCTGCCAGGCACTCGTGCCACTCCTGACTCTTGTGCTTCCTGTATATCCTACCAGGGCCCTCGAGTCGGAGTCGCAAGAGAGGCCATCCCCTGCAAGTCGGGCTCATCCACAAGGTACGTGACAGTAGCAGACAGCCATGACCGAGCCCGGGCAGGGAGCCTCTCCAGTGGAAGAACTTTGTATGCACTTGGCCGGCCTTACACAGGCTGTTAAGAGTCTCCAGGAATGATATACACGTCTGGAAGAACGGGTCCAAGTACTGTCTGGTCCCACTGTAACCCAGGGGTCTTCTCTGCCATCTACATCTGCTAGCAGTACTCCGTTCCCTACAGTAGTGATGCTGCCTCCTGAAACAAGAGTTCCCACTCCTGAAAAGTTTTCTGGGGAACAAAGTAAATTCAGGGCATTTCGGAATTCATGCGAACTGTACTTCGCCCTTCAGCCTCGCACCTTTTCGCTTGAAGCCACTAAAGTGGGTTTTGTGATTTCGATACTCCTGGGTGACCCTCAAACATGGGCTCGCCACCTTCTGGAACTGAAAGCCGAGGTGTTGACTAATATAACTACGTTCTTTGACACAATGGCCCAGCTATACGAGGACCCACAGTTTTTTGCAACCGCAGAAGCCGCCCTGCACACCCTTCAACAAGGGCGTAGGGCAGTAGAGGACTATGTTGTGGAATTCCGTAGATAGAGTGCAGATATGGACTGGAGTGACGCTGCCCTCCGCTACCAGTTCCATATGGGGCTCTCCGATCCCTTAAAAGATGAACTGGCTCGAGTGGGAATTCCTCAGACTCTGGATGCCTTGATCAACCTTGCTATACAGATCGACCGACGGTTGAGGGAGCGAAGAGCAGAAAGAGGCGCTGGGCCCATTCGCCCAACCTGGATGTTACCTAGGGTCCCCAGCTATACTCATCCTGCACCCACCTCTAGTCCAGCCGTACACCTGATACCTCTGAGCCCATGCAACTTGGAGTCCTCCGCCCATCTCTCACGATGGAGGAATGCCAACGTCGTCGGGCTAATAACCTGTGTCTGTACTGTGGGGAACCTGGACACTATGTCAGGAACTGTCCTACTAAACTCTGTAAGTGCCTGTCTGTCTCCTCTGATGATGTGACTGCTTGGCCTAAGACTTCCTCTCACATGACTCTTTCTATATCTTTGCAGCTTCCAGGAAAGACTTTACAGGTTCCCGCTATCATTGACTCCGGGGCTTGTAGCTGCTTCTTGGACTCATCCTTTGCAGCTAAACACCAGATCCCACTGTGATACAAGGCCCATGGACTCTCTATTCACCTGGCCTATGGGTCTGCAATAAAATCTGGGCCAGTTATACAAGAATCCACTCCCCTTCCAGTCACCATCTTCAACTTGCACCAAGAACTACTTTGCCTGGACATCATTGCTTCTCCTTTATTTCCTATTATTCTTGGTATGCCGCGGCTACAAGCCCATAACCCAAGAGAAGTTACGTTCCCCTCTCAGTACTGCCAACAGTTCTGCATTCTGAAGGACTCTGGTGAATCCCCTGCTCTGTTATGTCTAAACACCGATTCTGAGCTATACCAGTCGGTCCCCGAGGTCTACCATGACTTTTTAGATGTCTTTAGTAAAAAAGGGGCTGAAACCCTTCCTCCTCATCGGGCCTACGACTGCCCCATCAAGCTTCTTCCAGGAGCAGATGCCCTTTGGCAGGATATTTCCTTTGACTGAGCTGGAGCAAGGAGCACTGAAAGTGTACATCGATGAGAACCTAAAAAAGGGTTTCATTCGGCCCTCCACATCCCCAGCGGGCGCTGGCATCTTTTTTGTAGAAAAAAAGGATCACTCTCTTCGCCCTTGTATAGACTACCGTGAACTTAATAAAATAACTGTTAAGAACCGGTACCCTCTCCCCTTGGTACCAGAGTTATTCCAGAGACTGGGGACTGCTACTATTTTCACCAAATTAGACCTCCGAGGGGCTTACAACCTGGTTCATATCAGAAAAGGGGATGAGTGGAAAACAGCTTTTCACACTCGCTTCGGGCACTTTGAGTACATGGTGATGCCCTTTGGACTATGCAACACCCCTGCAACCTTTCAGTACTTCATAAATGACGTTTTCCGGGACTACTTGGATCTGTTCTGTCTACTTAGATGACATTCTCATCTTTTCTTCTTCCCTGGACTCCCACCGCAGACATGTTAAATGTGTCTTAGCTTGACTCCGGCTACATGGCTTGTATGCTAAGGCTGAAAAGTGCGAGTTCGGGGCTAATCATTTCTGTGGAAGGGATCAAGATGGACCCCCATAAGATTGCTGCAATTCTTTTTTTTTTTTACAATCTTTATTTATCAAACATTTTTACAAAATTTTTATATAAAACATATACACATACATACATCTACACAGAAAAAAAATAAATCATGGTGTATAGGGGCATTCACAATTAATATTCAGATCATTGTATATATCCCCATGGTTTATACTAGCATCATCTGTATACATTTCTGGATATACCGTATTTATCGGCGTATAACACGCACTTTTTTCCCCTTAAAATCAGGGGAAAGTCGCAGGTGCGTGTTATACGCCGATCCCCTGCGATCCCGACTTGTCACATTTTCAAAATCGCCGATCGGCGATTTGAAAATGGCGCCGCCGGCGCCGAAATACACAGAGCCGGTCCTCGGCTCTTTCCGGCGGCTGTCGTTCATTTTCGGCTCCACTCGTAGTCCCGAGCGGAGCTATCCGAACCTACTCGGCTAGGTTCGGATAGCTCCGCTCGGGACTACGAGTGGAGCCGAAAATGAACGACAGTCGCCGGAAAGAGCCGAGGACCGGCACTGTGTATTTCGGCGCCGGCGGCGCCATTTTCAAATCGCGATCGGCGATTTTGAAGCCCAGAATGGCTGGGATCACTGGGGCAAGGCTGCACTGGGGAAAGCTGCACTGGGGAAGACTGCACTGGGGAAGGCTGCACTGGGTAAAGCTGCATTGGGAAGTCTGCACTGACAAGGCTGCACTGGGGAAGTCTGCACTGGGGAAGGCTGCACTGGGGAAGGCTGCACTGGGGAAGGCTGCATTGACAAGGCTGCACTGGGGAAGTCTGCACTGACAAGGCTGCACTGACAAGGCTGCACTGACATGGCTGCACTGACATGGCTGCACTGACAAGGCTGCACTGACAAGGCTGCACTGACAAGGCTGCACTGACATGGCTGCACTGACATGGCTGCACTGACAAGGCTGCACTGACATGGCTGCACTGACAAGGCTGCACTGACATGGCTGCACTGACAAGGCTGCACTGACAAGGCTGCACTGACAAGGCTGCAATGATGGGCGTTTAAATGTAAGTTTTTTTTCCCTTCAACTTCCCTCCTAAAAGTTTTTTTTTCCTTAAAATTCCCTCCTAAATTGGGGTGCGTGTTATACGCCGGTGCGTGTTATACGCCGATAAATACGGTAATTCGTTACTCTATCTTTGCACGGCCCCTATATCTGCAACACAATACTATCCCAGTACCCCCCATCCATACCCATCATACACCCTCAACCAATCCTCTTACACAACACCACTCAGCTAACCGAAAAGCAAACAAAAAAAAAAAAAAATTTCTCCAATTCAGAAGAACTCTCCCCCCTTCTCCAACTCTTCATCACAGTATTTGCTCTATCTTTATCCCCTTTTTCTCGTTCCCCTATCGCGGCGAGGTTCTAGACTCTTCCCACGCTCTTCCTGTACATACTCATCTCCTTCCCTCTAATATCATCCTCTCCTCTAAGGATCGCATCACTCCCATTTCACATTCCCATTCTTTTATGGAGGGGGCTTTTTTATTTTTCCAATTTCTAGCTATGACGGTACGTGCCGCAGTTATATAATACTTCAAAGTTCCCTTTTTTATATTTTTTATTGATCCAGGGATCATTGACAATATCGCCACATATATATCTGGTTGTATCTTTACCCCGGTTGTAGCCCTGTATATTTTAAATACCTTTTCCCAAAATGATTGAATTTCTGGACAAAAATACCAGATATGCGACATTGAGCCTTTTGCTACTTCACATCTCCAACATCTGTCTGTATTATCTGAATTTATTTTGTTCCTATCAACTGGGCATTTATACCACCTGGCTAGTATTTTGTAATTTCTTTCTTGATGCCTAGTAGAGATTGATAATTTATGAGTTACTGTAATTGCTTTTTCCCATTTAGCTCTGGGGATAACCATTCCTAGTTCCTCCTCCCATTTTTTTATGTATTGTAACCCTTCCTCCTTGTTTTCTGAAATTAAATATTTATACACAACAGATAAGATATATGTAGGTCTATGTTTCTGTAACAGTATTTTTTCTAACCCTAACAATGGTCTATTCATTATGGACTCCTTCGTCAAAGATGAAATGTATTGCTGGAGTTGTCCATGCTGAAACCATTTCTTTCTATATTCGGTACCAAGGGCCTCCAATGGGGGGAGTTTATTTTCTTCCATTATTTCCACTATCCTCGTATCATCCCTCCTTTGCCACTTTAGGAAGGTCTTGGCTTTAAAAGCAAGTGGGAATTCCGGGTTGCTAAAGAGGGGGGTCATTGGACCTCTCAATGTAGATCCTATCCCCCTTTTTATCAAATCGTCCCACACTTTCAAGGTTGATACGACCAAGGAGGGCATATCCCCTTCCCGGGGTCTATATTCCCTCTTAATCCAAGGTAATGATTTCAGTTTTATGTCTGTGACTTCTTCCTCCAGTTTCACCCATTGTTTGTTGTCCATATTATGGAACCAATCCACAATCCTGGTTATAAATATTGATCTGAGGTACAACGAAATGTCTGGGAGAGCCAGTCCACCATCCTTTTTTAGTCTATATAATGTTTTCCTATTTATTCTGGCGCTCTTTTTTGCCCAAATGAAACTTCCTATAGCCTTACGGATTTGATTCATTACGGTTCTTAAGGGATATATAGGTACCGTTTGGAGTATATAAATAATTTTAGGCAGTACATCCATTTTTACAATGTTTATCCTTCCCATCCAGGAAAAGGTCCCTCTATCATAAAGTTGTAGTGTCTTTGTTATTTTACGTATTAATGGAAGATAGTTAAGTTCCTGTATCTTATTCATCTCTCTAGGGATAAAAATTCCGAGGTATTTAATTGCCTCCTCCTGCCATTTAAATGAAAAGTTTTTTTTAAGGAGCTCAACCAAAGAGTTAGACAGAGAAATATTTAAGGCCTCAGATTTATTATAATTCACCTTAAAATTACTCAAATCTCCAAATCTTTTAAATTCTGCTATTAGATTTGGTATTGTGACCACCGGATTTGTGACGTACAATAACAAGTCATCTGCATATACTGACATTTTATAGTCAATCTGCCCTACCTTGATGCCTTTAATGTCATTATTCTTCCGAATCGCTATTAAAAGGTGTTCCATAACTAATACAAATAAAATTGGGGACAATGGACATCCTTGACGAGTTCCATTGGTGATATTTACTGTATCCGATAACTCCCCATTTGCCCGTATTCTGGCCATTGGATTATGATAAAGGGCCATTATTTTATCCTGCAGTAGGGGACCAATCCCCCACTGCTTTAATGTCTCCCTGAGAAAGCTCCATCCCACCCTGTCAAATGCTTTTTCGGCGTCCACTGCCAACAGGCAGGATGGGATGGAGCGTCTCCAGGCATATTCCACCAGTGTCAATGTTTTAAGCGTATTATCTCTCGCCTCTCGCCCCTTTATAAATCCCACCTGGTTTAGATGTATATGTGCCAGTATTATTGGGGTAAGTCTGTTAGCGATAATCTTTGAATACAATCTAATATCAATATTAGTCAAGGATATTGGCCTATAATTACCACAGAAAGAGGGATCCTTTTCCGGTTTAGGTATGAGTGAGATATATGCCTGTAGGCTATGCGGGACAAACGGTTGAGAGGTAGATACAGAGTTAAACGTTCTTTTAATAATAGGGATTAAGACGTCTTTAAATGTTTTATAAAACCGTGGGGTAAAACCATCCGGGCCTGGGCTTTTCCCTATCACTAATGAATCTATTACTTTTTGTATTTCTATCTCTGAAAATTCTTGTTCTAACTGTTCTATATCTGTTGTTGCTAGTGATGGTAATGCTGTGTCTTTGATATATTGTTGTATATTTTCTTGATATCTTATCGGATCTGTATTTGCTAATTGGTTTGGTAAATTATATAGATTATTATAAAAAGTATGGAATGCTTTCAAGATACCTTTTGGATCATATATCATTTCATCATTATCTGCTTTGATTTTAACAATGGATGAGGCATTAATTCGCTGACGTAAAGCTCTTGCCAGTAATTTACCCGGTTTATTGCCATGTTGGTAAAATAACGTACGATTTTTATCCCTAATTTGTAATGTCTGCTCATTAAGTAGATTTTGCAGTTCCGTTTTCTTTTCTGTTAATTCTAATAATACTTCTCGAAGAGGATTTTGCTTATGCTGAGTTTCCAGTTTAGATATCTCCTTCAGGAGGTGGGTCGTTCTATTCCTTTTTGCCTTTTTTAGTCTAGCCCCATGCTTTATGAATAGGCCCCGAACTACGCATTTCAATGCTTCCCATTGGATCAAAAGGGAGGTAGTATCGCTTATATGATCTTTAGAAAAGTTTATTATTGCCCTCTTTATTTCTGAAACGCATACCTCATCAAATAGCAAATTATCATTCAATTTCCAGGTACCTCTTGAGCTCCTCTCCCTGGAAATATCTAATACTAGAAATATCGGTGCATGATCTGACCATATGGCACTGCCAATTTCAGAGGAGGAAGTCACAGCTACTCCCAGCTGATTCATCACAAAGAAATCGATTCTGTGATAAGTACCATGAACCTTGGAGTGGAACGTATAGTCCCTTTCCAGGGGATGGAGCGCCCTCCATATATCGACCAGATGATGCTTAGCCATTACTTCCCTAAATTTGACTTTATCCTTAGCCTTCTGCATTATTAATGTTGCTGAAGTATCCCTATCATTATCCAATATAAAATTAAAGTCTCCCCCAATTATCGTAGTCCCTTCCGCTTTTTCCATAAGATCTGTGATCAATTGTGCTCCTACTTTAGATTGTCCCTGGTTAGGTAAATATACATTAATAAATGTATATTTCTTACCAAATATTAGGAGCTTAAGAAATATTGCCCTACCGTCTCTATTTCTCCATTCTTCCAAAACCTGATGTGGTAATGACTTATGTATCGCTATAGAGGCTCCTCTCGATTTTGAATATGCAAAGGAGTCATGATACCAAGCGTTATAATATCCCTTTTGCAACTTGGGTATATGGTCCGCCCGAAAATGGGTCTCTTGAAAAAAAATCACATTTACTTTTTGTCTGTGGAAAGAGTACAGAACCTGCGCCCTCTTTGCCGCTGAATTGAAACCTCTAACATTATAAGAGCATATTTTAATTGAGTCCATATGGAAAAGTAGAGAGAAAGAAAAGAAAAAAAAAAAAAAAAGCCACAAATCTGTTACCACTCACCCCAATCAACCCAGCCACACAACCTATCTACTCACTATCTATTCGACTCCTTCGAGTCTAACCTTACCAAGTAAGTTCCCTAGATTGGGGAATAAAAGGATATCCTCCCCAGGATTGAACGTGCCTAGCCCAGGCTATATTTTTATTATTCCAAAAAATTTAAAAAAAATAAAAAATACCCCACCGTATCAGTTAAAAAAAAAAACTCCTCTAATCGGGCATATTATATAAACAGTTATAGCCCATATATCCTTAAAGAAAAAAGATAGAATAAAAAAAAATAAATAAAAAAAAAAATTATATAAAAAAAATAGATTAATAAATAAATTCTGTATCCATTACAAAATTTAGTGGGAGAGGGAAAGAAAAAAAAAAAAACATGAACCCCCAAAATAGTCCCCCTATCCCACCCAGTAAGTTAAAGAACCTCAACCGGATCAACTATCTAGTGTGATATACAAAATAGTGCACATATAGGAACAACATTTTCATTTTTCTTGCCATAACCCCTATCCCAATATATATCAAGCCTTGTACGAATACCTTAAGTGAAAAAAAAAAAAAGGAAAAAAATCCCCCAACCCCCACGCCCTCCCCACGCCAAATACCAGTCAAACCTTGTGCATCACTGGTGCCTAGTGAGTTATAGTGGAATATTGCCAAACATAAAAGAAAAACATAAAAACCCTAAAAAAAAACCCTGTCCCACCTAGTAAAGTGTAAACTTGAGGACAGTCAGCCATATCTACTGTCCAGTGTAGAAAAAACATGAACCCCCAAAATGGTCCCCCTATCCCACCCAGTGAGTTAAAAAACCCTCAACCGCATCAGCTATCTAAAGTGATACACAAAATAGTGCATATATAGGAACACCATTTTCATTTTTCTTGCCTTAACCCCTTCCGCCATATACATCAAACCATGTACAAATACCTTTAGTGAGAAGAGAGGAGAAAAAAAAGGGGGGGGGGGCAATCTCCCGACCCCCACGCCCAAAAAAATAAATAAATAAATAAAAATAAATAAAATAAAATAAAACCCCACCGACCAAACATGATAAAGATAATGTGCTTTTAAAAAACTCTGAAAAACTATCAGGAACTTATTTTGACTTATAACAAATAATCCATCTCAATCATTTGCAAAAAAAAAAAAATTAGATACCCCACCCACCACCCTACCCTAGTAATTTAATGTGCCTTAATTCTCTCAATATTGGACATGAATAAACCCGTCTTATCTTCTAAATCCACAATACCAAAAAAAAACAAACAACCATAACCAAAAAAAAAAAAAAAGACCCCACCGATCAAACATGATAAAGATAATGTGCACTTAAAAAAACTCTGAAAAACTATCAGGAACATATTTTAACTTATAACAAATAATCCATCTCAATCATTTGCAAAAAAAAAGATCCTCACCAACCCAACCTAATAAAATAATGTACAATTTTACTCTACGAAATTATCAGAAACATATTTTGACTTATAACATATAGTCCATCTCAATCATAATACTAACTAACAAATAAAAAGCAAAAAAAAAAAAAACAACATTTTCATTTTTCTTCACTTAAACCCTGCCCCAGTATACACCAAAACGTATTCCAATACCTTAGGTGGGAAAAAAAACAAAAAAAAAAAAACAACAAGGACCCCCCCCTCCCATCCACCACTAAAGCTTTCTATCTTCCTCTATATTGTCTCCAATCCAATCCCTGATATGAATGTGGCCAGTCCGGCAAATGAATCAGGGGTAATTGCAGAAGTCTAGAAAATTCAGGGAGATCATTAATGTCCCGAAAAATAACCCTTCGGCCGCCTTGATGAACAATGACCTGGAAAGGAAAACCCCATCTAAATAGGATTTCCCTTTCCCTCAACACATCCAACAATGGTTTCACTGCTTTTCTTCTTATTAGCGTGTATTTTGACAGTTCCTGCAAAAATATAATCTGCGCACCCTCATATTCAAAATCCCGGTGCCGCCGTGCCGCTATCATAATTTTTTCCTTAACCTGAAAAAAATGTATTCTACAAATCACATCTCTAGGTTTTCCTGAATCATTGACTTTAGGGCCTTGGATTCTGTGGACTCTGTCGATCTCTATTTCTGTCTCCCCTGGACGCTCCAGCAATGAATTAAATATATTTTGGAGAGTTTTCCTAAGGTTCTCTACATTCACAGTCTCAGGAAGTCCTCTGACTCTTATATTGTTTCGTCTACTTCTATTTTCGAGGTTGTCCGTGATATTTATTATGTAGCTCAAGTATCGATCGTGTTCTATCTTTTTCTCTTCTAATAAAATCATTTTTTGATCCAGATTTACAATTTTAGTGTCCATGTCCATGATCTTATTTTCAGTCAGAGATGTTTTCAACGTTTGTATTTCAGATTTATAAGAGGATTCTAATCTGTGTATGTATTTATCCATATCTTCCCTGGTTGGTAGAGCTTTTATATATGTCTGTAAATTCCACATGGGGCCTCCTTCTGCTCCCTCCATATCCATCATAAGATGCTGTGTGTGCTCACTAGGGCTAATACTTGGTTCCATGCTCTACTTCTCCAGCTGGAGAAGAGAAATTTAGCTCAGTTAGAATAAAGCTATTTTGTTGATCCTGTGGTTGTTAAAAAAAACCTTTAATATCTGACTTTTGTGCTGATGCGGGTTTAGGGGGATATTTAGCTGACCCCCCCAATGATCCCCTTTTTGTTTTCTGGGAATGCGTGCTTTTAGGAGGCATGCTATATTTAAGGTATACAGCTACCGTGTTTCCCCGAAAGTAAGACAGTGTCTTACTTTCTTTTTATCCCTAAAAGCCCCACTATGTCTTACTTTCGGGGTATGTCTTATATTGGGAAAAAATTGTCGAATTACCTGGGGTGCGGGGATCTGTTAGCAATCACCTGAGAACGTTGTATGTGTGTGTTATTTTTTTTTTTTTTACAATTTTTATTTTTTACAATAATATTTCTTTTATTCTTTATTGTTTTTTTTTTTTTTTTAATCAGCCCTTTTGGGGGGCTTTGGTGAGATATCAGGGGTCTTAACAGACCTCTGATATCTCCCCCTTGAGACAGAGAAAGAGACAGAGGATAGAGATTCCCCAGTCCCTTTCTCTGCAGCGTCAGCTGCACTGACAATGAATGGAGAGAAGACCGCAGCTTCTCTCCATTCATAAACTGACACATCGTAATCACAGAAGATTACAATGTTTCAGTTATGTGAATGGACAGAGTCAGCTGACTCTATCCATACACAAAGGAAGGAGGAGGGGGAGGATGGAAGAACTGAGGATGAGAACGGAGGGGACAGATAAGAGCAGAACGGAGGGGACAGATAAGAGCAGAACGGAGGGGACAGATAAGAGCAGAACGGAGGGGGACAGATAAGAGCAGAACGGAGGGGACAGATAAGAGCAGAACGGAGGGGGACAGATAAGAGCAGAACGGAGGGGACAGATAAGAGCAGAACGGAGGGGACAGATAGGAGCAGAACGGAGGGGACAGATAAGAGCAGAACGGAGGGGACAGCTGAGAGGGACAGAGGAAAGGAGGGGGCATGGAGGAGGATGCAGTGACAGTCAGCTGTGAGCGATCACAGCTGTATGTTACTAAAGCTGGTGAAAGCCGCTGGGGGAGAATCTTGTAACTCCCCCACGCACCGATCACAGCTGACAGTCAAGGTATCGGGGGAGGCATCGGGAGCATTTGCCCGAGTACAAGTACTTGGGCAAATGCTCGGTATCGGTGCCGATACCGATACTAGTATCGGTATTGGGACAACCCTATTCCCGGAATTCATACACCACCCGCATTCCTCACACACTCTCATGGGTCATTCATTCACCAGAAACCAGCCCACACACCCGACCTTCCTATCCCCCCGTGTTTCCCCGAAAGTAAAACATATGTCTTACTTTCGGGGTACGGCTTATATTAGCTGACCCCTCTGAAACCCCCGATACGTCTTACAATCGGGGGTGTCTTACTATCGGGGAAACACGGTATAAGGGAGTAAAGCTCTCACGTGTACCCAAATTTTACCGCCCTTATTTCACTATGTACACTGTCTCTTTTAGAGTTCGTTTCAACAAATGTAATATTCCTTTACCTCATTTAACAGAACCAAATCAGGTAATGTTCATCAGATCAGATCAGATATTAATAAATAAAAGGCACTTTTTACCTTGCCATATCCGACTTCTTATAGTCTCTAGTAGAGTACCTTGTATATATCTGGAATAACACTATTCCCTACTGCTGTTATGGAGACTCTTGAGAAAAAATCAGCCAGGGTTATATCAGTAACACTGTTACCTCTGCACTCCGTGGGGATTAGTTTTTCCCTTTTCTTTTCCTCCTTTTTCTTTCCTTTTTCTTCTGTCTCCACTCCTTCCTTCCTCTCTCAAAAAAAAATAGAAGAGAACTTTCTGCACACGCGGACTCTCCCTCCACCCGGTCTGTGGGATCCCTCTCTCCGAGCGGTTGAATGAACGCGGTGGAGCTCGAATCGGAAGGACTCGGTCGGACTCGATTTAGCTCGTGCTTTCACGGTGAGACTCGGATCTAGCCGCTCATTCTCACCGCTTCCTCCTTCCACAACACCTCGTCCTCGATCGTCCGTGGATCCAATAGCCTAACACCAGGGCTTGAGAGCAGGAAAGGGCACCAAGACAGGCAGCTGGCTTGGAGAATTGTTTGTTCAGCAGTGTGCTGTATGGGAGGACTGGGGAGGTCTATGGAATCATTAAAGACATGCAGCAGCTGATTGCCTGGGCTAGTGGAGCGAACTCACTGCACGTCCATCCTGGTCAGTTCCTCCTCCCCCCTACCAATTTTCGATTGCTGCAATTCTTGACTGGCCAGCCCCCACTGACAAGAAAGGAGTCCAACGTTTCGTTGGCTTTGCCAAATTCTATAGAAAATTTATTAAGGGGTTCTCAGCCATCATTTGGCCCATCACTCAATTGACCAAACAAGGGGT
This sequence comes from Lithobates clamitans, assembly GCA_037952925.1. Taxonomy (NCBI): domain Eukaryota; kingdom Metazoa; phylum Chordata; class Amphibia; order Anura; family Ranidae; genus Lithobates; species Lithobates clamitans. The sequence continues at coordinate 6,613,936 of JBBGZY010000430.1, read as the reverse complement.
GCGTTTTCATTGGTCGCCAGAAGCTCAGTCCGCCTTCGAATCTCTCAAAAGACTGTTCACTTCTGCTGCTGTTTTGAAGCATCCCGATTCCTCTTTACCGTTTGTCCTGGAAGTGGACGCTTCCGAAAGTGCTGTTGGGGCGGTTCTTTCCCAGTGACAAGGGACCAAAGCTCTGTTATACCCTGTAGCCTTCTTTTCTCGCAAACTATCATCCGCGGAAAGAAATTATGATGTAGGAGACCGGGAACTACTGGCCATAAAATCCGCTTTGGAAGAATGGCAATATCTTTTGGAGGGAGCTGCTCATCCTATTCTGATCTACACTGATCACAAAAACCTGGAATATTTGAAATCCGCGAAGATGTTGAGACCACGAAAAGCCAGGTGGGCCTTGTTCTTTTCCAGGTTCTCCTTCCACGTGACTTATCGGCCAGGCTCTAAGAATATAAAACCTGACGCTCTGTCTAGGATGTTCCACAAGCCTCACCTCCAGATACGATCCTTTCTCCGGGGACAAAACTACAAGCAAAGGATGGTCTGTTTTGGTTCGGGAGTAAGATCTTTGTACCTGAAGGCCTACGGGTAACAATTTTAGAACTTTGTCATAATCACGCACTAGCAGGACATTTTGGTGTTACCTGATCTTGTCCTGCGCACCTTCTGGTGGCCCCAAGTCCTTAAAGACTGCAAGAAGTACGTGGAATCCTGTACCACCTGTGCTTGGAATAAAGTAAGTAGAACCAGGGCCTGGGGATTACTGAAACCTCTACCTGTCCCAGACAGGCCATGGAAGATGTTGTCCACTGACTTCATTGTTGAGTTGCCTCCGGCCGAGGGGCACACTGCCATCTTTGTGGTGGTAGATCGGTTATCCAAAATGGCTCATTTCATTCCGATGAAGGGTACCCCCTCTGCTCCTGAAACTGCACAAACGTTCATTAGAGAAGTAATTAAACTCCATGGAATTCCGGCTAATATCATTTCTGACCGAGGAGTACAGTTTACCTCCCGATTCTGGAGAGCCCTGTGTAAAGCCCTAGGAATTGAACTATCATTTTCCACCGCCTATCATCCCCAGACGAATGGCCAAACTGAGAGTACCAACCAGACTCTCGAGCAATATCTTCGGTGTTTCTCTTCCTTTTCTCAGGATGATTGGCTCTCTCTGTTTCCCTTGGCTGAATTTGCCTATAATAATGCTGTCCATTCTGCCACAAAACAAAGTCCGTTTTTTGCTAATTATGGGTTTCATCCTTCCTTTTTGCCCAATTCCATTACTGAAAGTTCCGTACCAGCAGTCCAGGAAACAATAATTTTTTCTCTTCCAATAACCAAATATTACAGGAAACCATGACGAAGTCTCAAGAATGCAACAAAGAAACTTTCGACAGGAAAAGACGAGGGGAATTGCTACTTGAACCAGGTAACCTTGTATTATTATCCACTTTAAACCTGAAATTGGCTTGTCCCTCCAAGAATTTGGGTCTTAAATTCCTGGGTCCTTTTCCTGTAAAAAGGAAAATTAATGAGGTAGCATATGAGCTTGAACTCCCGGACTCACTCAGGATTCATCTTGTTTTTCACATTTCCCTGTTGAAACCTTTTGTCTCTAACCCTTTTCCTGAACGGAATCTGAATCCCCCGGACCCTGTAATAGTGGACGGAGAGGAAGAATTTGAAATTGAAGCCATTCTTGATTGCAGGAAGAGGAATAATCAAGCCCAATTCCTGATCAAGTGGAAAGGGTATGGCCCAGAAGGGAACTCTTGGGAGCCTGAGGAGAACATCCATGCTAAAAGCTTAATTCAATCCTTTAAGAGAACCCATCCTGAGAAATGGGCCCGGTTGGGCATCCGGAGGCTGCCCCTTAGGGGGGGCAATGTCAGGAAGATCCTGCCAGTAACAGGCGCCCTGTGCGCACAGTTGCGCGATCGCGCGAGCCTGTGCGCGTGCACGCGCGCCAGGTGGGCTATTTAAACTTAGCTGTCACATGGGGATCTTGCTGTCTGCTCTACAGCATTACGTGTGTTGATCCCTGAGAACCTGTTTTTGTACTAAAGAGCTTGTCCCTGATTATCCTAGTTATCTGCCTGCATCTGATCCTGGCTTGTCTCCGACCATCCCTGTCTTCTGCCTGCATCCGACCCCGGCTTGTCTGACCACACTTCTGCCTGACCCTCTCTAGCTTATCCACAGTCCGCTTGGTTATCGATCTGGCTTGTCTGACTCTCCAGCCCAGTATACTGACTTCAGTTCCAGTCTGCTATTCGGTTCCAGTCTGCTGTGTGGTTCCAGTCTGCTGCACCAGTGTTCCAGTCTGCTATCCGGTTCCAGTCTGCTGTGTGGTTCCAGTCTGCTGCACCAGTGTTCCAGTCTGCTATCCTGTGTTCCAGTCTGCTATCCGGTTGCAGTCTGCTGCACCAGTGTTCCAGTCTGCTATCCAGTGTTCCAGTCTGCTGTTTGGTTCCAGTCTGCTGTACCAGTTTGCTGATCCAGCTCCTTCCAGTTTCCAGTCTACCTTCCAGCTCAGTCTGAAGTTCTACTGCACAGCGCTTCCTGAGTTCCAGACCCACTTCTTGCTGTTGATCCTGCCAGGCACTCGTGCCACTCCTGACTCTTGTGCTTCCTGTATATCCTACCAGGGCCCTCGAGTCGGAGCCACAAGAGAGGCCATCCCCTGCAAGTCGGGCTTGTCCACAAGGTACGTGACACAAGCAGTCTTTCAATTTGTCCACCACTGCCCACTTCAGAGCCAAGAATTCAAACTTGTGAGTAGGGTAGTTTTTCTCAGCAGGTGCAAGACTTTGGCTCACATAAGCAAAAGGCCGCAAGTGTACATCGTGCTCCTGATACAGTACCCCGCACAGCCCATCTCGACTGGCATCAACATGCAGCTCATATGGCTTAGCTGTATTGGCATAGGCCAGAACAGGAGCAGTTGTTAGACTCCACTTCAGCTGCAGAAAGGCTTGCTCACACAGGTCAGTCCACTGTTCTTGGATTGACTCCCGAGGCTTCCCGGGCCCTCCAAGTTGTTTGACCGGCTTCACTCTGGGTCGTCATTCTCATCCTCGTTCTTCAGTAACTTATTAAGGGGACGGGCTATTCTAGCAAATCCCTCAACAAATCTCCTGCAGTATGAGCAAAATCCCAGGAATGACCTAAGCTCAGTTACATTGGTAGGCGTTGGCAAAGAGGTGACAGCTTCCAGCTTCTGGGGTCAGTAGCTATTCCTTCAGCGGAGACAACATGGCCGAGGTAATTAACTAAAGGCTGGTAAAACTGACATTTTTCCAGGGACAGCTTTAATACCTCGTCATGGAGTCTCCTCAGAACCTTCTCAAGATGCTCTTCATGTTCTTCGAGAGTTTTGCCGAAGACAATGATATCGTCCGGATACTCCAACACTTCAATTAGGATCATGTCCCCTACTGTCTCAGAACCTTCTCAAGATGCTCTTCATGTTCTTCGAGAGTTTTGCCGAAGACAATGATATCGTCCGGCTACTCCAACACTTCAATTAGGATCACGTCCCCTACTGTCTTCTCCAGTCTCTGGAATGTTGCTGGAGCACCAGACAGACCTTGAGGCATCCTATCAAACTCAAAAAACCCTACTGGGGTGATTAAAGCAGTTTTTTCCCTGTCCTCAGGTTGCAAGGGGATTTGATAGTACCCACTCTTCAGTTCCAGCACGCTGAACCACTTCACCCCCGATAGGCTCTGCAGGGCATCTTCTATACTTGGAGTAGTGTACTGGTCAGGGATGGTCCTCCTGTTAAGCGTCCAATAATCGATGCACAGCCTCAGGGACCCATTTTTCTTCTGCACTACCACTATGGGGGAGGCATAAGGGCTCCTAGACTCCTTGATGATGCCTGATCTCTTCAATTCTGCCAGCTGCTCACATAATCTTCCCCAAAGGGATCCGTCTGACTCTTTCCCTGAATGGCTTGTCTTCCTGAAGGCGAATCCGGTGCTGGGCACTTTTCACACACCCCATATCAAACTCATCTTTCGAGAACATATTCTGCCATTTTAGGAGCTGGGCTTTGAACTTTTCTTTCCACTCAGGTGATAGTGTGGTGTTTTGTGGGTAAAACTGTTCTATGGAGATTCCATCCTTCTCTCCCTTCCCCAACTCAGATGGTGAGATTGGGGTGGCTGGATTTACTTGTCCTAACGGCATTTGGGCTCGCAGTTTCAATGGAGAGGTCATAACATTCCAGATGCTGACAGGGATCTTCCCACAACTCCGTTGCAGAGCCCTAACTGATATGACTCCTGGGATTACCTCCACTCCCGTGTCCTCTCCCTGGCGGTCAGCTTCAAGGACAACAAAGGGGCCCGGTTGTTCCCAGCTGAGCTGTTCAATTGCCAAATCTTCCCCACTCCTTCAGCTGGGGCTCTCTGTTCTTCGACTAGGTGCTGATACACTTGTCTCAGCATAGGGTGTATGCTTTTGGTTGGGGTGTCAGACTTCAATACAAGAGGAGTGAGCAGCCTTCTGACAAGCTCAGTGTTCGTTCCTATTATCAGAGAACTCTTGTTGGCTCCTGATGGACAAGGGCATACAATGGCTAAGGTATCAAACATTTCTGTTGATTCGGTCACAGAGGGGTCAAAAGTCGACGTAACCTGTAAGTCTCCGTCATATGGGAAATTTTGGGTTCCAATACCCCATACTTCCAGTTCCTCCATTTTCTGCAGGGATAAGGGTTTGAGGTCCCGGTCATAAAAGTCTCTATATAGTAGGGTAACTTGCGTCCCCGTTTCCAGAAAGGCCTTTGTATAGTTTGTCAGGAAATCTACCCGAAGTAGAGCAGTTAGTTGTCCTGACGTCTGTATTTGTGCCCCCTTCTTGATGGGCTTCGGGTTTTGCTGGCATCTCTGTTGGGCTCCAGAGGGCTGGTATGCACCAACTCTCTGCGACCGGGCACTTGAGGTCGATGGGAGTGGATTGTCTGGTCGTACAGAAACAGCAGTGAGGGCCCTCTGCGACTTTTTAGGCTTTGTGACTTTTGTGGCTTTAGCCGTTGTGACTTCCCTGGGTCTTTGCCTTTTGAGTTAACTGTTGTAGGTGGGCACCCATTTGGCTTCATCACCAGGGCCCTCTGAGGTTTCCTGCCAGCTTCTCTGAACCAGCTGACATGTTTTAGCAGACTTGTGCAGTTGTGTTGGTAATGACACACTCCTCCGCAATTAAGACAGACTACTTGATTAAGAGGCTTCTCTGCATAAACAACTGTAGGGTTCGAAGTCTGCTTGGGCTCTGAAACATTCGCGTTACCTGGTGGGGTGATCCTGGCGGCTAGCAGCATCATCATCTCCATCATTTGCGACACCTGGGATTTTAAGATCTCTGTGTCATCACTAGTTGCACTAATCACTCTGACCTCAGTGACAGATTCTGGCTTCAGGTTTATTTTTTTTCTCTCCAGCAGAGCTTCTTCTTCTCGCACCATCCAGATTAATTCAGGGTACTTCAAAATTCCACCATCTCTTTGAGTTTTCAACTGGATCATAATAGGATCTAAGGGCTGAGCCCCCCTTAAAACCTGTTGTGCGTGGACCCTGTCAACTGACATGGGATCTATACATTTCTTTAGCAGTATCTGGTGAATTATCTTGTCAAGAAGCCTCATGTATTCAGATAGTTTCTCTCCCTCATCTTGGTAGATGCTCAAACTGGTACACAAGGTCAGAGGCCTTTTCTGTTCTCCCAAACACATCTTGCAAGATATCTAAGTAGTAATGAGCAGTACAGTCCTGTTTGCTAAGTTTCAGGTTGCGAATAGCTTCTGAGGCTGGCCCCCTCAAACTCTCGGTGACTCTCTGCTTTTTTTGAGCCTCAGGGATGTCCCACTCATCTAAGGCTTGCTTGGCTGCAGCCATTCTTCGAAACTCTCTTCACTGACAGGAACTGGCTGTGTTCCAGAAAAGGTTCCCAGCTTTTGGTATTCGGATCCAGTGTATAGTGGACTACTTTTCTAATACTTTGCCACAAACTCTTCCAAGACAGCAATGAATTCCGGCCCTATCATGGCTACAGGTGTCGGTAAGGTAGCTTCTTCCTGTGAGGCTACTTGGCCTGAACTTTCTGTGCTCAAATCGACAGGATCCATCTTGATGCTTTCAGGAGTGTTGTCTTGGTGGTTAGCTAGCAGAACAGGAGATCCTGGACGAGCACCTACGTGTAGCGCCACCCCCGAAGGAGCCGCTTGGTAAATTTGGCTTCTCTGATCTCCGCCTCAACACCAAGAATGACCTCAGCCCCTCTGGCACACCTGGTTAAATTATACTATTGCAAACACATTTAAAGACACATGTGGAAAATACTGTTATCCTGGCTGTGGATTATCACCCAAAACAGACACACACCTGGTAGTGATAAACAAATTGAATATATTATCATGGTTTAAAGCATATGGAAGCTTACAACACTGTTAAACCTTTCTGCAAAGAATTAATACAATAAAAAAGACAAACTTCAATACTTAGCAACTGTAAATTTAGAAAAGGGCAGTAATCTATATGCCCATAACACAAACACTGAGAGGGAGGAGAGAAGATCTATCAACTTCTCAGCTCCTTCTGGACCACAAACACTATTGAAAGTAACAATACAAAAAGAAGAAATGGGTTAACAGGTACAGTAAGCACAGTTCTGTAATGTTACAGGTCCTGAGTTGAAGGGTACTAGTGTCTTCTGCTAGCAAACATTGGGGCCCTTTGTTAAGAGAGTAGGTTCAATCAATCAAAAGTGAAATAGTAATCCTCTAGGAAATCCTGTTAGGTAGCGGTTTGTAAGATCAGAATGGCTAAAAGTGGCAGCTCCAAACAAGCATCCTCTGACAGTAGAAAGGGGAATAGGTGTCTGCATGCAGTGTCTGTACTATGCTAAGAAAGATGTTCCAATCCTCTGGGTGATGACCCAACGGAAGTTCCAAATGGTGGTTCAGGATTCTGGCAATGTTGTAAGGCACTGGATCACCTCCTGTCAGCCGATCAGGATGGCTGGTAGCTGAACTGGCAAGGTGATGGGACATCAGCCAACAGGACACCTGGATGGGTTGTGTGATCCCCAAAGCGGTGTGTGGGTTGTCTCCGCTGGGCTAGATGGCGCTGAGTTGCTGAGCAGGGTCCCTGGGCTGAACAGTGGAGGACTGTGTTGGTGACACTGTTCTTGGCTCCTTTATCCTCAGTCTCTTGGCAGTAGTCTCTGGAAAAGCATGGCTGTCTCTCAGATGCTGGTAGATAGTGTGTCTCTCTCTCTCTTAGGTAGAGTTCCACCACACATTCCTGTTACCTCACCACTCCTTTCCTCTATCCCCTCTCCTCACTGTATCTCTCCCCAGTAGTCTCAAGAGAAACGTGGCTTTCGCTCCCTCTGTTGGGTCACACAGTCCCTGGTGTCAGCGTGTGTCTCTCCCCTCAATCTGTTGCCTGTACCTCAGACCGCTCTCCTCACTCTTCAGACAGCCATCCTCAGATCGTCTGTCAGCACTCTCTCTGTAGTGCTGTGTGGAAAACTTGTGTCTCTCTCTCTCTCTCTCTCTCTCTCTCTCTCTCGCTCTCTCTCTCTCTCTCTCTCCAGCACTTCCCTCTCCTCATTTACCTCAGCACTTCCCTCTCCTCATTTACCTCAGCACTTCCCTCTCCTCATTTACCTCAGCACTTCCCTCTCCTCATTTACCTCAGCACTTCCCTCTCCTCATTTACCTCAGCACTTCCTGAAACCCCTTTTTCCCAGTGTGCTTTGTATCTCTGAGTTTTCTGGAAGGACAAGTCAGCATCTCTCTATCTCCATCTTGTGGCCAAAATGAGAAATTGCATTACAACATGCCTGCTACACACATTTGAAAGCAAAATGAAAAAATGTTTTGCCTATAGTTCTACTTTAAGACTGAAAATCCAGGAAAGCAGCACTGAGAACAGAGGAACCAGCAGCATTCAAAGTTGTAAATTGTAAAAGGTAAGGTAAGAATTTTAAGAAATAGTTTACACCTGAATGTTTATTTTATTGTGCTCAACGTGTCAAGCTAAAAATGTTGAGGGTTACTATTACTGTAACTTTTAACATTCTTACCAGGTAAGGTCCAGGAGCCAGGGTTGCCAACTGTAAGTAAATTTATGGACAGTCCGTAAATTTCTACCCATTTACAGGCTGTCCATTAACCCCCCATAACATACTGTATAGTTGACCCTATACACTGAAATATGGCTATATAATTCTTACTTAATTATTATGTATTTTTTTTAATCCCTTGTTTTTATACTGCCTGTAAGATAGCCAAGATTATTTTACAACTCTGCCGGAATTAATACTTCTGAAAAGCAATGCTTTAATTATCCTATGTATAATGCATTGTTGTCTATGCCCTTCTATATTGTAAAATGTAATAAAACAATTATTTATTTTAAAAAAACTTGTCAAAGCAAATAAAATAGTTGACATATACTACAAACATTTACTTCTCAATAAACAATATAGTAAGAAAATATATCAATATATGTACACATGCCTGTAGATTAAAGTGACCCTATCACTATACCAAAATGATGCATTAAAGCCATACTTGAAGTCAGTCAGCCCCGCTACTTCTCCTGATTGGCTCACTGGCTGTGATTGACAGCAGCAGGAGCCAATGAGAAGTGAGAGCCCCCAGAGAGTCAAGGCTCTTGTGCACATCACTGGATCAAGATGGGGCTCGGGTAAGTATTGAGGGGGCTGAAGCACATAGAAGGTTTTTTACGTTCATGCATACAATGCAAGACTTTGAGCCTTTAGAACCACTTTCATTTGTCCAAGTAAGCTCCAGTACCAATATAAATCTGCTATAGCACCTATTAGCCACAGTATCTGATATTATTGAATACACTTATGTAGTCCTATGACTCAGTCCATCAGGATCTTGTTAGATATGCTAATGCTAAAGATTTTTCTCAACACATTTTTTTGAAATGATTCCTCTTCTTCAGGAGCCGTTCTACAAGAAACATAAGTCATAACTTAATATCATAATCCTTATACATTATATCAGATAGAATGAACAGGAAATGTGGTGTAAAAACTGCAGTAACCTGGAACAACCATCTGCTTAATTCCAATTCGGACTGTATTTGATTGCTAAGTCCATCATTTAAATTTTATCAAGGCCATCAAACCATCTTTATTCATCATTAAGAAATGCAGAAGAAAAATGATTTCTTTATCTGGATCTTTGGTGGAGGGATAAATACTTTATGTCTGTGTTTTATAAAGCTTTTTTTTTTTTGTAACCTCTGATGAAAGAAACCAGTTCTTTACTGCTCCATCCAGATCCACAGGCAGCCACACACTGTTTTGACAGCAAACAGCAGAGGGATGTATGTATAAAAGGCGCTAGTCTGCAGTAAAATCCCAGTTGAGGTCACAGTCCAGGACATCTCCAGTAAACAATGGCCAGCCAGTCCCAGGGCATCCAGCAGTTACTGCAGGCGGAGAAAAGAGCAAAGGACAAACTGGAAGAAGCCAAAAAGAGTAAGAAGATTAGTATTTTGCTGGGAAGTAATTGAGTTGCTGTTAATTGTCTAAAGCAGATGACACCATGGGATTACATTCAACTATGCTATAAATATATATATAATATATATTTATAATGAATGTATGTGTGTGTTAGTCCTTTCTACATTTGCTAGCTCTAAATCTCAGAAGGAATCTGTCCCATTATCTCATCTGTTTTTTTAGCTAACGTCTTTATAACATTTTGATATGTAAGATCTATTATATTTTCTATTCAAATACCCAGTTCTCTGTATGTGCATAATTAGAGTAGAATATGAGGAATTTGAATATTGTAGCAGAAGTGGAAACCCCACAGTTCTCTCATTTATGAGGACCACAAGCCACAGGAAACCCTGCTTCAGCTAAATAAGAAAGCTACAATATGCATAGACTACTCAGGACTCTATACTGTATATAATATAAGGAATTAAAAAAAACACACATATACATATACTGTATATGTTACAGCATTCTTGTCACATACCTAAAGCACAGTTGTCTTGATTATTATTTCTTTTGAAATGCCAAAATGCTTTAACAATAATCGTATGAGGTTGCCATCAAAACTGTTCTGCTGCTTATTTTACACTTGCAATAAGCTCACTGCCTTCTAAATAGCAATCCAAGGTGGATCGCTTTTCAGAGTGCTGTACAGCAGCAGCTGACAGGTATTCAGGAGGTACTACTTTATTGCCAAATGGAAATTTTCATTTGTGGGACTGCACCGCAGCTGCAAAACCAAGTGTTTGGCTCACAGTTGCAGTGCGGCCCCATTGATCACAATGGGTGAGTTTGACAGGTGGGGCCACTTGTCAAAACCTGCAGCCTGAGTTGAAAATGCTGCAGCTGCACCATGTGTACAGCCATTTCAGGCTGTAATGTTAGGATTTGGATAGGCAGCTGGGAGGGGGGGCCTAAAACTGCAGCTCAGCTGCCTGTCAATAATGCCCCCGGCTGCCTGTGTGAAAGAGCCTTTCAAGAGTAAAACAGTCTAAAACCAAAACATTTAGATAGAGTGGTGAGGGGCACTAAACCTTTTTGTTTATAAGGGAACAACACCCTATTCTCTAAAAGGGGGGGGGGGGGCAAATACATGTTTTTATGGGTGAAGCTCCAGTTTAAATTGCTGTTTATGAAGACATGAACCACAATGGAGTAGAGCATGTTCACTTTGTAAGGAAATCTTGCCTTGCCTTAGTGAATGTGGGTAAAATTCACTTTAAAAAGAAAACACAATCACATGCAAGACACATAAATATAAATATATATATATATATATATATATATATATATATATATATATTTATTTGCTTGCATGTTATTGGATGATAGAAGTCAGCAGAGCTTCACCTCATCCACTAAGCTAAGGGAGCATTCCCTTGCTAAGTGAAAATTCAGTCTGTAAACTGCCTATTTGACTTTAGTAAATCAACCCCTATGAGCGACTGGCTCACTTTACAAGAACTGCACATTTTAGACACTGCTAGCCACAGGTGGAGAAATGGAGGTAGCAGGGAGATGATATGGGCATCCCAGGATTAGGGTTATGCTGAAGATTTGTGAGACGGATTTGAAGTAACTCTTGCTCCCCTTTGTGTTTAATTGCTTCCCACCTACTTCAAAGACATATAACAGTTGTCCATATTATAAATTGTTATACCATTGCCAATGCTCTATAAAAACACAAATTTATAAATTATTGGTTGAGCACAGTGAGGTTGATTTACTAAAAATGGAGAGTGCAAAATCTGGAGCAATTGTGCAATATAGCCAATTAGATTCTAACTTCAACTTGTTCCACTTGACGACCAGCCCATAGTAAAAATATGACATTACTTTGACGTTAAATACCAGTGTTATGGCAACAACTAGCTGCCATAACCCAAGTGTTTTTTTTTTCTTGGCGGATTCTCTTTCAGATAAAAGTGGTCCTGCGGAAGGATTTGCCAATCACTTTTAGAAGAAGTGGGAGGGGTGCCCCCCTTTCCGGGCTTACCTATTGGACTGGTGAAGCCCTATACGTGATCCAATGCTGCTGGGTATGGAGACAAGTGAGACCAAGATGGCTGCCACTCGTCTCTATTTTTTTGACAACAGATCTCACAATAAAGAGGACCTTTCATCCTTATTTCTATTACAAGGGATGTTTACATCCCTTGTAATGGGAATAAAAGCAAAATAAATAAATAAAAGGACAGCGTAAAAATAAAAAGTAAAATAAATAAGAATTTCTTTTTTTTTTAACCTCCCTGGCGGTTTTCCCGAGTGTGACTCGGGGTTAAATTTCAGTACCATTAGCGGTAACCCCGAGCCACACTCCGGATTGCATTGCAGGATCCTGGTGCAGGTTACTTACCTTGTCCCCAGGATCCTGCGATGTCCCCCCCGCTGTGTCTGCGGGCTGTGTCCTCCGCCCGAAGCTCTGTGTGCCAGGTTCCGTTCCCTGCGAGCATCGCGACGCACGGGGGCGGAGCCCGGCGGCAAATTTAAAAAATAGAAAATTCATAACACATACAGTACTGTTATCTTACAGATTACATTACTGCATCAAATTATTTCACATCCTTTTTGTCCCCAGTGCTTTGTCCTATGCCCTGCATGCAGTTTTATATTATATATACTGTTCTTTCTGCCTGCAAACTGGAGATTGTCCATAGCAACTAAAAAGTGTCCTTTCACGTCAAAAGTGATTTTAGACCAGCTAGAAAACAGCAATAGTAAATTAGAACACTTGCAGAATTGAACGATAGTGAATCGCGGGGAAACTAATTTTATTATTATTATATTATTATTTTTTATAATTATTTATAGTTATTTATTATATTATAATTTATGATTTTGTGTTTCAAACTTTATCATACCCGGGATGTCTACTAGACTCTTGTTTGGACAGCTTTAAGTGTGTTATTGCTAAGAATTACAGGCCTACAATATAAAATGCCAAATTTCTATGCAAAACAATTGTACTGCTTTGAGACGAAAAAATCTGACATAATCATACTGCCAGGGTGGCTACAGCGCCCCATCCCTCCGTGCTCGCGTGCAGAAGCAAAGGCATATGTAAGCTGCACAAGCATATGTAAACGGTGTTCAAACCACACATGTAAGGTATCGTTGCAAACATTAGAGTGAGCGCAATAATTCTAGTGCAAAAGCTCCTCTGTAACTCTAAACAGGTAACCTGTAACAAAAATGTCAATGCCTCGCCTATGGAGTTTAAGAACCGTAGTTTGTCACCATTCCACGAGCGTGCGCAATTTTAAAGCATGAGATATTAGAACTTTTTACTCGGCGTAACATAATCTTTCACATTATACAAAAAATTGGGGTAAATATTGTGTTTTTTTTTTTTTTTTTTAATCATCAAAGTGTATTTTTTCCAAAAGAAATTGTGTTTAAAGAGCGCCATTTTATTCTCTGGGGTCTCTGCTTAAAGTATATATATAATGTTTGGGAGTTCTAAGTAATTTTCTAGCAAAAAATACTGATTTAAACTTTTAAACAAAAAGTTCCAGAAAAGTCCTGGTCTTCAAGTGGTTAAAGTGGGAGTAAACTCCCATGCATGCATTTTACAAATAGATAAGCCTATAATGAGGCTTACCTATAGGTATTGTAAATATCTCCTAAACATGTACTGATAGTACCGATAACAAGTGACTGGCGCATGCGCTCTGAAAAAGAACGCCCACCCGGGCCGTTGCATCAGAGTCCTGTGCCGTAAACGAAGGCTTCCACGTGCAAAGCCGGAGTTCACGAACCTGGAAGGAAGACAGGGTGAAGATGGGAGCGCCATCAGCGGTGACAGCGTGCTGCTGGAAGGCTTCCTTTTCAGGTACGTTTCACATAATGTGCTAGTATGTGATGCATACTAGCACAATATGACATTGCCTTTCAGGTTTTTAAAAACACCCAGCGGTTTACTACCGCTTTGACAAAAAAACCTGGAAGATGATTGGTTTCTATGCAGAACTGCAACAATTGTTGTACTCCCCAGTTTTAGTAAATCAACCCCAGTGACCTTTCTTGGTACCTCGAGGCTACTTTGAGAACCAATAGTGTGCAAGTTCAATAGAATACACTTTTGATGAAGCTATTTATTAATAATTAGAATTAAAGTAGGATTAAAGGAAAACTTTTTTTCATTTTGGATAGAAGGGAGGGTTATAATCCCTTGTTTCTTTTTTTTTTTGTTTTACTTGTTTTTATTGAAAACGCATAAATAAAGTGTCATACATTACAGCAAGTGGTTAGACATATGATACCCAAGTGGGTAAACTCAGATATACAGTATCTCACAAAAGTGAGTACACCCCTCACATTTTTGTAAATATTTTAATATATATTTTCATGTGACAACACTGAAGAAATGACACTTTGCTACAATGTAAAGTAGTGAGTGTACAGCTTGTATAACAGTGTAAATTTACTGTCCCCTCAAACTAACTCAACACACAGCCATTATTGTCTAAACCGCTGGCAACAAAAGTGAGTACACCCCTAAGTGAAAATGTCCAAATTGGGCCCATTTAGCCATTTTCCCTCCCCGATGTCATGTGGCTCGTTAATGTTGCAAGGTCTCAGGTGTGAATGGGGAGCAGGTGTGTTAAATTTGGTGTTATTGCTCTCACTTTCTCATACTGGTCACTGGAAGTTCAACATGGCGCCTCATGGCAAAGAACTCTCTAAGGATCTGAAAAAAATAATTGTTGCTGTACATAAAAATGGCCGAGGCCAGTGATGGTGAACCTTAGCTCCACAGATTTTTTGGAACTACATTTCCCATCATGCTCATGCACTCTGCAGTGTAGTTGAGCATCATGGGAAGTGTAGTTCCAAAACATCTGGGGTGCCAAGGTTTGTCATCACTGGCCTAGGCTATAAGAAGATTGCCAAGACTCTGAAACTGAGCTGCAGCACGGTGTCCAAGACCATACAGCAGTTTAACAGGACAGGTTCCACTCAGAACAGGCTTCGCCATGGTCGACTAATCTTCCTCAAACGAAGGTGGAGGAGCGCAAGGTCTCTAACATCCACCAGCTCCATGATGTCATCATGGAGGAGAGGAAGAGGACTCCAGTGGCAACATGTGAAGCTCTGGTGAACTCAAGATGCCCAAGAGGGTTAAGGCAGTGCTGGAAAATAATGGTGGCCACACAAAATAATGACACTTTAGACCCAATTTGGACATTTTCACTTAGGGGTGTACTCACTTTGTTGCCAGCAGTTTAGACATTAATGGCTGTGCGTTGAGTTATTTTGAGGGGACATCAAATTTACACTGTTATACAAGCTGTACACTCACTACTTTACATTGTAGCAAAGTGTAATTTCTTCAGTGTTGTCACATGAAAAGATATAATAAAATATTTACAAAAATGTGAGGGGTGTACTCACTTTTGTGAGATACTGTATGCTACATGATCTACATAGCATGGAGAAGTAAATTTGTATAAACATTCTGTACATATATCTATCAGATTATAGAAGGTTGGGTGAGCAGGATATAAAACAGACATATTAGGTAAAGTAGACAAAATATGCCCCCATTAATGTAAAAGATCAATCAGGATAGAAAACAAGCAATAAAACGAACTATAGATCAAACAATAAACAGTAGAGAGATAAAACAGTAGGGTGGGTTGTCGGTATCCCAAACCTGTTCTGACCATGTTCGGTAAGCAGAACCATGTGTTAGTGGCTGGTGCCAAGGAAAGTATTGGTATATTGTACATATCATACATTAGTGATTATAAACCCAGAGATTCCAGTTGTGGTCAAAGAGGTGTTTGTTCCCATGTCTATGTGCTAGTAGGCTTTCACCTTTCAGTTTCTTTTTTACCATCTAAGTCTCATTGGGGTACTTCCCCTTCATTTCCTGTCCCATAGTCAAAACAGGAAGTGAGAGGATTTTCCTCCAAAGTAGGGGAATCCACAGTTTTCTCCAGAACATTGTCATGGCTGGAAGACTTCCTCTCTATTCCTGTACTTGCGAAAACCCAAAATTTGGAAATTTCTTTCACTTTTGGTGATAACGGTCACCAGGACAAATAGTGGGGGTGAGCACAGACAGCAATAAAAACCTGGCATATGTGCTAATCCCTCTCCATTCTATTGAAACTAATAATAAAGTTTGCTTAATTATACAGTAAAACCTTGGTTTGAGAGTTACCTTGTTTTTACAGCGATTTGCAAGACAAGCAAAAATTTTAAATACATTTTGACTTGATATACAAGCGATGTCTTGATATACAAGTAGCGTCATGTCACAACTGAGTATAAAACAGAACAGAGGCGCCTCTAAGTGTAGCAATATGGTTACATTTAATGTAGGTACAACATTTAGCAACTCACATGCCTCAGTATGCAGGCATCCGGGGTATAGCTGTCCACATAGACCATCCTTCGCACCGCCATCGACGTCATCCCTTCCACGCTGCGTGCCTCGCTTTCAAAACGCTCTAATGCAGGGTAGTCTTTCCGGTCACTATTGCAGACTGACAACGGTGAGAGCCGGCAGTGCGGAGGATGGTCTATGTGGAAAGCTTTACCTCGGAAGCCAGCATACTTAGATGTGCCTCTTTTAATCATCAACCATGTGAGTTGCTAAATGTTGTACCTTCATTAAAAGTAACCATATTCCTACACTTAGAGGCTCATCTCTTCTCTTTTATACACTGTATCTCCTGCTGGATTTTGCTTCTAATCCCCTTGTGGAGGCTTCCATTTGTAGATGGACATTTTATGGTTACACAACCTATGACATTGCTATAATCTTTTTATATGGACTATAAACTGAAGGATTTGTGAAAAAAAGGTTGTGGAACGAATCATCTGCGTTTCCATTTTTTTTTATGGGGAAAACCTCTTTGATTTACAAGTGCTTTGGATTACAAGCATGCTTCCAGGAACTAATTATGCTCGCAATCCAAGGTTTTACTGTACTTTAAAACTCCCAAATATGACCCCCATCATTTTAAAGTTTTTCTTGCTGATTTCAGAAATGATTCTTCCATTTTACACACACACCTATATTTGTAACGGCTGTCACCGACAAGAATGTCTCTATCTATAATGTGTATCTCCAGCATTACTTTAGTCTCCATGGAGCTGTGTAATCCCACACATGTGTTTCTTTATACGTCTTTCTCTAGCCGCTAGAAATGCGTTACTCTTTGCATCTCGAGCCCACTTTTATTGACTGTCCTGTGGTGAGAATTATGGTAAAATACATGCATCTGGAAATGATACACAAACAAAGGCAAGTAAAATCAAAGAGACCCAACAACAATCACCCCCAGCCTTTGATCACAAAGTCACTCAAACTTTATAGGGTTTTCTGTAGGATCAAAATCTTACTAGAGCAAACAATACGATCACTGGCTGGCCATGCTGCAGATTTATTTTCCCCTGGTATTGCATAGACAACCAACCCTTGTGTGTATGTATGAGTATGTCTTCTCTGTAAAACCCCATTCGTTTCTATTCACTTTACTGCCTTTGAAATCATGAGCGGCTCTAGAACTTTTCTACTTTTTATGAATATTGGAGATTTTGTGTAACATTAAAGGAAAATAAAAAAAAGCTAGACACAGAATGCAGTGACAGTAGAGGTCAGATGGATGACTCGCACAACCTCGTACTTCTGGTTTTAGCAGGGTACAGGATGCTATCTTCTGTGTTGTCACCACAATCATTGCTATGTGTACACTTTACACAGAAGCCGGCTAATACAGGATGCACTTGCTGTTAGCTCACTTGCACACATGCAGTGCAAGGCATGCTCAGGGAGTTAACCCTTTCACTGTATAAATATCTTGTGCATGCAGTGGCTGTCTATTGTAGAATACCATTTAAAGACAACGAAGCATTGATCAGCTAGAAATGTTTAGGGTAGAGCTGAAGATTTGTGTTTATATTGTAGGAGCCTTGACGCGTTGTGTCAACACCCAGCTGTCATTTCCTGTTTGAGGTTACACTTCAGACATTCATTTACAGTAAATGCAAATGTGCTGCTAGCAGTATAAAGGATTAGCTGGAATCAAAGAACGCTTCAAAAATGAACACTTTCCCAGGCAACATAAAAACCTCATATTAGTATACAGTACACATTTATTACAAAGAATGATGCATGATCTTATCCTGAGCTTCATTCAATGATCTTTCAGATCAAGGGGACCGGACTGACTGGTAAAGTGACAGTAAAAGGGCAGAGGATGAGAGTAAGGCACAACATTATGTCTGCAGTGTTTTCTAGCTGTTGTTATAGGGCTGACTAGAAGTTGGCAGAAAAATGCTTCTTTTGGCATGTAGTTACTCATCTATGGCATCTAGAGGCATGTGCGTTTAAACTCATTCTATAGGCTAGAATGCTTTGTTTTTTTATTTTAGCCACTAGAATGAATTTATATTCTTATGTATGCACTTATATGCATTTATGTTCAAAATGTGCAAATATTTTGCCAGTAAGCTTCCCTCCGAACGCATATTTATTGCCGGTTCACACCATGAATCGCATAGGAACATGCTCTGTGTTCCTGTGCGGTTCACATGCAATCCGGATGCAGTGCAATTTCAGTTTATTCATATAAAATGGGCTGAAGTTGTGCCAGACTGCACCAAAAGTAGCGCAAGCACTACTTTACAAAACACACAGCAACGGAATCACAAGGTACTGCTGTATCATGGGATCACGTGCGGGCAAATGCAACGCATTTGGGGTTTCGTTAACACTGACACCCTCTGCAGATCACAAGTGCAGTGTGTTTTGAATGCAGTGCGTGAAATGTGGGTTTCCTGCACCACTTTCTGATGTGAACTGGCTAGTTTTTTATGCCCCTGAACACTGTTTTAAATACGAATTCTAAACACCACAATGTACATGGATACATTGGACACAGTGGCTTAAATAAAGCAGCATTCAGAGGCAAAAAAAATCCTCAAATAGTGGTGATTTTTTTCTGCCCATGTGCACGAGGCCTAAGCGCGACATTGCATGTAGTATGGGCACTAAAGTGGCTTAGTGGTTAGCAATTCCACCTTGCAGTACTGGGTTCATTGGTTCAAATCCTGGTCAGGACAGAATGGAGTTTGTTTTCCCTGTTCTTGCTAGGGTTTCAAAGACATACTGGTAGGTTAATTGGCCCCCATACTGTATGTAAGATAGGGACCTTAGATTGTAAGTGCTTTGAGGGCATGGACTTTTGTAAATTGTTGGACCTATATAAATACCTGTTATAAATAGTAAGAGTGTGCCTGGACATGTTGTAAGTGGAGCCATATACCGTAGTCTTCATTATTATATAGTATTGTATTTTGATTACCAAAATGATACTTGCTTATCATAACTAAAAAAAAATTCTGCTCCCTCCGATGACCTAAAGTATAACTAAGGCTGGGTTCACACTGCTGCGGTGCGGGGACGCAGCGAATTTACTGCGGGTTCCCGCATCGCACCAACTCGCACGGCAGTTCACACTGCCATATGCGAACTGCTGGGGAGTGTCATACAATGGTAATGACACCCCCAGTTCAGCCCGCATATCGCACTGCGAACTGACAATTCGGACATGTATCGGATCGCATAGGTGTGAACACCCATGCGATCCGATTCTGGTCTGAACAAAAAAAAGGGTCTTGTGCGAGTTTGGACCGAATGCGGTGCGATATCAGCCATACTATCTGTATGGCTGATATCGCACAGCACAGACATCGCATGTGATGTGAACAGCAGTGCGCTGCGAATCACATACGATGTCTGCCACCGCAGCAGTGTGAACCCAGCCTAAAGGCAAAACTTTTCTTTTGCACACATAAGAATTGTGTGAATTTCACATCAATAAAGATTGTGTCTGTTGTGTTCAGTCAGACAGGCCTTGTCCCTCTCCTCTCAATCCAAAACTAAAATAAAGTGGAGTTCCACCCAGAAATGGAACTTCCGCTGATCGGATCCCCTCCGGTGGCACATTTGGCACCTTTCAGTGGGGAGCAGATACCTGTCAAATCCAGGTATCTGCTCTCACTTCCGGGGAAAAGATCTACGCAATGTCCAGCAAATCCTCCTTCCCCCCGCTGTCTTCTGGGAGACACACAGGTCCTAGAAGATAGCAGGGACCAATCAGAACACACAGCGTGACTCACGCATGTGCAGTAAGGAACCAGGAGTGAAGCTGAAAGTCTTCACTGCCTGGTTCCCTTACCAGGAATGGTGGCGGCAGCACCCGGAAGTTGATCCAAAGATTGGCTGGGGTGCGGACATCGCGGGCTCCCTGGACAGGTAAGTGTCCTTATATTAAAAGTTAGCAGCTACAGTATTTGTAGCTGCTGACTTTTTTTTTCCGCAGGCGGAACGCCGCTTAACTGTTTTGCCTTTAGTTATAGCAGGCTTGAATGGAGGAGAAGATTTGGATGCCGCACACTGGATGTAGTCAAAAAACTTCACTTACTTATAAGTAAGCACTCAGTCCTGAGTGCGAAACGCGTCAGCTTATCTGTACTTTCTGCATGACAGTCTTGTTGTTTTGATGATCCCATTTTTTCAATAAAGTGAAGTTTTTTGACTACATCCAGTGTGCGGCATCCAAATCTTCTCCTCCATTCAAGCCTGCTTTGCCTAGCATTCAGCCAGCACCTGGAGCTCTTCTGCTCTGAAACTTCTACTTACACCTGGGTCAGTGTCAGCCTGAGCGGTGGAAACACTTTCTTTGCTTGCCTTTAGTTATACTATGAGCAAAACTATCTGACCCTTGTACGTATATATTTACAAACTGTTCTTAAAGGAGAAGTGCGGTGGAGGGTCGGGTAGAGCAGAAACCTCTCTGCTCATGGAGCCGTGAGAACCAAGCGATCGGCGGTGTTAGATCGCTCGGTTCTCCGTGTTAGAGGCGCTGGGGACAGATGCAGCATCGGCAAGTGTGATTGTTTAAAAAAAAAAAAAAAACATCTTTTTTAAGTAGAGTACATGTTATGAGAAAATCAGACAACTGTTCGTCCGATTTTCCACGAAGGTGCGTATCATAATGTGACTGACAATGGCATTAACTTGTACGAATGTTCTCGAACGACAAAGGCAAACGTTCTTTCTTGTGTACGATGTCTATGTTTGCTTCCACCCCATTCTGGGTCATTCTTTGCTTCTGATCATGCAAGTTTTTTCTTTTTAATTCTGTACGATTACTGTACACATTGATCAAAAATTGGAGGTTGTTTGATAAAAATTTTCTAGCTTGCACCTGTGTTTTCTTTTTGTCCAAACAGTCAGAACTTGCTGTTGAAAGCACTATACTAATGAACAGAGTTTTTACAGTGAGTGCCCAGTTTAACCGCTTGCCGACCCAGCTCACGCCGATATACGATATACGCGCGCCCGCAAACAGCATCTTAAAGGGCAACGTACATGTACGTTAATATGCCTGTACGTGCCCTTCTGCCAACGTATATCGGCGTGAGCTCCGTGAGTGTGATCGCGGGTCCCGCGGACCCGATGTCCATGGGCATACCCACGATCGTCTCATGGAGAGGAAGAACGGGGAAATGCTTATGTAAACAAGCATTTCCCGATTCTGCCTAGTGACACTGACACTGATCACCGCTCCCGATTACAGGTTTACAGTTACCGTGTTGTGTCACACATAGCCCATCCCCCTCACATTTAGAAACACTCCCTAGGACACACTTAACCCCTACAGCGCCACCTAGTAGTTAACCTCTTCACTGCCAGTCATGATAAAAATCGCCATTAGTAGTAAAAAAAAAAAAGATTAATAAAAATGCCATAAATCTATCCCCTATTTTGTAGACGCTATAACTTTTGCGCAAACCAATCAATAAACGCTTATTGAGATTTTTTTTTTTACCAAAAATATGTAGAAGAATATGTACCGGCCTAAACTGAGGAAAAAAAATGTTTTTTTTAAATATTTTTTGGTGATATTTATTATAGCAAAAAGTAAAAAATAATGTTTGTTTTTTTTCAAAATTGTCACTATTTTTTTGTTTATAGCGCAAGAAAAAAAAAACGTGGGGAAAAAAGAACATCAATTTTGTTTGGGAGCCATGTTGCACGCCCGCGCAATTGTCAGTTAAAGCGACGCAGTGCCGAATCGCAAAAAGTGCTTTGGTCTTTTGCCAGCTAAATGGTCCGGGGGTTAAGTGGTTAAGAAACAAGGTTTTTAATACAATAACACAGAATATCACAAAGGTTCATGATATTGGATTGATCTATTGGATGTACTGTATATACTCGTGTATAAGCCGACTTTCAGCATATTTTTTATGCTGAAAAAGCCCCCCTTGGCTTATACTCATAGGCGTGCGCAGGGGGTATGCCAGGTGTGCCTGGGCACACCCTAATCACTACGTGTATTGCAGTGTAGATTCCCCGTACTGCCCAGGCTTCCCCCTGTATTGCCCCTACCTTCCCCACAGTGCTGCTGGCTTCCCTCCACTCCTCCCAGCTGCTGCGGGGGATCTTTCAGGATGGAGAGTGGGGGGAAGGGGCTAGTAAATATGTAATTTACCAGCCACTTCCTTTTCTAAATGAACACACTCACTGTGTTCATTCATATTGGAAGCATAGTAAACTGTGTTTACTATGCTTCAGTTTGTGAACGAACAGGAAGCCGCTCAGCACAGAGCACTTCCCATTCATTCACTGTCCAGTGCTGTTGAGGCTGCAGAGAAAGGCATTTGTGTTTGAGCTTTGGGGTGCACACCCTAATGCAATTGGCTGCACACACCTATGCTTATACTCGAGTGAGGGCAGGGTCGGACTGGCCTACCAGGATACCGTGCATTAGGCCGCTTGCCCTGGGGGCGCTTTGAACTGTGGCTGGAGCGCTCCCCTTTTTCCCTCCCTTACACAGCAGAAGACCGCTGTGTCTCGGAGCCGACTCTGAAATTTCCGGGGCACTGTGGCAAAAGTCCCGCACTCCTCCTAGACCAGCTTGTGTGATAGACAGAACACTGCGTCTATCACACAAGCTGGTATAAGAGGAGGGCGGGACTTTTGTCAAAGCGCGGCCAAACATTTCAGACTGAGCTCCAAGATACAGCAGGAGATGCCCGCTGTGCAATCCAGGTACTGACTGCTGAGACTGCATTAATGGGCACAGTCACTACTAGTGAGGCTGCAATGACGGGCACAAAAGAGGTGGCAATGACGGGCACAAAAGAGGCGGCAATGATGGGTGTGAGACTACAATGATGGGTACGGTGAGGCTGCGGTGATGGGCACAGTAAGGCTGCAATGATAGGCATGGTGAGGCTGCAATGATGGGCAGTGAGGCTGCATTGATGGGCACAGTGACACCAGCAGCCTCTGTGTTGTCTGTGCCGCATCCTGAAAATTTACCAGTAGATGCTGCATTTCCCACCCTAGGCTTATACTCGAGACAATGAGTTTTCCCAGTTTTTTGTTGTAAAACTAGGTGCCTCGGCTTATATTTGGGTAGGCTTATACTCTAGTATATACGGTAATCCTTAAGGCTGGGTTCACACTATTGGGAATTGAATGCGGGTTCTCCACATCCAATTCTCAGTAGCAGGAGAATTTGACCGGCTCTCCGCTGCTACTCCGATGCAAATTTGCACAGGAGCTCTGTGCGTCTATTGGTCTGTTTCAGGTCCTAATTCAGTCCAAAATTCAGGCTGAAATTGGACCTGAAACAGTGAATGGGGACACACCGGACCCCTGCTATGAGCGGCATGCAAAGATAGTGTGAACCCAGCCTAAAGAGACTACACTTCCCCTTTAAACTACATTCAGCCTTTAAATATGGATCAGTATGTGGAGATTTCAAGTACTAATTGTAGTTTTAGACGATCAAAATCTCAGGCTGTGAGTCAAAGATTTTTAACATGGGGTGGAAGGGGCACTTTTTACACAGGGAACAACTGAAAGTAGGCAGCAGTAGTTCAAAATGCATGAAATCCTGTATTTTATCCATTATTGTCTACAGCTTTTATTTAAAGGGCATCTCCACTAAGCACTAAATCAAACAGTGTGGGTGAAGGGTGGGGGTCGGGTAACAGTCATATAACTGTAGATGGAGAGGCAGTTCTGTGCCCCCCTAATCTGACAACCATTGTCTATAAATGGTCTGACACTATTGCTCCTCCTTTTTTTACCTACCCAGGACAAATATATAGGTTAGTGCCATGGGCAGGGTGGGGATGTGCAATCAGTTGGAGCCACCAATCAAAACATAGGATTAGAAATTTAGAGCACTACTCTTACTCTTTAAGGTCTTCACAAAGGACAAGGGGGCACTCCTTACGTCTGGAGGAAAAGAGACTTCATCTCCAAATACGGAAAGGCTTCTTCACAGTAAGAGCTGTGAAAATGTGGAATAGACTCAAGAGGTGGCTCTGGCCAGCTCAGTAGATTGTTTTACAAAAGGTCTGGATTATTTCCTAGATACACATAATATGACTGGATACTAACATTTATAGGTAAAGTTGATACAGGGAATATCCAATTGCCTCTTGGGGGATCAGGAAGGAATTTGTTCCCCTGCTGGAACAAATTGGATTTGGATTATGTTTTGCTGTTGTTTTTTTTTTTGGCCTTCCTCTGGATCAACTGTGGGTAGAGGATTGTGCATATTTTTTTTTTCTGTTATTGGTTGAACTAGATGGACTTGTCTCTTTTTTTTTAAACCAAACTAACTATGTAACTATAAAGAAAAAGAATGTTGGGACTTTATATGAGGCAACGACTACTAGAGTTCATATGTGTCCATCCCTTTTACTTGTAGAAAAGGGGGGGTTAGGAGGGGATTGGGGGACTTTGTGTGAAACACACCACTAGAATGTAAACTAATCAATTGATATTAAATAACATATTTTATGATACATGTAAGCATACGTGCAAATCACATATGATAGTGCAAAATGGTTAATAAATATAGATAAATATACCCACATATAATTCATAGTAATAAAAATGGTATATATAGCCAAAAGTAAACAGGATAACCATGATTGATTGTAGCCATGATATTATACAATTGATTCAAAATTCCAAAAAGGTAATAATCACATGATAAACGCATGATAACTGTGACGTAGCATCATTAAAAAGCTCTACACATTTTGTGGATAACTTCTACTCATCAGGAGCAGATATAGATAGCAAAATAGATGTGTCTGTAATAAAATATAGTAATTACTATACCATTTATCGCAATTATATAACAGGAAGAGGGGGGAAAAATTTTAAATCCCAACACTCTTATCTATGAGTAGACTCAAGATCAAAAAACGTTGGTATTGTTAACAGCTGGAGGCACTGTGGGAACATCATCCCCAGGAGCCGAGGTAATGGTATATATATATATTCACAGAAGCCCCGTGGGCATATACCCAACACCATTTATAATCACAGCTGTTGATCAGGGATTTTATCCTAATCGATGCTTTTTCACTGGTGAATGTTGCCGCCCGATTACCACAGATACCATTACCTCAGGTCCCAGGGATGATGTTCCCACAGTGCCTCCATCTGTCCAAAGTCTCCCCCAATACCCTCCTAACCACCCCCCCCTTACCTATGTAACTGTACTGATGTATGAACATTCCTGACAGAAAAAGTGCGAGGATGGGCTGTATAGAACTTGTGCGAATGTGCGTGAAATTCTACACATGTGTAAAAATGTTTCTAGCTTTTTCTTAATCAAGAGAGTGCCGCGTATGCGCATATTTGTACATATATGAGTGCATATGCATGAAGATACTGACCGGCAACACAGATTTCATTTTTTTTTACTGATTTAAACACAGCGCATGTTTACTCACCTCTTTGTATAAACATATTCAAAACAATGGTTTGCATTTACGTCAGTAAAAAAACAAAAAACCTGTATGCCTACAAATTCTGCGTTTTTAGGCAGCAGCGTGCAAGAGGCCTTAAGGTATTACACTTTTTTTTAACCTACTTTACGGAGATCAAATAAAGATCAAAATGTAATTTATGTCATAAATATCGTATATCAATTTGTGGATGAGACCAATGTTTGTATTGTAAAATTGTCCCCTTTATAGGGAAAAATAAGCGCTTACGGCAAGCAAAAGAGGAAGCTACAGCAGATATCGATCAGTATAAACTAAAGAGAGAGAGTGACTTTCGACGTATCCAGACCACTGTAAGTATTAGTAAGATTTGTAAAAGTCATGAAATGAGTATGAAAGGTTTTTTTTTTTTTAGTTGAGGATATTCAGGAGCCGTTCTCAGGATTTGGTTGCTGATTGTATCCTGATTGCCTCCTGATTGCACAACGGGCTATTAACAAATCTTGCCAATAAGGTCACAGACAGTAATCAAAACCTTGACAGATCTGTTCAATTTTCCCCCTCTACAAATAACAGTGCATGTACTGTTGTTTGCCTCTGTTGGCGTGATTTGTTTCAATTTCTCTCTCCGTGACACAACAGGAAGTAATGAGATTTCCCCTCCAATAGGGATACAAGCAATGCAAATTAGAGAGTTTCTAACCCTTCTCTTTGCAAATAAAAACAGTTTCTGCCTGAAAGTTTTCTTTAACAAATGTAACTTAAATAGCATTATTAGTGTTACTGTATATAATTTGTAGTCATCATGTAGACAAAAACTGTTTTATGCCACAGAGAAGACACACAAACAAGGGACTGTGCAAAGATGTGTCTGGCAAATGATGAAGGTAACATTATTTTAAAACACTTAGTGGTCAGTATTTAGCACAGCTATCCTTCCTGTGAAACTGTATGTACATTTGTTCTGTGAAAATGGGGGGCATAATGCACTGTTATTAGGCTATTTTCTCTCCAGGTAAAATAGGAATCAGGAAGATACTACATTAAGGTGACTAGGTGGAGCTGTGATAATCAAAGGAAATAAATGCTTATTTACTGTCATCGGCTCCATCTAGTGGCCATAATGCAGTATTTTCCTGATTAACACATTTGAACTGGTGAGAAAATAGCCTAATTACATTCACAGGATGAATAGCTATGCATTTGTTTTTATAAGTACACCCTTAAACGTTGCTAAACTATTACGTTTTATTTCTAAAGCTTATGTTTAGTCAAAAAAGGTTTTTAAAAAAATCAGCACAAGAGACAGTACTTTCAGACACTGCAATGTATCTCTTGTGCTACAGAATTAGATGAATTGTTCTGTTCTTTAATCACACACACACACACACACAGTGGTAATCTTCCTTTGCTGGGTTTATAGAGCTGAGGGACTTGTCTTTTGCACTTACTAGGAGTCTCAACTATGTACACCCATTCTCCCCCTCCTCTATTCATAGAAGCTGTACTATAGCTTCCATCAATTAAAAAACAGTCTACAAATGAAGGAGGTGGACCTTTCATTCATCATCCCATCCCCCATTCATAGATTCCTTTTCACTCATGGGACCCATAGCACAGCTTCTATGAAAGACGGAAAGGACGGACATGGTCGGCACTCTTAAAGAGATTGTAACAGTGGCAGCTGGTGTTTTTTTTTTTTTTTGGTTGGCACTTACACCATCAGTTGCAGGTGGGTGGGTGGCTCCTACGGGCACAAGCAGTGGCCAGGTTGCGAACTCCTATTGATTCTCTGTTGTAACAGACCTGGGTGGGCTCGGAGCACACTCTCTGCAACCCGAGAAATAAAAACAACAAACATGTTTATACTTACCTGTTCTGTTCAATGGAATTGCACAGAGCTGCCGCAAACCTCTTCTTCTCGGGTCCCCCGCCGGCGCTCCTGGCTCCTCCTCTCTGTCTAGTGCCCCAAGGGATCCGCTTCCCATGGGGGCACTTGTGCATGCTCACTCCCTCGTCACTGGCTTTGACAGACATGCACAGCACTGGAACTAATAAAGTAAGTAAGTCAAATAAGTAAAAGGAGGGGTGGGGGGGAACCTAATGTCTAAACATTTTTTACCTTAATGCAAGTAATGCATTAAGGTAAAACATGTTTAGGCTTTAGAACCACTTTAAAGAGTGCATATGATAGGTCCCCCCACTCTATGTAACCCTCCGCGGCACCAGAGTATTACAGCGGAGGTGGTAGGTGGCGGAACGGAGGATGGAAGTGTTTTTTTCTTTTTAACCAGCCGCACAGGGGACACATTGCATTAACTGTAATGCCCCGTACACACGGTCGGACTTTGTTCGGACATTCCGACAACAAAATCCTAGGATTTTTTCCGACGGATGTTGGCTCAAACTTGTCTTGCATACACACGGTCACACAAAGTTGTCGGAAAATCTGATCGTTCTAAACGCGGTGACGTAAAACACTTACGTCGGGACTATAAACGGGGCAGTGGCCAATAGCTTTCATCTCTTTATTTATTCTGAGCATGCGTGGCACTTTGTCCGTCGGATTTGTGTACACACGATCGGAATTTCCGACCATGGACTTTGTTGTCGGAAAATTTTATATCCTGCTCTCAAACTTTGTGTGTCGGAAAATCCGATGGAAAATGTCTGATGGAGCCTACACACGGTCGGAATTTCCAACAACAAGGTCCTATCACACATTTTCCGTCGGAAAATCCGACCGTGTGTACGGGGCATAAGTGTTTGTCCCTTATGCTTATGATATTTAACGTCCTTGTAATACTTTAATTAGCCAATTTTCAGTGTACTGGCATCACTGTTATAGGTATATAGTCAGGACACGTGCTCATTAGGGGTCATCTTCCTGTCTTCCACCAATAAAACTTTGAAACCTTAACCATACTACCTAAAATAAAAACACTAGCTTTACAGCCAGTGTTTTTTAGATGCCTGCTATCAGATCCTTAGCATAATTTGCAGATAAATTCATGTGGACATATTTTTATTTGCTGTTAGAAGACATATGGTTTATAAGTACGATCCCCTGTAACTCCTCCTGCCCTTTTCACAGACTTGCTTGTATTGTAAAATCTGGTCGTACTGGTTTCCAGTTCAACTTGTTTATGTAATTGTACTTTTATGCCTCTCCTAATACTTTGTTCTTTTCCTAGATAATGGGCTCACAAGGTAACTTGGCAGTGAAGATAGACGAACAGACCAATGAAAAGATGCAGGCATACAATTCAAACTTTCAGAAATTCAAGGAGAAAGTATTAAAGGAACTTCTGGAACTGGCCTCTGATGTTAGACCAGAACTCCATAAAAATTATAAGTACAAGCTGTAACTACCATTCTGTTTCCAAAATCCAACCTCTATTTACTATGCAATCGGGAGTACTAGAAAAAGGGACAATGCACCAAGACCACTGAAAACATGAGGATGACAACTGGACCAAAGAAGATTTTTTTTTTTTAATCACTAGCTGAGAATTGTTATTAAAACTATACCTAAATATCCAGTACCGCGTTATTTGCATTGTTCATTTCCCCTTGCTAAAACATTGTACTGAAATCTGAAAATTACTATGCTGTAGGAATCTAATAAATAAATAACTAAGTGCCATTGCTAATTTTCCATTTATCTCTAGACAGGGCAGCAACTAAAAAAATAAATAAATATTAAAGCTGAACTTCATTGCATCTGAGTACCACAAACCAAAAATGCTGGTTAATTCATTTTTAATATTTAAAGCAAACTGCCCCATCCATCCATGTCTCTATGCTTTATTTTGCTAAGAAATCACTTTGAAAAACACCCCCTAGCATTTCTGGCTATAGCCATCTTGAGTAGGGGCAGATGATTCTGCCCTTAGTTCAGGCATGCATGCACAAGGGTGTTATTAACTGTGAAAACCCTTCCTCCCCTCCTGAAAACGCCTGGGATTTTTTACATTATTTGCCTAGGCATGAAAACCTGAAAGTAACTAAAGAAATTTTTTAAAAAAAGTTTAAAACAAATAAACATGATATACTTTCCTATCTGTTTACTAATGTTAGCAGCATAAGGATTAAAAATAGTCAATGTTGATTGAGAGAGTGATGTTCCACTTTAAGTAAAGCAGTATTAAAATAAAAATAAAAGGGTATTACCAAAAATGGTGGCTTCATTCGTTTTCTATTTTTAGTCTTTTTTTCCCCAATATTTTCACCTGGTGATTGAAGTCAGTAACACATTTTCTTCTTTCTTTCGTCTTAGGGTGTCTCCATTCTGGATGGAGGAGAAATGGAGACACCTTTGGACATCCGCATTGTCAGTCTGGGGAGAAGATAACATTAGATGCACTAGCAGATTTAAAAGAAAAGTATGGGATTTTTTGGGGGGGAGGTGATCATACTTACCTAGGTGGATGCAGCATTAGTCTTATGATGCATCTGTCCCCTGCCGACTCTAAGACTGAGAACCTAGTGCTCAAACACCACCGATCACTCGTTTCGAGCAGAGAGCTGGTGACTGTCAGTGACCGTCTCTCTGCTCTGCCCCCCCTTGCTCATTGGAGCACTGGGCTGTGGAGGGGGCGTGAGCAGCTGGCCCAGGCTCTCAGTGGCTCGCTGAGAGGCTGAGCCAGGGCCGGTCCAGGCATGTGGGTGGATCACAACCATACAGTCGCAATCTTTCCCGTGCCTGGACTGGCTCTGTGACGTCAACCGACATCGGGCTTCAGCCCGCTGTTTTAAGAAAATGGGTGACAGGAATGAACTGCACTCCTGTGAATGAACTGCACTCCTGTGATCCACAGAAGTACAGTCAAACGAGCTTTGGTTGTACTTCTTAAAATAGCCTTGAATTATTAATTAAAGGTGAGTTACAACAACAGTTTTTTTTTTCCTTTGGGATAAAGGTTTCATATAAAGAATAAAATCTGACCAATGTAAGCACCCCTGTCAATGTTAACCACCTCCCACCCAGCCTATTGTCAAATGACGACTGGGTGGGACATTTGTCACATTGGTTGGACGTTATATGATGTCCTCCTGAAACGTGCTTCGCTAGCAGGTGTGGGGCCATGCGGTGTATTCTGTCACTAGCTGTGTCCATCGGATGCAGCCGATGACTGATCACTATATCAGCATGTTGCCGGTACCATGTGACCGCTGTGACCAATCGCAGCAGATCACATGACAATTGAAAACAACGGATGGCTTTTCATTCATGCCATTTATTGTGTACAATTGTGTTGCTAGCTGTGATTGGTCACAGTGTTCACATGGTACAGACGGGGTCAATAACAGTCCATTCAGATCGGACATTTTTGACACTGTTTTGGGACCATTGACATTTATACAGCGATCAGAGCTAAAAATAGCCATTAATTACTGTATAAATGTCATTGGCAGGGAAGGGGTTAACACTAGGGGGCGATCAAGGGGTTAACTGTGTTCCCTGGATGTGTTCTAACTGTAGGGGGGATGGGACTGACTAGGGGAGGAGAGAGATCGGTGTTCATACTTGGTATGAATAGACAATATCTCTCCTCTCCCCTGAGAGAACCGGGATTCGTGTGTTTACACACACAGATCCCGGTTCTCGCTCTGTCACGAGTGATCGCAGGTGCCCGCTGTCATCGCGCCCGCCGGGCACACGCATCGGCTCCGGGGACATGCGCCAGGCACGTGCATGCGCCTCCGGTGGCACGCACACGCCTGATGTCACGTCTTAAAGGAGCGACGTACAGCTACGGCGATTTGCTCAGCTGAGCCAACATTCCACAGTGTAACTGCAGCGGCTGGTCAGCTAGTGGTTAAAAAAATCATTAAAAGAAGAAAAAAAAATTTTCTTTTTAAAACATTGAAAGAAATTTACTTTTATTTATTTATTTATTTATTTTACATATTGTCAGTCACCAGTCAGTGTCCCTGATCATCGCCACACCAGTTATATTATGGTGTACTGTGGACAGTATGTAAAAAAAAAAAAAAGTGAAAAAAATATTTTTTTTAAACGTTTCAACCTTCAAAAAAATTGTGATAAAAAAATTGCAGCTTCAAAAAAACTCACCATGCCTCTTACTAAATACCTTGGAATGTCTACTTTCCAGAGGTCATTTGGGGGGTATTTGTTTACTTGGCATTTCCTCAGTTCGTCAGTACAGTGATCAATTTTTAGTTTGTGGACTTTACAACTTTCCTACAGACTAAATAATAAACACTAATTTGGGTTAATTTCACCAAAGAAATTGAGCAGAATACAGTTTGGCCTAAATTTTTGAAGAACGATTATTTATATGCAAAATTTTATAACAGAAATAAAGAAGAATATTTTTTTTTCTTTTTCAACATTTATTTTTCATTAATTTAGCAAAAAATAAAAAAAATAGGCGTGATTAAATATCAAATACAGCTCTATTTGCGAAAAAAAAATTATAAAAAAATCCATGTGGGTACCGTGTTGCATGACAGCGCAATTGTCATTCAAAGTGTGACGGCGCTGAAAGATGAAAATTGCCCTGGGCAGGAAGGAAGTGAAAGTGGCCAGTATTGAAGTGGTTAAATGGTTAAATGGTTCAACCCTAACTGCTATTTTTTCTGGATAACTTGGTCTGTTAAAAATAAGAATTACAGTCTAAAAGGCTGGATCACCAGGGGAAAATAAAGGAAAAAAAGCCTAATAAAAAAAAAGAAGAAAATGAATGCAGTCAACACTTCTAAGAAA
Organism: Lithobates clamitans; assembly: GCA_037952925.1. Classification (NCBI taxonomy): domain Eukaryota; kingdom Metazoa; phylum Chordata; class Amphibia; order Anura; family Ranidae; genus Lithobates; species Lithobates clamitans. The sequence goes on along the minus strand of JBBGZY010000430.1, from coordinate 6,581,871 downwards.
TGGTAAATTGCAATATAATACATTTTTGGTTTTGGGGTTAATACTGCATTAAGATTAAAAAACCTGAAAAAAGATATTTGCTTCAAAATGCATTTTTAGTGTTAGAAAATCAAAATTATGTTTTTTTTTTTTTTTTGGTAGATGGCATAAAAACAATGAGTAGTTCTGAGCATATTGACCTTATTCCCCCCATGGGGTGTATCCCTGCCTGACTCAGCAGAGAACATGATTTCTGCTCCTCAGTAGGTCCCTTTTAGGCTGCCCTTAGGCCCCATGCTTACCCGCTGTAGTAAGCAGGTCTGTTTTCATCAGTTCATGCTGCACTTCCACCTTTCCACAGCAAACTGACTGTGAGTGGCATAGAGATTTTACTGATGTCTACCTTGCCTTGATTGTAGCTGAGAGGACATCCCTGGAACCTATTATATAGCTCTGCTACTGTAAAAGCAAATCCCCCCTATTTTACAAACGATTGAACTTTTAATCCTTGCATACATTTTTGACTACCTGTATTCAGGGTGAAGCATTTTAAACACAAAGAAAAGATTTCAAGGTTTATACAAGCTTGACAGTAAATTCTAACTTCCCAATGACTGAATAAGTGTTACAGGGAAGAGTTCGTAGCCCAATTTAAAATAAGTTTAGAATAAAGTCATCTTTTTCATTTGTGGGTCTTCTGACATGATATAAAGTGACAGCTCTTGGAACACAGGAAAATAAAAAGCAGTGGTAAGATACAGACATCTCAACCTGCAAAAGCTCATTTCAGGGAGGTGACGCTTTGCGCCGGCGCCGACCCCCCCCACCCACCCCAATTAAATACATAAATACAGCCTGATCGGTGCCAATTAATGCAGCTAAATCAATGCAGACATCTCAAGTCTCCCGCGACTTGCAGGACTCTCCCGCATTTGACAGCGAGCTAACGGACACCCGCGAGTGCAGCACAATCTCCCGGCTAAGCCTGCCTGCACTGTCACCCACTGCCACAGGAGGTGTTTGAACAGCGGCTGCGAATGAAGCTCCTGAGCTCGGCTCTCATTGGTCCATGGGCAGTGCCTGTGTCAGTGAAAGGAGGGAAGAGAGAGGCGGGCCCGTGCGGTGAAATCATTCCCGTGCGTGCACCGTGATTGCTTGCTAGGCTCGGCTAATTTGCCTAGCAACTGAGGGTTTTGAGGCTGGGTCACGTGATGTTTCTACGCATGTGCAGTACGGAGACGCAGAACAGCTGAGTTTAAGAACAGCTGTTGTCTCATGTTGCCGAGGCACGTTCATGTAGGTGAGGGGCGGATAGTTACATGACACATAAAGGTTCCATGCTAACAGTGTGAATGAGGCCTCCGTTTTCCATAGTAAAGATGTAGAAGTGTTCTGTTGCCAAGAAGTACAAAGCTGTGCTGGGCAAATAAGGGCAAGATTTCCTTGTAATGACTGTCATTATTATATATTATATTACAGGACATAAGTTGCACACATGGCACACTGCGCTATTATTCCCCTCCTGTGACAATAGTATACACCCAACACTACACACATCCAGCCGCCCTCTGCTCCGGGCCATCACTGAACGTGGTAAAGTCAGAGAGGACAAAAGAAGCCTGAGCCACACCCCATCTTCTCTGGCCATTCAATCACCGTCATACTCTTCTGTACACCAGTCTCAATACGCTCAGTTGCTAGGCAAATTAGCCGAGCCTATCAACCAATCACGGTGCACGCATGGGAATGATTTCACCGCATGGGCCCGCCTCCCTGTTCCCTCCTCTCGCTGATGCAGGCACCGCCCATGGACCAATGAGAGCTGAGCTTGGGAGCTTCGCTCGCAGCCGCTGTTCAAACGCCTTCTGTGGCAGTGAGTGACATTGCAGGCAGGCTCAGCCGGGAGATTGTGCCGCACGAGTCGCGGTTGAGATGTCTGAAGATATTATATTTGCAAAGCAACGTGTTGTTCCCAGTTATATCTAAAGTGGTTGTAAAACCTTACCTATAATGAGTGACCTCAAGTGATACACAGAGCTGAAACAAATCATCCTACAAAAGTTGTACCTGTTTATCTGCAGTCTTCTCTTCTCTAAAACTATTTAAAGTCCATAATGTATACAGCTTGTCTGAGAGTTCAGAAAAAAAGGGGGTGGAGAGCTGAAATGTCACACTGCAGAGTTCAGTGAGGGGAGCTCTGAGAGCTAATTGGAGGGTAGAGACACCCCCCCTTCACACAGCACACAGGAACAGAGCTGAGGCTGTCAATCAGCTGGAGTTCCCTCCCCGTCACAATTTTTTCCTTATACCGCATACACACGAGCGGATTTCTCGTCGGAAAAAGATATAACAGCTTTTCCGAAAGGATTCCGCTCAAGTTTGCCATGCATACACACGGTCACGCAAAAGTTTGCTGAAATTACGACCATCAAGAACGCGGTGAAGTACAACACTACGACAAGCCCAGAAAATTAAGTTAAATGCTTCCGAGCATGCGTCGAATTTTTTTCGAGCATGCGTAGGGATTTTGCGCGTCGGAATTGCCACAGATGATCGCATTTTCGGATAGGAACTTTTTCCGACCGAAAAATTAAGAACATGCTCTCAATTTTTTGCTGGCTGGAATTCGGCCAGCAAAAGTCCAATGGAGCATAGGCGCGGTTGCATTTTCCGACGAAAAAATCTCATCGGTCTTTTGCAGGCCGAAATTCCGATCGTGTGTACGCGGCATAAGTGTCAGGAAACTTGTCAGAAGTGACTCATTCTGATAGTAGAGGAATGAAAGAGCAGACAGAAATTAAACTTCATGCTCTTAATTGAGACAAGTACACACTATAGAGGGATATGCTTTGTTCATGTTTCATTAAAGTGGTAAACCCATATAAAAAAAAAAAACCTGCAAAACAAAGGCATAATGAGCTAGTATGCATAACATACTAGCTCATTATGAAATACTTACTTTAGATCAAAGCTGTTGCAGCAGTCCCCGCACATCGCTGTGACAGGCGTCATGTCCCCCGGAGTTATTTCCGGGTTTGAGAGCTCCAGTGCTGTGATTAGCTGGAGCAGCAATAACGAGCCGCCGGTCATGGCACAAGCCCTTTAATAATGTCACAATCTAGCCATTTCTTCAGTGCCCATGCACCGATGACATCGGCACAAGCGTATATGGTAAATATCTCCTAAACCGTGCAGGTTTAGGAGATATTAAATCTACCTACAGGTAAGCCTTTTATAGGCTTACCTGTAGGTACAAGTGGTATAACAGGGTTTACGACCACTTTAAGGGGCTAATATGTTTTAGAAATACAGGTATACTTCATGGCAGGAAACTAAAACACAAGTAAATTCAAGAAAAAAAGAGTGAAAATCATTTTTAGAAATGATGGCCACAAGTTCACAAGGAAGTGCTATGGAGTCTGTTATACAAAAAAAATGACTGTATGAATGTCTCAAGCATTAGCAGAGCCATTTCAAATTGCCACTGTAACTTAACCCCCCTGGCGGTATTCCCGAGTCTGGCTCGGGTTGGATTTTTTATACCAAAAGCGGTATCCCCGAGCCAGACTCGGGCTTGCATCGCAGGATCCAGGAAGAGTTTACTTACCTTGTCCCCTGGATCCTGCGATGTCTCCCTGCTGTGATCGGCGAGCCGCTGTGTCTCGCTCGATTCACAGTGCCGAGCTCCGTTCCCTGCGAGCGTTGCGACGCACGGGGACGGAGTTCGGCGGTAAATTCAAATAGTGAAACACACAGTATAGATACAGCATACTGTAATCTTACAGATTACAGTACTGTATCAAATAACAACACATCCCCTTTGTCCCTAGTGGTTTGCCCAGTGTCCTGCATGCAGTTTTATATATATAAAACTGTTCTTTCTGCCAGGAAACTGGAGATTGTCCATAGCAACCAAAACTGTCCCTTTACATCAAAAGTGGTTTTAGAGCAGCTAGAAAAAAGCGATAATAAATTATAATCACTTGCAGAATTGAGCGATAGTGATTTGTGGGGAGATCCGTCATCAAACACTAAAAGTAATAAATGCTAAAATTCTGCAACTGAGCAAATTTCAGTGTTTTTGATTTGATTACATTATTATATAATTTTTATTATTATTATATTATTATTTGTTATAGTTATTTATTATATTATAATTTTTTATTTCGTTTTTCAAACTTTATCATACCCGGGATGTCTACTAGACTCTTGTTTGGACAGATTTAAGTGAACTATTCCTAAGAATTACAGGCCTACAATATAAAACGCCAAATTTCTGTGCAAAATAATTGTACCGCTTTCAGCACCTAAAATCAGAAATAATCATACCGCCAGGGAGGTTAAAATAAACTAATAAATGTATTTTCCTATGATCATCAACACCATCTAGTGGCCCTAATGTGGTATTTTCTGAAGATATGCATATTAGACAAATTATTGGGATTGTTTATAACAACTGTGTAAATGCTTGAGACATTCACAAATAATAATTTTTTTTCATAAATAAACCCTTTATTATATATTTTTTGCTTAACATCGGGTCACACATAGTCTGAATGCATCAACTCTGTTTTTCAACTTTGGCATGTGTTAATAAAACTTTGCGACTACACATTGTATGTAGGTGAATTATACATATTTTTTTCAGGAAAATGAAGCCTTCATTTGGGGGTAAATGTAAATGGATATATCCTGATTTCTGGCCCAAAATAGTAAAAAAATATATCATTTTTAAATTTTAGTTGGATATTTGTTGCCAATATCATGACCCACCACCAAAGAACAACCCAAAATAAATTTCCCTACCCCCGATTCCTCATAGTAGAGCCCAGGAACAATAGGGCATTTTTTTTCTATCTAAAACACACTGACACTAACACTGGTATTGACACTGACAATGATTCAAAATGTAAAACATTTTTTTTTCTAATCCTGCCTAAGCCCAAGTTCACACTGCTCCAACATAAAAGTCGCACGACTTCTAATCCGACTTTGTACTGCAACTTCAGTCTGACTTTGATCTGACTTATTGTGACGTTTTACACTCTATGGCATCGAAGTTCTATCAAAGTCGAACCAAAGTAGTGCAGGAACCTTTTCTAAAGTCAGGGCAACTTGTGTCGGATCAGTTTGGATGGCTTTTGGACGGCAAACATTGAATTTGACATGTCATGCAACTTGTGCTCTCACAAGTCAGATCCAATGTCACACTGACTGCGGGTGAACTTGCACGGTTTCTAACCTGCATGTCCCGACTACGGGTTAATGCACAGATGTCTATTGAAATCGTCCCGAAGTCGCCAAAGGTAGTGCAGGAACTACATTTGGGAATCAGTGCGGCGTCACATAGATTCGAACTGGGCCTTTACTGGCAATAGCCGGCAATTTGACATGCGATCTGACATGTCAAATCGCATGTCAAAACGGCCCGATGTGAATGTGGGATAAACAAACGTGAGAAGAGACGCTTGAGAGGGGATATAATTTCAATTTACAAATACCGGACTGGTGACCCCACAATAGGGATAAAACTACGTAGAGGGTTCTTTACTGTAAGAGCGGCAAGGATGTGTAACTAGTGGTGGATTATAATTTAGGATATGTCATATGTCATATATGGTAATGCTGGACGCAGCATTCTAACTACACACCGTAAAAATGTTTGGGATCCACTAATGCATTCAGTCTTTGTACCTGTGCTTCACGATCAGGGGGACACGAAGTGTGAGCATGTGCAGAGCAGGAGGTCACATGACTGATGGTGATCACATGACTGATGGTGATCACATGACTGATGGTGATCACATGACTAATCATAGATAGTATATAAGGATTGATGAACCATCCGTGTAGCCAATCCCATTTGAAAAAGTCTATTCGACTAAACATGTCTTGGGCATGGTTACACGGCGTTCCATCGCACTGACATTAGATGCCGCTGTCTGAGGAGGACTACACCGATCGGATGGCTGGGCCTTAGAAGGTTGGGTGAGAGATAGACCAGTTTACACTTCAGGTCTGCTGTGACCGCGGTGCACCGTTGGATCACTGATCCTGTTGCTTGCTGTGCTTGCTGTGGATTTCTTTTTAAAGGCCTTTATGTTTCAGTTTAAAAGTGAGTGTAACCATTGAAGTGTGTTTGAAGTGATTTTAATAAATCAGTCAAAATGGTATCACGCTATGTGGAGCACTTTATTCATTTTTTCACATATGGAGCTGGCTTCATTGGATTCACGGTTCATCACATGCAACCCAGGTGTGGTTCAATTGCTGTTTTGCCAAACACGAGCATGGGAGGCTATACAATCTGGTGAGTGCGCTCTTCAGAGGGAGTGGTGTCACTATCACGGTGGTGTGGTGGAAGAGTAGAAGATTTTTCACAAGAAGATTGAAAAACAACTGTTGAACTTGATCATTCATTTCTTGTAATTTATTATTTATAGTGACACTTTTCACTGGGTGTTAAGGAAATTTCTTTTCATGATATTTTTCATGACACTATTATTATTATTATTATTATTATTAATATTTTTATGCATAAGAAGAGGGTCGTAGGCATTATACTGCTCTGACCCATTATTTTACACAATTTATATTAGCGCCGCTATCTCTATCTGTACAGGTATAGTTTTGGGATTTTGATCAAGGATGTGGAATTCCCTTCCACAGGCGGTGGTCTCAGCGGGGAGCATTGATAGCTTCAAGAAACTATTAGATAAGCACCTGAATGACCACAACATACAGGGATATACAATGCAATACTGACACATAATCACACACATAGGTTGGACTTGATGGACTTGCGTCTTTTTTCAACCTCACCTACTATGTAACTATGGTATTTAATAACTGTTGTTTTTTTTATTTTTTGCTAAAAAAAACAAAAAAAAGACTGAAATTTAAAAAAACAAAAACAAAACAGTTTTATAGTTTGTTATAAAATCTTGCAAACAGGTAATTTTTCTCCTTCATTGATGGGCACTGGTAGGTGGCACTGGTGGGCACTGATGAGGCGGCACTGAGAGGTGGCACTGATGGGCAGCACTGATAGGTGACACTGATGGGCATTGATAGGTGGCACTGGTGGGCACTGGTAGGTGGCACTGGTGGGCACTGACTGTCGGCACTGATATGCACTGGCAGGCGGCACTGGTGGGTACAGATCAGGCGGCGGTGGCTCTCCCTGTTCGAGACCGATGTCCCTTTGACAGAAGCCGGTGATCGGCTTTTTTTTTCTCCTCACGCTGTCAGCGCGGGGGAAAAAAAAGCTGATTACCGATCTTCTGTTTACATCACGTGATCAGCTGTCATTGGCTGACAGCTGATTATGTGGTAAGGGGCCGTGATCAGCCGAGTCTCATTGACTCGATGATCACAGAGCGCGCTGTCTGGCAATTAAGGCCCACGCTGTAGCCGTCTTTCGGCTATAGTGTGGGCGGGGAGTGGTTAACAGAAAAACCTGGAAGCTGATTGGTTTCTATGCAGAACTGCACCAGATTTTGCACTATCCAGTTTTAGTACATCAACCCTACTGATACTAACACTGACACTGAACAATGACACTGACACTAACCTAACTCAGGCCCTGATCTAGCTATTTTCTTTTTTCTTTTGTTTAATATTTTTTACAGACTTGTTTAACATAGGAGATAGAGATGGGGAGGGTTCTAAAACTGAGACCACTGTGTTAGCTGATCACAGACAGTGATCATGACAGTGACAGTGATCATGTGAACGGGAGCCAGTGACAGCTCAGTTTCTGGTGCGCAAATGTCCATATGTGTGTGACGTCGGGTGGAGTGGGTTGAAGAATCTGCAAACTTAAACTAGACTTTGGGCTATTTATAGACTTTTAAAGGCATCAACAGATATATATGCAAATGTTACAGAAATATAAATTTCTCTGCTCTCAGCTAGCCCTCTGTCCATTAATCTCATAGAAGCACGCCACCAGCTGGCACTGCCAATCCTCCTCAAGCTTAAAATACTAGCTAGCATAGAGGACACACTGCACATTCAAACACGGCATCAAATACCATACATTAATTTCCTTATTTCAGGTGAGGTCATTAAATCATTACATTCTGCCTTTGCATTTAAGCATCTGAATGTGCCATACAATATTGGTATCATTTTTATGCATAATATCTCCCACAAATATTAGTATATTTTCAGCGGCAAAGTAATAGTTAAGCAAGATAAGTGGCGCAATTATTTTCCTGGCTCATATCATTCGCTCTCATTTCCATATTCTCGTTAGATTGCTAACGAAGACGATACAAGTTGACACTGTCCTGTTTTGCATATTCCCTCTCTGCTTGCTTTGATAGTCTACCACTAATTGCTCCATATGCCCATAAGATTTTTTTCTCTTTCCACTTGAAATAGCAAAAGGCTTTTAACTGAATTTGTATGAACAGGGCATTGGAACAGGCTAATTAACCACTCACATTAATATATCCATGCAAACGTAGATTTACATTGGCCACAGTTCTGCATTACACCTTCTACTGAATGTCTGGGCCTTTGAGGAAACAAATACTATTGTGCAAGTTATCGTTATATAATAAATATACAGTCTAATTGAGACAATAGATCAAACGTATTTTATATATTAGCCACAAACTCAATGGGGTTGATTTACTAAAGGAAATAAGACTGTGCACTTTGGAAAGTGCAGTTGCACACGGCAAAAGCAGTTGCTCCAGAGTTTAGTAAATGAGCAGAGGCTCTGCTGACTTTCATCAGCCAATCATGTACAAGCAAAAATGCTGTTTTTTTATTTTCCTTGCATGTGATTGGGTATTCTTTGCAAAGTGAAGCTTTACCTCATTTACTAAGCTCTGGAGCAACAGCACTTGCAGAGTGCAATTGCACTTTCCAAGGTGCACAGTCTATTGGCCTTTAGTAAATCAACACCAATATGTTTCTAGTAGTGTGATGGTCCAAGTAATAATACTATTGATGAGTGGATTCTTGCCACAACACACTGAAGTGCTTCTTTGCGAGTTAGTAAAGGAATCGTTTGGACCGTCTTACTGTTTCACTTCCTGGCTGCTATTTAAAGTAAACCTGACCTGGCCTAAAAGTGGCTAAGATAACAACTATGCTGAAGGTCTGGAACCTTGTGTTGGTGTTTGTTTTTTTTTACTCAAGTCTGGATCCTAGACCCAAGTTGTGTACAGAGCCTCAACTTTATGACTTTACTAGCACTAAGCCCCTGCCATGTACCACCCTACAGTTGTTGCCTAGGTACATGAATTTACCTAAAACATTTTTACAAACCAAGCCAGAATTTTCTTTAATGGAAACCCACACTTCATCCCAGAGTTCAGACTCTCTGCCCTAACTCTCTGACATCTAGGAAGCAAAGGACAGGATTCAATAGGTACTGCATTTATATCAACTAATGTGGTTCAGATTATAGGTTGAGATCTTGTATTCCCAGTAAAGTGATTTCCCCCATGCCTCTATTAAGCAATTACTGCACTTTATTTCCCTTTGGATTAAACATAGCCCCCTGCTCAAATCTAAATAAATTAGCAATTTGGGGGAAGCACCCCTACCCACAATCCTTTTTTTTAGGACAGTGTAATTACGATGTCTGATTATACTAACAGTGTTTTTGCAGGTAAATACTGCTACAGGCAGTCACCGAGTTACGAACACAATAGGGACTATAGGTTTGTTCGTAAGTAGGGATGAGCCGAACACCCCCTGTTCGGTTCGCACCAGAACATGCGAACAGGCAAAAAATTCGTTCGAACACGTGAACACCGTTAAAGTCTATGGTACACGAACATGAATAATCAAAAGTGTTAATTTTAAAGGCTTATATGCAAGTTATTGTCATAAAAAATGTTTGGGGACCTGGGTCCTGCCCCAGGGGACATGGATCAATGCAATAAAAAGTTTTAAAAACGGACGTTTTTTCGGAAGCAGTAATTTTAATAATGCTTAATGTGAAACAATAAAAGTGTAATATCCCATTAAATTTCGTACCTGGGGGGTGTCTATAGTATGCCTGTAAAGGGGCGCATGTTTCCGGTGTTTAGAACAGTCTGACAGCAAAATGACATTTCAAAGGAAAAAAAGTCATTTAAAACTACTCGCGGCTATTAATGCATTGCCGGTCCGACAATACACATAGAAGTTCATTGATAAAAACGGCATGGGAATTCCCCACAGGGGAACCCCAAACCAAAGTTAAAAAAAAAAAAGACGTGGGGGGTCCCCCTAAATTCCATACCAGGCCCTTCAGGTCTGGTATGGATATTAAGGGAAACCCCGCGCCAAAATAAAAAAAAATGGCGTGGGGTCCCCCCAAAAATCCATACCAGACCCTTATCCGAGCACACAACCTGGCAGGCCGCAGGAAAAGAGGGGGGGATGAGAGAGAGCCGTACCAGGCCACATGCCCTCAACATTGGGAGGGTGCTTTGGGGTAGCCTCATCCCCACAACCCTGGCCGGTGGTTGTGGGGGTCTGCGGGCGGGGGGCTTATCGGATTCTGGAAGCTCCCTTTAACAAGGGGACCCCCAGATCCCGGCCCTCCCCCCTGTGTGAAAAAGTAAGGGGGTACCCCTACCATTTCACTAAAAAACTGTCAAAAATGTTAAAAATGACAAGAGACAGTTTTTGACGATTCCTTTATTTAAATGCTTCTTCTTTCTTCTATCTTCCTTCATCTTCTTCTTCTTCTGGTTCATCCTCCACTGTTCTCATCCAGCATCTCCTCCGCGGTGTCTGCGTCTTCTTCCCTTCTTTTCCTCGGGCCGCTCCGCATCCATGATGGCATGGAGGGAGGCTCCCGCTCTTCTATTCATCTTCTTCTCTTCATCTTCGTCTCTTCATCTTCTTGTCTTCATCTTCTTGTCTTCATCTTCTTGTCTTCATCTTCTTTTCGGGCCGCTCCGCATCCATGACGGCATGGAGGGAGGCTCCCGCTGTGTGACGCTTCTCCTCTTCTGACGGTTCTTAAATAACGGGGGGTGGGGCCACCTGGTGACCCCGCCCCCCTCTGACGCACGGTGACTTGACGGGACTTCCCTGTGGCGTCACGGGGAATGCCACAGGGAAGTCCCGTCATGTCCCCGTGCGTCAGAGGGGGGCGGGGTCACCGGGTGGCCCCCCATTATTTAAGAACCGTCAGAAGAGGAGAAGCACCACACAACGGGAGCCTCCCTCCATGCCGTCATGGATGGGGAGCGGCCCGAAAAGAAGATGAAGAGAAGAAGATGAAGAGAAGAAGATAAAGAGAAGAAGATGAAGAGAAGAAGATGAAGAGAAGGGCGGGAGCCTCCCTCCATGCCATCATGGATGCGGAGCAGCCCGAGGAGAAGAAGGGAAGAAGACACCGACGCCGCTGAGGAAATGCTGGACGAGAACACCGGAGGAAGAACCAGAAGAACCAGAAGAAGAAGATGAAGGAAGATAGAAGAAAGAAGAAGCATTTAAAAAAGGAATTGTCAAAAACTGTCTCTTGTCATTTTTAACATTTTTGACAGTTTTTTAGTGAAATGGTAGGGGTACTCCCTTACTATTTCACACAGGGGGAGGGCCGGGATCTGGGGGTCCCCTTGTTAAAGGGGGCTTCCAGATTCCGATAAGCCCCCACAGACCCCCACAACCACCAACCAGGGTTGTGGGGATGAGGCCCTTGTCCTCATCAAAATAGGGACAAGGTGTTTTGGGGGGCTACCCTAAAGCACCCTCCCAATGTTGAGGGCATGTGGCCTGGTGCGGTTAAGGAGGGGGGGGACGCTCGGATAAGGGTCTGGTATGGATTTTTGGAGGGGCCCCACGACATTTTTTTTTATTTTGGTGCGGGGTTCCCCTTAATATCCATACCAGACCTGAAGGGCCTAGTATGGAATTTAGGGGGACCCCCACATCATTTTTTTTTATTTTGGCCGGGGTTCCCCTTAATATCCATACCAGACCTGAAGGGCCTGGTATGGAATTTAGGGGGACCCCCCACGTCATTTCTTTAAAAAAATTTGGTTCGGGGTTCCCCTGTGGGGAATTCCCATGCCGTTTTTATCAATGAACTTCTATGTGTATTGTCAGACCGGCAATGCATTAATAGCTGCGAGTAGTTTTAAATGACTTTTTTTCCTTTGAAATGTCATTTTGCTGTCAGACTGTTCTAAACACGGGAAACATGCGCCCCTTTACAGGCATACTATAGACACCCCCCAGGTACGAAATTTAAAGGGATATTACACTTTTATTGTTTCACTTTAAGCATTAATAAAATCACTGCTCCTGAAAAAACGGTCGTTTTTAAAACTTTTTTTTGCATTGATCCATGTCCCCTGGGGCAGGACCCAGGTCCCCAAACACTTTTTATGACAATGCCATGCATATAAGCCTTTAAAATTAGCACTTTTGATTTCTCCCATAGACTTTTAAAGGGTGTCCCGCGGCATTCGAATTTGCCGCGAACACCCCAAATTGTTCGCTGTTCGGCGAACTTGCGAACAGCCCATGTTCGAGTCGAACATGAGTTCGAGTCGAACTCGAAGCTCATCCCTATTCGTAAGTCGAAGTTGTTCGTAAGTCGCAACACTGCATTTGTAAGTGTAACTTCCGGTCGGAACACTGCGTTCGTAAGTGTAACTGCCGCCTGTGCATGGATGTGGGATGTTCTGGGCCCTTGTTATGTTATCTGGGGCTTAGTACGGCAGTGTGGGATGTGTTCGGAAGTGGTTGAAAGTGCTCGAAAGGTATCCAGGACCCGCGTGGAGCACAAGCGGCCGGCATTTGAGGCCGTTCGTAAGTAGGAGTCATTCATAACTCGGGTGTTCGTAACTCGGGGACTGCCTGTATTGTGGTTTTTCTATTTTTCTTTTAAGACATACTGTTGTCCTATCACTTCATTTTATCTAATCCTTGTCTTTCTTGCTTAAGTGGACCAAGACTATCTATTCAGGTAGAAAATTAATAGTATGGGTTTGTTTAATAAACTAGAACAGGCTACAAGACTGTCTTTAAATTACAGTAATGTGAAATTTAAACGGTTGTAATTGGCTGTTGCACACTGAACATAGTGTTTGGGCTTTATAGACCTTTGTTTTATTAATAGATACAGATCTATCAAATCAAACCTCAAGGGGGGCCACACCCAAAAATGCATAACCATGCCCATCATTATCACACGACATCATCACGGCCATTTTGTGGGCCTGTCATACTTCCCTGCTGTCCACAGTAGTCCTTATCCATGTGCAGGGGCGGACTGACCATTGAGCCACTCGGGCACTCGGCATCAGGGTTGCCAGCCTCAGTAAAACCAGGGACAGTATGTATAAATCTGTGTTTTTTTACATCTGTCTGTGTATACTGTGTGTACATGTATGTGTATACTGTGTGATTGTATACTGTGTGTGTGTATACTGTGTGGCCCCTATAATCTCTGATTGCCTGGGGGCCCCATAATCTCCTATTGCCCAGGGGCCCCATGAGTTATCAGTTCGTCCCTGTCCATGTGATATACACACTGGGGTTGATTTACCACTCTGCACTACCAGTGCACTACAAGTGCACTTGAAAGTGCACTTAGAAGTGCAGTCACTGTAAATCTGAGGGGAAGCTTTGCTGATTTTATCATCCAATCACGTAGAAGAAAAAACTTTGTTTTTTTTATTTTCCTTGTATGTCCCCCTCGGATCTACAGCGACTGCACTTCCAAGCGCACTTGTAGTGCAAAGTGGATTTGCCTTTAGCAAATAAAACCAACTCAGTCTGCTGCTTCTGCTGCTTCTTCCTGGTGTTCCCCTGGTCAATATCCTGGTTCCAAGCACCTTACATCACATCCATACAGAGGGGCTTGCTCACTATTGACCACCTGGAAGATTGACACCTGCTGGAGACTTATTGATATGTATTTTTTAATGTCTTTTAAACATGACTACATATTTATTGTTTTTCATTTCACCAAAATGTTTTAACCAGTGCTATACTTAGGTAGTTGTGGTTTTCTCTCCCTCTTTTTTCTGGTTATACATGGATTGCTGGTGGGAGCTTACCCAGATCCTACTTGACAGAGAGACTGCTGACGCTACCATTATGTGAACTTCATGCCACAGTGACTTTTATGGACTTTTCTCAAGGACTAAATAGATACCCTTTATTCGTTTATCATTGCTTTTTTTTTTTTTTTTTTTTACAGCTGCACCAGTGCCCCCCCCCCCCCCCTCCTTTTTGCACCCAGGTACGTTAGGATTTGTACATGCCCTTCACAAACCTTTCTATAACACCTTTTGGACCTCAGAATACTGAACTATGCAGCTAACAACAGATTGATCTATACCAACAGATTGATCTGTCTGACTGCACTTGGAAAGATGTCATTATTGAATACCCATCTAAATGTTCCAGTTTGAGTTTGCATGATATTATCTTTTGAACAATGTTATCAAGGCTGCAATATAGGAAAGGGGATAATGGGAAATACTTTGGAGTCAATAAGCCCACTTGTATTCTGCGTGCTCCAATCCTCTTTGTACCGTAACATGGGGGATCATTAGGTCTAGTAGTAGAGGCTTTTTCAAGTGATTCACGTTAGTCAGCACGGCATGGCAGCCCCTTTTTATTAAAAGGCAAATGGAAAGTCCATAACATAAGGGGTTTCTCATGCAGGGGTTCTTCCCCAGTAAATAGATATAAACAAAAAATGCTAGCCCACCTGGCTCTTAAGCTATCACTCAGCTTTAGTTGCAGTATCTCTGCTCTTTATGTTGGTCACCCAGAGCATGGGTTCTTCGAAGTCGACAGCTTCACTATGGCCTTAATGCCATTACCTGCCTCTTGCAGACACACACATGCTCTGGCTGCCACCTGCAGCCTCTGTGACTCCTGAAGAGGATTGGAGTCCTCCTGACTCCCATGCACAGACCTCTTGTCTGTTGGGTGGAGCAGTCTCCAACTGGGAGCCCTGAGATATTCCTATACCTCCATTATAAGGCCTATGTATACCTGAGCACACACCTTGCTAATCATCCACAAAACCTGGACAGAGGGTTGGAGATTCTGTCCCACCCAAGACACTATGCAATCTCAAAAAACAGAGCCTCATCCAGGAATACCAAAACCTGCAAAAAACTGCAAAAGCAGTTTTCTCCACTCAACATTTACACTCTTTAGTTCTGCACAGAGCCAATGTGCACACTCTGTGTCTTTTACCAGACCACCTTTGTAGTGACAGAGTCTCGTCCCATCACAGTACATTTCATGGCAGCACAATATGGTTATATTGAAAAAGAGTTGCTGTAGAGGTCAGGACCAGATTCGACTGAGTACAGAGAGGTGCAAAGAGTCAACATGCCCCACGGTGTGTCAATGCACCAAGTACCAATGCCTAGAAGAATAGGGAACATTGACACCCTATCCTGATAACAGTTTGGTCCTAGATGTATGGACTTAAGGTGGGTAAAGTGAAAGTAAAAAGTACACTATTCTATCAAAAAATAATCACAGACGTCAAAAACAGCAAGAATGGGAACCTAACATATTGTACTGACATGGCAGCAGTTGAGAGCCTTTACTTATACACAGAAATGTGTTAGTGATACTCAGATATTTGTGGGTGGCTGTGTACTGCCCCTAGAAGTCCTGCAATCCTTATGCAGGCTGTGCATAAAAGTAGTCCTGGCTCAATTATCAAAGAGGTCAACTGTAAAATGCAAAATTGAAGAGGAGCTTATTGGCATTGTAGGTGGGGTTTTGATATAGAAACGTAATTATTTGTATGATAGGTAGCACTTAACTGACGCACAAACAAAACTTATGCACAAAAGTCATACAAAGCCAAATTGTTGTACTGAGAAGAGTAAAGTAGCTCACCAAAAAAACCAAAAACATAAACATAGTGACAATGGAGCGGCGTGGGAGTGAAGAAAAGGAAAGCATGCCCATTGGAGCAGGCTGACATTAACCACTTGCCGACCGCCGCACGCCGATGTACATCCAAACTTTGGCGGCGGATATCGTTGTTATGGCAGCAGCTAGCTGCCATAACCCCGGTATCCCCGTTTTCGTGCAGCGGTCGGCTTTAAGATAAAAGTGGTCTCTGTGGCAGATTCGCCGCAAGATCACTTTTATCGGTGGCGGGAGAGGGCCCCCCTCCCGCCGCAATCCGGTGCCCTCCGCCGCTTACCGGAGCTGTCGGCAGCGGCGGAGGCGATTGCGTCCTTCTCCGTGCTGTGCCTGGAGATGAGTGAGGCTAAGATGGCGCCCACTTGTCTCCATGACACTGCTGGGCGGAATCGATGTCAAAACGTCACTTCCACCTATACGTCTTAAAGGCACATTTTTTTCAATGTCATTTTTTTAAATGACTGTTTTTTTGGGATTTTTTATTGCATTTTAGTGTAAATATGAGATCTGAGGTCTTTTTGACCCCAGATCTCATATTTAAGAGGTCCTGTCATGCTTTTTTCTATTACAAGGGATGTTTACATTCCTTGTAATAGGAATAAAAGTGACACAATTTTTTTTTTTTTAAACTGTGTAAAAATAAATAAAATCATGTAAAATAAATAATAAAAATTTTTTTTTTTTAAAAACCCCCATCCCGATGAGCTCGCGCGCAGAAGCGAACGCATACGTGAGTAGCGCCCGCATAAAAAAACGGTGGTCAAACCACACATATGAGGTATTGCCGCGACCGGTAGAGTGGTAGCAATAATTCTAGCCCTAGACCTCCTCTGTAACGCAAAACATGCAACCTGTAGAATTTTTAAAACGTCGCCTATGGAGAGTTTTAAGGGTAAATGTTTGACGCCATTCCACGAGCGGGCGCAATTTTGAAGCGTGACATGTTGGGTATCAATTTACTTGGCGTAACATTATATTTCACAATATTAAAAAAATTGGGCTAACTTTACTGTTGTCTTATTTTTCTATTCAAAAAAGTGAATTTTTTCCAAAAAAGTGCGCCTATAAGACCGCTGCGTAGATACGGTGCAAAAAAAAGTATTGCATTGACTGCCATTTTATTCTCTAGGGTGTTAGAAAAAAAAACAATATATAATGTTTGGGGGTTCTAAGTAATTTTCTAGCAAAAAAACCTGTTTTAAACATGTAAACACCTAAAATCCAAAACGAGGCTGGTCCTTAAGTGGTCGCTCTGCACTACATGATCAAAGCAAAATCCCAACAATTTTAACATTTTCACAAACAGATTTATTTATTTATTATACCATTAATAAAAAATATCCTAATAATAATAATAGAAACTGAAAATGATGCTGATAGAAACTGATAGACTTGTGTCCAATTGAAAATTTAGCTTAGTTTGGTTTCGTTTTCATTCGTAAAATACATCATTTTGTTCTATTATATTCGTTATGTTACGTTAATTCGTTTTTGGATAATTTGTTATTTCTGTATAGTGTTGATATTCATTATACTGAATCAATTTGTATGTATATCGATTTTATGTATGTACAGTATCTCACAAAAGTGAGTACACTCCCACATTTTTGTAAATATTTTATTGTATCTTTTCATGTGACAACACCAAAGAAATGACACGTTGCTACAATGTTAAGTAATGAGTGTACAGCGCAAGGAGGAGCGCAAGGTCTCTAACATCTGCCAACTCTGTGATGTCATCATGGAGGAGTGGAAGAGGACTCCAGTGGCAACCTGTGAAGCTCTGGTGAACTCCATGCCCAAGAGGGTTAAGGCAGTGCTGGAAAATAATGGTGGCCACACAAACTATTGACACTTTGGACCCAATTTGGACATTTTCACTTAGGGGTGTACTCACTTTTGTTGCCAGTGGTTTAGACATTAATGGCTATGTGTTGAGTTATTTTGAGGGGACAGCAAATTTACACTGTTATACAAGCTGTACACTCACTACATTGTAGCAAAGTGTAATTTCTTTAGTGTTGTCACATGAAAAGATATAACAAAATATTTACAAAAATGTGATGGATGTACTCACTTTTGTGAGATACTGTATATATATTTGTGATAACGATTCGTAGTTTGGAAAGTTGTTTGTTTATTGAATCCATTAACACACACAATGACAATATCTCTTCTCCTCTGCTCAAATATAATACAACACCCTTCTCACTCAGTTCTCAGGAATGCACTTTGCCAGTAATCCATCCTCCAGCACAAAATTAATCAGCTGATTGGACTGTAAGATTTACTCTGAGTTGACCTTTTGTTTCATTAGACCTTTAACGAATGAACGAATCATGTTGAATTAATTTGTTATTTTCTTTATAATTTCTTTCGTATTAGTTGAAATTCTTATTGAAATTCGGGCAAATTTCGAGTAGTTACGAAATGCATTGCACATGTCTACAAACTGAAATTTTCATACAACAAAAAGACAACCTCAAGAATTTTGCAACAGAAACTGTGTCCACCAAGTATCAGAACTCATACATAATATAGTAGTGTTGTGTGGTTTGATTTGTTCTGCACTGTGGTTAAATTGGAAATCCCTACAATGCTTCTCTGATGTCACTGGGATTTCCTGCAAAGGACCAGCTTCCATACTGCTTCTGCTTCTAGCAGAAGACATCAATGCAATAGGGATAAAATGCTGGGTGACAGCATCTAACAATAGATCATTCTTTAAAGTGATCTGTTGCATTAGAGGCACACAGATAATACATGTTCATGTAATGCCATTCAGTAATTTTGTCATCTAAAACTAAAAGAAATGACACCAACAACACAATTTTTTACACAAGCCAGTTACAGATTTGCCTTTATGTTGCAACAATGGCCTTTATGAACAGACTTTTTGAATTTGAGTGCATTGTTGAACACATTTAAAATAGACAACACTTTTTTAATGAAAATAATTTATTTTGGAATATAGAACTTTGATATATTACATGAAGTGAGACATGCCTTTACAGTAAGTTGTAGCACAGTAGTGACATCACCACATCGCTCTCCAAATCTTATGAGTCTAGCAATTAGAGACAGCAGTGAGCTGCATTGTTATTTTTAGGAGAAAATTAGGATACAAGGTATATCTTTCAGTGTGCCGCTTAAGCAGAAATAACATTTCTAGATGTTCTCTTTATAATAAAAGATCGTTTTTTTAATTATTTAATGCCTACCTAAATGTGTAGAAATATGGCCTGTCTTTATTTCAACTTGAAATGTTCAAGGAGCAATATACTGTATATAAATATATATACAGTAAATGGAGCTAGTTAGGAAAACATGGGTTTTTATATGAACATTTCTAAATTGTTACTTTAGAATAACATTTGCTACCCTAATAAGAGACATAGAACATCTAGAAAGCACATTTAGGAGTTCCTTTCTTAGACTGCTTGCAAAAGAAAGAGACACATATTAGGACCTCACTTAGAAGGGGCTGCTACCCAGTACTTGTGCTTTTATTTAGAACTACTGCTATTACTATTGTTCCAATAAAAGTACTAATGCTGACTGTTTTCAGGTGGATCTAACAATAATCTCATGTTTATAAAATTTCCAACGCATTTCAACGTTTATATCTTAACAGAGAAAAGTCTTCTTCGGGGAAAATACATCACAATCTAAAAAAAAAAAAAAAATCAAAAATAATACTGTTACAATTTATACACATATGCACCATACATATCTCCTGCATTGGTTAAATTCTCATGTGACTTATGTCCTCCCAAGGCATCCCGGGTTGAGCGTATTGCATGCCAGGGGCCAGAGACACCCCACACCAAGTAGCCTGGACTGTCCTATTACTCTACAAGACGGCTGGATATACAATCAATGATCCCAACATTCGGCGTCCTCAGCCTCAGAAAATTGATGGCTGTCTGTAATGGGGCAAATAATAGAAATGAGTGGTATCCTTAAAGCAACTGTGGGCTAACCCCACAGTAGGTACCACATAGAGAGAAGTCCCCCCTTGAAAACCAGGTTCAGCACAGAATATAGACACCCCAATGCCGGGGGATCCCGTTCCTTATAGGTATGGAGTAAGAGGCACTTACTTTTAAGCAGGTTGCAAGTCGCATAGCCTGGAAAGGGAGGGTCTGTGGAACTCAGAACCATAGATTCGGCCCTAATGTGCATAGGTGGATGTCTCAGGAAGAATGGCGCCATTTGCCGTCTCTGGCGTCCTATATGTGGTGTGGGCCAGGTTGTGGGCGGAGACAGAGCGCGCGCTGGCCAATGGCGCGGCTTGTCCGTGATCGCTGCTGTCAGGAGCATTTGACGTAAAGACGCCGAATGCTACCTAGGCAACCGACTCCGCTCTGGGGCACGCACATGCGCAACATGGTGGCGCGCATCCAGTTACGTGCCCCCGCAGTGGTATGCTTGGAGGTGTAAGCGTAGGAAAGTACTGTGGGAGCCGGCTGCCATCTTGGAGAAGGGCCGTGCCCACACTAGATACAATGCATCAGTGTAACTGTCCACCAGGGTATGAGGTTATACCTGTGGTGGATGGATATTGGACAGAAACCTATCCTATTAGATCCCCCAGTAACCTCCCTGGTAAAATGTCCCACCATATGAGGCGAGTTTAAAACTGGGGAGGGGAGAAAATGATATAGATAAAAATGAATCAGAGCCTTTTGAGGGGTTCAATAAACCACATAGAATCCCCCCTTAGTTTCGCCAAGATGGATTGGGCGAAAGGGGGTGAGGGGGGAAGAGGACTGATAACCACCGACACAGAGGTTCCTGCCTGGCATGGGGGCAAGGCAGGACGAACAAGAGGGCCCCAATGTCAGCTGAAACAACGGGCCCCCCCTGTGTCATGTAGGTATAGGACCTTCCAAAACATATCTCTGGAGCTGATGGGGAGCCCTAGACCCCCGCATGATTCACCCCCCCCAGGATGATGCCTGTGGGGACGACAAAACACAAGAGATAAACCAACCAAGACATGCAGTAATATTAATGGAAACATGATAAAGAAATAAAAGCATTGAATAAGGACAACAAAAAATATATAATACATTTGTAGATTTGTTCCACTCGGTGGGGCTTTTAGGAAATGTAAGCCCCAACCTTGTTGTAATGTAGTAACAAATTTTGTAGGTTACATAAGATTAAAATTATACAAATATAATAGATGAAATTTGAAACCCCCCCAAAGGCTGAACAGTCTCCAACTCGTGTCTGAATAACAGCTAGGGGGCGAAAGGTGTAAAAAGGAGGGAGGGGGAGGGGAATGGGGAGAGGGGGAGGAGTATATGGTCTGAATTGTAGACGAAGTGGAATGGAAGGAGTGCCCTTAGTCGTTTTTACCCGATCTAAAGCCCTCCAGGAAAGGCCTAAAGCTCTCCGTTTCGTTGAGATTAGGGGGGTGGTGGCCCTAAGGCGCCTGATCCAGCGCATTTCGCGCTGGAGCAGGACCTTGTTCCAGTCACCCCCCCTGGTGGGTATATGTAGTCTATCCACGAGTGTGAAGTTTACCTTGGGCATCCTATAGTTGTGCTGTTTCGCTACATGCCTGCCCAGTGGTAAATAAAGATTGCCAATGCTCATACTGTGGGTGTGCTTCTCAATTCTCTTGGGGAGCTCCTGTCGGGTTTTCCCCACGTAAAAGGCCCCACATTGACATTGCATTAGATAAACGACTCCCCGTAGTCTGCAATTCGCGAAGTGCCGTAATTGGAAATTTTCCCCATTGGGTAATGTAATCATGGTTCTCCTGCCTATGACTCCACACTGTGTGCATGATCCGCATGGATATGTGCCCCAGGTTCTGCAGGGGTCTGTTCTTGCACTTCCTTTATATTCGCTCTGTGTGAGCATATTTCCTATGGAACCGGATTTTTTGTAGGTAATTTGGGGTCTGAAAGTGACCAGACTACCTAGAATGGGATCCTCTGTAAGGATTGACCAGTGTTTGGAGATGATTTTTCTTATTTGTTTATGTTCATTGGAGAATTTCATGATGATTCTAGTTAAAGTGTCTTCTTTCATCAAGTTTTTCTTTTTAAAGATTAGATTTCGTCTGTCAATGTTTTTTACACGATTAAATGCTTTTTTGAGAGCTGTTTTTGTGTATCCTCTCTCCATCAATCTGGCAGTCAATTTATTGGATTCCTGCTGGAAGTTCTCGTGTGTACTGCAATTTCTTTTGAGTCTTAGAAATTGACTGAAAGGGATGGATTTCTTCAATGGCTCTGGGTGGAAACTATCTGCGTGTAGCAGAGTATTACCAGCTGTCTCTTTTCTATACAAATTAATCGAGAGTCCTCCAGTTTGATCTTTAGAAATAGTACTATCCAAGAAGTTAACTTCCTTGGAGTCATAGGTCATGGTAAAGAAGAGATTAAAGCTGTTTTGATTCATAGAGCTCAAGCATTCCTTGAGTCCATCTTCAGGGCCATCCCAGATGATGAAGATATCGTCTATGTACCTCTGCCACATACAAATGTGGTCAGAGTACACAGACGATCCCTCTCCTAGCAAGAAGGCCTTCTTCCACTCCCCCAGGTACAGGTTGGCATATGAGAGAGCGCAGCATATCCCCATAGCCACTCCCTGCACCTGGAGGTAGTGGGAGCCCTTAAACAGGAAAACATTGTGTTTCAAGATGAATTCCAACATTTGGAGTATGAAGGCATTGAACTTCCAATCAGTGGTTGCTCTTTGTCTCAGTACCCATTCAACAGCTGCTACTCCTGCGTCATGTGGAATGCTGTTATAAAGACACTCCACATCGATGGTGACCAAAAGAGCAGAGTCGGGGATGGGGAAGATAAAAGCCCACTGATTAAATGTTGTCAGGGGAACAGTTAATGGAACACATTAAAAAGCTTGTTTTATACAATCTTAGTTGCAATGATGGGAAACTTCTCACAGTGCCAGTCTGAGCAGCTCTTCTCTTCTTCATTTCTCCCTATCAGCATAGGCATAAACGTTTATCTAAGTTAAATGTTTGAGGGGCTTTAGTTTACATCTGCATGTTGATACATTTTCTTATTTCTAAACCCAACCTTTCAATCCATTCAATGTACAGATATACAATCTAGTACTCCCTTTTAAGATGTAATAGTTTTTACTACTTCATAATTCCACTTAAATTCATTACAGACTCAGCTGCAATGGATCCCTTTGCATGTGGGAGTTGCATTATTCAAGGAGTCTGCTGACTAGTGACCAGTCAGATTGATGGACAGTGACCAGATGGCAGTCATTACTATTGGATAACCATAACCACCAACATGGCCACACATACCCTGATTAAGGGGCCCTGCATGAATCTAAAACATTATACTATTTTACTGAGTTCTCCGAGGTCAATGAAAATCATTGGATGAAGTTTAAAAATGTGTTTGCCACATTTGTGATATCACCATCCACCTGATTGCTACAGTACACAATTCTACCGGGACCTATTACAGCATAATGTACAACCAGAATATTTTTAATTACATAAGTCACAGAATCAACTGACATCAGGTCTTTTTTATAAATACATTTTAAACATGTTATTTAAGGGAATTCTGGATGAAATCCCTGTACCCTGCAAGTGTGTTGGCTGTCTAAAATATTCATGAGAGTTTGCTTGCCAGTTGAGTTTTTCAAGGAAATGGGGCAAAAAGACACAAGCCCAGCAACAGTCTTCGTATGTACCTTTGCTCTCCTTAGTGGTCCAAGTAATCAGGATTATAAGATTTACGTGGAAACTTACCCACAAGCTTTAGCAGCTCCGTTTTTAACTTCATGACCCACAAGAACTTCTTAAGGGGGTCCTTGGGCCACCTAAAAATTAACAAAAATAATAAAACAAACACATAGTTTACTAAACTAGGTTGAAAAAGGACAAATACATACCAAGTGGCAAACTCCAAGACAAAACAATGACTCTTTCACAACTACTAAGGCAAATTTTGCCTCAAAAGGGTCTCCCTGACCCCACAAAGTAGTCATATCAATCATATGGACCAAAACATTCCCATACTATTCTTAAGTATTATAGCTGTATACACATTTATTAGTTATAAGAATAACATCTAATTCTTAACCAAGTCACTAAAAACACTAAAAACACCTTAGATTGATGATAAAATCTTGTGTCCCCCACATGCAACCTCCGCATGTGTATAAACTTTGTTTTTAAACATGCATAGTTGTTGTTAGCCCATTGTTCCAGATGGTATTGAATAATGTCTGAAATGTTCCTATATTGTTGTCACTGTTGCTCAAATGTTCTCATGCCTGCTCATTTCATATGGTATCTAAACTATCCAAAATGATCAAATCTAGCAGATTTTTTCTGCTCTTTGGTTTAGCTATGTGTTGTGTAAGGAAAGAGTCTAATATTTTTAAAAGCTATATATTTATATTACTAGAACCAGCTTCAAAGTTTCAGATATTATATGAATTGTTGAGCTCATCATAATGACACAATTTCTGTTTTCTTTAAAAATAGGTGAATATCTGAGAGCCTACTGAGAAACAATCATCTTGAATGGTAGTTCATTTAAATTGTTTATCTTTTCATGTGACAACACTGAAGAAATGACACTTTGCTACAATGTAAAGTAGTGAGTGTACAGCTTGTATAACAGTGTAAATTTGTTGTCCCCTTAAAATAACTCAACATGCAGCCATTAATGTCTAAAACGCTGGCAACAAAAGTGAGTACACCCCTAGGTGACAATGTCGGAATTGGGCCCAATTAGCCATTTTCCCTCCCTGTGGTCATGTGACTCGTTAGCGTTACAAGGTCTCAGGTATGAATGGGGAGCAGGTGTATTAAATTTGGTTTTATCGCTCTCACTCTCTCATACTGGTCACTGAAAGTTCATCATGGCAAAGAACTCTCTGATGATCTGAAAAAAAGAATTGTTGCTCTACATAAAGATGGCTTAGGCTATAAGAAGATTGACCAGATCCTTAACCTGAGCTGCAACACGGTGGCCAAGACGATACAGCGGGTTAACAGGATAGGTTCCACTCAGAACAGGCCTCGCCATGGTCGTCTAAAGAAGTTGAGTGCATGTGCTCAGCGTCATATCCAGAGGTTGTCTTTGGGAAATAGACATATGAGTGCTGCCAGTATTGCTGCAGAGGTTGAAGGGGTGGGGGGTCAGCCTGTCAGCGCTCAGACCATACGCTACACATTGAATCAAATTGTTCTGCATGGCTGTCGTCCCAGAAGGGATGATGCACAAGAAAGCCCGCAAATATGTTGCTAAAGACAAGCAGCGTAAGGACAATGATTACTGGAACCATGTCCCATGTTCTGATGAGACCAAGATAAACTTATTTGGTTCAGATGGTGTCAAGCTTGTGTGGCGGCAACCAGGTGAGGAGTACAAAGACAAGTGTGTCTTGCCTACAGTCAAGCATGGTGGTGGGAGTGTCATGGTCTGGGGCTTCATGAGTGCTGCCGGCACTGGGGAGCTTCAGTTCATTGAGGAAACCGTGAATGCCAACAAGTACTGTGACATACTGAAGCAGAGCATGATCCCCTCCATTCAGAGACTGGGCCACAGAGCAGTATTCCAACATGATAACCACCCCAAACACTTGAGCAGCTGTGGGGCATCCTCAAACGGAAGGTGGAGGAGGTCTCTAACATCCACCAGCTCCGTAATGTCATCGTGGAGGAGTGGAAGAGGACTCCAGTGGCAACCTGTGAAGCTCTGGTGAACTTCATGCCCAAGAGGGTTAAGGCAGTGCTGGAAAATAATGGTGGCCACACAAAATATTAACATTTTGGTACCAATTTGGACATTTTCACTTAAGGGTGTACTCACTTTTGTTGCCAGCAGTTTAGACATTAATGGCTGTGTTGAGTTATTTTAAGGGGACAGCAAATTTACACTGTTATTCAAGCTGTACACTCACTACTTTACATTGTAGCAAAGTGTAATGTCTTCAGTGTTGTCACATGAAAAGATATAATAAACTGTTTACAAAAAAGTGAGGGGTGTACTTACATGTGAATAAAAATATTACAATTAAAAAAATCAACAATGATTAAAAAAAAACCTTTTTTTACAATTTCACATGATTGCTTTATATGACTATCAGAAAAATACATAGTCACCCTATAAAACAATCCCATTCTAATTTATGAATGCATTAGGAATAAATAATAGGCAATAATAATAAAATATGCAGAAATTGGCTAAAATCATTTCTCATTATGACCACAAGATGGTGCTGGGCAAACACTAGAGCTCTAGCGTCATTCTTAACATCTGATATAGTCTGAACATATTACCTATAATGTCAGAAATTCACATGATGTGAATATTATCTAGCTACCTTTCAATATAGTAAGAAAAAAAAAAAAAAAAAAAACAGACATACTATTGTCGAGGCTCAGAAAAAAGGAAGATTAAAGTTTTTTTGTTTTTTTTTTTTGGGGGGGGGGGGGGGGGGATAATAGAAAATAAAAATTCTATTACACAGTAAATTTGTCTGTGATGTGTCAAGAAAATGCCAGATTATCAAAGCACCTGGATAATTAACCAGTTTGCTTGTTTGCTGAATACACCTGGCTGAGTTTTACTTTAAAGAAAATTGCAGAGTCACAACGCTCATGTGACATAACCCAAACTCCTTTGTGCAGCAATTAATGATTAATGAAGAGATAGGCTTACCCTGAGTATATATTTTTTTGTTACAGTAGTATCTGTTACAGTACATTGTCAAATTAGCAAATTTTGTGTCGTGGGCCTCAGAGGATAAAATAGGTCTCTGAAGAAGAAGTGGCAGTAAGAGTTTATTAGTGGTTTTTTTTCTGACCTTCCATGCTAATCCTGGGGTTAAGGCCCAGTGCCCTTTATTTTGCTCTTAGCATGGCTGGACTAATTAGTATTCATCCAACGTGCTTTGGGTGAGTGACGGCAGAGACACAGCCCTGCAGGTTGCCAGCGAGGGGTTGACTTGGGCTTATTAATTAATATCATCTCCAGATGCCCTGGAAAAAAATACATACATATATATATATATATATATATATATATATATATATATATATATATATACACACACACGTGTGAGTGTACTGTATGTATGTTTATTTATATGAGTTTGAAGAAAGGTAATATGCTAAAATATTTAATATGTTCCTTAGCCACCCAAACTACTGAAGCTAAAAATACCTTTTGCTTGATAGACACAATCTTACCTAATAATTTTTATTTTTACTCAATGAAAAAAAAAAGTCAATAGTTTTGGCTTTGTGTTTTGGCTTGTGTTTTGACTTACTGTTCATCATTAGATCAATAGGTCCCATCTATAGAACAGAATGTTATGTACATGTTGATGTACCCTTTCCCTTTAAATCTTGTCATTTTTTTCCTTCACAAAATTGACTAAAATAACAAGTGCATTCTGTTACATTTATGAGAATGCAGCACACTTTCTTGCTATCATTATTTGGTATTAAGAATTAATTGCTAGAACCTTTCTAGTTAATTGGGGAATAGGAGGCGTTAGGAATATACAAGGTGCTTTGATCAAAGAGTAGATGCTCATTATTTTCATTGTGCTCGTTAAGTGGGACAGTTCTAAAATATGGCTAATTTGTCTGGTAAATAGCATGTCTGAGAATGAGACGAGTGCCATATAAAATCCTTAAAGTTATTACAGAATTACTGTGCTTTGCATAGCAATACAGAAATGACCCTTAGAAAGAAAAATGCCTTAGCACTATCCAAAGCTGAGTTGTACATAGTGTATATACAATAGATAGATAGATAGATAGATAGATAGATAGATAGATAGATAGATAGATAGATAGATAGATAGATAGATAGATAGATAGATAGATAGATAGATAGATAGATAGATAAATAGATAGATGGGGCGTGGCCTGACCTCGGGAGAAGATGGCAGCTTAATCTCCTTGCTCCCGCTGACTGAGAAAAGAATCTGTCTACAACGGAGGATTTTTCCTGCCTGATCAACTGGGAATCATGGGGACTTCTTCCCGCAGCTCCTCCACGTCCAGATCCAGGTCACCCCGAGACCTGCCGGGCAGGATCAGCCAAAACATTCCTGAAATGTTCCGGACCCACGCTGGCAACATGGCGCCCACACGAGGCTCACCTCAGACAGCAGGCCCTGAGGCGGGGGACAGCTCATCCCCAACAACGGGTGCTGTAATTCTTACACCCCACGCACAACCCAGTCTCCAAGATCTTCACTCTGTAGCCATGGACATTAAAAACACCCTTACGGAGGCTCTAACGGCCGCAATCACGGACCTTAAAATTGACCTACAAGCCATCGCAGGTAGGGTACAAGAGGTGGAGAAGACGACTAATACTCATTCCACTGTAATCCGCCGTACGTGTCAGGTTCTTGACACACACACGTTACAACTACGGGACATGAACCGACACGTGGAGGATTTGGACAATCGCGGCAGACGCCATAATCTCCGAGTACGAGGCATGCCGGAAACTATAGAGGCAGACAGGCTAACGGCCGAAGTGACCTGCTTTTTCAACAGCCTGCTAGATAAACCCCCCGCCACACCGATAGGTATGGAACGTATCCATCGTGCCCTGCGTCCACGGGGAAGAGATGCGGACCCACCCAGGGACGTGATTTGCCATATCATCGATTATCAACTGAAGGAAGAACTCCTGCGTAAGGCTCGAAGCACCACAAAGCTGACATATAATGGCGCTGACATTCGCCTTTTCCAGGACCTTTCCACAATCACACTGCAGCGTCGGAGAGAATTGCGCCCCCTGCTGGATGTACTCCGGACCAAGGGAATTCCATACAGATGGAAGTTTCCCTTCTGCCTGTCAGCTTCGTCACAGGGAAGAACCGCGCTACTCAGAGTGCCGGAGGATCTCCGCTACTTTTGCGACACTCTAGACATACCCTTCACGGAAGTTCCCGAATGGTATGCGGAATTCCGCCCACCGACTCCCAGAAAGATGCCACCGGACGAACCAATGGAAACGCAACAACACCGCTACAGGAGGCACCGCTCCCCATCGGAATCTAGAAGTCGCCCGCCAGCACCAGGAACCGAGAACGGCTCCAGCCCGCTGAACGCTCCGCAAAACAGGAGAGCCCGCCGAGACCGCCACTGACGGCAACAGCTCCAGCAAAGCTAACCAAACCGTCCTCCTTACTTTCATGTGCTCCCGTGGTCTCCCCAGACGATCGTCATGCTCCCTCGTGCAGACTATATCTAAGGTACAGCTCTCCCACCAGCTCAATCTGTGTTTCTGGCAAATGAACCTGTCGCTCCCCCTCTACTCAGCTCATCGAACAAAGCAGAGTTTGTGTTCTATAACACTACGCACCATGGACACTGGAAAAGTACAGCAGGAGTCCGTATCCTCTATCCATCAGGAGAGGTGACAATCACGTTAATAGGGTCTGTCACCTATGCTCAACCCACTCTGACTTTGCTACACTTATGATGGCTACCACCGCATCCTTTCCAGAGCTGGTAATGTACCCTCCCAGTTTTAATAAGAGAGGGAGGACTCGACCTCAATATGTACCCTATAGATCCCCTATATTGCTTTCTGGGTACTCATATTGGTAGTAGTAAACCTGGGTAGAGTATGCACAAAATGAGTTTGCCTTCGCTTTTCCCATGTTGTATGTGCCATAGCCCTGATACCACGAGGGCGGTGGGGGCGGTGATCCTCGGGAGTATACAGTACTACCATGATTGTCTATTAACCGCGCATAAGCGAACAGTAACTGACAATCCTAACCTCTAGGCTTGTTTACAGCATATCGAATAATGCACAATTCGATGAGACTAGTGCAGCTTTTGTTGGACGCATGGCTCCTATTTAACCAAATTAACAGTCCAAATGCCATACTTACCCCATCTACAAACCAGGCTATCACTCTCAGTATTTGATAGTAGGGGGGTTTGCTCCTGTGGATCACTGTCCTCACCGTATCTATTGTCTATTTTACTATACATGGAGATTGCAATATTCATACTTCAGAATTAGAAATCTACCAACGCACCACGGACTACAAACAGACACTTTCATACTATCATTAGTTTGCTATCCACTATTCGGCAACCACCCACACTGGGGGATATTTTACGTGCACCACAATGATCATAATGACCATATTTAGCGACACCCCTTCACTACGCTTTGAGGTACACAGCCTGTAGAAAGGAATGTAGCAACACCCATGTCTTTGACACTCCCACTATATGCTCCAGACTTGCTATGAGACCCCACTCCAGGGAAATACTTACCATTGAAAGCTGAAAACCCCGTTATCCACATCGGGAAGGCCAGTCACCTCCTGTCTTCCTCCCTTCAAAGGGGTACACCATCCTTGATACGAGTTACCCCCCAGAAGCTTACCTTACATTAAGTAAAGTTTCTGTATACCAAAACGAATATGAAACGCAGTGCATAGCAGACTCTACATATTATTCCCCCACCACTGATCGAAAACAACTGCTTCGACACCAAATGCAAACATATCACATCCCTGTGATATAATAGTTATTTTACTCCTGACCGACTTCTATATATAAAGGATACTGGATGGGGGGAAAAAAAAAAAAAAAAAAAAAAAATTTTTTAGGCACATGAAACCCACGCACGCTTCAGAACTCTAGAACATACCCCCCTCAGCTAACTCTTGACCTTACCGCTCTCTTGACCTTAGAATAGCAATGTAAGACTCCAAGGAACACCTTGACATGGGAATCAGGATGTGCTATCCTAAACACAGGGAGATAACTACTCCAACCCAACCGGGTTAAGCCACTGTTTTACACATGACATGAATGTTTTACTATCATGTTGGGTTTTCTTTCTTAGAATGTTGATAGCTCTGAGTTCAGCCTTACGGCTAGTTTAAGTTCCTTTGATGCACCTTGCCTCTGCAAACTATATGGAAATGCTCGAATGTTGTTCAACTAAGCTTGTGTCTAGTTGTCATACTGACATTAATCATACGGTGTAAGGGTCCACTGCATGAGCACTCTGAATACCCTGAAAATCCGCAAATGGTGCCCTCATGTTACAAAAATCAATGCCCCAACTTCCACCTTCACCCATATTACTCCGGCAGCAGCCTATGTCGGATGCACAGTGCATCTTCTCATACGCCCCCCTAACTTGAGAACCAGTTACAATATAGTACCATTCACAACCTCCTCCATTATCTTACATTTCCTCTCGGTCTAGCGGATAGCCAACCCTCTGTATATTTTCACTTTCTTAACCGATTTCAGCCGCTCCCCACCTCTGTGGCAAAAAAAAAAACTACCTCCATTATTGACCCACACACTAGATTCCACCTCTCGCCACAGACTTATTCCGGTCATACCTAACTCCAGGTATACACTGATTTTGGACCAGCGAGCAGGCTCTCGCTTGTCTCCGGAAGCTTTATCTCGCTTGCATCAGTCCCCCTACTATCTTCATTCACAACTACACCAGATAGGATTACGAACGTATTGCTCCGTCTTACCCATATACCCACTCCTATACTCCGACCACTACTACCACTCCCCTTCGAACGACTTAAAGTCTTCGCTCCTACCTCTCTCACCTGAGTTCTCCTCCGACGACGACGACGATTACTCGTAGCAATACGACAACCTCCCATATTTTTATACTGAAGTATCTAGGGCTCCGTCTACTCTCCCACCATGCCGCAAACACTTCCCACCAAAAACATGAGAATCAAAATCCTGTCCCTTAATATAAAGGGCCTCAACATCCCTGAGCGACGCTCTCAGTTATTGCTTTCCCTACAAAAAAATAAAGCTGACATTATCTTCCTCCAAGAAACCCATTTCAAAACGAGCTCCATTCCAAAACTCTCAAACCACCGATATCCTACATGCCTACATGCTACTAATCTATCTGCTAAATCCAAAGGAGTGTCCATACTATTTGCTAAAAACTGCCCGTTCCAAATCAAAGACACCTGCATAGACCCAGAAGCACGTTACCTTTTTGTCAAGGGTACACTGTATGGTAGGCGAATAACCCTGGCCAACATATATGCACCTAATACGAATCAAGTCCCTTTCTTCCGCTCCACTTTACGACAACTCGCCCTATTCCAAGAAGGCCTTCTGATCCTAGGAGGGGATTTCAACGTCCCCCTAAATCCCCTACAGGACACCTCGAATGGCTCCACAATCCTGCCTTTTAACGCTCTACGCACAATTAAATCACTACTCAAAGAACTTTCTTTACACGACTCCTGGCGTACACTCCACCCGAACGAGAAAGACTTCACGTTTTACTCAACTCCACATAACAGACACTCCAGATTAGATTACCTATTCCTCTCTCAAAGAGACCTATCAATGCTGTCCTCCGCCACTATTGACCCAATGTATATATCGGATCATCACCCAATCTCCATGACATTAGAATTCCCCAATGTCCGCACCTGTCCCCAAATATGGCGACTGGACCCCTCGCTTCTCACGGATACTGCCATAATGACTAACGTACAAAACAGTCTTAAAATGTATTTCTCTGAAAACGACTCACCGGACATATCGCCCATGATCCGGTGGGAAGCACACAAAAGTACCATAAGGGGAGAATTAATAGCATTCTCGGCCAAACGCAGGAAAGACAGACAGGCACTCATAAACACTCTGACTACTCGAATACAAACACTGGAAAGAGCACACAAAGCCTCCCAAGCATCGACATCCCTCCCTGAATTGCTCCAAGCCAGGAATGACCTATTAGAAGCCTTAAACAAGCAAGTAAAACGAAATTATATTCTTTCCCAAAAAATATTCTATGAATATGGCAATAAATCTGGCAAATTCCTAGCAAGAGCACTCAGAGCCAAAAGGGTCCACAACACGATACACTCGATCATAGATGCTAAAGGGACAAAAATAGTATCCAATGAGCACATAGCTGCACAATTTGTAACCTACTACTCACAGCTATACAACTTGCATCCCCCCAACCTACAAAGAGTAGATACACACAGAACGAAAGCCATTCAAGATTTCCTCACACAATATAGCCCCACATGCATTTCTACTACATTGGCTGAGGACCTGGAACGACCCATATCTTCAGATGAAGTGAATGTGGTCCTCAAACAACTGAAAGCGGGTAAAAGCCCCGGACCTGATGGCCTAACAACTGGTTACTATAGAACTTTTATGGACACCCTTAAACCACACTTCTTGGCTGCTTTCAACTCCCTATCCTCTGACAATCCCCCACCTAGAGACTTACTGACAGCACACATAGCTGTAATTCCCAAGCCTAATAAAGATACATTAAAAGTGTCAAATTACCGTCCAATATCATTGTTGAATGTTGATCTCAAAATATACGCCAAAATCTTGGCTAACCGTCTTTTGCCTCTCCTGCCTAACCTTGTCTCATTAGACCAGGTGGGTTTTATACCAGGCCGAGAGGCTAGAGACAACACAACCAAGGCAATAAACATTCACAGATGGTTAACTCACACCCAACAACAAGGCTTCTTTTTGTCTTTGGACGCGGAGAAGGCATTCGACAGGGTGGCCTGGGACTATATGTCGGAAGTACTTAAAAAGATAGGTATACGAGACCGTATGCTACAATTTATAATGGCCCTCTATGCCTCTCCTACTGCACAGGTCCGTGTCAACGGATGCCTGTCGGATGCCTTCTCCATGTCCAATGGCACACGCCAGGGATGCCCGCTCTCCCCATTGATATTTGTTCTTACTTTAGAACCTCTTCTTCAACGCATACGCTCTAATCCTGACATCAAGGGAGTCGCCGTATCTGGGAACACATACAAGCTATCTGCATTCGCAGACGACATCCTGTTATTTCTAACTGAACCCCACATTACACTACCTAATCTACTAAAAGATCTAGACACATTTAAATTCCTAACTAATTTACAAATTAATTACACAAAATCCGAAGCCCTCAACATATCCTTAAGAAGCGAAACCCTTGCATCCTGTCAAGCGAATTTCCCCTTCAAATGGACCCAAGATGTAATTACATACCTTGGGATCCGCCTACCGGCTAACCTGTCCGATCTCTATCATAAAAATTATATGCCGATCCTCCAACAAATTCAACAAGATCTAAAAGCCTGGTCGACAGGCCTTTTCTCTTGGTTTGGAAGGGCGGCAATAATTAAAATGAACGTTCTCCCTAGAATACTCTATGTCATGCAAACAATACCCATCAGATTACCACAAGCCTTTTTCGCTTCCTATCGGAAAGCATGCAGTGATTTCATCTGGGGCAAAAAACGCCCAAGAATCAGCTTCGACAGACTCACACTACCCAAATTAAAAGGAGGCATTGCCCTTCCCGACGTCGCCAAATATCACATGGCATGCCAACTGTCGAGAATTGTGGATTGGAATGTACACTCACACTCTAAAGCTTGGACACAAATTGAAAATGAATTTTCCTCTCTCCCACTTCAACAACTGCCTTGGATCCCATCACAACAGATACCTCTGACATGCACACAACATCCCCTGATCTCCTCTACGCTTTCCTCATTTAAGACGGCGTGCCACAAATATCGCATTTCCTCCAACCCGGGCCCTATGACCCCGCTACGAAATAACCCAGAATTTCCCCCAGGTACCTCTGCTACATTTCTAAAGGGATATTGGCCCCATGATGACGTACGTGCAAAACAATTCTTCCTCGGAAACACCATCATACCTATTGCTAACATACCCACACATACATCTGGAAGAGCCTTTCCACCATGGACATACAATCAAATAAGTCACTTCCTCAATCACCCCCACAGGAAAGCCACTTATTCCAGACCTCTCACACCCTTTGAAGAATTGTGTTCCATGACGGAACCGCAAAGACATGTCATCTCAGAAATCTACAAACTCCTTTTCTCTGAACACACCCCCAAATCCAATATAGCAACTCGCAGCTGGGAGAGAGACTTAGCATTGGAATTGTCAGATCTAGAGTGGGAAAACATATATTCCCTTATCCATACAGGTTCAATTAACGTGTCAACACAAGAAAACAATTTCAAGATATTCTCTAAATGGTACAAAACTCCATTAAAACTACATAAAATCTCCCCCTCCATTCCCTCCACCTGCTGGAGATGCTCAGAAGCAGAAGGCTCAATGATTCACATATGGTGGTCTTGCCCGCTCATCCAACCATACTGGAATGAAGTCCAACGACTTACAACAAAAATTACCACTTACCAGATTGCACTTACTCCTGCCCAAATGCTCCTTCACCACTCACCCATCCCAATAAAAAACTACCACCGCTCTCTCGCCCTACACATGATTAATGCCGCAAAACAGTGCATCCCCACGCTCTGGAAATCCGCCAAGCCACCTACTATAGCTGAATGGTTCAAACGAATCAATAGAATAGCTGAAATGGAGGAACTGATCCACCAAGCCAGGGATACGCCTTCCAAATACAAATATGTTTGGTCCTGCTGGCAACATTTCCAAACGACAACCGAATACACAGATATGTTAGCCTAAGAGTACACTCAGGCATGTGAATCCTTGTCGGAGGAGAACTCTAAACAGTCCTCCATACCCTCCTACCTTACTCCCACCCCTTCTATCTTACATCCAACATTACCCAACCACCGCCACTTCCCCTATTCCGATCCTATATAGTGCTAATAATAACTTGTTTAGAACCTCATGCCCTATCCATACCATTTCTAGACGCCTACCATTTCCAAACCTCTGATCATCTTCCCCCCCCCTTTTTCTTTTTTCGCTTTCCCACTATACAGACATCCTGTCCCCCCCGATTAACTAAGTGTAGGATTGCTAGTGGTCCGAGAACCGCAACCCTACCACACACCATTATAACCAGACACAACGTTCAAAATAAAGTAATACTACCTTCATAGAGATTTCCAGGTCATATAACAAATCTGGATGTAGAAGCCCTAGTTCAAAGGTTTAATCCTGGTTTATGACCATTTACGGTCCTTTGTTATCTCGTATTTCCTACTTCTGTTCATTGTCAGAAAGGCCGAATATGGCGTACAGTGTTAAGTAGCTAACCATTGTAATATGTGTAATATAACGCATTGCTATACAATTTCGTTTGTACTGTCAATATGCAATGATATTGTAATGTATGACTTTTTTCTGACAATAAAATATTTTGGAAAAAAAAAAAAAATAGATAGATAGATAGATAGATAGATAGATAGATAGATAGATAGATAGATAGATAGATAGATAGATAGATAGATAGGATAAATAATGTGAATAAAACTGATGAACAAGCTATCTTATAACTTCAGTATTAACCTGTAATACCCAGTCCATTTCTCGGTGGTGTGATAACTGGCGATTACCCAGTCATACAAAAGACCAAATATTATAAAAAAAAAATATTTTCCTTTCTTTCTAGTCATCCAGTGGTGGTGATGACTCAGTTCACTGTCAATAATGGGCTAATTGGCTGCTCAAGGTTGGCTTCTGCAGTGGCATTTATAAATAGCGGTGCAGAAATAAGTGTCCACCATTTTGCCAGCAAACGGTGGTAGATTAGTAGTTAAGGTAAACCTATAGCCAGACTATGAAAATAGAAACAATGAAAGTTACTTATGAAGTAGTAAATATGTTTTATAACAAGCCATGACTGATATCTGTATCTGCAGCCACTATGAAGTTATTTAAATTTCACAGCAAAAGCACTGAAATAATTTTCTTAGTAGCTAAGCTCGTGCCTCTCTCTTTTTTTCAGCGGTCACTTGGCTAACTTGGTGAGAAAACAACTTGCATGACCTCATTGCTTCTTCTGTGAACTTTGAGGAATAATAGCTCCACAGAGCCAGTAGCTACAGAGGTCAGAGAGGACTTGTTTCATTTACAGCTTGTTAGGAATATGTACATACTTTAATGTCAATGTCCTGGCCACAGGTTTTATTTTATACTATTTAAAAGTTATTCAGTTTTCAGCTCTTTTTCAAAACTAAATTAAAGTAATAACCAGCACTTAATCACTATGTTGGTTTAACACTAGAGGTGTTAGGCCTCATTCACACTGGCACCAAACCTGCCTTTATATGCATGTTAAATGGGCTCTTCCCACCATCCTCCTGCAACAGGATCAAAATAGGGCACCACACACCTGTAACGTGGGGGAACTCTGCCATCTTTGTCCCTCACAGTCTACTGCTCTGAGGCCCTGCTCCAGAAATAAAGAAGTGTCCACAGGTTCAGCCTTTTTTAGGCTCCGTTCACACCTAGGATATTTGACTTGCGGCCAGAATCACCACGATTCCAAATTGCAGCAAAACGCGGAACTCGTTTGCGATGCCAATACTTCTGAATGGCACAGCAATCACAGTGCGACTTTGCCCTGATAAAACGTGCTGCTATCGTGGCAAAAACGCAACGTGCAAAGCTTGTCACTCAAAAAAGAGAAGGAGCTCCTTTTGGGCGACAGCGCAATTTTTGCCACAATTGCAGCGCGATTTATCATGCGACAATCGTGGCAAAAATCGCACCTCGATTGGGGCACCATTCAGAAGTAATGGCATTGCAAACATGTCTCACATTTTTGCCGCAATTTGGAATTGCGGGTAGAATCATGGCGTCTACGATTCAAATCACCTAGGTGTGAATAGAGCCTAAACTTTTTACTGTGCACCTGTAACATGTTGCACAGTTCGCTTCACAGATTCACCTCTGTCTCTTTGTACCTGACATCAGTAACACTGTAGAGTTCAAATTAAACCTTAAAGTACCCTCACTGTAGGTTCTCTTAGGTTCTTCCTCAAACCTCACACGTGCCCACCCCAAAGGTTTCACCTCCATGGTATACAAGCTTACATGGTAGTATGCTGAAAGTAACCTTTTCCCATCAACCTCTGCTCCAAGCTCTTACAGCCCTAGATTATAAGGAACTAAGTCAATACTCAATCCTTCTGCGCTTTAGGATTGTGACTTAATACTAACACAATAACTAACACAATAATAATAATAAATAAATAAGTAAATACACGTATAGCCCCTAAGAAAAGCTACCGTACTTAAAATACCCAAAACAATTGTGAAACTATTTGAAGATCATAGAATCCCAAGATCCCCACCTTGTACAGTGCTTAATAAATTCCAATGCATATATAACAATGAAACACACATAAATAAAAATGTGACAAGAATGCTCAATCAATATATACGTTCAAAACACCAAGGTATTGTGTCAATAAATTACACGTAGATCAATATTCTCTTTCCAAATCCAAATATACACCCAGTGTGTTAAATGAATCAGCGAAACGTATAGTCCCCCATTCTCCCTTGATTTGCACTTCTTTCTACAGAATAGGCAGGCACAGCTTGTGTAAACACAGCTCAGATAAGGGATCCACTTGTGAAGCCTCCCCTCAGTGCTTTCACACAATCCGGGAAAGTGATCTGCAAGCCAAAAAAAAAACTCACATAGTGTGATAACGTTTTAATACGTCTTATGTAAATTGACACATTTAACAGTACAGATAACTGCTCTTCCATACTGGTACTGTATATGGAATCCATAGACATACAGTCTCAGTACTTTACAGGAGGCATTACCAGAGCATTGTTCCCTTTTCCAGGAGTAGTGTCCCTTCTTGGAATAGAAGATGTTTTGGCAGTTTGAAGTGTCTCCACACCTCTGCTTTTGCATAGTATAGTATGAAGAAGGAGCCTTCTGTAAGCTATCCCTTGATTTCTGGGACCTGACTCTATGTCCACTGTCCATTACAAGTGGGATTCTTTCCCTAACATACACTTGCCAGAAGCGTGCCAACACGACATAGGGGCCCTTATTTAGGAGGTTATTTCACCCAAGACAGCCATCAAAGTTTCACAAGAGTTCACTAGAATAAGGATAATTGGTGCAAATCAGGAGGGCTAGATGGAGCTAAAGTTAAATGTGCAGAGATAAAATAGTCCATGTGGGGAAATGCCCACTGTTGTGGCAGCTCAGTCCTAGAAGCAAGAAGCAGCTCTGGAAGGCCTGAGAGGCTCTGGCGCCTCTAATGCCGTGTACACACAAGCGGACTTTTCGACTGGACTGGTCCGTCGGACCGAGTCTGGCGGACAATTCGACCGTGTGTGGGCTTCATCGGACCCGCAGCGCACGTTTTCGGTCGAAAATCTGACGGACTTTAGGTTTGGAACATGTTTCAAATCTTTACGTCGGAACTCCGCCGGACCCAGTTCCTATTAAAAAGTCCACTCATCTGTATGCTAGTCCGACGGACAAAAACCAACGCTAGGGCAGCTATTGTCTTCTGGCTATCAATTTCCTTATTTTAGTCCGGTCGTACGTCATGTGATTGTGTGTAGGCAAGTCCGTTGATTCGGAAAGTCTGTTGGAAGTCCGTCGGATAGTCCGTCGGATAGTCTGTCGGACCAGTCCGGTCGAAAAGTCCGCTCGTGTGTACGCGGCATTACAGTCTGGGCCTTAGCCATGCACCCCTGGCAGATCGAGCCCAGGATCCATACTGATGAGGACATCCTCATATAACGTGACATGCTTGAGTTTTTATTCCTTTTGTGAGTTATATTCCTTTATTCATATTAAAATACTTCTAACTGCTACATTTAGTTGGCACTTGTCTTTTTCCCCTTTGTCAAAAGAGTTCACTGTCCAATCAGGTTTGTGGGTAAGGCCTACTCGCCCTGTACTTGGGGATACCTTTCTCACCTGTGCGCACCCACCAATGCCCGGGACCAGGTGGGGCCGCGTTCATGTGAAAATCAACATTATGGCAATACCCCAGCTTAGAGATGAAGCCATACACTGTGTGCAATTGATAAATGTACAGAGCCCCTCTGTGAAGCATACTGTTCCATGTCACTACACACCTTCCTTGATGTATGATGAATTTAGGAGGGATACTGCTGAGCCTGTGCCCTCTCCACTCATCCAGCATGCTTCTGTCACCTCACTCTCAGTGAAAGAATGGGGTCCCACCATGCATTAGCGCAGACCTCATGCATGCACTTAACTTTTTCTGCTCTCCCATACCATGCAGCTAAGTATATGGAATCTCGGTGCTGTGGGTTCAGTCCCAGCTATTTTTAGGGAGGGAGCCATAACACTGACCCCCTCGCTACCAGAGGACCCGTCACCATGACAAATACCATGCTTCATTACAGGCTGCTATTCGCTTTTCACCAGTCCTTGGTTACCCATGGCAACTGTTCTCATTCTCCAGATCGGCTGCCGAGTAGCCTTGCTTTCATTCCCCATGTGTGCTTTACAGGACCTGTTCTTCTGATACACTATGTACCACCATGCACCCCTTGAATAACTTCAGACTAGGCATGAAACGGTTAATGAAAGGTTACTGAAGCTTTTAGCAACTCAGTTCAACAGCACAGCACACATGAAACAGAGTCCAGCCCTAACTAACTAATAAAGCCCAGGTTCATACCTTCCAGAGAAGCAAAGTCCATTCAGCAAGAGTCCAGTGATGGTAGGTTTCTAGTCTAGGGAGAATCCAGGCAAGGTGACACAGAAAGGAGCCACATGTTACAGTAGATCTACATGTTGCATCAGTTCCTTTATAAATCACATGTGGAAGAGCGAGCTTGCTCTGGGCCCTGCCCTGATATTTATGTGGCTTACAGCAGGGGGCAAGAGCATCGTAGGAGCAGGCTGAGTTGTGGTGTGCTGGGAGGATACCATTCTGCAGCCCGAACCCAGAACAACGCTGACCAAGCGCCTGGGAGAACAGCTCCAGGATGGGAAGCCTGACTGGTTGAATATACAGCATTTTGTCAACCTAAGCTGGGATAACCGCTGAAGACTGGGAGAACAGTGGGATAGAGCCTTTGGAGTACATGGAAGCCACAACATCCAGGATATACAGTCAGGTCCATAAATATTGGGACATTAACCCAATTCTAATTTTTTTTGGCTCTATACACCACCACAATGGATTGGAAATGAAACAAACAAGATGTGCTTTAACTGCAGACTTTCAGCTTTAATTTGAGGGTATTTACATCCAAATCAGGTGAACGGTGTAGGAATTACAACAGTTTGTATATTTGCCTCCCACTTTTTAAGGGACAAAAAGTAAAGGGACAGATTAACAATCATCCATCAAACTTTCACTTTTTAATACTTGGTTGCAAATCCTTTGCAGTCAATTACAGCCTGAAGTCTGGAATGCATAGACATCACCAGACGCTGGGTTTCATCCCTGGTGATGCTCTCCCAGGCCTCTACTGCAACTGTCTTCAGTTCCTGCTTGTTCTTGGGGTATTTTCCCTTCAGTTTTGTCTTCAGCAAGTGAAATGCATGCTCAATCGGATTCAGGTCAGGTGATTGACTTGGCCATTGCATAACATCCCACTTTTTTGCCTTAAAAAACTCTTTGGATGCTTTCGCAGTATGCTTCGGGTCATTTTCCATCTGTACTGTGAAGCGCAGTCCAATGAGTTCTGAAGCATTTTGCTGAATATGAGCAGATAATATTGTCCGAAACACTTCAGAATTCATCCTGCTGCTTTTGTCAGCAGTCACATAATCAATAAATACAAGAGAACCAATTCCATTGGCAGCCATACATGCCCACGCCATGACACTACCACCACCATGCTTCACTGATGAGGTGGTATGCTTTGGATCATGAGCGGTTCCTTTCCTTTTCCATACTCTTCTCTTCCCATTACTCTGGTACAAGTTGATCTTGGTGTTATCTGTCCATAGGATATTGTTCCAGAACTGTGAAGGCTTTTTTAGATGTTGTTTGGCAAACTCTAATCTGGCCTTCCTGTTTTTGAGGCTCACCAATGGTTTACATTTTGTTGTGAACCCTCTGTATTCACTCTGGTGAAGTCTTCTCTTGATTGTTGACTTTGACAGACATACACCTACTTCCTGGAGAGTGTTTTTGATCTGGCCAACTGTTGTGAAGGGTGTTTTCTTCACCAGTAGGGATGAGCTTCGTGTTCGAGTCAAACCCATGTTCGACTCGAACATCGTCTGTTCGACTGTTCGTCGAATTGCGAACAATATGGGCCGTTCGCGCCAAATTCATGTGGCACGTTACGGCCCATAATTCACTGCGGCATCGCAGTGCATTGCTGGCTGATGATTGGTCAAGCATGCACTATGACCCGCATGCTTGGCCAATCACAGCGCCGTCAGTAGAGAGAGCTGTAATTGGCCAAAGCCAGGGTGGCTTTGGCCAATTATGGCTCAGGGGGTTTAGAACACGCTCCACACTATATAAGGCCGCCTGCAAGGCGGCCCTGTGTAGTGTGTTCCGGCGTGCTGAGAGAAAGAGAGAGACAGTGTCATTTCATTTGAGTTAGATAGATTAGGCAGGACAGTCAGTCAGTTAGCTGCACTTACAGTGTAATGTGTATATATATGCATCCCAGGTGTTGTATATATATATATATATATATATATATATATATATATATATATATATATACAGTATATATATATATATACACTGTATTCAGTTTAGCTAGATCCGTTCCTGTTATCTTCCTACTGAGAGGCAGGCTTGTCTTGTTACAGTATTTACAGCTACCTGAAGAAAATTGCTGGTGTTCTTTTGATCCTATTAGTACTACAGTCAGGCAGCTAGACTATTTACAGTTAGTGTAGTGCGTCCTCCTCACAGTGTTTAGCTAAAGCTACAGGTTAGTTTAGTGTGACCTTGGCACAGTGTTCAGCTAAAGCTACAAGTTAGTGTAGTGCGTCCTCCTCACAGTGTTCAGCTAAAGCTACAAGTTAGTGTAGTGCGTCCTCCTCACAGTGTTCAGCTAAAACTACAAGTTAGTGTAGTGTGACCTCTGCACAGTGTTCAGCTAAAGCTACAAGTTATTTTAGTGTGACCTCTGCACAGTGTTCAGCTAAAGCTACAAGTTAGTGTAGTGCGTGCTCTGAACAGTGTTCAGCTAAAACTACAAGTTAGTGTAGTGCTTCCTCCTCACAGTGTTCAGCTAAAGCTACAAGTTAGTGTAGTGCGTCCTCCTCACAGTGTTTAGCTAAAGCTACAGGTTAGTTTAGTGTGACCTCTGCACAGTATTCAGCTAAAGCTACAAGTTAGCGTAGTGCGTCCTCTGAACAGTGTTCATCTAAAGCTACAAGTTAGTGTAGTGCGTCCTCCTCACAGTGTTCAGCTAAAGCTACAAGTTAGTTTAGTGTGACCTCTGCATAGTGTTCAGCTAAAGCTACAAGTTAGTGTAGTGCGTCCTCCTCACAGTGTTTAGCTAAAGCTACAAGTTAGTGTAGTACGTCCTCCTCACAGTGTTCAGCTAAAGCTACAAGTTAGTGTAGTGCGTGCTCTGAACAGTGTTCAGCTAAAACTACAAGTTAGTGTAGTGCTTCCTCCTCATAGTGTTCACCTAAAGCTACAAGTTAGTGTAGTGCGTCCTCCTCACAGTGTTTAGCTAAAGCTACAAGTTAGTGTAGTACGTCCTCCTCACAGTGTTCAGCTAAAGCTACAGGTTAGTTTAGTGTGACCTCTGCACAGTGTTCAGCTAAAGCTACAAGTTAGTGTAGTGCGTGCTCTGAACAGTATTCAGCTAAAACTACAAGTTAGTGTAGTGCGTCCTCCTCACAGTGTTCAGCTAAAGCTACAAGTTAGTGTAGTGCGTCCTCCTCACAGTGTTCAGCTAAAGCTACAGGTTAGTTTAGTGTGACCTCTGCACAGTGTTCAGCTAAAGCTACAAGTTAGTGTAGTGCGTCCTCTGAACAGTGTTCATCTAAAGCTACAAGTTAATGTAGTGCGTCCTCCTCACAGTGTTCAGCTAAAGCTACAAGTTAGTTTAGTGTGACCTCTGCATAGTGTTCAGCTAAAGCTACAAGTTAGTGTAGTGCGTCCTCCTCACAGTGTTCAGCTAAAGCTACAAGTTAGTGTAGTGCGTCCTCCTCACAGTGTTCAGCTAAAGCTACATGTTAGTTTAGTGTAACCTCTGCATAGTGTTCAGCTAAAGCTACCAGTTAGTGTAGTGCGACCTCTGCACAGTGTTCAGCTAAAGCTACAAGTTATTTTAGTGCGACCTCTGCGCAGTGTTCAGCTAAAGCTACAAGTTAGTGTAGTGCGTACTCTGAACAGTGTTCAGCTAAAACTACAAGTTAGTGTAGTGCGTACTCTGAACAGTGTTCAGCTAAAGCTACAAGTTAGTGTAGTGCGTCCTCCTCACAGTGTTCAGCTAAAGCTACAGGTTAGTTTAGTGTAACCTCTGCATAGTGTTCAGCTAAAGCTACCAGTTAGTGTAGTGCGTCCTCTGAACAGTGTTCATCTAAAGCTACAAGTTTATGTAGTGTGTCCTCCTCACAGTGTTCAGCTAAAGCTACAGGTTAGTTTAGTGTGACCTCTGCACAGTGTTCAGTTAAAGCTACAAGTTAGTGTAGTGCATCCTCCTCACAGTGTTCAGCTAAAGCTACAGGTTAGTTTAGTGTGACCACTGCACAGTGTTCAGCTAAAGCTACAAGTTAGTGTAGTGTGTCCTCCTCACAGTGTTCAGCTAAAGCTACAAGTCAGTGTAGTGCGTCCTCCTCACAGTGTTCAGCTAAAACTACAAGTTAGTGTAGTGTGACCTCTGCACAGTGTTCAGCTAAAGCTACAAGTTATTTTAGTGCGACCTCTGCCCAGTGTTCAGCTAAAGCTACAAGTTAGTGTAGTGCGTGCTCTGAAAAGTGTTCAGCTAAAACTACAGGCCACAGCCAATAAAAGAGGGCAAGCAGTCTCTGTGTCTAGAGGCAACGGTGCTGGTCATGGAGACGGTGCATCCTCATCAGCACGTGGCCGTGGGACACGCTTGGCCTTTTTTTCGGCAGCTGGCCGTGTTGAGCCGCAACATGCGGAAGACTTGGTCGAGTGGATGACCAAGTCATCCTCATCCTCCTCATCCTCCCTCACCCATGCTCAGGGT
Source organism: Lithobates clamitans (assembly GCA_037952925.1). NCBI lineage: Eukaryota > Metazoa > Chordata > Amphibia > Anura > Ranidae > Lithobates > Lithobates clamitans. The sequence continues at coordinate 6,537,077 of JBBGZY010000430.1, read as the reverse complement.
ACTATGTCTGGCAAAGCAACTGCCAACGTGGCCTCTTCCCTCGGCTCACTGGCATCAGTGACTCCTTCCCTAGCCCCACCATGTCCTCCTGAGGAGTCCCTCGAACTGTTTGACCACAGTGTTGGGTACATGCTTCAGGAGGATGCCCAGCGTTTAGAAGGCTCTGATGATGATACTGAGCTAGATGAAGGCAGTAATGTGAGCACGGACAGAGGGGGTGCCCAAGAAGGACAGTAATCTGTCAGTCATGCTCCCCCAGCTGCAGCATACTACCAGGTTTGCTCCAGTGATGAGGAGGGTGGGGTTGATGAGGTCACTGACTCAACGTGGGTGCCTGATAGGACAGAGGAGGAGGAGGAGGCACATCACCAATGAGGCAGGATGCCCTCCAGGGGCCAGCCTAAGGGCAGCACACTGACTGCATCACACCGCAAAGCTCCGCATATGCAGGGCGCTGCTGTCTCTGCGTGTTATTCCAAAAGTTCTTTGGTGTGGGCCTTTTTTGAGACGAGTGCATCAGATCGCACCACTGCTATTTGCAACATATGTCTCAAGAGTATCTCACGTGGCCAAAACATCTCCCGCTTGGGCACCACATGCTTGACCAGACATATGTTGACCTGCCATGCAGTTCATTGGCAAGTATATCTAAAAGACCCACACCAAAGAACAAAGAGGACCTCTCCTTGCTCCTCATCAGCTGAGATCAACCCCGCTATACCTCCAGTCCTCTCTGAGACCTACACTGAGAGGAATGAAGGTGTAGAATTAGGTGTGTCACAGCCAAGTACTTGTGGGCAATCTGCTTTCGGTACACCGACATCAGATTGTACCAGGCAAATTTCCTGCCCCAGCTGCTGCACCACTGAAAGAAGTTCGCTCCCAGCCATTCACATGCCCAGCGGTTGAATGCTAGCTTGGCAAAATTCCTAGCACTTCAACTGCTACCTTTTCAGTTAGCAGACTCTGCCCCCTTCCGTGAGTTTGTGGAATGTGCGGTTCCTCAGTGGCAGGTACCCAAATGCCACTTTTTCTCACGGAAGGCGATTCCGGCTCTCTACCGGCATGTGGAAGCCAATATCTTGGCCTCGCTGGACAGGGCAGTCAGCGGTAAGGTGCATATTACTGCTGACTCTTGGTCCAGCAGGCATGGACAGGGACGTTACCTAAGTTTCACGGCACATTGGGTCACTCTGCTGACAGCTGGGAAGGATGCAGGACAAGGTGCAGTAGTGTTGGAGGTTGTTCCACCACCACGCCTCCAAAATGCCACTACTAATGATTGTGACACACCTCTGTCCTCCACTCCCTCCTCTTCTTCTTCCTCCATGGCCTCTTCCTGTGCTTTGTCCTCGGAACCAGCAGTTCTCCGTAGGCATTCAAGGGGCTACACAAGTACGCATGCCAAAAGATGCCATGCGTTGCTTGAGCTGATGTGCTTGGGGGACAGGAGCCACACTGGGGCAGAGGTTCTATCAGCTCTGCAGGGGCAGGTTCAGAGGTGGTTGACGCCACGCCAACTTAAGGCAGGAATGGTGGTTTGCGACAATGGCACCAACCTCCTCTCCGCCCTCTGACAGGGACAACTGACCCGTGTGCCCTGTTTGGCTCACGTCCTTAACTTGGTGGTGCAGCGGTTCTTGGGCAGGTACCCGGGCTTACAGGATGTCCTGAGGCAGGCCAGAAAAGTCTGTGTGCATTTCCGCCGGTCATATAATGCCAGTGCTCGGCTGGCAGACCTCCAAAAAGAGTTTAACCTGCCCAAGAACCGCCTAATCTGTGACATGCCCACCAGGTGGAACTCAACGTTGGCCATGCTGCAGCGGCTGCACACGCAGCAGAGGGCCATCAATGAGTACTTGTGCGACTATGGCACCAGGACAGGGTTAGGGGAGCTTAGTTTTTTTTCCCGGGCAAAGTCTGCCGTAAAGTCCGCTCGTGTGTATGTGGCATAAGGCCCAATTTTTCAGCCCCTGTTCAACAGGGACATTAGAATTCTTGATCTAATATTTCACAGCAGGGCCTGTTTCTGCGCCCACCAAGATTAACTGTGAGGACTTACAGTGTTGTGGCACCAACACCACCACCACCAAAGGCCCAATTTTTCAGCCCCTGTTCAACAATGGCATGTAATTACAATTCTTGATCGAATATTTCACAGCAGGGCCCGTTTCTGCGCCCACCAAGATTAACTGTGAGGACTTACAGTGTTGTGACACCAGCACCACCACCACCAAAGGCCCAATTTTTCTGGCCCTGTTCAACAGCGGCATGTAGATACAATTCTTGATTGAATATTTCACAGCAGGGCACGTTTCTGCACCCACCAAGATTAACTGTGAGGACTTATGCCCCGTACACACGGTCGGATTTTCCGATGGAAAATGTCCGATCAGAGTGTGTTGTCGGAAATTCCGACCATGTGTGGGCTCCATCGGACATTTTCCATCGGATTTTCCGACACACAAAGTTGGAGAGCAGGAGATAAAATTTTCCGACAACAAAATCCGTTGTCGGAAATTCCGATCGTGTGTACACAAATCCGACGGACAAAGTGCCACGCATGCTCAGAATAAATAAAGAGATGAAAGCTATTGGCCACTGCCCCGTTTATAGTCCCGACGTACATGTTTTACGTCACCGCGTTTAAAACGATCGGATTTTCCGACAACTTTGTGTGACCGTGTGTATGCAAGACAAGTTTGAGCCAACATCCGTGGGAAAAAATCCTAGGATTTTGTTGTCAGAATGTCCGAACAAAGTCCGACCGTGTGTACGGGGCATTACAGTGTTGTGGCACCAGCACCAACACCACCACCAAAGGCCCAATTTTTCAGCCCCTGTTCAACAGGGGCATGTAATTACAATTCTTGATCTAATATTTCACAGCAGGGCCCTGTGAGGGCTTACAGTGTTGAGGCCACAACAACACCTAAGGCCCAAATTTCGGCTGAGTATATAGGGCAGGCCCCTACTTTCAAACATCCAACTTACAAACGACTCCTACTTGCAAACGGAAGGAGACAACAGGAAGTGAGATGAAATCTACCCCATAGGAAGGGAAATTCTCTCCTGTAAGAGTTAACATGGGAAAAACTTTTCTCCTTTCCACTGATGCTTTATCACCAATCCTTGTTTCACTAAAAACCCCAATTTTTCAAAAAACATTTGTCATTGGGACAAAAAGTGAGGTGAAATCTTCTGAAGAGGAGCACAGACAGCAAAACAAATGTCACAGGGATGATAACCCTTCCCTATGTTTTCCAAAAAGCTTAAAAACAGATTTTTTGGCTGGAGCTACACTTTAAAAATGTACCAGTTCAAAATTGCAAACAGATTCTACTTAACAACAAACCTACAGTCCCTGTCTTGTTTGCACCACCTGTATACTGCTGTATATAGGGCCTGGGGGCTCCACGCCCTTCCTTTTTTTAATTTGGGTGCGGGATTCCCCTTAATATCCATACAAGACCCAAAGGGCCTGGTAATGGACTGGAGGGTACCCATGCCATTTGTCTCACTGATTTTCATTCATATTGCCAGGACCCGACATTACATTAAAGCCGCAAGCAGTTTTAAATTCCTCTTTTTCCTTTAAAAATGTCATTTTGTGCAGGGACTGTTCTAAGCACGGGAAACACGCGCCACTTTACATGAATACTATAGACACCCCCCAGGTACGATATTTAAAGGAATATTTCACTTATTTTTTTTTTTACTTTAAGCATCATTAAAATCACTGCTCCCGAAAAAACGGCTGTTTTTAAAAAAAGTTTTTGCATTGATACATGTCCCCTGGGGCAGGGCCCGGGTCCCCAAACCCTTTTTAGGACAATACCATGCAAATTAGCCTTTAAAATTAGCACTATTGATTTCGAACGTTCGAGTCCCATAGACGTCAATGGGGGTCTAACGTTCGTGCAAAATTTCGGTCCGTTCGCAGGTTCTGGTGCAAACCGAACCAGGGGGTGTTCGGCTCATCCCTATTCACCAAGGAAAGAATTCTTCAGTCATCCGCCACAGTTGTTTTCTGTGGTCTTCCGTGGTCTTTGGTGTTGCTGAGCTCACCGGTGCTTTCTTTTTAAGGATGTTCCAAACAGTTGATTTGGCCACACCTAATGTTTTTGCTATCTCTCTGATGGGGTTGTTTTGTTTTTTTTAGCCTAATGATGGCTTGCTTCACTGATAGTGTCAGCTGTTTGGATCTTATATTGATAGTTGACAGCAACAGATTCTAAATGCAAATAGCACACTTGAAATGAACTTTGGACCTTTTATCTGCTCCTTGTAAATGGGATAATGAGGGAATAACACACACCTGGCCATGGAGCAGATGAGCAGCCAATTGTCCCATTTCTTTTGGTCCCTTAAAAAGTGGGAGGCACATATACAAACTATTGTAATTCCTACACCGTTCACCTGATTTGGATGTAAATAGTCTCAAATTAAAGCTGAAAGTCTGCAGTAACTGCACATCTTGTTTGTTTCATTTCAAATCCTTTGTGGTGGTTAGGGATGATCTTCGAGTTCAAGTCAAACTCATGTTCGACTCGAACATTGGCTGTTCGCAAGTTCGCCGAACAGCGAACAATTTGGGGTGTTCGCGGCAAATTCGAATGCCGCAGAACACCCTTTAAAAGTCTATGGGAGAAATCAAAAGTGCTAATTTTAAAGGCTTATATGCAAGTTATTGTCATAAAAAGTGTTTGGGGACCCGCTCCTGCCCCAGGGGACATGGATCAATGCAAAAAAAGTTTTAAAAACTGACGTTTTTTCAGGAGCAGTGATTTTAATAATGCTTAAAGTCAAACAATAAAAGTTTAATATTCCTTTAAATTTCGTAACTGGGGGGTGTCTATAGTATGCCTGTAAAGGGGCGCATGTTTCCTGTGTTTAGAACAGTCTGACAGCAAAATGACATTTCGAAGGAAAAAACCCATTTAAAACTACCCGCGGCTATTGCATTGCCGACAATACACATAGAAGTTCATTGATAAAAACGGCATGGGAATTCCCCACAGGGAAACCCTGAACCAAAATTTTTTTTAAAAATGACGTGGGAGTCCCCCTAAATTCCATACCAGGCCCTTCAGGTCTGGTATGGATATTAAGGGGAACCCCGGCCAAAATTTAAAAAAAAATGACGTGGGGTCCCCCCAAAAATCCATACCAGACCCTTATCCGAGCACGCAACCTGGCAGGCCGCAGGAAAAGAGGGGAGGCGAGAGTGCTGCCCCCCCCTCCTGAACCGTACCAGGCCACATGCCCTCAACATTGGGAGTGTGCTTTGGGGTAGCCCCCAAAACACCTTGTCCCCATGTTGATGAGGACAAGGGCCTCATCCCCACAACCCTGGCCGGTGGTTGTGGGGGTCTGCGGGTGGGGGGCTTATGGGAATCTGGAAGACCCCTTTAACAAGGGGACCCCCAGATCCCGGCCCCCCCCTCTGTGTGAAATGGTAAGGGGGTACTTACCCCTACCATTTCACTAAAAAACTGTCAAAAATGTTAAAAATGACAAGAGACAGTTTTTGACAATTCCTTTATTTAAATGCTTCTTCTTCCTTCTATCTTCCTTCATCTTCTTCTGGTTCTTGTGGGTCTTCTGGTTCTTCCTCCGGCGTTCTCGTCCAGCATCTCCTCCGCGGCGTCTTCTATCTTCTTCTCCTCGGGCCGCTCCGCACTCATGGCATGGGGGGAGGCTCCCGCTCTTCTCTTCATCTTCTTCTTCATCCTCTTCTCTTCTTCCTTGAAGGGCCACAGATGGTCCTTCAAGAACCAGCCCCCAAGGGATCAATTCTGCCCAACCCGTAATCCTCCATCTGGGGAAAAAAGTTTAGCCCTTCTAAACTACGTCCAAGATCTTCTCCAAAAACGAGCGAGGTTCCGCCAGCACAACGAGGCAGGGGATTCTATTATTATTATTATTATTATTATTATTTCAGGTACTTATATAGCGCTGTCAATTTACGCAGCGCTTTACATATTCATTGTACATTCACATCAGTCCCTATACCCTCAAGGAGCTTACAATCTAAGGTCCCTAACTCACATTCATACATACTAGGGACAATTTAGACAGGATCCAATTAACCTACCAGCATGTCTTCCACTATTCCTCGTCAAGAAGAAGTCAGGGGACTTTCAGGCCGGTTCTAGACCTAAAGAGCCTCAACAAGTCCATCAGAGTGGAGTCATTCAGGATGAAAAGCTTGCAGTCTATCCTCCAGGCCATGAATCTAGGAGATTGGATGCTCTCCATAGATCTCCAGGATGCCTACCTGCACATACCAATCCACGTGGCATTCCAGAAATTCCTGCGAATCTCGGTGGGTCAGGGGCACTTCCAATTTTGAAGCCTCCCCTTTGGAATCTCAACAGCCCCCAAAACGTTTACGAAGGTTCTACTTCCAGCAATAGCCTTTTTGAGGGAGAAAGGTCTAAGGGTCCACCATTACTTGGACGACATTCTCCTCCTCTCAAACAGCCAGGAATCACTCGTACAACATCGCGAGGTCCTAGTCTCCACCCTAATGAGTCTGGGTTGGATAATCAACTGGCAAAAGAGCAACACTCAACCTACCCAAAGGATGGTCTTCCTGGGAGCCGAATTAGACACCCGAGCCAACATGGTGGAACTGCCAAGGGAGAAGTTGTCCCTACTAGTTCAAAAGGTGAAGGATGTCATTCCGGTGTCATGCCTACCAGCCAGAGCATACCTCAGCCTCCTGGGTTCCCTATCAGCGACCATTCCGATGGTCAGGTGGGCACAATGGAATTCCAGATCCCTGCAAACCTCCTTCTTGCACTAGTGGGACGGATGGTCCATGTCCCAGCTAATTCGCATCTCAGAAGAAGCCAAGTTATCTCTACGGTGGTAGACTCACCCCGACAACCTCAGCAGATGCAAGCAGATAGTCATCCTCCACCAGGGGGTGGTAACTTCGGACGCCAGTCTGGAGGGATGGGGGCACATTATCTACATTATGCAGCTCAGGGCCGCTGGCACTTCAGAACCAAGGATGTAGTATCAAACGTTCTAGAGATGAAGGCAGCCTTCCAAGCCCTCTTAGCATTCAGTTCACTCCTGAGAGGGAAACAGGTCCTCATTCAGATGGACAACCGAGTAGCTGTAGCCTACATCAACAGGCAGGGGGGTACCAAGAGCATCTCCATGATGCGGGAGGTCGGTTCGGTAATGCGTTGGGCCCAACTGAACTTGTGGGATCTGAGGGCGGCCTACATTCCAGGTGTTCAAAATCTCCTGCCGGATTCTCTCAGCAGAACATTCATTTCCAACAACGAGTGGTGTCTAAGCCCACAAGCATTTGCCCTTATATGCCAGACATGGGGTCATCCAGACATAGACCTTGCAGCGACGCAGGAGAACAGGAAATGTCAGAGGTTTCTGTCAAGGAACCCCTTCCCCTCAGCGGAGGGAATAGATTGTCTCCAGCACCCCTGGAACTTTTGCCTAGGCTACATTTTCCCATCAACTCCACTGATAGCCAAGTTCCTTCTGAGGCTCAAACATTCAGCGACTCTAGTACTGGCTGTGATTCCCTTCTGGCCACGGAGGCCTTGGTTCACCACCCTCCTGCAGCTAAGCACAACGGATCCACTTCCGCTCCCGGTGACAACGGATCTGCTAACCCAAGGTCAGCTCCTCCATCCGAACCCAGAGAAATTACACCTAACGGCCTGGAGGCTGAAAGGTCTAGGTTCCTAGTCCAGGGCTGCTCTCAAAGGGTAGTCGATACACTGCTCCAAGCTAGGAAACTTTCCACAAACAACACCTATGGGAGAATCTGGGGAAAGTTCTCTTCCTTTGCTCAGGAACAAGGTTGGGACCCTTCTTCCCCATCAGCAGTACAAGTGCTTGAATTCCTCCAGTCAGGTCTGGACAAAGGCCTTAGGTCCAACACCCTAAAGGTTCAGGTGTCTGCCATCTCTGCTTTGACAGGGGTTAAGTGGGCCCTTAACCCTCTGGTGGTCCAATTTCAGAAAGCCTGCCTGAAGCTGAGGCCTCCTAGAAAGCCTTCATTTCCAACATGGGACTTGTCAACTGTCCTAGAGATCCTATCCGTAGAGCCATTCTTCCCACTTGAAGACGTCTCCCTCTGGGACCTGACTCTGAAAGTATCATTTCTAATTGCCATCACATCGGCAAAGAGGGTCTCAGAAATGCAAGCTCTACTGATCAAGGAACCATATCTGATGGTTTACCCAGACAGGCTAACCCTGAAACCTTCAGACAGATTCATCCCAAAGCTCTCCTCCTCGTTCCACTTTAACCAGGAGATTGACCTCCCGGCCTTGGTCATGGATCAGGGCGTTCCCCATCCTTTGGATGTCAAGGGCAACATTCTGCAATACCTCTCTGTAACCAAGCCTTTCAGGAAATGTGAAAACCTTCTAGTCATTTCACACGGGTTCAGGAAGGGCCAGGCAGCTTCTGCCCATACCATCGCCTCATGGCTCATGAAAGCCATCAAGAAGGCCTACTCCTTAAGCACCTCGCAAATTCCAGAAGGTTTAAGGGCGCATTCCACCAGGGCAATGGCTACTTCATGGGCAGCTTACTGCAGAGTCTCAGCGGAAACCATTTTTTAGAGCGGCCACTTGGTCTTCCAAAAACACCTTTGTTTCCCATTATAAAAAAGACGCTGCACGTTTAGCAGCAGTCGAATTCGGGAGGGCCGTTACACAGGCCAATTCTTCTGTTTCTTGTCAATAAATTTATTTTGCATTCCCACCCAGTTTGGCGAGTTACTCCCCAACGTGTATGCTGCCATGATGCGACAGGAAAACGGAAAATTGTATACTCACCTTTCCGTAATTTTCCTTTCCTGTCGCATCTTCATGGCAGCATACAATCACCCACCCTTCTGAGGTGACGTGTATATATATATATATATACAGAGAATACTGGGACGGGTGTCTACTCTCTAATTTATAGCTATGTGGTCCTATCAGGTTGTGGAGGCGGAGCCACAACCCAACGTGTATGCTGCCATGAAGATGCGACAGGAAAGGAAAATTACGGAAAGGTGAGTATACAATTTTCCATTATCTCGCACGGTATTTGCGCAACAATTTTTCAAACATTTTTTTTTGGAAAAAAAAACAGTTTCATGATTTAAAAAATAACAAAACAGTAATGTTAGCCCAATTTTTTTATATAATGTGAAAGATGATGTTACGCCGAGTAAATAGATACCCAACATGTCACACTTTAAAATTGCGCACACTCATGGAATGACGCCAAACTTCAGTACTTAAAAATCTCCATAGTCGACGCTTTTTTACAGGTTACATGTTTAGAGTTACAGAGGAGATCTAGTGCTAGAATTGTTGCTTGCACACTCACGCACGCGGCGATACTTCACATGTGTGGTTTGAACAGCGTTTACATATGTGGGCTGGACTAACGCGTGCGTTTGCTTCTGGGTGCGAGCTACCGGGGACAGGGGAATTTTAAATTATTTTTTTTTATTATTTTACTTTATTTTTTTTTATTTTTACTTTCTTTAGTAACATTTTTTTGATCACTTTTATTCCTATTACAAGGGATGTAAACATCCCTTGTAATAGGAATCATTCGTGACAGGTCCTCTTTATGGAGAGATGCGGGGTCAATAAGACCCCACATCTCTCTTCCAGGCTGGAAAGCATGAGATCAGAAAAAAAATCAACGGCTTTGTTTACAACCGTGGCCCAGATGTGAGGTCATAACGCCCCGCCTGGGCCTCCGACAGTCATAGAGATGACCGGTGACCATCTGGTCACCGGTCATCTCTATGCTCGTCATCCGGTGGTGGGCAATTCTTTCTCCAGGTTCCCCATGCCACAGGAGAGCCCGGAGAAGCACTGGATGGTGGCGGGGGATGTCCCCTCCCGTCGCCTGTAAAAACGATCAAGCGGCGTAACTGCCGCTATGATTGTTCTTATGGTGCACAGAATCGCTGGCTGCAAACAAGGATATCTGAATGATGCCTATAGCTGCAGGCATCATTCAGATATTCCCACTGAAAGTTCAGGACGTCATAGGATGTCCTTGGGCGGGAAGTGGTTAATGCACTACACTGTTTGATACTGATGGTTTATGATATAAACTTGTATAGTTTATTGGGTTCTTTTTGGTAGCACTGTTACCAGGGCTGGTACAAGGCAGGGGCGGAAGGGGCGAGTGCCCTGGGCGGGACAATTTACAAGAGGAAGGGGGGCGCAGGTGAAGTGCTGGTGGTGCCTGGACTGTACACACAGGCTGCGCTAGAATAATGCACAGCCGGTCAGATGCAACAATGTGCCGAGTGCGCTCCTGCACCCAGCACAAGCCTAGAACGAGCCCTTCAGTTCACTTCCCTGTTAGGTGGAGCAATCTCTGCCCGACAGGCATTTCTTAGTCCCGGGGTGGGGCTGGCTGGGAGGCGGGGGTGGAGAGGAGTATAGAGTGCTGAGTGCAGGGTGTAGCAAGATGGCGGCGACGGAACGTCATTTCCGTTTCAAAATCTGACGGGTCACCTAATCTGATGAAACACCAGAGCTGTGAGTGTGATCTAGAGGAGAAGAAACCAAGCAATAGTAAGCCATCTGCAGATGAATTTGTTAACTCCTTTTTTGGGGGGGCTGCAGCATGAAGGGGTTTATTAACACTGACACCACTAATGCAGCCCAAGGGGGTTTATTAACTGTCACTAATGCATCAGTGACATTACACAATAACCCCTTCATGCTGCATATTACAAATACCATTGGTAATTAACCACTTGCCAACCCATCACAGTACATATACTGCGATGGGGTGGCATCTACAAGCACCGCAATGTACCCATACGTCACTGCCAGTTTTAGCCTAGGGTCACACTATAGTGAACACAGACATCGCATGTGATTCGCACCTGCAGTGCAGTGCCGATCACATGCGATGTCTGTGCAATGCGAGTTCAGCCATACAGTTGTATGGCTGAACTTGCATTGGATTCGTACAGGAAAGGTGCAGTGACTTTTTTTTCCCGCACTGGAATCGGATCGCATGGGTGTTCTCACCCATGCGATCCGATTCCTGTCCAAATCCACAGTTCACACTGCGATCTGCGATCCGATCTGGGGGTTACATTAACATTGTATTGACACCCGCAGTGGTTCGCAGAGGGCAGTGTGAACTGCCTGTGGGAGAGATGCGATGTGGGAACCGGTGCTACAGTGTGAACCTAGGCTGTTTAATAATTTAGAGCAGAAAAGATGGGTAAAAATGTGGCTAATGGCAACTAGATTTTACCACTCATTACTTTGGAGCTACTGGAACAATAGGAGCCCGCAAACCCCGCTTTATTGACTAAGGCCTTTTTCACACCCGTACATGTGCATTGCAATAAGACAGTCCATTAGGTTTTGGGTCCATGCCCACCACCTGCCTACTCCCATGTGATTTGACACAGTGGGAGTCTGTCAGCAGATCCCGGCAAATGATTCATGGCCAGGACCTATTGAGTGGCTGTGTTCAATCACAGCCCAGAGCCCTGTGTTGACAATCAACACAGGGCTCTGTACAGAGGGAATGTTCGCTTTAGAAGCAGGGAAAATAAACAAATCAGTCTATGGTAAAAATCAGTATACAGTACACACATTACACATTGTTAGGCACACAATTAACCCCTTGGATGCCCTTGATATTAACCCCTTCTCAGGTATTGTCATTACTACAGTGTCGGTGTATATTATTAGCACTGATCAGTGTATAAGGCTACATTCAGGAACTAGGTGTTCCTGGAGCTTTTTTTGGGCAACAGGCGTCCTGTAATTTTGTCGTAATTTGTCGGGGGACAATTGCCACAAAATCGCACCGCGATTGGGGTGCCTTTGAAAGTAACAGGATCGCAAGCGTGTCTGCATGGCGATTTGAGAATTGCAGCCAGAATCACAGCGATTCCGCCCCCGATCCTAAACGCCTAGGTGTGAACTGAGCCTTAGTGCCACTGGTGATGTCAGTGGCAGTTAGCCAGTTCCCAAAAAGTGTCAGTTACAGTTAGCTTCACTATCACAGTCCCACTATAAGTCAATCCTTCTTTACAAATGGGGGGGGGGGCGGCGCAGTTTGCCATCTTTGCCCTGGGCACCGGATGGCCTTGTCCTGGCACTGACTGTTACCCACTGGTTTAGGTGAGGTTTATTTTGAAGCACGGGGCAGGACTCAGAAAGCCCAGAAAAGAGTCTAGACACAGTAAACCCCTTCTCATCTTGAACAGCCTGTATGGATAAACAACAATGCAGTCTAATGAATATAACAGCAAAAATAGACTTCCCTTGCCGTGCAATATGACATAAGGCCATCTACAGATGGGAACACTAACTGCACTTGCCTACACCCCCCTTTACAGAAGCCATCCAGGGCATATAACATAGAACATCATATATAGCAATAAGGAACTCACAGCAAAAGTTATAGTATATAATCATAATATTTGACAGACATTAGTTCCCTGGTCAACTGCGCAGAACAACGACCTTCACCATCACTTCCTGCATCAACAGGTGGACTGTCTGTTACCATCAGTTACTGTCCACTGGAGCCACTGCAGATGACATTTCAACCTGCTCAACACTTTCCTCTGATTGCAACTCATCCACAGTCTCAATTAAAGATGTAAAATTTCTGGAAATGTTGAAGCCATGGGGAAAAAAAACTTTTTTTCTGGAAAAATTTAACATTTTGGAAAAGCTGAAAAAATAATTCAGTGTGGAGCAGTTTTACAAATTGAAATTAGTTTTGTTGCACAGAGAATGTGAAATGAAATGTACAGTGTATAAAAGTATTAGGCTTGAAAAATAAAGTATAGTTTCTTCAGTAAATATGGTCCGTGCTGTCTCTGGGACCCGTGTGTGTGCCAGCAGACAGCGCTGTGGGACAGCAAGAGGCATAGACTCCCGTGGGAGTCTATGCCCGGAAGTGGGTGCAAATACCTGTCTTAGACAGTTATCTGCACCCCTCCCCCCTGGAAGGTGCCAAATGTGACACCGGAGGGGGGGAAGGTTATGAAAAGCGGAGGTTCAATTTTTGTGTGAATCTCCGCTTTAACTACTTCAATACAGGGCACTTATACACCCTTCCTGCCCGGACCAATTTTCAGCTTTCAGTGCTCTCACACTTTGAATGACAATTACTCAGTCATGCAACATTGTACCCATATGAAATTTGCATCCTTTTTTTCACACAAATAACGGAAAATTTATATCAAATACTTACCGTAATTTTCCTTTCCTGATGGACTCCATGGCAGCCTACGTACCCCGCCTCTCATACCTCATAGGACCCCACTCCCATAAATCTTTGCTTCTAGACAGAGACTGTGTTCCGTAACTTAGCCTACTCCAGCAACTGGGAGGGAACTCCTGCTGCCATGGAGTCCATCAGGAAAGGAAAATTACGGTAAGTATTTGATATAAATTTTCCGTTTTCCTGACAGACTCCATGGCAGCCTACGTATGGGAAATAACTAGCCATACACACCCGGGTGGGCAATTGCTGGTTTAAAGAAAAAAGGTTTAATTGGCACCATCAACAGATAACACGTGCAAACCAAAGTTAACCGTAGACAAAGAAGCCGGTTCTACACAATAGTGTGTCATAAAAGTGTTAATTGATGACCATGAGGCCGCTTTACAGATTACGTCTGGAGGCACATGTCGGGATGCTGCCCATGATGTAGAGACGCTCCTGGTAGAATGACCGCCAAACCCTTAGACCTGTAAGCCCATTAAATAGCTTGAACGATCCATGCTGCGATGGTTCTAGAGGAGGCCCGTGAACCCTTGTTCTTGCCGTGAAAAAGTACAAACAGATGATCAGACTGGCGGAAAGAAGCAGTGGCTTCTAGGTATTGCTTCAGAATCTGTCCAACATCTAGAGGGTGAACATCAGAGTCCTCAGTGGATCTGAAAGTAGGGAGGACAATCTCCTGATTTTCATGGAAGATGGTTGTTACTTTTGGATTCGATCCTAACATGGGGATCAAGACTACACGATCTGGGAAGAAGGTAAGGAAAGGTTCTTTGTATCCTAGGGATCCAATTTCAGAAACTCTCTTGGCCGATGTTATGGCCACTAGAAAGACCACTTTGAGAGAAAGCTCTCTAATCGATGACTGATCCATATGCCGTATCTCCTTTTCTGAGAAGAAATCCAAGACGAGAGGGAGATCCCATTTAGAGAATCTTGTCTTTTCTGAGGCCTAAGCCTCATTGCTCCCTTGAAGAACTGCCTAGTAAGGGGGTGTCTGGCCCATGATATGCCTGTAAAGGCTGAGATTGCAGAAATCTGGACCCGCAAGGAACTCACCGATAGGGACAGATCCAGGCCAGTTTGTAGAAAACCTAGAATGTCCTGAATCCTTGGATTACTACAGGATCCATTGGTGGAAATCACATAGTCCGCAAACTTCGCCCAAATCCTCTGATACACTCTGTTGGTGCCCGCTCTTCTGGCATTCAACAATGTAGCAATAGCTGTACTTGGACAACCTAGTGCTTCCAACCTTCTCCTCTCAACCACCAAGCCATCAGATGGAGCTGGGATGGACAAGGGTGAAGAGACGCTCCCTGCAGCAGGAGATCTGGTCTGGACGGGAGAGGAACCGGCTCTCGGTAACTGAGCTGCATCAGGAGAGGAAACCATGGCCTGTTGGGCCAGAACGGAACAACTGCCAGCACCTCGACATTCTCCCACCTGAGCCTCGAAAGGAAACGAAGAATGACTGGAACTGGGGGAAAGGCATAGGCCCTGTGGAATTTCCACTGGTCCGTCAGGGCATCCACTCCGAAGGCCTGGGGACAGCGACACCTCGTGTAATATTTTCCCAGCTTGAAATTGCATGGGGATGCAAACAGGTCCACTTCCGGCATCATCCCTAGAGACAGGAGCCAATCGAAAACTTTGGCGTGGAGGGACCACTCGTTGTTGTCCAGGGTGACTCTTGAAAGGAAGTCTGCTTGGACATTCTGAATTCCTGGGAGATAAACAGCGGATAGATTTGTTAAGTTCGTCTGGGCCCAGGACATGATCGGGCTTACTTCCCTCAGTAAGGAGAGACTGCGGGTGCCCCCCTGTCTCTTGATGTATGATACTGCGGTCGTGTTGTCCAGTCTCAGGAGGACTGAGGCTCCTGATATCAGATGGAGAAAGGCTTGAAGGGCACGGAAGGCAGCTCTGAGCTCCAGGACATTTGAGACTATCCCTTGGGATGGGAAGTCCCACCTGCCTTGGGCTATCTCCGTCAGACAGAGAGCGCCCCATCCTCTGTTGCTCGCATCCGTTGTCACTGTAATCCAGGAGACAGGTGCTATGGAGTGACAATTGAGGAGGTTCTTCCGTAGCAGCCACCAGGGGAGGCCCTCCCGCATGGAGGTGGTTACCCGCACCAGATGGTCTCGAGACCCTGGATCCCATTGCTGGAGAAAACCCTTCTGAAAGGGCCGCATTTTCCACTGCGCCCACCTCACCATGGGGGCTGTAGCTACCATAGTGCCGATTATTTTGAGACACTGAGAGGCTCTGAGGAGAGTTGCTGACAATGCTAGGCGAATTCTCTCTCGAATTACCGGAATCTTCTCCAAAGGAAGAGAGATGGTGCTCTCCACTGTGTTGAATAGGGCTCCGAGGAACACTAGAGCTTGTGTCGGAACTAGGTGACTTTTCTCCCTGTTCAATAGCCAACCGAACTCCGTCAGAGTAGATATGACTTGATCCCGATGTGACAATATCTGTTCCCTGTCCTGCGACAGTAGGAGTAGGTCGTCCAAGTAATGGTGTAACCGAATGCCTTTTACTCGGATTAGAGCTACCACAGCCAATAAGAGCTTCGAAAACACTCGTGGCGATGTTGTGAGCCCGAATGGGAGACAAGTGAATTGGAGATGCCTCTGGCCTACTGCAAATCGGAGATACCTCTGGAAATCTTTTGCGATCGGCACATGAAAGTAGGCGTATTTCAGGTCTATGGAGACCAGCCAATCTCCTGGTTGTACTGTTTGTCGGATTGTCAGCAGGGTTTCCATCGTGAATTTTTCCTTCTTGATGAAGGAATTTAGATGTGTCAGGTCGATTACTGGTCTCCAAGAGCCAGTCTTTTTGAGGACCATGAAAAGGGGGGAATAAATTCCAAGAAATCTTTCTTCTGATGGAACTTGAATGGCGGCCCCCTGGGCAATCAGTGAGTCTGTATACGATAGAAGAATTTGTCTTTTTTCTTCTGAGTGCGGAAGGACCGTAGGCACAAACCGGTGACTGGGTGGATTGGTGAAAACCCAAGTGTGACCTGAGGAGACCGTTTTTACGGTCCAGTAATCTTGAATCGAGACTGCCCAGACGTGCTGATACCGGAGTAAACGAGCTCCTACTTGCACTACCTGGACAGGCGTCGTATCAAAAGGACTTGGAAGTCTCCCGACCACTTGACGGGGCTGACTTTGAGGATTTTTGGCCTGAAGGCTGGCCTCTCCTCCAGTTTTTCCTAAACTCCCGACCAGGTCTGTAGCGACGAGCATCTCTAGCGCGTTCTGGCTCTTGTCTGGGTTGAGTCCTTCTTTGATTAAGGATGCGACGGTCCTGGGGTAAGAATCCTGACTTGCCCCCAGTAGCACGGGAGATAGCAGAATCCAGTTTGTTTCCGAAGAGTGAGGAGCCTTCGAAAGGAATCCTGCACCAGGCCTGTTTAGAGGCAGGGTCTGCAACCCATGGACGTAACCAGAGGGCACGTTTTGCTGTAACTGATGAAAGCATGACACGTGCCACGAGACGAATAATGTCGATGGATGCTTCTCCCAGGAAGACCGAAGCCAGCTTCAGCTCATGTACTGGAGATCTCTTGAATAAGTCCTCAGACACACTTCCTAGAGCTGCACCAACATCATCCGTCCAAGACTCCATAGCTTTTGACAAAGCTGCAAGGGCCAGAGCCGGTTTACAAGCCATCCCTGCCGTGATATAGATACGTTTTAAGTCCGTATCAATCTTCCTCTCCAGACCATCCTTGAAAGAGACGGTATCCTCTAGAGGGAGCGTAACATGTCTCACCAGCCTCATAAGAGCTGCATCGACAAGGGGGGCTAATTCAAGATGTTTTACTTCATCATTCTTGAAAGGGTACATCTTTGCAACCTTGGAAATCAAGGAGTTTTTCCTATCAACTTTACCCCATTCATCCGAGATGATTTCACCCAGTTCACCCAGGAAGGGGAAGTTCGGGCGGTCCTTCTTAAGGTGCTTAAAGTATTTCCTCTGTTTAGAGGGTGCTTCTACTGGTTCTTCCCATCTCAATGCGTCTTTAACCGCTCTGACCAGCTGGGGAACCAGGGAGAAGTCAAAACCTGCCCCAGGTTCAATTATCTCTGCTTCGCTGTCCGAGGAACCGCTAAAAGAGAGACTATGATGAGATGGGCCTGGAACTTCGGACTCAATTTCTTCAGCAACTGGAGCTATAACAGAAGGAGGAATTACTGCCCGGTCAAGATCTGCTTTGTTAAGAGATTCTTGGACCACTTTCCTGACCAGAGCCTCCACTTGCTGGTCCTCAGCTCCTCTCTCCTTCGTGGCTCTCGAAAAGCACAACTCACAGAGAGATTTACCCTCTGGGACCTGAGTTTTACATCCCCAGCAAGCTTTCCTCTCAGGGCGGCTGGAATGGCGGGGGGAATGATGGCTAGATTTAGACCTTGACCCCTCTTTGCGGTGTCTGGAAGATGACCTAGTACGTCTAGAACCCGACGTAGACTGGTGATGATGAGACCTAGACTGGTCCTTTTCTTTATGTGCCGATAACTGTGGTTCAGACCTAGAAGGGCTGCAGGGGAGAAAAAGAATACTTTGTTCCTAAATAGTACCCCAACCAATACAGGCAGAATGAAAATAAAAATACTTCATCCTACCTGCGGTGTAAGGGTTGGCCACAAGGGGGCGGTGACACATCCATGGCGACAGAAACAAAAGACTGCAAACAATCAATAAGAGACAAATAACTATGTATACTTTCAGCTTTCTCTTTCCCCTATTTGGAGAAAGAGACCTAGACACAGGAAGGTACAGCAAAGCTCCTTACCTCAGAAGCCAGAGAGATGGACACAGGGAAGCCGCTGCCTAAGCGAAAGAGCAACCCAAACCATAGCTGTATGTGACAGCTATTTGAATCTGCCGCCTGTGATGACGTCATCGCGGCCACAGCGTCCCTACGCTGTGACCGACGCCGCTCCACGGCGCTCGCGCGCATGCGCAGTCGCCGTCATCATGCGCGGACTGCGCAGGCGCGAACCAAGCCTCGATCTCAATCGAGACTTCGCAGCTGCGCAGTCGGAGCGGGGAAGCGGCGGACTGGAACGCAGATGCGTCCCAGCCGCCATGGCCACTAGGAAGCAATTTAAAAGACAAAACAACACAAACAACAGGCTGCCAAAACTCAAAAACAGAAGAGCATACATTACCACGGCACCTAAGGGGGATCCATCCTGGAAACGGGAGCAAGAGGAGCGCTCACCGCACGCCCGGGGTAATCATGAAGGAGGCCTCCCGCTAATAGCTGGGACGTTTGGCCGCAATGCCGCTTCCCAGCCAATGGCCGGTATAATCAGCTCTTCCAGGCATCAGAGTGCACCCCGTATGTCTGCCCTGCTAATAGCTGGGGAAGCTGGACTTCAATAAGACACCGCCATCATCAAAACGTGCGAACCACCAGGACTGGATCAACAAAACTTTCATAAGGTAAGATACACCTTGGTCCTAGGAGGAGGACAAAAAAGGAACACAGTCTCTGTCTAGAAGCAAAGATTTATGGGAGTGGGGTCCTATGAGGTATGAGAGGCGGGATTAACCCATACGTAGGCTGCCATGGAGTCTGTCAGGAAAGAGCTTTTTTTTGGTGGCATTTAATCACTAGTGGGATTATTTTTGTGCTATAAATAAAAAAAGACTGAAAATTTAGTGAAAAATGCCTTTTTCTTTTTTTTCTGTCATAAAATATGGCAAATTAGTAATTTTTGTTTATAAACTTTTGTCAAAATGTATACTGCTACATATCTTTGGTAAAAATAACCCAAATTAGTGTATATCATTTGATCTTTGTGGAAGTTGGAGTCTACAAGCTATGGTGCAAATTTCTGAAAATTGATCACACCTAATGTACTGAAGGCCTGAAGGCCTATCTCATTTCTTGAGACACTAACAACTCAGGAAAAGTACAAATACCCCCCAAATAATCCCTTTGTAGAAAGTAGACATTCCAAGGTATTAAGTAAGTAGCATGGTGTGTTTTTTGAAGTTGTATTTTTTTCCCACAATTATTTTAAAATGAACATTTTTTTTTGTTTGTTTTTGTTTTTCTTACAAAATTGTCATGTTAACAGGTTACAGTATCTCACAAAAGTGAGTACACCCCTCACATTTTTGTAAATATTTTATTATATCTTTTCATGTGACAACACCAAAGAAATGACACTTTGCTACAATGTAAGGTAATGAGTGTACAGCTTGTATAACAATGTAAATTTGCTGTCCCCTCAAAATAATTCGACACACAGCCATTAATGTCTAAACCGTTGGCACACGCCAAATTGGGCCCAAAGTGTCAATATTTTGAGTGGCCACCATTATTTTCCAGCACTGGCCTGAACCCTCTTGGGCATGGAGTTCACCAGAGCTTCACAGGAGTCCTCTTCAACTCCTCCATGACAACATCACGGTGTTGGTGGATGTTAGAGACCTTGCGCTCCTCCACCTTCCGTTTGAGGATGCCCTACAGATGCTCAATAGGGTTTAGGTCTGGAGACATGCTTGGTCAGTCCATCACCTTTACCCTCAGCTTCTTTAGCAAGGCAGTGGTCATCTTGGAGGCATGTCTGGGGTTGTTATGTTGGAATACTGCCCTGCGGCCCAGTCTCGGAAGGGAGTGATCATGCCCCGCTTCAGTATGTTACAGTACATGTTGGCATTCATGGTTCGCTCAATGAACTGTAGCTCCCCAGTGTCGGCAGCACCGTCAGGTGTTCTAGGAGCACAAATTACATATAAAATTTCCTGGCGACCTATCATTTTTGAAGGCCCTTCATATTTCTAACACATAGCATGTACATACCAAGAATTACAATCCAAAATAAATTCTAAAGGGAAAGGGTAAAAAAAAAAAAAAGTATTACCTATGCTTTTAGTAGTGTCCACAGAGGAGATTACTGGTCCAGGCAGCAGGCAGGGATGTGATTAGTAATTATCCAGGCAGCAGGCAGGAATATTGTCTATAGTCAGCACAAGGATATTGTCAGCACAGTCAAAGCATTTGTCCATAGAAATTGTACAGGCAGAGACATCCATAATTTGGATGATTGCGGCGGGGGGGCACTGGGTGTTGTTGCTGAACTGAAGGAATCGCATAATCATCTCGTATCAGGACCTGGACATTACGGCAGAATAAATGGGCATGTGGTGGATGGGGTTGGTGGACCAGTAGACATGTCCTTCATTTTTTTTTGTAAGCCCCATGTTTATGGTGAGGCCCATAAACAATTTAAACTCCTCCAAATTCAGATTTCTCCATTCAAACGGATGGGCATATGATGATTGGGGTTTTTTGGCAATATACTGCTGGGCATATAAATTGGTCTGGTCCACAATGAATTGCAGCAAAGTGTCGGACAAAAACAGATAAAAGCAATCAATCTCTGTGAAATTTTGGGTATTGGCCTGCACACCTGGCTGTGCGGTGAAAGGGGGAATAGTTAGTGATCCCAAGTCAAAAGGCAGCCATGATTAAGAAACACTATCACCAAGCCAGCACTTGAATAGGAATACCTTTTTAAACAATATTGTCATTCAACAAGGACTGACTCTTTCTGAGCACAAGTCACTTTGCCAAACAGGATCTTCAAAAACAATATTGTTTTTTCAACACGCAAGCACTGTTTTTTCCTTTTGAGCACAAGTCACTTTGTCAATTAGTTCATTGTTGCTAATTAGCACATATTTTCTGATCACCAAGCACTTTTTTCAAATGCACTTTTACTAAAATGTATTTTATTGTATGTGATATGAAATTGGTCATATTTATTCAATGTAACCCTATCACAAAATTGGGGAATAGCATATATTTATTTTTTTTGGTTAATATCTACAGGGTGTAATACACATATGAGACACTATTTTGTAATTAGCTATATCATTGATAAAAAAATACGCTGGAGTATCCCTTCTGGCTACTGAAACTACATTGCTAAGCAGCCACCAGAGGCTGTAACATGACCCAGACACATTTTAAAATCCACCGTTAACTAGTTGCCAGAGGTTGTAACACACATCTCTTTCCTTTTTTCCCTTTTTTTTCTTTATCCATTTACCCATTTTTGAATTAGTTTGAATTAGTTTGAATTAGTCTTTATTGCTAATGGATACCACTAGTTTATAGCACCAAACCCTGCTAAATGTGTACACACACAAAGTTCAAGGCATCTGCTACCAATTTATAATATACACATTCCAAACTCTTCAACTTTCCACTTTTAGTTTGGGAGACTACTTAAGGTGTAAGACAGTGGTTTATCACCATTACTTACTTCACTAGAACAGCGCCATACCTACATTTGTTTTTATATTTAAGATCATCTGGCATGTATGTAGCGGTCCTGGCTCTTGGGGGACGTGACACTCCCATAGTTGGGGGATTTGAATGTCCTGTGCTGATACTTGGTTGTGATGTGACAGCACTGGTACTGGGCCTGGGCATTTGTTCCCTGGGCCTCTCGATGGCAGCAGCACTGGTACTGGGCATCTGTTCCTGGGGCCTATCGCTGGCGGCCGCGCTGGTACTGGGCCTGGGAATTTGTTCTTGAGCCTATTGCTGGTGGTAGCGCTGGTACTGGGCCTGGGAATATAATCCTGGTTGCTGGCGGCTGCCTGGTTTCCAGAGCGCCGTGCCCTTTTAGGAGGGACCCATTCTTCATCCGAATCATTTGCCGATCCACTACTCTAACTCAAATGCCAAATTTGATTCAGAATCAGAATTGGCATTGGAATCTGATGAGAACTCCCCACTGCTCTTATCAGTCATGGAGAGGATCTGGAACACCTCCTCATTGCTGTATACTATTTTAGACATGATGCTCATGGCTGTGCAACGGGTGACAGATGGGTGGCAGGTGACGGTCACTGATGGGCTGTGCGATGGGTGGCAGGTGACGTTCACTGATAGGTGATGACGGTGTGAAGGGCGATGGTCACTGATGGGTGACGGGCGATGGTCATTGACAGGTGATGGGTGATGGTCACTGACGGGTGACGGTAATGGTCACTGATGGGTGATGGTCACTGACGAATGACGGGTGATGGTCACTGACGGGTGATGGTGTCAGGGCTGGCTCTATATATATTCAAAATAGAATAGAAAAAAAAAGAAAATATATACATATATATATATATATATATATATATATATATATATATATATATATATATATATATATATATATATATATAATATAATTATAATATAATATATATATATATATATATATATTTTTTTTTTTTTCTATTCTATTTTGAATAGAAAAGATTATAATAGAAAATAATAGAAAAGAATAGACTAGAAAAACAATAGAACAGTATAGAATAAAATATAGTATATATATTATATTTATTCTATTCTGTTTATTTTATTTCTATTGTTTTTCTATGCTATTTTTTTCTATTATTTTCTATTCCTTTAAAAATGTCCTTTTGTGCAGGGACTGTTTTAAGCACGGGAAACACGCACCACTTTACAGGAATACTATAGACACCCCCCAGGTACGATATTTAAAGGGATATTTTTTTTTTCACTTTAAGCATCATTAAAATCACTGCTCCCGAAAAAACGTCCATTTTAAAAAAAATTTTTTGCATTGATACGTGTCCCCAGGGGCAGGACCCGGGTCCCCAAACCCTTTTTAGGACAATAACTTGCATATTAACCTTTAAAATTAGCACTTTTGATTTCGAATGTTCGAGTCCCATAGACTTTAATGGGGTTCTAAAGTTTGCGCAAACTTTCGGTTCGTTCGCAGGTTCTGGTACGAACCAATCCGGGGGGTGTTTGGCTCATTCCTAGTAGTGAGTGTACATCTTGTATAACAGTGTAAATTTGCTGTCTCTTCAAAATAATTCAACACACAGCCATTAATGTCTAAAACTCTGGCACCAAAAGTGAGTACACCCCTAAGTGAAAATGTCCAAATTGGGTCCAAAGTGTCAATATTTTGTGTGGCCACCATTATTTTCCAGCACTGCCTTAAAGGATCACTAAAGATAATTTTTTTTTAAATAACAAACATGTTATACTTACCTCCACTGTGCAGCTTGTTTTGCACAGAGTGGCCCAGAACCTGCTCTTCTGGGGTCCCTCGGCGGCTGTCTTGGCTCCCCCACCGCAAGGACTCAACACCTTCATGCGAGCTCCCTCGCATGGTGTTGAGTCCTTGCGGGTGCGCTCCCGTGATACAGCCAGCGGCCATAGCCGCTCACTGTATCACTCTGCCCCCCCCATCATTGGATGTGATTGACAGCAGCATGAGCCAATGGCTGCGCTGCTTTCAATCCATCCACTGTAACCAATCAATGGCCAGGCTGAGCGGCGAAGAGGATGTCGGGGGCGAGCGAAGGACTTTCGAGGGGTTAGGTAAGTAAAACGGGGGGGCTGGGGGGGCCGGTATTGTCGGATGTTTTTTCACCTTAATGTATAAAATGCATTAAGGTGAAAAAATGTTTACCTTTATAACCCCTTTAAAGCAGCCTTCCCAGCACCCCCCTAATTATATACCTGAGCTCCTTCTCTCGCCAGCAATGTCCACGATCCCCTCAGCCATCCAGGACACTCCTCCTGATTGGCTGAGACAGAACAGCGGTGCCATTGGCTCCCACGGCTGTCAATCAAAGTCAGTCAGCCAATCAAGGAAGAGAGGGGGTGGGCCAGGTCGGATCTCTGTGTCTGAATGGATACATGGAGCTCTGACTCGGCTTGGGTGCCCCCTATAGCAAGCTGCTGGCTGAGGGGCACTCAAAGGAGGGAGGGGCCAGGAGCAGCAAAGAAGGACCCGAGAAGAGGAGGATCCAGGCTGCTCTGTGCAAAACCAACTGCACAGAGGAGGTAAGTATAACATGTTTGTTATTAAAAAAAAAAAATTTGCCTTTACAATGGCATGGAGTTCACCAGAGCTTCACAGGTTGCCGCTGGAGTCCTCTTCCACTCCTCCATGAAGACATCACGTAGCTGGTGGATGTTAGAGACCTTGCGCTCCTCCATCTTCCATTTGAGGGTGCCCCACAGATGCTCAATAGGGTTTAGGTCTGGAGACATGCTTGGCCAGTCCATCACCTTTACCCTCAGCTTCTTTAGCAAGGCAGTGGTCGTCTTGGAGGTGTGTTTGGGGTCGTTATCATATTGGAATGCTGCCCTCTGGCCAGTCTCCGAAGGGAGGGGATCATGCTCTGCTTCAGTATGTCACAGTACATGTCGGCATTCATGGTTCCCTCAATGAACTGTAGCTCCTCAGTGCCAGCAGCACTCATGCAGCCACAGACCATGACACTCTCACCACCATGCTTGACTGTAGGCAAGACACACTTGTCTTTGTACTCCTCACCTGGTTGCTGCCACACATGCTTGACACCATCTGACCCAAATAAGTTTATCTTGGTCTCATCAGACCACAGGACATGGTTCCAGTAATCCATGTCCTTAGTCTGCTTGTCTTCAGAAAACTGTTTGCGGTCTTTCTTGTGCATCATCTTTAGAAGAGGCTTCCTTCTGGGACGACAGCCATGCAGACCAACTTGATTTAGTATGTGGCGTATGGTCTGAGCACTAACAGGCTGATCACCCAACCCTTCAACCTCTGCCGCAATGCTGGCAGCAAAGACGGCCTCTGAATATATAGTTGAGCACGTGCACTCAACTTCTTTGGTCGACCATGGCGAGGCCTGTTCTGAGTGGAACCTGTCCTGTTAAACTGCTGTATGGTCTTGGCCACTGTGCTGCAGCTCAGTTTCAGGGTATTGGCAATCTTCCTATAGCCCAGGCCATTTTTATGTAGAGCAACAATTCTTTTTTTCAGATCCTCAGAGAGCTCTTTGCCATGAGGTGTCATGTTGAACTTCCAGTGACCAGTATGAGAGAGTGAGAACGATAACACCAAATTTAACACACCTACTCCCCATTCACACCTGAGACCTTGTAACACTAACGAGTCACATGACACCGGGAAGGGAAAATGGCTAATTGGGCCCAATTTGGACATTTTCACTTAGGGGTGTACTCACTTTTGTTGCCAGCGGTTTTGACATTAATGGCTGTGTGGGGAGTTATTTTGAGGGGGCAGTAAATTTACACTGTTATACAAACTGTACACTCACTACTTTACATTGTAGAAAAGTGTAATTTATTAAGTGTTACATATAGTTACATAGTTACATAGTAGACGAGGTTGAAAAAATACATAAGTCCATCAAGCCCAACATATGTGTGTGATTTTATGTTAGTATCACACACATAGGTTGGACTTGATAGACTTGTGTCTTTTTTCAACCTCGCATGCTATGTAACTATGTAACTATATGTAACACTGAAGAAATGTTGTCACATGAAAAGATATGATAAAATATTTACAAAAATGTGAGGGGTATACTCACTTTTGTGAGATGCTTTATTTCTCTTAAGATGCTCAGATGCTGCTGGACACAAAGCTGAGCCCTTCTTGTTTTACTGGAAAACAACAGAAACACACAGGGACAGGAACAGGAAATTACAATTTAACTATGTAGTTCAACTAGAGAGTGTATTACATTATGCAACCATAAAATACAACACTACCACTCAGTAGAGCAGAACACTAACATTGCAGTATAATGAGAATAAATAAAGTGACAAGCCTCAGGTGATACACAGAGATTAAAAAAATACTCCTACATAAATTGTACCTGTTTATCTGCAGACCTCTCTTCTCTACATCCTCCTAAAACACACACATCAAATACTTTTTCTCAGCAATAGAGGGCAAGGTGCAGGGATCTAAGGTCACACACTGCAAAGCTAGAGCATAGAGCTCAGTGAAACCTGCAACCTGAGTGGAGGGATGGACACACCAACCTCTACACAGAATCATAGGGAAAAATACACAGCTGAGACTATCACTCGGCTGCTGCGTGCGGGGGGGGGGGGGGGGGCAGTGTTTCACCCGGGATTCTGTGGAATTGGGTTGAACTATTACCAGTGGCTCATGCACATAGCAGAGGGGAGAGGCAGCAGAGAGAGAGATGCCATTCAGTGCTTTAGATCAAGGCTAGTACAGGCTATAGAAGAATATGCTTTGTTCATGTTTCATGTCAGAGGTTTACAACCACTTTATTTGTTTCTGGATTCCTGTGCCCAAAGTGACAGTTCCAAGTTTGATTACAGTTTAAATGTTGTTCCTCTTTGACAGTTGTAGTGCTATCCCTGTTGGAACTGCTGATTAGGATGGGTCCTCTGTTCTTTGTCTCAACCTTTTCAAAAAACCTCAGCCCCTCTGACACACCAGGTTGAGTGTACAAACATACAATATAACAGGAAAACACTGAAAGCAATCTTATTACCCAGCAGTAACACTATGTCAAAGAAAACAGGCACCAAACCAGGTAATAAATGTAAACTTAGTATATTATCGCCCACTATGGTTGGTAGCTAGGCAAGATGAATTAACAATGGTAATAACAAAATTTAGCATTGATTAAAGTTTTTGTGAACCATCGCCTTGTAAAACAACCCATTCAGTTTAAAATAGAAATGAAAGGTAAAACGAGTGTGCATACATATAAAAAAAAACAATATATATATATAATATGTTTTTTTTTCCCTTTTTTTAGAAGTGACCACATAACCTGTGTTCTCAGCTGCATAAGGGGCTCAGAGAGCTAAGGGAAAAGAAAACAGTAGAACACTGGTATTCCCAGTGAATGGCTTTGGGGTGGCATGTCAGAACAAGTATAATCATTGGAGGAAAGCATGCTGTACCCTCATGCCTCGTGTGGTCAGTTTATAAAAGGAAAGCAGAGGGACTTGCAGGAACACCAGGTATTCCCCACAAAGGAAGTAATACAAATAGAACAGGATACTATCTCATACAAGTACATGGTGCAGCAGGCACATATCAGAAATATGAAATGTTTGGGTAACATATTCTTTGATAGTAAAGACTAGGCATAAGATAGCATTTGGTGTCCAGATCAGCAAAAACAGTAGCAAGGCCACCTCAATGGCAGCAGTAAGCAGTAGTAAAGTTGAATCTACCGAATGCTGGAACTATACAGTTAGAGTGCATTTATGGAAGCAATGCTACTCCTAGACCAACTGGGTATGTACTGTCCAAAAGAAAAGGAGAATGGTTGGGGGAGGGGCATTGGAACAAAGAGAAATCGCAGAATACTTATTGTTGGGGAGGGGAGTCCTGTGAGATGTTCTTCTGCCAGCTGTTGTTGGGGCCCTTTGAGAGCATTGGTGCACTTAACGACAGTTCCAGTTAACATGCATGCCGTATAGGTACAGTACAGGTACAGTATACAGTACCTTGCAAAAGTATTCACCCCCTTGGCATTTTTCGTGTTTTGTTGCCTCACAACCTGGAATTAACAGGGATTGTTTGAGGATTGCATCATTTAATTTACAGAACATACCCACAACTTTGAAGATTTTTTTTTTGTTTTATTGTGAAGCAAACAACAAATAGGACAAAATAACAAAAAAAGTCATTGTGCATAACTATTCACCCCCCTAAAGTCAATACTTTGTAGAGCCACATTTTGCGGCTATCACAGCTCCAAGTCGCTTTGGATGAGTCTCTATGAGCTTGCAACATCTTACCCACTGCGATTTTTGCCCATTCTTCCTTGCAAAACTGCTCCAGCTCCTTCAAGTTGGATGGTTTGCACTTGTGAACAGTAATCTTTAAGTCTGACCACAGATTTTCTATTGGATTGAAGTCTGGGCTTTGACTAGGCCATTCCAACACATTTACATGTTTCCCTTTAAACCACTCAAGTGTTGCTTTAGCAGTGTGTTTGGAGTTATTGTCCTCTTGGAAGGTGAACCTCCGTCCTAGCCTCAAATCACACACAGAGTTGTACAGGTTTTGCTCAAGAATATCCCTGTATTTAGCACCATCCATCTTTCCCTCAACTCTGACCAGTTTCCCAGTCCCGACTGCTGAAAAACATCCTCACAGCATGATACTGCCACCACCATGTTTCACTGTGGGGATGGTGTTCTTTGGATGATGTGATGTGATGGGTTTGCGCCAGACATAGCATTTTCTTTGATGGCCAAAAAGTCCAATTTTAGTCTCATCAGACCAGAGCACCTTCCTCCATACATTTTGGGAGTCTCCCACATGCATTTTCGCAAACTCAAAACGTGCCATTTTGTTTTTTGCTAAAAATAATGGCTTTCTTCTGGCCACTCTGCCATAAAGCCCAACTCTATAGAGTGTACGGCTTATTGTCGTCCTATGTACAGATACTCCAGTCTCTGCTGTGGAACTCTGCAGCTCCTCCAGGGTTACCTTAGGTCCCTGTGCTGCCTCTCTGATCAATGCCCTCCTTGCCCGGTCCGTGAGTTTTGGTGTGTGGTTGTCTCTTGGCAGGTTTTCTGTTGTGCCATGTTCTTACCATCTGGTTACGATAGATTTGATGGTGCTCCTAGGGATCATCAAAGATTTGGATATTTTTTGTAACCTAACTCTGATTTGTACTTCTCAATAGGGATGAGCCGAACACCCCCCGGTTCGGTTCGCACCAGAACCCGCGAACGGACCGCAAGTTCGCACGAACGTTAGAACCCCATTGACGTCTATGGGACTCGAACGTTCGAAATCAAAAGTGCTCATTTTAAAGGCTAATTTGCATGGTATTGTCCTAAAAAGGGTTTGGGGACCCGGGTCCTACCCCAGGGGACATGTATCAATGCAAAAAAAACTTTTAAAAACGGCCGTTTTTTCGGGAGCAGTGATTTTAATGATGCTTAAAGTAAAAAAAAAAAAGTGAAATATTCCTTTAAATATCGTACCTGGGGGGTGTCTATAGTATGCCTGTAAAGTGACGCGTGTTTCCCATGTTTAGAACAGTCCCTGCACCAAATGTCATTTTTAAAGGAAAAAATCTCATTTAAAACTGCTTGCGGGTTTAATGTCATGTCGGGTCATGGCAATATGGATGAAAATCAGTGAGACAAACGGCATGGGTACCCCCCAGTCCATTACCAGGCCCTTTGGGTCTTGTATGGATATTAAGGGGAACCCCGCACCCAAATTAAAATAAGGAAAGGTCCCTATATACTCTGAACAGCAGTATACAGGCGGTGCAAACAAGACAGGGACTGTAGGTTTGTTGTTAAGTAGAATCTGTTTGTAATTTTGAACATTTTTAATGTGTTTAGCTCCAGCCAAAAAATCTTTTCTAAGCTTTTTGGAAAACATAGGGAAGGGTTATCACCCCTGTGACATTTGTTTTGCGTCTTTCCTCCTCTTCAGAAGATTTCACCTCACTTTTTTGTCCCAATGAAAAATGTTTTTTGAAAATTTGGGTTTTTTTGTGGAACAAGGATTGGAAAGCATCAGTGGAAAGGAAAAATTGTTTTCCCATATTAACTCTTACAGGAGAGAATTTCCCTTCCTTAGGGGTAGATTTCATCTCACTTCCTGTTGTCTCCTTCCGTTTGCAAGTAGGAGTCGTTTGTAAGTTAGATGTTTGAAAGTAGGGTCCTGCCCTATATACTCAGCAGAAATTTGGGCCTTAGGTGTTGCTGTGGCCAAAACACTGTAAGCCCTCACAGGGCCCTGCTGTGAAATATTAGATCAAGAATTGTAATTACATGCCCCTGTTGAACAGGAGCTGAAAAATTAGGCCTTAGGCACTGGTGCTGGTGCCACAACACTGCAACCCCTCACAGACACTCTAGTTGAAACGCAGGAACAAGCCCAGCTGCAAAGTATTGCATCAAAAATTGTAATTACACGCCCCTGTTAGACAGGGGCTGAAAAATTGGGTCTTAGGCACTGGTGCTGGTGCCACAACACTGCAACCCCTCACAGACACTCTAGTTGAAACGCAGGAACAAGCCCTGCTGCAAAGTATTGCATCAAAAATTGTAATTACACGCCCCTGTTAGACAGGGGCTGAAAAATTGGGTCTTAGGCACTGGTGCTGGTGCCACAACACTGCAACCCCTCACAGACACTCTAGTTGGAATGCAGGAACAAGCCCTGCTGCAAAGTATTGCATCAAAAATTGTAATTACACGCCCCTGTTAGACAGGGGCAGAAAAATTGGGTCTTAGGCACTGGTGCTGGTGCCACAACACTGCAACCCCTCACAGACACTCTAGTTGGAATGCAGGAACGAGCCCTGCTGCAAAGTATTACATCAAAAATTGTAATTACACGCCCCTGTTAAACAGGGGCTGAAAAATTGTGCCTTAGGCACTGGTGGTGGCGCCCAGAACCAAAAATGTTCTTACAAGCTATCAGCGTGATGATTGAGGAGGAAGAGGATAATTACTCAGGGATAGTCACTCAGCATCAGCATAGGCAGTCTTTGAAGGGATCTGAGATTTCAAAAAAAATTATTCGGTTACATCTGCATCAGGTGCTTGGTAGCTGGTGGTGATCCAAGACTGATTCATTTTTATGAAGGTCAGCCGATCGACCGAGTCGGTGGACAGACGCACCCTGTGATCGGTTACCACGCCTCCAGCAGCACTGAATGTGCGTTCCGAAAGAACGCTGGATGCAGGACAGGCCAGTAGCTCAATTGCATACTGTGCAAGCTCTGGCCAGTGATCCATCCTCAAGACCCAGTAACCCAGAGGATTTTCGGTGGGAAAGGTGTCCAAGTCTGATCTTGCCCCTAGGTATTCCTGCACCATGTAAAACAGACGCTGGCGATGGTTGCTGGAACCGATCATACCTTGGGGCTGCGGACCAAAAAATTGTCTGAACGCATCGGTCAGACGGCCACCTTCTCCACCGCTCCTTCTTTGACTGACCGAAGCCTCAGCAACACGTTGTCCAGAAACAGGAGTTTGTAACCTCCCAGTCTCTGGGAACGCGTTGCACAGACCTTTCTGCAAGGCCTCCCGAAGATGTTTCATCCTCTGCTCCCTCTGCGATGGCAAGATAAGGTCCGCAACCTTACCCTTGTAACGTGGATCAAGGAGGGTTGCCAGCCAGTATTGGTCCTTCTCCTTGATACCACGAATACGAGGATCCTTACGCAGGCTTTGCAGGATCAGGGAGGCCATGCAGCGTAGGTTTGCTGAGGCATTCGGTCCGGAGTCCTCTGGGTCACTAAGGACAACAACGTCCGCAGCCACCTCCTCCCAGCCACGTACAAGTCCATGTGTTCCTTGGGACTGATCCCTTAAAGACTGCTGATGCTGAGTGCCAGGCTCCACCTCCATACTGACACAATCTTCCTCCTCCTCCTCCTCCTCCTCCTCGTCCTCTTCCTGTGTGATCGGCGGGCACGCAGGAACACTGTCTGGATAAAGGGGGCCTTGAGAGCTAAGGAAGTCCTCCTCTTCCTGCCTCTGTTCTGCCTCAAGTGCCCTGTCCATTATCCCACGCAGCGTGTGCTCCAACAGGTGGACAAGGGGGACAGTGTCACTGATGCATGCACTGTCAGTGCTCACCATCCTCGTGGCCTCCTCGAATGGTGACAGGACAGTGCATGCATCCCTGATCATGGCCCACTGGCGTGGGGAAAAAAAACCAAGGTCCCCTGACCCTGTCCTGGTGCCATAGTCGCACAGGTACTCATTGATGGCCCTCTGCTGCGTGTGCAGCCGCTGCAGCATGGCCAACGTCGAGTTCCACCTGGTGGGCATGTCACAGATTAGGCGGTTCTTGGGCAGGTTAAACTCCTTTTGGAGGTCCGTCAGCCGAGCACTGGCATTATATGACCGGCGGAAATGCACACAGACTTTCCTGGCCTGCCTCAGGACATCCTGTAAGCCCGGGTACCTGCCCAAGAACCGCTGCACCACCAAGTTAAGGACGTGAGCCAAACAGGGCACATGGGTCAGTTGTCCCTGTCGGAGGGCAGAGAGGAGGTTGGTGCCATTGTCGCAAACCACCATTCCTGCCTTAAGTTGGCGTGGCGTCAACCACCTCTGAACCTGCCCCTGCAGAGCTGACAGAACCTCTGCCCCAGTGTGGCTCCTGTCCCCCAAGCACACCAGCTCAAGCACCGCATGGCATCTTTTGGCCTGCGTACTTGCGTAGCCCCTTGAACGCCTACGGAGCACCGCTGGTTCCGAGGAAGAGGCCATGGAGGAAGAAGAAGAGGAGGGGGTGGAGGAGAGAGGTGTGTCACAATCAGCATTTTGGAGGCGTGGTGGCGGAACAACCTCCAACACTACTGCACCTTGTCCTGCATCCTTCCCAGCTGCCAGCAGAGTCACCCAATGCGCCGTGAAACTTAAGTAACGTCCCTGTCCATGCCTGCTGGACCATGAGTCAGCGGTAATATGCACCTTACCGCTGACCGCCCTGTCCAGCGAGGCATGGACATTGCCTTCCACATGCCGGTAGAGAGCCGGAATCGCCTTCCGTGAGAAAAAGTGGCGTTTGGGTACCTGCCACTGAGGAACCGCACATTCCACAAACTCACGGAAGGGGGCAGAGTCTACCAACTGAAAAGGCAGCAGTTGAAGTGCTAGCAATTTTGCCAAGCTAGCATTCAACCGCTGGGCATGTGGATGGCTGGGAGCAAACTTCTTTCGGCGGTGCAGCAGCTGGGGCAGGGAAATTTGCCTGGTACAATCTGACGTCGGTGTACCAAAAGCAGATTGCCCATAAGTACTTGGCTGTGACACACCTAATTCTACACCTTCATTCCTCTCACTGCAGGTCGCAGAGAGGACTGAAGGTCTAGTGGGGTTGGAAATCTCAGCTGATGAGGAGCAAGGAGAGATCGTCTTTGTTCTTTGGTGTGGGTCTTTTAGATACGCTTGCCAACGAACTGCATGGCAGGTCAACATATGTCTGGTCAAGCATGTGGTACCCAAGCGGGAGATGTTTTGGCCACGCGAGATACGCTTGAGACATATATTGCAAATAGCAGCGGTGCGATCTGATGCACTCGTCTCAAAAAAGGCCCACACCAAAGAACTTTTTGAATAACGCGCAGAGACTGCAGCGCCCTGCACATGTGGAGCTTTGGGGTGTGATGCAGTCAATGTGCTGCCCTTAGGCTGGCCCCTGGAGGGCATCCTGCCTAGTTGGTGATGTGCCACCTCCTCCTCCTCCTCCTCCTCCTCCTCCTCCTCCTCCTCTCTCCTATCAGGCACCCACGTTGAGTCAGTGACCTCATCATCCCCTCCCTCCTCATCACTGGAGCAAACCTGGCAGTATGCTGCAGCAGGGGGAGCATGACTGCCAGATTGCTGTCCTTCTTGGGCACCCCCTCTGTCCGTGCTCATGTTACTGCCTTCATTGAGCTCAGTATCATCATCAGAGCCTTCCAAACGCTGGGCATCCTCCTGGAGCATGTACCCAACACTGTGGTCAAACAGTTCGAGGGAATCCTCAGGAGGACATGGTGGGGCTAGGGAAGGAGTCACTGATGACATTGAGCTGAGGGAAGAGGCCGCTGCTTTGCCAGACAAAGCACCCTGGGCATGGGTGAGAGAGGATGAGGAGGATGAGGACGGCTTGGTCATCCACTCGACCAAGTCTTCCGCATGTTGCGGCTCAACACGGCCAGCTGCCGAAAAAAAGGCCAAGCGTGTCCCATGGCCACGTGCTGATGAGGATGCACCGTCTCCACGACCAGCACTAGACACAGAGCCTGCTTGCCCTCTCTTATTGGCTTGTGACTGTCTGCCTCTCCTTCTTGGCCTTCCAGACATACTAATGGCCTGTAGCTGCACTAAGCTGGGATAGAACACCTGTAATTTTCTTCAGGTAGCTTTATATACTGTAACCAGACAAGCCTGCCTGTCAGTAGGAAGATAACAGGAACGGATCTAGCTGAACACTGTGAGCAGGACGTACTGCACTAAATGTATATAGCAGGAACGGATCTAGCTGAACACTGTGAGCAGCACGCACTGCACTGAATGTAAATAGCAGGAACGGATCTAGCTGAACACTGTGAGCAGGACGCACTGTACTGAATGTAAATAGCAGGAACGGATCTAGCTGAACACTGTGAGCAGGACACACTGCACTGAATGTAAATAACAGGAACGGATCTAGCTGAACACTGTGAGCAGGACACACTGTACTAAATGTAAATAGTCTAGCTGCCTGACCGTGGTACTAATAGGATCAAAAAGAACACCTGTAATTTTCTTTAGGTAGCTTTATATACTGTAACCAGACAAGCCTGCCTGTCAGTAGAAAGATAACAGGAACGGATCTAGCTGAACACTGTGAGCAGGACGCACTGCACTGAATGTAAATAGCAGGAACGGATCTAGCTGAACACTGTGAGCAGCACGCACTGCACTGAATGTAAATAGCAGGAACGGATCTAGCTGAACACTGTGAGCAGGACGCACTGCACTGAATGTAAATAGCAGGAACGGATCTAGCTGAACACTGTGAGCAGGACGCACTGCACTGAATGTAAATAACAGGAACGGATCTAGCTGAACACTGTGAGCAGGACACACTGTACTAAATGTAAATAGTCTAGCTGCCTGACCGTGGTACTAATAGGATCAAAAAGAACACCTGTAATTTTCTTCAGGTAGCTTTATATACTGTAACCAGACAAGCCTGCCTGTCAGTAGGAAGATAACAGGAACGGATCTAGCTGAACACTGTGAGCAGGACGTACTGCACTAAATGTATATAGCAGGAACGGATCTAGCTGAACACTGTGAGCAGCACGCACTGTACTGAATGTAAATAGCAGGAACGGATCTAGCTGAACACTGTGAGCAGGACACACTGCACTGAATGTAAATAACAGGAACGGATCTAGCTGAACACTGTGAGCAGGACACACTGTACTAAATGTAAATAGTCTAGCTGCCTGACCGTGGTACTAATAGGATCAAAAAGAACACCTGTAATTTTCTTCAGGTAGCTTTATATACTGTAACCAGACAAGCCTGCCTGTCAGTAGGAAGATAACAGGAACGGATCTAGCTGAACACTGTGAGCAGGACGCACTGCACTGAATGTAAATAGCAGGAACGGATCTAGCTGAACACTGTGAGCAGCACGCACTGCACTGAATGTAAATAGCAGGAACGGATCTAGCTGAACACTGTGAGCAGGACGCACTGCACTGAATGTAAATAGCAGGAACGGATCTAGCTGAACACTGTGAGCAGGACGCACTGCACTGAATGTAAATAGCAGGAACGGATCTAGCTGAACACTGTGAGCAGCACGCACTGCACTGAATGTAAATAGCAGGAACGGATCTAGCTGAACACTGTGAGCAGCACGCACTGCACTGAATGTAAATAGCAGGAACGGATCTAGCTGAACACTGTGAGCAGGAAGCACTGTACTGAATGTAAATAGCAGGAACGGATCTAGCTGAACACTGTGAGCAGGACACACTGCACTGAATGTAAATAGTCTAGATAGAAGATAACAGGAACGGATCTAGCTAAACTGAATACAGTGTATATATATATATGCAACACCTGGGATGCATATATATACACAATACACTGTAAGTGCAGCTAACTGACTGACTGTTCTGCCTAATCTATCTAACTCAAATCAAACACTGTCTCTCTGTCTATCTCTTTCAACGCCGGAACACACACTACACAGGGCCGCCGTGCAGGCGGCCTTATATAGTGTGGGGCGTGTACTAAATCCCCTGAGCCATAATTGGCCAAAGCCTCCTTGGCTTTGGCCAATTACGGCTCTCTGTTCAGGCGGCGCTGTGATTGGCCAAGCATGCGGGTCATAGTGCATGCTTGGCCAATCATCAGCCAG
This sequence comes from Lithobates clamitans, assembly GCA_037952925.1. Taxonomy (NCBI): domain Eukaryota; kingdom Metazoa; phylum Chordata; class Amphibia; order Anura; family Ranidae; genus Lithobates; species Lithobates clamitans. Next base: position 6,501,081 of record JBBGZY010000430.1, on the reverse strand, counting down.
CAATGCACTGCGATGCCGCAGTGAATTATGGGCCGTGACGCGCCACACGAATTTGGCGCGAACGGCCCATATCGTTCGCAATTCGACGGACGGTCGAACAGCCGATGTTCGAGTCGAACATGGGTTCGACTCGAACACGAAGCTCATCCCTACTTCTCAACAACATTGTCCCTTACTTGTTTGGAGAGTTCCTTGGCCTTCATGGCAGTGTTTGGTTAGTGGTGGCTCTTGCTTATGTGTTGCAGCCTCTGGGGCCTTTCAAAAAGGTGTGTATATGTAATGACAGATCATGTGACACTTAGATTGCACACAGGTGGACATAATTTCACGAATTATGTGACTTCTGAAGGTAATTGGTTGCACCAGAGCTTTTTATGAGCTTCATGACAAAGGGGGTGAATACATACGCACATGCCAATTATCATTTTTTTATTTCTGAAAAATAGTTTTATGTATATATTTTTTCTAATTTTACTTCACCAACTTAGACTATTGTGTTCTGATCCATCACATATAATTCAGATTAAAAAACATTGAACTAAAGTCTGTAACGTAACAAAATAGGTAAAAAGCCAAGGGGTGAATACTTTTGCAAGGCACTGTAGTTTCTGCCAGGTGCAAGGTAGATCTGGTTTAGATGCAGTAAAGGTTTGGTATGATGTGGTATAGGGATGGTATAAATGCAGGCTAGATTTGGAATAAGTGTGGTATAGAGTGCAGTATGGGTGCAGTATGGACTGGGTACACTTGGTGTCTGTTTTCAGTGGCTCAGTCCCTGGTAGCAGTATCAGAAATAGGCGAATAGTCCCTGGGATGCTGCGGTAACCTCACACTTGGTCTCTCCCCAAAGGCCAGCGGTGGGAAGCAGAAAGTGAGTGGATGCTCCAGTCACCCTGTGGCAACAGTGCAAATGCTGTAATATGGGCAGTGCTGCTGTGCTGTCCCAACAGGGCATATAGTTTACATGCTGCCATCTAGTGACACTTTGTGGTAATGTACTTGTCTCTCAAGTTTATTTTTCCCTTATGTTATGACACACTTCCTTTGAATGTAATGCTCCACCCTTTTTCCTATGTTTGTACTTCCTGTGTCATCTATGCAGTTAACAAGCCACATGTAGCAGGGCACATGTATTCTCCATTGTAAGCTACAGAACGTATCATCTTATGACCGCATTAATACCAAAAACCTGTTCATCTGTTTGTATCCTGTCATCTGCTGTATCTGCTGTAACCTGATGTTCAGAATAAAGCATCTGTGGATGGAAATCGGTATTGGTGAGTTCAAGCTATCTGATGAGGATTGTCCTCAGTGATTATATCTGCTTATACAGGCCAGGCATAGAGGTCTCACAAGGGATAAATTGCTTCACAACAATCGGAGTCAGAATAGTCAAAAGATGTATAGAATTCCTACAGCCTGCTGTGTATATGTGTGTGCCTGATCTGCAATCAAGCTCAGTGCCATCCGCCATCTTGTGAAAGCACATGGTCGCACAAGCTTACTGCACCTCATGTGAATGTTAAAAACTTTCTCTACATTGAACTGTGTTACCCCACCTGTCTAAGCTGCTGTTCGTCTTCTTAAAGAGACAGTACCATTTTTTGCAAAAACGTGAAAAAATGTCTACACAAGACTCTGAGCACCCTTTTGTGGCTGAACCAACACAGATTCATCATGCCTCTGAACCCGCAGATGTACAGGGAGCAAATTCTGCAGATATTGCTGATCAGAGTGTAAGACCCAAACGTACAATAAAACCAACACAGAAACTCAGAGAAAACTATGAAGCCACTAGAGATGAGTTCTCCATGAATCTGTCAGACATATGGGAAAGAACTGCATGTCAGTTTTGTCACACTTTAATGATCGACCAGCTGAAATAAGAGACTCTATAGATTGCTTATCTGCCGCATACGAACGCTACCAGCGGCTGTTTCCAAAATACACAGCTTTCTTGCAGGACTGTAATATAGAGCACTCCTCAGCAGAACTGACCAAGGCTGTTGCATTAAACCAACAAAGGGATCTCTTGCAAAAGTGCAAAAGGCCCAGTGTAAGGCAGAACTCCGCATTGCTCAACTGCAGGAGACCAGATCTCACAGATCCACATCAGCCAAGCACACTACACGCTCTTCTAGATCCTCTCGCTCCAGAAGTTCAGCATTAAGCGTTAATAGAGGCCCGTGCTGATGCGGAAGCAAAAAAAGTGCAAAGCTCCTTTACCAGAAGGGAAGCAGAAATAGAAACACGAAAGGCAAAGATAAAAGCTCAACAAGTAGAAACAGAGGCAAAGAAGAAAGCTGAACAAGCAGAAACAGAAGCAAAGATGAAAGCTCAACAAGCAAAAACAGAAGCAAATATGGAAGCTCAACAAGCAGAGGCAGATGCCCAAAAAGCAAAGGCAGATTCCCAATTTAAGATTCTGCAAATGGAAAAGGAAGAAGCAGCTTCCCTAGCAAGGCTGAGAGTCCTTGAACAAGCGATGGGAGAAAGTGTTAACTCAGACTGTTACATCCCAGCAGAACTGCAAGACCCAGTTGAACGCACCAGTGAATATGTACTAAAGCATAGTGTTTGCAATGATACAGAGTCATCTCCTGTACTTCCTACTAACAACACTGTTCTGATTCTCAACACAGAGACCTCTCAGCTCCAAATGCCTGAGCCTCTTCAAGTGTACAACACAAGTGCATCTATGCAGCAAACCGCATCTCCTCTTGCTGACAACAAGGTGACTTCCAGTGACAAGCCGCAGCTCAAGCCACAGCCAGCACAAGCCTTAGGGACTACACCACAGTTAAACGCTCATGCATCATCATTTCATCCTGGTAAACCTCACCCTACTTCATCAGAGAACTTTCACACCCGAGGGGTTCCACAAGTTACTTTGGCACCGAAAAGTGAGAGATCTGACTTGAATGACTTTGCCAGATATGTGGTACGCTGTGAGCTTATTAACACTACCCTCTCAAGGTTTGACAACTGTCCAGAGAGCTACAGGGCCTGGAGATCAACCTTCAAAGCTGCCATTGCCGATTTCAACCTTAATACCAAGGAGGAACTTGATTTGCTCATAAAGTGGCTGGGGCCGGAATCTGCAGATTGTGTTAAAAGACTGAGAACAGTGCATGTTGACCACCCAGATGCAGGTCTTGTTGCTGCATGGGCAAGACTTGAGCAAGCCTATGGTAGCTCTGAAGCCATAGAAAGCGCTCTATTCAAGAGACTGCAAAACTTCCAAAAAATAGGGAACAAAGACTACCGCAAGCTCCAAGATCTGAGTGATCTTCTCATGGAGCTGCAGTTGGCAAAGACAGACCCACGTCTACCTGGACTAAGCTTCCTGGACACTGCTCATGGTGTCAATCCAGTGGTGTCCAAACTGCCATACGGCCTGCAAGAGAAATGGGCACAACAGGGCTCAAGGTACAAAAGAGACTATAACGTATCTTTTCCTCCATTCGCATATTTTTGCAGGTTCATTAGCGATCAAGCCTGGACAAGAAATGATCCCAGCTTCATTGAACCCAACTTACCTGCTTTATCATCATCATATTCATCAAGGTATGATAACATAGCAGCTAAACGCAGAGACTTTAATAGAGCAATATCTGTTAAAAGGACAGACATCTCACCACCTGTATCCTCTCCTGCTCACCAGAGCGATTTGGGTGACAGAGATAAAGACCCTAACCGTCAGTGCCCTATTCACAAGAAGCCTCACCCCTTAAAGAAATGTCGTGGGCTTAGGGCAAAGACGCTACAAGAGCGCAGGGAGATTCTTCAGAAACTCTGAATATGCTACAGGTGTTGTGCTTGTTATGGACATTTTGCTAAAGACTGTAAAGTTGTCATCAAGTGCACAAAATGCAGTAGCGACAGACATGTTACAGCTATGCATCCGGGTCCACCCTCAGACAATTCACAGCAGCCTCCTACCTCTAGCTCTGTCTCAAGTCATGGCGGGGAGCAAAAAGGTCATGCTCCAGCCACAGCTAACGTTTCTTCTTCAAGCACAGAAGTCTGTGGAGAAGGCTTAGATAACAAATGCTGTGCAAAGATATGCCTAGTCAAGATATACCCAAAGGGTCAACCTGAGGAAGCTATTAGGATGTATGCCATAATAGATGAACAGAGCAACAGATCCTTGGTTAAGCCTAAATTCTTTGAGATCTTTGGTATAGAGGGACACGCATCACGAAGAGACTTTCGGCAGAAGGGCCGATGGGTTCATGATCTCTCATATCAAAGGGGGGAGGGCATACCCCTATCAACATTAGTCTAGTGTGACCAGATACCTGACGAAAGGGAAGAAATTCCTACTCCAGAGGCAGCATATCACCATCCTCACTTGAGGCACCTTGTTAATGAAATTCCTGCAATGGACATGAATGCTGAAATCTTGATCTTCTAGGAAGAGACATTCTCAGAGTACATAAAGTACGCAAGCAGTGCAATGGACCCGATGATGCCCCTTATGCACAAAAACTTGTCCTAGGTTGGGTAATCGTGGGCAACATATGCTTGGATAGTATGCGTACGTCATCGGAGATCCACTCCTTCAAAACTTACATGTTAGGAAATGGACGTGCATCCCACTTCAAACAGTGCCCTCGCCATTATGAAGTAAAAGAGAAGCCTCTTGACATCATCCAGGTACCTGATGTCACTCCTAATCTTTGTGATTTACAACCTAGGTACCACAAGTGATGACAACAAAATAGCCTTGTCAGTCGAAGACAGAGAGTTCATCAAAATAATGGACAAAGAGTTCTTCCAGGATGAGTCTAACAGCTGGGTTGCACCATTACCTCTTCGTGCTGCAAGGGTTAAACTCCCAACCAATCGTGAACAGGCTCTATCCAGATTCAACTCACTTCAATGAACACTAAAGCACAGGCCTGAAATGAAGGACCATTTCATCACCTTTATGAAAAGGATCTTTGACAATGATCATGCCGAACCAGCTCCACCACTTCAAAGACACGATGAGTGCTGGTACCTGCCTTTCTTCGGAGTGTATCATCCACGTAAGCCAAAGCAAATCAGGGTAGTATTTTACTCCAGTGCCAAGCATCAAGGCGTATCCCTGAACGATGTTCTTCTCACTGGTCCAAACCTGACCAACAACCTTGTAGGTGTACTTATGAGATTCAGAAGAGAGCCAGTTGCCATAACTGCTGACATTGAACAAATGTTTCATTGCTTCACTGTGCGTGAAGACCATAGGAACCTCCTAAGGTTTCTGTGGCACCGTGACAACAACATGGACAATGAGATGATTGAATACCGCATGAAGGTACATGTTTTCGGAAATAGTCCCTCACCCGCTGTTGCAACATACGGTTTACGAAGGACTGCCCTTGAAGGGGAAAAGGAGTATGGCGAAGATGCTCGACACTTCGTTGAGAGAGACTTCTATGTGGACGACAGACTTAAATCTTTACCTACAGACGAAGAAGCCATAGACCTGCTCAAAAGGACACAAGATCATGCCACCGGGCCAGTGTCTGCAAGTGTCTTCGCAAATTCTTCTTGGTTAACAGGGCCTGAATTCCTGCTGGATCATCCAGAAGAAAGCACAGCTGATGTCTTCAGTCTTCTAGAACCTGACAAAGGATCCAGAGATTCGTCCTGAAGTTAAAACCCTTGTCACCAGAACTGAACAAAGACTCGCCTTGGGCTGTCAATGCTTTGAACGTTTCTCCAAGTGGAGAAGGCTTATATGCACCATCGCAAGGTTAGTTCATATTGCAGATTGCTTCCGCACAAAGCCCACAGATGCTCACTGTCAAGGTTGGCACGTGTGCCAAAAGCTTCTTTCTGCAAAAGACATTGCTGAAGGTGAACTGATCATAATACAAAGTGTACAACAGAGTGTCTTTGGCTCAGAAATTAAATGTATCCGTGACAAGAGGGACATTGCAAAAAACAGCCCAATTGCCAACTTGAATCCATTGATTGACAATCATGGTATGTTAAGGGTTGGTGGACGTTTAAACAAGGCTGAGTTGAGTGAGCAAGAACAGAATCCTCTCATTATACCTGCTCGCCATCACATCACCACTTTGCTCATACGGCACTACCATGAAGGGGTTAAGCACCAAGGTAGACACTTCACAGAGGGTGCCATAAGAGCTGCAGGCCTTTGGATTATAGGAGCAAAAAGGCAGATCACAGCTACACTACACAACTGTGTTCAGTGCCGCAAACTGAGAGGGAAACACCAGCAACAGCAAATGTCAGATTTGCCAGCTGACAGGTTAAGTACTGACCCACCTTTCACTCATGTTGGTCTGGATGTCTTGGGGCCATGGATAGTAACAGCCCGCAGAACTCGAGGTGGCCAAGCAAATGGCAAACAATGGGCAGTGCTGTTCACTTGCATGAGTGTGCGTGCAGTACACATTGAAGTAATAGAATCTATGGATGCTTCAAGTTTTATCAATGCTCTAAGACGATTCCTAGCCATCAGAGGACCAGTCAAGACACTAAGATCTGACTGTGGAACTAATTTCATTGGAGCCTGTCGATAGCTACGGCTCAACTCTAGGCCAATCCAAGACCTGTTAGCTGAAAAAGGCTGTACATGGATTTTCAATCCTCCTCATTCTTCCCACATGGGTGGGTTATGGGAGAGAATGATAGGTATCACACGTAAAATATTGGATTCTATGCTTATGGACTTTAATTCCACAAGACTTACCCACGAGATTCTAACTACCTTCCTGGCAGAGACATCTGCCATAATCAATTCAAGACCACTTGTTCCAGTGTCCAAAGATCCAGAGACCCCAACTATCCTTACTCCAGCCACTCTTCTTACCCAGAAGCTTTGGTCTGTTCCTGTTCCACCTGGAAACTTTAAAGCAGGAAACCTGTGCTATGACCAGTGGAAGCGAGTACAACACCTCGCCAACTGCTTCTGGAATCGTTGGAAGATGGAGTATCTTTCTACTCTGCAAGGACGTAGGAAATGGCAACACCTGAACCCTAACATACAAGTTGGAGATCTTGTTCTGCTTAAGGACCAGCAAGCTGAAAGAATCGAATGGCCCATGGGACTTATTGTAAAGAGCGTTCCTAGTGATGACGGTAAGGTACGCAAGGTGGAAGTGAAGGTTTCAAGACAAGGGACTGTAAAGACCTTCATCGGACCTATCACGGAACTTATTCTGCTCTTACCCTTTGGAGAATGAACTTGTTTGACTACGCTGCTGGATCCTATCTGCGACTTCAAGAAGAAAGTGTCTTGGACTTAAGTTGACATATCTTGAAGACTTGAATTAATAGTTGTTTTGCATTATATGCATGTTCTTTATGTCTTTCAGGTCTTCAAGACATCCAGCAAATTACACCGTTGTTATTTGCAGTTGCATCACTACCGTTCTGATATATATAGTGACATTTACCAATGCCAGAAGGGGAGTGTGCTGCCCCAACAGGGCATAGCATTTATATATATTGTTTTCCTAACCATTTTCTATGGACTTTTATGTTTAGTTTACATGCTGCCATCTAGTGACCCTTTGTGGTAATGCACTTGTCTCTGAAGTTTATTTTTCCCTTATGTTATGACACACTTCCTTTGAATGTAATGCTCCACCCTTCTTCCTGTGTTTGTACTTCCTGTGTCATCTATGCAGTAGCAATGGGAAGTCCGGATCTTTAAAGTGAATCGGTTCATTTCGAACTACTCACTGAAATGAACCGATTCAATGAATCGATTCTTCGGTTCACTTGTTGAGTCTGCTGACAAGCAAGTGAACCAAAGCTCTGACTCAACTATATAAAATGATTGGAATCAGAAGACTGATTAACACAGAAGGTTGGCAGGTCCTGGGGACGTTTACTTTGATTTAGTTCATTGGCACAGAGCACAAGCCTATTTTTGTCAGATTAGCCGGCGTCATGAAGTTTGGTGACACACAAACAGCTGTGTTAGGCTGGGTTCACACTTGTGTGATGCGGGAACCCTGCGATTCCACTCACACCCGACTCGCACGGCAGTTCACACTGACATATGCAAACTGCTGGGGAGTGTCATACAATGTTAACGACACCCCCATTTCAGCTCGAATGTCGCACTGCGAAGTGTCAGTTCGGATATGAATCGTATCGCATGGGTGTGAATACCCATGTGATCCGATTCTGGTGCGGACCAAAAAAAGGGTCCTGTGCGAGTTTAGCCCGAATGAGATATGATTTCAGCCATACTAACTGTATGGCTGAAACCACATTGCACGGACATCGCATGTGATTTGCACTGCAGTGTGGTGCAAATCACATGCGATTTTGCACCACGCAGCAGTGTAAACCGGTCCTGAGCCTAGGTTTCCACAAATCTGATGGCTAGCAATGATAACTGTGAAGTTGGCCCATCAGAATGCAGTTCACATGCACAAAAACCCGCTTTTCATTTCTGCTCTGTTTCCACTTGTGCAACTTGTCCTGCGACTTGGGACTGCAAAGTCGCATGACAAGTCGTACCCCATGATTTCCAATGAGAACCGTTCATATCTGTGCGACTTCAAATAACAGCGACTTCAAAGTAGTCCCTGCACTACTTTGGTCCCACTTTGATGTGACTTGAGGTCCATAGACCTCCACATCACATAAGCATTGCTTCAAGTCGCTGCAAAATCGCGGCAAAAAAGACTTTCAGGCTTTTCAGGTTAATGCAGCCTGAAAGTTGCACGATTCTGCCGCAATTTTGATGCGACTTAAAGCAATGCCTGTGTATTCTGGAGGTCTATGGACCTCAAGTCACATCAAAGTGGGACCAAAGTAGTGCAGGGACTACTTTGAAGTCGGTGTGATTTGAAGTCGCACAGCTATGAACGGTACTCATTGGAAATCATGGGGTACGACATGTCAAGCAACTTTGCAGTCCCAAGTCGCAGGACAAGTTGCAGAAGTGGAAACGGAGCCTAAATGAAAAGCAGGTTTTTGTGCATGTGAACTGCATTCTGATGGGCCAACTTCACAGTTAACATTGCTAGTACTGGTGGTGACTCACGATTCTTTCATTGTACTGTGTTCTAACAACTCATATGATTCTTTGACTCAGTAACTCCTAGGATTCTTTAACTCGGTGTACTGGGTACTCCTGACTCAAGAACTGGATACAAACTTAAAACAGTTCTGAGTGTCAGTGTGCTGTGAGCCGGCTGATTGGTTGCAGGGAGGGGTGGAGCTCTCTCACTCTAGGATCATACTACCAGGCCTGCTCTGCTATGTATTGAGTGCATACTAGTGAACTGTTTCAAACGGATCAGTTCAGTCAGATGAATCGATTCATCCAGTTCACTGAAAAGAATCGATTCAAAAGAACGATTCGTTCATGAACTGGACATCACTACTATGCAGTTAACAAGCCACATGTAGTAGGGCACATGTATTCTCCATTGTAAGCTACAGACAGTATCATCTTTTGACCGCATAAATACCACAACCTGTTCATCTGTTTGTATCCTGTCATCTGCTGTAACATGTGGTTCAGAATAAAGCATCTGTGGATGGAAATCGGTATTGGTGAGTTCAAGCTATCTGATGAGGATTGTCCTCAGTGATTATATCTGCTTATACAGGCCAAGCATAGAGGTCTCACAAGGGATAAATCGCTTCACAACAATCGGAGTCAGAATAGCTGCACTGCCCCCAGGTGTCCCTACTCCCAGTCTCAGGCTCAGATCTCTGCTGGTATGGTCTCCTGCTGTCAGGCGAATATTCAGACTGAGGTGCTCTCTCTCTCTAACTCCCTTGTTGCCAAGAGGAAAAACTTTCTCTGGCAGTTTAGTAAAAAATCATCCCTCACTCCTCCTACTGCACAGTGCCTATGGGGATTTGTAGTGTAAGAAGTCAATTGGCCCCATCATATGGTTGTCTTCTCAGACTAAAACTCCCAGGATTCTCAGCTCTCTATATAGAAGTCTATAGGCTTGCTTGGCTTTAGCACTCCCCCTGCTGGCCGGAGGATAATGGTGCAGCATAAACACAGTATCTCAGTAGAGTAGAATAAAAGGCAATGTCTCTTCCTCATATTGCTGGAGCCCAGCACCTGACTACACAGTATTAAACACTTCAGCTGATATACAGTGCCTTGAAAAAGTATTCACAACCCTTGAAATTTTCCACATTTTGTCATGTTACAACCAAAACATAAATGTATTTGATTGGGATTTTATGTGATAGACCAACACAAAGTGGCACATAGTTGTGAAGTGGGAGCAAAATGATAAATGATTTTCAATTTTTTTACAAATAAATATCTTAAAAGTGTGGCATGCATTTGTATTCAGCACTCTTTACTCTGATACCCCTAACTAAAATCTAGTGGAACCATTTGCCTTTAGAAGTCACCTAATTAGTAAATAGAGTTAACCTGTGTGTAAGGTAATCTCTGTATAAATACAGCTGTTTTGTGAAGTCCTCTGAGGTTTGTTAGAGAACCTTAGAGAACAAACAGAATCACGAAGAAAAAGGAACACACCAGACAGGTCAGGGATGAAGTTGTGGAGAAGGTTAAAGCAGGGTTAGGTATTAAAAAAATATCCCAAGCTTTGAGCATCTCACAGAGCACTGTTCATTCCATCATCCAAAAATGGAAAAATGGCACAACTGTAAATCTACCAAGACATGCCTGTCCACCTAAGCTGACAGGCCTGGCAAGGAGAGCATTAGCTCAGGTGGGAGAATCTGTCCACATTACAACTATTAGTTGTGCACTCCACAAATCTGGCCTTTTTGGAAGAGTAGCAAGAAGAAAGCCATTGTTGAAAGAAAGCCATAAGAAGTCCCATTTGCATTTTGCGAGAAGCCATGTGGGGGACACGGCAAACATGTGGTAGAAGGTGCTCCGGTCAGATGAGACCAAAATTGAACTTTTGGCCTAAAAGCAAAACGCTATAACAAACACTGCACATCACCCTGAACACACCATCCCCACCGTGAAACATGGTGGTGGCATTATCATGTTGTGGGGATGCTTTTCTTCAGCAGGGGCAAGGAAGCTGGTCAGAGTTGATGGGAAGATGAATGGAAAGAAAACCTGATAGAGTCTGCAAAAGTCTGCCACTCACTGGTTCAAATCCCAACCATGACACTACCTGCCTGGAATTTGCATATTCTCCCTGTGCCTGCGTGGGTTTTCTACGGGTACTTCGATTTCCTCCCACACTCCCAAGGCATGCTGGTAGGTTAATTGGCTTCTGTCCAAAATAAATTGGCCCTAGTATATGAATGTGCGTTGGGGACCTTGGATTGTGGGCTCCTTGAGGGTAGAAACCAATGTGAGTGTGCAATGTACAGTGGGGCAAAAAAGTATTTAGTCAGCCACCAATTGTGCAAGTTCTCCCACTTAAAATGATGAGAGAGGCCTGTAATTGTCATCATAGGTATACCTCAACTATGAGAGACAAAATGTGGAAACAAATCCAGACAATCACATTGTCTGATTTTTGCAAGAATTTATTTTCAAATTATGGTGGAAAATAAGTATTTGGTCACCTACAAACAACGGAAAATTCCTATCAAAATACTTACCGTAATTTTCCTTTCCTGATGGACTCCATGGCAGCCAACGTGTGGGTTTAGTCCTGCCTCTACTACCCTATAGGACACTACTCCCATAAATCTTTGCTCCTCACCAGCAGCCGTGTTCGATAACTAGCCTACTCCAGCCATTTGGGAGGGAACTCCTGCTGCCATGGAGTCCATCAGGAAAGGAAAATTACGGTAAGTATTTTGATAGGAATTTTCCGTTTTCCTGACAGACTCCATGGCAGCCAACGTGTGGGAAATAACTCGCCATACACACCCGGGTGGGCAAAAATGCTGAAGAAAACAAAGATTTATTTAACACCGTCCACCGACAGTATTTTAACACCAAAATCAACTGAGGATAGAGCCGCTGGCTCAACACAATAATGGGACATGAAGGTATGGATCGATGACCAAGAAGCCGCCCTGCAAATCACTTCAGGTGCGACGTGACGAGAAGCTGCCCACGAGGTCGAAAGACTTCTAGTCGAGTGTGCTGTCACCGCCTCTGGAGGAGCCAAGCCCTTCTCTCTATATGCCCATTGAATTGCCTGTACAATCCATGCAGCAATGGATCTAACTGAGGCTCGGAGCCCCTTGTTCTTCCCGTAGAACGACACAAAAAGATAATCCGAATGACGGAAGGGAGCCGTTACTTCTAGATATTGTTTCAAGGAGACACCAACATCGAGTGGATGTATTTCCAGATTACCGGCAGATCTAAAGGTAGGAAGTGAGATCTCTTGGTTCTCATGAAAGATCGAGGTGACCTTAGGGTTTGACCCTAGCATTGGAATTAGAGTCACTCTGTCCGGAAAGAAGGTTAAGAAAGGTTCCTTTGACGCCAAAGACTGGATTTCGGACACCCTCTTGGCCGAAGTGATGGCGGTCAAAAAGGCAGTCTTGATAGTAAGTTCCCTAACAGACAGTGGTTTATCGAGTTGTGAGAAGAACTCAAGAACTAGAGGAAGATCCCATTTGGGGAATCTGGGTTTCCTTTGAGGTCTCATTCTGATTGCTCCTTTGAAGAATTGTTGAATAAGGGCATATCTGGCCCACGACACCCCAGTAAAGGTGGAGATCGCTGAAACTTGTACACGCAGTGAACTGACAGACAAGGGTAAATCCAGGCCTGATTGGAGGAAACTCAAGATGTCCTGGACCGTAGGTGTGTCACATGACTTGGCCCTCGACGACATATGAGTCGAGAATTTTGTTCAAATACGCTCATACACTTTGTTAGTGCTTTGTCTTCTTGCATTCAGAAGTGTAGGAATAGCCTCCATAGGGCAACCTAATGCTTCCAACCTACACCTCTCAAGAACCAAGCCCTCAACTGTAGATGAGCTGGGCACGGGTGGAGAATCGCGCCTTGGGAGAGTAGATCCGTTCTGGTCGGTAGAAGAACTGGTTCTCGGAAGCTGAGGAGTGATAGGAGAGGAAACCAAGGCCTGTTGGGCCAGTAAGGAATGATGGCTACTATCTCCACCTCCTCCCACCTGAGCCTCCGCAGGAACTGGAAGATAATAGGTGTCGGAGGGAAGGCATATGCTCTGTGGAACCACCAACGTTCTGTCAGTGCATCTATCCCGTAGGCTTGTGGATCCCGAAACCTTGCGTAATATCTCGCTAGCTTTTTGTTGTACGGGGAAGCGAAGAGATCGACCTCTGGAGAGATCCCCAGAGTTAGGATCCAATTGAACACATCCTCGTGGAGAGACCACTCGTTGTTGTCCAGGTGGACTCGTGAAAGAAAATCCGCTTGGACATTGAGAATTCCTGGAACATAAGTTGCCGTTAGGTTGATCAGATTCTTCTGGGCCCAGACCATTATTGGTTCCACCTCCTGTAGAAGAGACAGGCTTTTGGTACCCCCTTGTTTCCTTACATAGGCTACTGCCGTCGTATTGTCCAGCCTGAGTAACACAGATGTTCCTGCTATCAGATGACGAAATGCCAGCAGTGCCTGGAAGGCTGCACGTAACTCTAGAATATTCGACACCAAACGCCGCGCTGGGAAATCCCAGGAGCCCTGAGCCACTTCCGCTAGGCAATGAGCACCCCAGCCTCTCTCGCTGGCATCTGACGTCACAGTGACCCAAGTGATGGGAAGGATGGAGTGACACCGGCGTAGATTTTCTTTTTGAAGCCACCAGAGGAGGGAACCCCTCATGGTCTGAGAGATGTAGATACGCTGACTCTTGTCGCCCGACCACTGAAGAAGAAATCCCTTCTGAAAAGGACGCATCCTCCACTGAGCCCATTTTACCATTGGTATTGTGGACACCATGGTGCCTATGACCCTCAGACACTGAAGGGCCTGGAGATGAGAAGAGGAGAGAGCCAGGCGAATCCTGTCCCGAACTATCATGATCTTCTCCTCGGGTAAGGAAATTGTACCTCTCGCTGTATTGAATAGGGCCCCGAGGAACACGAGAGACTGAGAAGGCTCCAGTTGGCTCTTCTCCCGGTTCAGAAGCCATCCAAATTTTTGAAGAGTTGAGATGACCATATCTCTGTGGTTCAGGAGGCAATCTCTGTCTTGGGCCAGTAGGAGGAGATCGTCCAGATAGTGATAAAGACGGATCCCTCTGGTTCTTAGTAAGGCCACAACGGCCAACAAGACCTTCGAGAAGACTCTTGGAGAGGTGGACAGACCGAAGGGAAGGCATGTGAATTGTAAGTGTAGTTGGCCTATGGAAAAACGGAGAAAGCGTTGAAAATCTGCTGCCACTGGAACGTGGAAATAAGCGTCCTTGAGGTCTATAGAAATTAGCCAGTCTCCTGGTTGGACTGACTGTCGAATTGTGGACAGGGTTTCCATTTTGAACCTCTCCTTTTTGATGAAGCTGTTTAGGTGCGTCAAATCTATGACGGGTCGCCATGCCCCGTTCTTTTTCTGGACCATGAAAAGAGGAGAATACATCCCCATGCCCCGTTGGTCGTCTGGGACAGGAATGGCAGTGCCTTGATCTAACAAAGATCTCACGTAAGCTACAAGGATTTTTCTTTTTTCTTCTGTGGCTGGAAGAGATGTGGGGATGCACCTGAGCCTGGGAGCACTGCTGAAAACCCAGGTGTGGCCTGAGGAGATCGTTCTCACGGTCCAAAAGTCCTGGATCGAGGCCGCCCAAACATGCCGGAAGCGAAGGAGGCGAGCCCCCACTTGGCCTGCCTGGGCGGGCCCTATCTCAAAAAGACTTGGTTGGTTCCTTCTCACCCGACACACTACTCTTAGCAGACTTCTTGAACGATGATTGTCTGGCCTTCCAAGATCTGGAGAACTCGCGGCCCGGCCTGTATCCACGTGCTTCCCTGGCACGATCCTGGTTCTGTTTCCTTGGAAACGGTCTTCTCTGGCCTTGTAATCGCCTGTCCTGAGGGAGGAACCCCGACTTACCCCCGGTGGCACGGGTTATGGCGCTGTCTAATTTATTTCCGAAAAGAGAGGGCCCGTCGTAGGGAATACGGCACCAAACCTGCTTTGATGCTGGATCTGCCAGCCAAGGGCGAAGCCAAAGGGCACGCTTGGCGGTAACTGCAGACAACATAACTCTAGCCACCAAACGGATAATGTCGATTGAGGCCTCCCCCAGAAAGGCTGAGGCTAATCCTAATTCCTGGACGGGCGAACTCCTGGCCACTTCCTCTGAGACACCTCTAATACCGCGTACACACGGTCGGACTTTTCAGCTACAAAAGTCCGACAGCCTGTCCGACAGACTTTCGACGGACTTTTGGCGGACTTTCGACGGACTTGCGGCGGACTTTCTAACGAACAGACTTGCCTACACACGATCACACAAAAGTCCGTCGAATTCTTACGTGATGACGTACCCCGGACTAAAATAAGGAAGTTCATAGCCAGTAGCCAATAGCTGCCCTAGCGTGGGTTTTTGTCCGTCGGACTAGCATACAGACGAGCGGATTTTTCGACCGGACTCGAGTACGTCGGAAAGATTTGAAGCATGTTTCAAATCTAAAGTACGTCGGATTTGAGGCTAAAAAAGTCAGTTGAAAGTCCGGAGAAGCCCACACACGATCGGATTACCAGCCAGCTTTAGTCCGTCAGCGTCCGTTGGACTTTTGTAGACGAAAAGTCCGACCGTGTGTACGCGGCTTAAGTGTCTCGTCCACGCTGTCTGACCACGTCTCCATAGCCTTGGACATGGCGGCCAGAGCCAAGGCTGGTTTACAAGCCATACCAGCTGTGAGATAGACTCGCTTCAAATCCGCGTCTATCCGTCTGTCCAAGGCGTCTCTGAATGAGACCGTGTCTTCCAGGGGGAGAGTCACATGCCTGACCAGTCTCATCACAGCTGCATCTACTAGAGGAGCCGACTCCAATTGCTTAACCTCTTCTTCCTTGAAGAGATAAAGCCTCTGTATTTTAGAGAGAAGGGAGTTCTTTTTCTCTACCTTTCCCCACTCATCCGTGATAACTTCCCCTAATTCAGCGAAAAGGGGGAAGCTGACACGTTCCTTCTTCAGCTGCTTGAAGAACTTCCTCTGTTTTGCAGGGGCCGTCACTGGCTCTTCCCAGTTTAAAGTTTCCTTTATGGCTTTAATCAGAGGAGGAAGTAAGTCAAAACTAAATCCAGTATAAGGGTCTTCTCCCTCAGAATCACTATCTGAGGAGACAGCAGACAGATGACTGGGCAAAGAGGACTCACAAGTGTCCTGAGTCTGGGTATCCCTCATTGGTGGGTCTGGAGGCTCTGCAGGAGAAACATGGGATTGGCTAGACCCCAGCTCCTTTAGATTCTCTTTCACGATCTTCTCCACTAGAGACTTAAGTTGCTGACCCGATCCACCCCTTTCACCTGTTGCTTTTGTATAGCAGGTATCACAGAGGGATTTGCCTACAGGAACCTTTGCCCTACACCCCCAGCAGGATCCTTCAGCTGCATGACTGGAGTGAGACTTGGAAGGGCGAGATGGTTCCCGGCTACGGTGTCTTGATTTTGAGGAGGAACGGTGATGTCCAGATCTGGAAAAGGAAGGCCGGTGCTGTGATCTAGATGAACCACTTCTGTGCGAGTTAGGTTGTTGAGTAGACCTAGAAGGGCTGACAAGAAAACAAGGCCTTCTGTGTTAATGGAGACAAACAGATTACTGATGCCCCATAACCCTCCCCCCCCTCGCAACACCCAGGAAGGAACCCCCTACCAGGTACCTGATGCGAGAGGGCTGGCCAGAGGCAGGCGGTGAAGCGTTCATGCTCCCGGAGGGATCCATCAGGGCTGAAAATACAAGCAACCAGTTAGGAACTAGAGAAGCAGTAAGGGCAGGCCACAGATCTGTCCCCAGAAGCCCTCTCACCTGACACGCAGAATCAGAGCCAGGGGAGATACTGCTAACAGTCTGCAAGCATTCCCAAGCCTGCAAACTGTTTCCTCGAATTTAAACTGGCGCCCCTGTGACGTCACCGCCGTGACGAAACCAGGAAGTGAACGGCGGCTGGAACGCAGAGGAGACCAGCCGCCATAACATATAAGAGAGTAAATCCGCGCTTAGGACAGAGTAAGAGCTGCTGCCTATCTCTAATTAGTACCCCTAAGAGTCTAATTGCACAGTAGATAAGTAAAATGAGACCATAAGCGGCGCTGCCCTCTATAATATTAATGAGTATCAGGCAAAAATATCACAAGATCTGCACTGAATACAGATGACTCCGATACGTAAAAACACCACCAATATCAAAACATACTATGAGCAAGATAGCATCACAAAACATCAGTGCTTAAAAATTGCTAGATAAGATGTGTTCCCCCAGCGGGGCATAAGTGTCATCCAAAGTGAAATATATAATATCTGAGTGAAAAACTTGAGTGAAGAGAATTGTACGTTGGACAGTGTAAATACAAAATAGTGTGTAAAAGGAAACAAATTAAAAAATATTTTGAAAATTATTTTAACCACTTGACGACCGCCTCACGCCGATGTACGTCGGCAAAGTGGCACGGACAGGCAAAATCACGTACATGTACGTGATTTGCCTTCCGCGGGTGGGGGGTCCGATCGGACCCCCCCCCGGTGCCCGAGGCGGTCGTCGTTTGTCCAGCGGCGATCGGTGATGAGGGGGAGACCATCCGTTCGTGGCCCCCCCCTCGCGATCGCCGCCGGCCAATGAAAACACTCCTTTGCTGCTGTATGCTAAACAGCAGCAAAGGAAGTGATGTCATCTCCCCTCGGGTCGGTATTTTCCGTTCCGGCCCGAGGAGAGACGACAAGTATGTGAGTGCACAAACACTACACACACAGTAGAACATGCCAGGCACACAAATCACCCCGATCCCCCCCCCGATCGCCCCCCGATCCCCCCCCAATCACCCCCCCCCCCCCCTGTCACAAACTGACACCAGCAGTTTTTTTTTTTTTTTTTTTTTTTTTTTTCTGATTACTGCATAGTGTCAGTTTGTGACAGTGACAGTGTTGGGACAGTGTATATTACCCCCCTTTAGGTCTAGGGTACCCCCCTAACCCCCCCTAATAAAGTTTTAACCCCTTGATCACCCCCTGTCACCAGTGTCACTAAGCGATCATTTTTCTGATCGCTGTATTAGTGTCGCTGGTGACGCTAGTTAGTGAGGTAAATATTTAGGTTCGCCGTCAGCGTTTTATAGCGTCAGGGACCCCCATATACTACCTAATAAATGTTTTAACCCCTTGATTGCCCCCTAGTTAACCCTTTCACCACTGATCACCGTATAACCGTTACGGTTGACGCTGGTTAGTTCGTTTATTTTTTATAGTGTCAGGGCACCCGCCGTTTATTACCGAATAAAGGTTTAGCCCCCCGATCGCCCGGCGGTGATATGCGTCGCCCCAGGCAGCGTCAAATTAGCGCCAGTACCGCTAACACCCACGCACGCAGCATGCGCCTCCCTTAGTGGTATAGTATCTGATCGGATCAATATCTGATCCGATCAGATCTATACTAGCGTCCCCAGCAGTTTAGGGTTCCCAAAAACGCAGTGTTAGCGGGATCAGCCCAGATACCCGCTAGCACCTGCGTTTTGTCCCTCCGCCCGGCCCGGCCCGGCCCAGCCCACCCAAGTGCAGTATCGATCGATCACTGTCACTTACAAGGCACTAAACGCATAACTGCAGCGTTCGCAGAGTCAGGCCTGATCCCTGCGATCGCTAACAGTTTTTTTGGTAGCATTTTGGTGAACTGGCAAGCACCAGCCCCAGGCAGCGTCAGGTTAGCGCCAGTACCGCTAACACCCACGCACGCACCATACACCTCCCTTAGTGGTATAGTATCTGAACGGATCAATATCTGATCCGATCAGATCTATACTAGCATCCCCAGCAGTTTAGGGTTCCCAAAAACGCAGTGTTAGCGGAATCAGCCCAGATACCTGCTAGCACCTGCGTTTTTCCCCTCCGCCCGGCCCAGCCCAGCCCACCCAAGTGCAGTATCGATCGATCACTGACACTTACAAAACACTAAACGCATAACTGCAGCGTTCGCAGAGTCAGGCCTGATCCCTGCGATCGCTAACAGTTTTTTTTGTAGCGTTTTGGTGAACTGGCAAGCACCAGCCCCAGGCAGCGTCAGATTAGCGCCAGTACCGCGAACACCCACGCACGCAGCATACGCCTCCCTTAGTGGTATAGTATCTGATCGCATCAATATCTGATCCGATCAGATCTATACTAGCGTCACCAGCAGTTTAGGGTTCCCAAAAACGCAGTGTTAGCGGGATCAGCCCAGATACCTGCTAGCACCTGCGTTTTGCCCCTCCGCCCGGCCCAGCCCAGCCCACCCAAGTGCGGTATCGATCGATCACTGTCACTTACAAAACACTAAACGCATAACTGCAGCGTTCGCAGAGTCAGGCCTGATCCCTGCGATCGCTAACAGTTTTTTGGTAGTGTTTTGGTGAACTGGCAAGCGCCAGCGGCCTAGTACACCCCGGTCGTAGTCAAACCAGCACTGCAGTAACACTTGGTGACGTGGCGAGTCCCATAAGTGCAGTTCAAGCTGGTGAGGTGGCAAGCACAAGTAGTGTCCCGCTGCCACCAAGAAGACAAACACAGGCCCGTCGTGCCCATAATGCCCTTCCTGCTGCATTCGCCAATCCTAATTGGGAACCCACCGCTTCTGCAGCGCCCGTACTTCCCCCATTCACATCACCAACCAAATGCAGTCGGCTGCATGAGAGGCATTTTTATGTCCTCCCGAGTACCCCTACCCAACGAACCCCCCCAAAAAAGATGTCGTGTCTGCAGCAAGCGAGGATATAGGCGTGACACCCGCTATTATTGTCCCTCCTGTCCTGACAATCCTGGTCTTTGCATTGGTGAATGTTTTGAACGCTACCATTCACTAGTTGAGTATTAGCGTAGGGTACAGCATTGCACAGACTAGGCACACTTTCACAGGGTCTCCCAAGATGCCATCGCATTTTGAGAGACCCGAACCTGGAACCGGTTACCGTTATAAAAGTTAGTTACAAAAAAAGTGTAAAAAAAATATGAAATAAAAAAAAATAGTTGTTGTTTTATTGTTCTCTCTCTCTCTATTCTCTCTCTCTATTGTTCTGCTCTTTTTTACTGTATTCTATTCTGCAATGTTTTATTGTTATTGTTATTGTTATTGATTGTTATTGTTATTGTTATTGTTATTATGTTTTATCATGTTTGTTTTTCAGGTGTGTAATTATTTACACTTTACTGTGCTTTATTGTTAACCATTGTTAACCATTTTTTTGTCTTCAGGTACGCCATTCACGACTTTGAGTGGTTATACCAGAATGATGCCTGCAGGTTTAGGTATCATCTTGGTATCATTCTTTTCAGCCAGCGGTCGGCTTTCATGTAAAAGCAATCCTAGCGGCTAATTAGCCTCTAGACTGCTTTTACAAGCCGTGGGAGGGAATGCCCCCCCCCCCCCACCGTCTTCCGTGTTTTTCTCTGGCTCTCCTGTCTCAACAGGGAACCTGAGAATGCAGCCGGTGATTCAGCCAGCTGACCATAGAGCTGATCAGAGACCAGAGTGGCTCCAAACATCTCTATGGCCTAAGAAACCGGAAGCTACGAGTATTTCATGACTTAGATTTCGCCGGATGTAAATAGCGCCATTGGGAAATTGGGGAAGCATTTTATCACACCGATCTTGGTGTGGTCATTTGCTTTGAGGGCAGAGGAGAGATCTAGGGTCTAATAGACCACAATTTTTTCAAAAAAGAGTACCTGTCACTACCTATTGCTATCATAGGGGATATTTACATTCCCCGAGATAACAATAAAAATGATTAAAAAAAAAAATATGAAAGAAACAGTTTAAAAGTAAGATTAAAAAAGCAAAAAAATAATAAAGAAAAAAAAAAAAAAAAAAAAAAACACCCCTGTCGCCCCCTGCTCTCGCGCTAAGGCGAACGCAAGCGGCGGTCTGTCGTCAAACGTAAACAGCAATTGCACCATGCATGTGAGGTATCACCGCGAAGGCCAGATCGAGTGCAGTAATTTTTCCAGTAGACCTCCTCTGTAAATCTAAAGTGGTAAACTGTAAAGGCTTTTTAAGGCTTTTAAACATGTATTTATTTTGTTGCCACTGCACGTTTGTGCGCAATTTTAAAGCATGTCATGTTTGGTATCCATGTACTCGGCCTGAGATCATCTTTTTTATTTCATCAAACATTTGGGCAATATAGCGTGTTTTAGTGCATTAAAATTAAAAAAAGTGTGTTTTTTCCCCAAAAAATGCGTTTGAAAAATCGCTGCGCAATTACTGTGTGAAAAAAAAAAATGAAACACCCACCATTTTAATCTGTAGGGCATTTGCTTTAAAAAAATATATAATGTTTGGGGGTTCAAAGTAATTTTTTTGCAAAAAAAAAAAACTTTTTCATGTAAACAATAAGTGTCAGAAAGGGCTTTGTCTTCAAGTGGTTAGAAGAGTGGGTGATGTGTGACATAAGCTTCTAAATGTTGTGCATAAAATGCCAGGACAGTTCAAAACCCCCCCAAATGACCCCATTTTGGAAAGTAGACACCCCAAGCTATTTGCTGAGAGGCATGTCGAGTCCATGGAATATTTTATATTGCGACACAAGTTGCGGGAAAGAGACAAATTTTTTTTTTTTTTTTTTTTTTTGCACAAAGTTGTCACTAAATGATATATTGCTCAAACATGCCATGGAAATATATGAAATTACACCCCAAAATACATTCTGCTGCTTCTCCTGAGTACGGGGATACCACATGTGTGAGACTTTTTGGGAGCCTAGCCGCGTACGGGACCCCGAAAACCAAGCACCGCCTTCAGGCTTTCTAAGGGCGTGAATTTTTGATTTCACTCTTCACTGCCTATCACAGTTTCGGAGGCCATGGAATGCCCAGGTGGCACAAAACCCCCCCAAATGACCCCATTTTGGAAAGTAGACACCCCAAGCTATTTGCTGAGAGGTATAGTGAGTATTTTGCAGACCTTACCTTTTGTCACAAAGTTTTGAAAATTGAAAAAAGAAAAAAAAAAATGTTTTTTCTTGTCTTTCTTCATTTTCAAAAACAAATGAGAGCTGCAAAATACTCACCATGCCTTTCAGCAAATAGCTTGGGGTGTCTACTTTCCAAAATGGGGTCATTTGGGGGGGTTTTGTGCCACCTGGGCATTCCATGGCCTCCGAAACTGTGATAGGCAGTAAAGAGTGAAATCAAAAATTTTCACCCTTAGAAATCCTGAAGGCAGTGATTGGTTTTTGGGGTCCAGTACGCGGCTAGGCTCCCAAAAAGTCCCACACATGTGGTATCCCCATACTCAGGAGAAGCAGCTAAATGTATTTTGGGGTGCAATTCCACATATGCTCATGGCCTGTGTGAGCAATATATCATTTAGTGACAACTTTATGAAAAAAAAAAAAAAAAAAGTGTCACTTTCCCGCAACTTGTGTCAAAATATAAAATATTCCATGGACTCAATATGCCTCTCAGCAAATAGCTTGGGGTGTCTACTTTCCAAAATGGGGTCATTTTGGGGGGTTTTGTGCCACCTGGGCATTCCATGGCCTCCGAAACTGTGATAGGCAGTGAAGAGTGAAAGCAAAAATTTACACCCTTAGAAATCCTGAAGGCGGTGATTGGTTTTCGGGGCCCCGTACGCGGCTAGGCTCCCAAAAAGTCCCACACATGTGGTATCCCCATACTCAGGAGAAGCAGCTAAATGTATTTTGGGGTGCAATTCCACATAGGCCCATGGCCTGTGTGAGCAATATATCATTTAGTGACGACTTTTTGTAAATATTTTTTTTTTTTTTTTTTTTGGCATTTTTCAATCACTTGGGACAAAAAAAAAAAATATTCAATGGGTTCAACATGCCTCTCAGCAATTTCCTTGGGGTGTCTACTTTCCAAAATGGGGTCATTTGGGGGGGTTTTGTACTGCCCTGCCATTTTAGCACCTCAAGAAATGACATAGGCAGTCATAAACTAAAAGCTGTGTAAATTCCAGAAAATGTACCCTAGTTTGTAGACGCTATAACTTTTGCGCAAACCAATAAATATACACTTATTGACATTTTTTTTACCAAAGACATGTGGCCGAATACATTTTGGCCTAAATGTATGACTAAAATTTAGTTTATTGGATTTTTTTTATAACAAAAAGTAGAAAATATCATTTTTTTTCAAAATTTTCGGTCTTTTTCCGTTTATAGCGCAAAAAATAAAAACTGCAGAGGTGATCAAATACCATCAAAAGAAAGCTCTATTTGTGGGAAGAAAAGGACGCAAATTTCGTTTGGGTACAGCATTGCATGACCGCGCAATTAGCAGTTAAAGCGACGCAGTGCCAAATTGGAAAAAGACCTCTGGTCCTTAGGCAGCATAATGGTCCGGGGCTCAAGTGGTTAAAAAAGCTTATTTCCTAAAATTCATAAATATTGGGACAAGATGGCGCCAAAGGGAACCTAGTTCCTATAAGGGTATATGTGCTTAATAATATCAGTGTGGTGTCTGTGTGTCCCCTTCCATATTTGTATGCAGAAAATATTTAAGTAGAGTTGTGTTTGACTACAGTATTCAAAAGTATTGGGACAATAATAAATAAATAAATATTAAACGGATAAGTGTACTAAATATAGTCTGTGTGGTGACTATGTGTCCCCTTACGTGTTTAAATACAAAAGGTATTAAATATAGTGATGTTGGGCCCCAATATTCAAAAGTATTGGGACAATATGGCGCTTTGGGACGTGAGATGTGGAATATCCTTTTGTGCAAAACGTGAATTATCCTCCTATGTAATAACCAAAATAATGATCAACCACTCCCAATATTGAATTACATTTCATATAAAGGTATTTACAATTGATTCAAGTTACTCTTGTTTGAAACAGGTAGTATGGTTAAGAAAGTTCATATATACAATCCATGCAGAACAGATGTTATTAACCAGGTGGGGAAAACAGAGTTCAGCTGAAATGCTGTTTATTTCATCCAGGAGGGTACAACGTAGTGACTTCTGTGCGGTTTTTTTCATAAGGTGACTTGAAGTGACTTGAAGTGCTCGCCCCCCTATGCTACCCCACTCACCAGAAATAATCACCCCTGCAGGGGTACCAAGCGACAAAGTGGGTGCCTCAGGGTGGATGATGTTCACTTCTAAAGTGTTTCCATTCCTCTGCTCCGTGCGATCCTTATGGCTGTTCCGGGTAAGTTGTATACTCTGACATGACCGTACTACTCCAGCAGTGTATCACCTTAAGTTGTCAAAGACGTCTTTGAAAACGTCCTATGACGAAACGCGTAAGGCGGAGTCACGCTCACACGTCATACCCGGAAGTGGACGCTGGAACGCAAGCTGGGACGCGCGCTCGTAGCTCGTTGCTGGTCCCTTTCTTGCTTACAGCGCTGTTTACTATGTACATTGTGGCTTACATTCTTTGGATTGGATTTGCTTTTATGGAATAAATACTTTGACATACTTCACGAAGGCAGCCCCTTGTGTTTCTCTTTTTCTCTGGATTTCTGGAGTGTTTAACAACTTAAGGTGATACACTGCTGGAGTAGTACGGTCATGTCAGAGTATACAACTTACCCGGAACAGCCATAAGGATCGCACGGAGCAGAGGAATGGAAGCACTTTAGAAGTGAACATCATCCACCCTGAGGCACCCACTTTGTCGCTTGGTACCCCTGCAGGGGTGATTATTTCTGGTGAGTGGGGTAGCATAGGGGGGCGAGCACTTCAAGTCACTTCAAGTCACTTTATGAAAAAAAACGCACAGAAGTCACTACGTTGTACCCTCCTGGATGAAATAAACAGCATTTCAGCTGAACTCTGTTTTCCCCACCTGGTTAATAACATCTGTTCTGCATGGATTGTATATATGAACTTTCTTAACCATACTACCTGTTTCAAACAAGAGTAACTTGAATCAATTGTAAATACCTTTATATGAAATGTAATTCAATATTGGGAGTGGTTGATCATTATTTTGGTTATTACATAGGAGGATAATTCACGTTTTGCACAAAAGGATATTCCACATCTCACGTCCCAAAGCACCATATTGTCCCAATACTTTTGAATATTGGGGCCCAACATCACTATATTTAATACCTTTTGTATTTAAACACGTAAGGGGACACATAGTCACCACACAGACTATATTTAGTACACTTATCCGTTTAATATTTATTTATTTATTATTGTCCCAATACTTTTGAATACTGTAGTCAAACACAACTCTACTTAAATATTTTCTGCATACAAATATGGAAGGGGACACACAGACACCACACTGATATTATTAAGCACATATACCCTTATAGGAACTAGGTTCCCTTTGGCGCCATCTTGTCCCAATATTTATGAATTTTGGGAAATAAGCTTTTTTAAAATAATTTTCAAAATATTTTTTAATTTGTTTCCTTTTACACACTATTTTGTATTTACACTGTCCAATGTACAATTCTCTTCACTCAAATTTTTCACTCAGGTATTATATATTTCACTTTGGATAACACTTATGCCCCGCTGGGGGAACACATCTTATCTAGCAATTTTTAAGCACTGATTTTTTTGTGATGCTATCTTGCCCATAGTATGTTTTGATATTGGTGGTGTTTTTACGTATCGGATTCATCTGTATTCAGTGCAGATCTTGTGATATTTTTGCCTGATACTCATTAATATTATAGAGGGCACAGCCGCCATAACAGCCCATTACACTGTACCCGACAGTGCGGGGGAGGCACAGAATACAAGCAGACAACACAGAGGGAAGGATTAACACAAACTTCTGCCATGAAAGGAAAACGGAACGGACTCACCACTCCTACTGCGATCAAGACCTGGGTCAGGTAAGACAGCACAGACCGGACTTATTCTTGGGCAACAAGGGTCACCTGCTAGTAGCTAGGCTGTATGACCAGTGAGGGGTTTTGCCTGCCAGTGGCTAGGATTACACCATCTTCAGCGCCTCTTCCGTATGCCCTTTCCATACCCTGCTAGTAGCTAGGGCTTATTGGAATACTGCGACCCTTGCATGGGAATCGCTCGCCAGATCTGACCGCAGGGAAAAATAATCTTCAGGTAGAAAAGACCATCTTAGCTAGGTCCTTGGAGGAGGACAAAAAAAAGAACACGGCTGCTGGTGAGGAGCAAAGATTTATGGGAGTAGTGTCCTATAGGGTAGTAGAGGCGGGACTAAACCCACACGTTGGCTGCCATGGAGTCTGTCAGGAAAAGCAAGATTTCTGGCTCTCACAGACCTATATCTTCCTCTTTAAGAGGCTCCTCTGTCCTCCACTCCTTACCTGTATTAATGGCACCCGTTTGAACTTGTTATCAGTATAAAAGACACCTGTCCACAACCTCAGTCACACTCCAAACTCTACTATGGTGAAGACCAAAGAGCTGTCGAAGGACACCAGAAACAAAATTGTAGACCTGCACTAGGCAGGGAAGACTAAATCTGCAATAGTCAAGCAGTTTGGTGTGAAGGAATCAACTGTGGGAGCAATAATTAGAAAATGGAAGACATACAAGACCACTGATAATCTCCCTCGATCTGGGGCTCCACGCAAGATCTTAACCCGTGGGGTCAAAATGATCACAAGAACGGTGAGCAAAAATCCCAGAACCACACAGGGGGACCTAGTGAATGACCTGCAGAGAGCTGGGACCAACGTAACAAAGGCTACCATCAGTAACACACTACGCCACCAGGGACTCAGATCCTGCAGTGCCAGACGTGTCCCCCTGTTTAAGCCAGTCCGGGCCCGTCTGAGGTTTAATAGAGAGCATTTGGATGATCCAGAAGAGGATTGGGAGAATGTCATATGGTCAGATGAAACTAAAGTAGAACTGTTTGGTAGAAACACAACTCGCCGTGTTTGGAGGAGAGAGAATGCTGAGTTGCAACCAAAGAACACCATACCTACTGTGAAGCATGGGGGTGGCAACATCATGCTTTGGGGCTATTTCTCTGCAAAGGAAACAGGACGACTGATCCGTGTACATGAAAGAATGAATGGGGCCATGTATCCTGAGATTTTGAGTGGAAACCTCCTCCCATCAGCAAGGGCAATGAAGATGAAATGTGGCTGGATCTTTCAGCATGACAATGATCCCAAACACACCGCCCGGGCAATGAAGGAGTGGCTTCGTAAGAAGCATTTCAAGGTCCTGGAGTGGCCTAGCCAGTCTCCAGATCTCAACCCCATAGAAAACCTTTGGAGGGAGTTGAAAGTCTGTGTTGCCCAGCGACAGCCCCAAAACATCACTGCTCCAGAGGAGATCTGCATGGAGGAATAGGGCAACATACCAGCAACAGTGTGTGATAACCTTGTGAAGACTTACAGAAAACGTTTGACCTCTGTCATTGCCAACAAAGGATATATAACAAAGCAATGAGATGAACTTTTTTTTTTTTTAATTTTTTATTTATCACTGGAAACAGGTCCATAGAAACCAATACAGCATAAATTAACATCGTAACAGTGTAGTATAAACATTTATACAGATATAAAGAAAACCTTGTTTTGTATATTCCAAAAACATCTCGTGTTACAACTCTAAATGAGGTTGATATAGTCAGAAATTCAGAATATGTAATGTCTCCTAGAGTGAGGTGTAGTATAAGTGCTGTCTATGTTTCTTGGACTGTAACGATATTGTGATATAAACATCTAGTGGAGATAGGTATGAAAGGTCTATAAAGCGTCCCTTTGTGTACCCTGCTTCCTTCCATTTTCTCATTTTCCTGCAGATCAGAAAAGAAAAAATAGCCCGTTTCTTTCTTTTTAGAAAAATTACGAGTTAGAGATCAGAAGGGGAAAAATAGGCGTAAAGTTAAAGAGAAAGAAGAGAAAAAAAAAGGGGGGGGTACTCGCGAACAAGGACTCCCCAGTTTGTCCTACTGGGTCCACTCGCTAGATTATCAATTAGCAATTTAATAGGGGATATTTCTATATTTGATTCCAGTCCAGATTAAATAACTGGGTCTTCTCTTCGGAGGGCTTGTCCCTCCTCCGAGTATTGAAACATGTTCCATAGCTGCCATGTCTTGGAATATGTCTCGCTTCTATTCTGACTCGTGAGGATCAAGTCTTCCAGCTTATTAATTTCGTCTATTTTCCTAAGCCATCCGGCAATGGAGGGCGAGTTAGGGGATTTCCAGTTAAGGGGAATACAAACTTTAGCTGCGTCAAGTAGGTGGCGTACAATTGACCTTTTGTATATACGAGCGGGTGTATCTGTAGTGTGTAGGAGGAAGTATGCAGGGTCATCAGGGACATTGCGGTCCGTGAACTTTTGTATTATCCTGCGAACCTCCTCCCAAAAAAGCCTTATCCGGGGACAGGACCAGAAAATATGTATTAACGTGCCTGTGTGTTGTTGGCATCTCCAGCATAATTTCGATGTCCCAGGAAAAAATTTGTGTAATAATGCTGGTGTTCTGTACCATCTCATAAAGATTTTATAATTAGTTTCTTGGAATCTGGTACATATGGATGATTTGTGTATGAATTGGAGGATCTGTGATCGTTTTTGCATAGTAAAGTGGCAATTCAGGTCTTTTTCCCATTTATCAAAGCTGGGATGTTGGTAGTCTCCCGATGGTGAATTAAGCATGTTATAGGTCAGAGATAGCATGTGCGTTAGCACTCCGCTTTCTGTACAAATTTCTTCGAAGGCAGTGTGGGGTGGGTCATTTACAGTTGGGGGGGTCAAACTGTTAAGAAAATGTGAAAGTTGGCTAGCCCTCAGGAAATCCAAACGGTATAGACCGTCCGGGTCCGAGAGCTCGGCCAGCGTCACCCATCTTCCCCCAATACTGAAGTGGGAAGCTTGATATCTCTATGCGTCTCTCAGCACGTGGAATGTAGGGTCTGTTATTCCTGGTGTAAATTGGGGGTTTCCTATTATGGGTCTCAATGGTGAATTCCTAGTGGAGAGAGACGTTTGTGTTAGTAGGCGTGCGCACACTTTCGTAGTGATCCCAATCAATGGTTGAGATCGTATTTGTGAGGGGAGTGTTGAGCTGCACCAAGGGCCTCTATGTAGGGGAATCTCAGATTGTGTTTGTTCTAGTTGTGGCCATAATTTGGTTTCCTTATGTCGGCACCAGTCAATAAGCCTGCTCAGGTGGACTGCATGGTAGTATATTTTGACCTCCGGCATGGCCAATCCTCCATGGTGTTTTGGGAGTGATAGTGTTTGTCTCGGAAGGCGTGGTTTTTTCCCTGCCCACAGGAAAGTCAAAAATAGGGAATGAACCTGTCTAAAGTAAGCTGCGGGTATGTGTATAGGTAAGGCCTGTAATAGGTACATAAATTTGGGAAGAATCATCATCTTTAGTATGTTACAACGTCCAAACCAAGAATGTAAGCCATTTTTCCAACTATGGAGTAGTTTTTGGACGTTTTTCAGTAAGGGCGGGAAGTTAAGTGTGAAGAGTTGGGAGAGTTTTGGAGGGATGTAAGTGCCTAGGTACTTCAGGGCTTTGTCTGTCCATTTGAAATGGAAGCTATTCTTAAGGTGTGTGAGCTGAGTTTGTGGTATCCCTATTCCCATTGCTTCTGATTTGTTGAAATTTATTTTAAGCTTAGAAAGATGTCCATAGGTCTCAAACTCCTTCATTAAATTTGGGAGGGAAATGGTTGGATTAGTAATAGAAAACATCAAATCATCTGCGTACGCAGATACTGTATATTGGGTGTTCTGTACTGTAATATCTGGGTTTAATCACACATGGCAAAGGAAGGGTTCTAGTGATAGGGCAAAAAGTAAAGGTGAGAGTGGGCATCCCTGCCTGGTTCCGTTTAGTATTGTAAAAGGATCCGAGACAACACCATTAGCCCTGACTCTAGCTGATGGATTCGAGTATGCTGCAGATATCCAGTTAAACAGCTTTTCTCCTACTCCGATGTGTTTCAATGTTTCAAACAAGAATCTCCAACGTATTCGATCAAACGCTTTTTCAGCATCTGTACTGAGAAAGATACATGGCGTTTTATCTCTATTCGCTATGTGGAGTAAGTTCAGAACCTTAATAGTGTTGTCCCTGGCCTCTCTGGTCGGCACAAAACCAACCTGATCCAGGTGTATAAGTTGTGGTAAATGATGCTGTATCCTAGAGGCTAAAATTTTGGTAAAAAGTTTCAAATCGGAATTTAGTAGGGATATCGGGCGGTAGCTGCCGCACTGTGTCGGGTCTTTGCCCTCTTTCGGTATTACCGAGATCTGTGCCTGAAGTGTAGAGGGGTGTAGTTTTGAGCCGGATCCAAGATCATTAAATAATTTAATGATATATTGGCCTAAAGATGAAAGGAAGGTCTTGTAGTAGGTAATGGTCAAGCCATCCGGTCCCTGTGCTTTCCCTTGTTTGGTGGAACTGATAGCCAATTGTAGTTCGATAAATGTGATGGGCTCCTCAAGTAATTCCCTTGCCTCAGTCGGTAAGGTTGGCATCAAGGACGAGGCTATGTATTCAGGTGTATTGTCTGATGTGGGTAGTGTTGCGTGTAAGTTGTACAAAGAGTTGTAGTAAGTTCTAAACTCTTCTGTGATTTGTTTGGGTAGAAACGCCGTCTTTCCGGAGGGGTTTGTAATTTGCGGTATGTATGACGCTAGCTTTTGTTGCTGTAGGGACCGGGCCAGCATCCTCCCACATTTATTGCCAGATTCATAAAATGAGATGAACTTTTGATATTGACCAAATACTTATTTTCCACCATAATTTGCAAATAAATTCTTTCAAAAATCAGACAATGTGATTGTCTGGATTTGTTTCCACATTTTGTCTCTCATAGTTGAGGTATACCTATGATGACAATTACAGGTCTCTCTCATCTTTTTAAGTGGGAGAACTTGCACAATTGGTGGCTGACTAAATACTTTTTTGCCCCACTGTATGTGTGGAGCGCTGTGTATATTGACCTTAAATAAAAGTAATAATAATAGATGAGCATCTTAAGGAGAAACTATGTATAGGGATAGGGACAATTGTAGACACTCACTCAGGTTGAACTGGATGGACTGGTGTCTTTATTCAACCTTACTAACTATGTAACTAGAAGACTTGAGACTGGGGCGGAGGTTCATCTTCCAGCAGAACAACGTCCATAAACATACAGCCAGAGCTACAATGGAATGGTTAGAACAAAGCATATTCAGTCAAAGTCCAGACCTAAATCCAATTGAGAATCTGTGGCAAGACTTGAAAATTACTGTTCACAGACGCTCTCCATCCAATCTGACAGAGCTTGAGCTATTTTGCAAAGAAGAATGGGCAAAAATTTTACTCTCTAGATGTCCGAAGCTGGTAGAGACATCCCCAAAAAGACTTGCAGCTGTAATTGCAGCAAAAGGTGGTTCTACAAAGTATGGACTCAGGGGGGCTGAATACAAATGCATGCCACACTTTTCACATATTTATTTGTAAAAAAAAATGTCAAAAACATTCATTATTTTCCGTCCACTTCACAATTATGTGCCACTTTGTGTTGGTCTATCGCGAAAAATCACAATTAAATACATTAACATTTTTGGTTGTAACATGACAAAATATAATGTCATGAAATGCCAAGGGGTATGAATAATTTTTCAAGGCACTGTAGTTCCTCTATGATTTTTGGTTTAACTGATACGTGTCCTCCTTTTGTGATAACACTGTTGTTTTCTGAACATCACTATATATCTAATTTGAACTCACTACATATCCTTGCTTGATGAGGTTCTTCATTGACAGGAGGTTACTTTCAATAGTAGACTATATAGTACATAGGTATCTTTCTGGTGACTGTTTAAGATGCATGTAGATCATCTCCCCCTGTACCTTCTGAGACTATATACTGACCATTAGCTGTAGTGATTTTTTTCTATATTTGCTTTGATCAAACTGGGTGAAGAAAGTTTTATTATTGGTCATATGATTTGCAGCACACAAACCATTCACGTGTTTAATGCAACATATTACTATACAAAGCAGCACAGTGGCTTTGTGATTAGAACTTCTGCCTTGCAGCACTAGGTTATTGATTTGAATCCCAACCCAACTTGAACACGTGACATCATTGACTACACATTTTTTTTCAGGCATAGTGATTGATATGGATCTACATCAATGGACAATGCCTCATGGTCCCCAGCTGTTAAGCCTTAAACTGACCAATATTCACAGTTGCTTAAAGGAGAAGATTTTCCTCTCACAGACAATTGCTAACCCTTTTGGAGTATCCAAATGCCCCAATCCCTCTCCTGTTAAAGTTTCTTCAGCAATAGATCTCAAAAAGACTGCCCCTAGACTGTTTATTGGAGCCGGAGTAAGTGGACTGTTGCTTGGGTGGATGGTGGCTTCTGTACCATTTGGGGGAGGACCAGTTAAAATCAGTGGCCCCTACGGGGGTTTATCACTATACAACTATCAAACACAATGCCCCTGCCTATTGGCAGAACAAAAGAAGACAAATAGTTCTAGCTAAATGCAATGAGATTTATGGTTGGATGGCTAAATAAAGGCTTCCATCCTTGTGCTGAAGCTTTGTGAAATCATGTTGACAATGGGCTTGTCTTTGCTGTGCATTTAGTTATTGCAGAGGCAAAGATGTAAATTCCTGCTTCCAAAACCAATAAAAAGCAAAGAAGTAAAGTCCTACCTCTAAAACCAATAAAAAAACAATGAAAGATCAGCCTACAAAACCAATAAAAGAGCCATTAAATTTGACCCAAACTCCACCTCAATTAAATTTCATAGGATACATATGAGTCCCTGTAAGAAAATAATGAATGAAAGTGGAGCCTGTTGCATCAACTTAGCATGTGTCACTGACTGGGGCCAGTAGCAAATTAATGTCCAAAACTGAAAATGTCAGATAGATGCTTTTATCACCTCATATGACTAGTAAATTACAGTAGTATGAAAAATACTGATTGATTGCTAAGGATTACTGCACCTAAAGGCATTCTTTCGCTTTGCTTTTTCTTACTAGTCCATCCTCCGTAGCTTTGTTGCTCCAGGAGTAAACCCTGTATAGGTTTTTTGTAGAAAGGTGCTGGAGCTTACACAGGGTTAATGACTTTGTCCTTGTGATCAACTGACAGCATTCTGAAAGACTACCTTATAAAGTGAATATGTGCTTATTCAGGACAATAAAGAATGTGGGAGCATGTGCCGTCCACCCAGGATGCAGTATTCGGGCCTGTCACTGGCCCAAACACTGCATTCCAGTAGAAGGTCACATGCTGACACCCCCCATTCTTCAGACGCACTGGGAAATACTTTGCTGCACTTTCAAAGTGAAGAGAAGAACAACAGGTTATTAGCAAGAAGGCAATTATAAGCAGTCGTGAGCGCTTGTGCAGAAACCTTGGGCAGATAAACTTTTTCTCCTATATGTATTTCACAGTTCAGTTTTGATTGCAGTGTAACTTAATGAAAAACACATTATTTAACATTGAAGAAAGCTACGGTAAGCATCTTAATTGCACAAATTGATAAATGTGCACAATACCCACATACATCCTTACATGCAACATTTGTCTCTGACTAGATATGAAAGCATTTGGTTAATTTATTTTACCGAATGCTGTAATGTGGTGTATGGTGTATCATTTATTTTAATGTAAATGCATATAGTTTCAAGAATTAGAAAATATATATATATATATATATATATATATATATATATATATATATATATATATATATATATATATATATATCTTGTCCCCTCTGGCCCAGCTAGAAATTAGAAATGGATTTTGACTGCAGAAGGTGTCTTTTGAGGCAGAAAGTTTTTTTTTTCTTTGAGTTGGCTCTAGTCTTATTAATGCTTGGGGAAAAGAACTATACATTCATTATTCATAACCATCCAGGGAAAGGACCGTGCAGGACTAGATAAATCCTCACCTAGGTGACAGCAGGTGACAGGGGCTTCAGTTTTATGGCTCGTGTCCTGTCTCTTCATTGTGCTGAGGGCCAAGCTGGAAGAGAAGGATGCTCACTAATGACCAGTGTGATATACGTGTATCTGCTGATTCTCTGACATGAAGAGGCCTCTGCTGAACATTGCATTCATGGGATGTTTCAAAACGGGGACATCTCATGTGGCAGGAGGAAGATGATACCTGGAATTCTGCATCACATCAGAATCTGCTTCTCATTGATACAGGGAATTGTCCAAGAACCTAGAACCATACCAAGCACCCTAAGAGTGGGACTAATATTCTGCTAAGCATGTAATGTATTTCTTTTAAATATGCACAATAGATGCAACTTGTTGGCCTGTACCATTATGTCAGATAATAAGGCCTAATGGTTTATTATACAGTAATGACATTACTAAACTATTTTCAGGAGGAAAGCATGAGAAACATTTTGAAATTTAGCTCACTTCCAAAAGTATTTATTAAACCATGCTGAAGTTTAGAATTTGGAAATGGAAACACCGAAAGTCTTTTAAGACTCTAACCCTTTTTTTGCATTATTTGGTGTACATAACAGTTATCCCTATATTTTTATAAACTAACATTGGTAAAGTTGCATGATTTTGATTGCATGGCTTTTGGCTTACTTTTATACTATGTATACTATCCTGCAAAGGGCAATGTTAAACTGGTAAACTGACTGCATATCACCTTTGGCGCTCTGTAGAGTGACCAAAGTGACTCAGGGCCCCTGTGACGTCTCCTGCCTGATGAAGGGGCCCTGCATGGCTCTGAAACATTGCTGTATGTTTATAATGTGACCAGCATAATAAAGCTTTGGACCCTTTCGAGGAATCCTTGGTGAGCTGATAACATTTCTTCACTTTGATCATCCATGCTTTCCGGCCTGTGGTCATTACAGCACCCAGCACTACTGAACAGCCAGTTTTCTGTACCATGTGCAATATTGTGCTTGGGCTTGTAGAGTGACCAGGGACTGCTAAAATTTAGGATATTCTATAGTACAACTATGCCTGCCAGCGTGGTTGCTGTTAATGACCAACCCACTCTCTCCTTACTACTGGTCCTTTTTAGTGATAAGTGACCCCACTAACCAAAAACAAAAAAGGCAATAATAATAGCAATATTTGTGCTAATAGTTTTGCTGTCACAAAATTATGTGGAATTATTAAAAAGCAGTAGTATAGTGACATACAGAAGAATTCTAACAAAATGGCAAAAAATGCAATTAGGTGGCATAGTCAATTTAAAGTTGAGAAATGCAATGTTTTGCACCTAGGCTAGTGAATAGCATTACCCTCTATACATTACATTGAATCCAGATCAGCTAAATGGAGATGGGGAAGGACTAAGTAAGTTAGGCAGCACAAATCATTTATGCTCTTTTTTGTTTATAGCGCAAAAAAAAACAAAAAACCCAGTAATGATCAAATACCACCAAAAGAAAGCTCTATTTGTGGGAAAAAAAAATATAAATTTTGTTTGCGTACAGCATTGAAGGACTGCGCAGTAGAAGAAGCAGCCATAACAGATTTAAAAGTTAAAAAAAGGTTAACTTCACCTTCACCTTTGTACAAATTGTCGAGTGTCATAACAGTTTAAAAGTATATATATATATTTTTTGATATCACCACAATGTCTAAACAAAATGGACAAATACATTTCAAACCCACAACTCCAAATTCTCTGAACCCCGTTCCATTCCTATATATCTTATTATTCACAAAATATTTAAAATACAGACTTCAAGTGTGTGTTTGGTAGAAACTGGCCGGTGTTAGAACAGTAGGCAAGCACTTGATCAGGCAGCAAATAGAGATAGATGAGGCAGGTTTTATCCAGTAATAAAACATAGAGTACAATATCTGGGAGATTATAGCCACAAACATTTTATAGTGGCTGTATATTATGTATGAAGCTTGGTTAAAGTGGAACTAAAGGCAAAACTTTTTATTTTGGATAGAGCAAGGGAGGGTTATAACCCCTGTCAATTTTTTTGCCATCTGTATCGCATTGAGGAGATTTCCCCTTACTTCCTGTCTCATAGCCAAGAGGAAATCCCTGTAAATCAAGGGAATTTCTTAGGGACCCCCAGGTCACCAGAACTAGTGTACCCATTGGAAGATTTCCCCTCTATTTCTTTTCTGGGGACAACCCAAAATTTGGGTAATTTCTTTTACTTTCACTTTCAATGATAATGGTAAACAGGACCAATAGAAGGGGTGAATCTCCATTAGGGGGGCACAGACAGCAATAAAACGAATACTTTAAGCTGCAATTAAGAGAGGGCGAGGCAAGGCAGGTCTTATCTTAAAGCAGTATTAAACCTAAAAGCAAACACTTATTATATTACATCTTACTTCTATTTTTATTTGGTATTCCAGCCAGTAAATCTGTTATTTTCAAAAGAACTTCTTGCAGTGTATCAGTGTTTAGACAAACTATTTACCACTGATTATAGCTACAAACATTTTATAGTGGCGAGAAATTATGTAAGAAGCTGGTTAAGGTGCAATTAATAGAAGGAGAAGCAAGGCAGGTTGTATGTTAAAGCAGTATTAAACCTAAAAGCCAACATTATATTGCATTGAGATAAAGCCAGAAACAGCTCTGAGTTCCGGGAAGTCAGTGTAGGACTCCGGACAACAGACTCTTCAGGAAAACAAACTTTTTATTTGCTAGCGAAGGCTCATTGAACTTGCGTTCCAAAGAATGAGCTCCATCTATAGGGCGTTCACAGAATATATATTAACAGTTGTGTCACAAATACATATTTCCTCTGAGGAGGAGACTCCTGGCCTATTTACCCAAACACAGAGATACACATATTAGAACACATTAATTATTTATGACTTATAGAATAGTCTTTTAAACTTAAATTTTCCATCAGACAACATCCTCTTATCTGTCTGACAAACTGAAATGTCAAGCTACAGGAAGAGAAGGGCGGATGGAGGGGGCGAGAGGAGCTGGTTTTTACATGCAGATGCTAAAATGTCACAATTATCAGAAACTGCAATTAGAACCATTTTGTTCGATGCAGCCATATTGTTTAAATTGTGTCCCTGCTACAGAGCCAGTACTTAAATATGATGGCTGCATTTGTTTTCTTTTTTTTGGCTTTTTCTTTTATTTTCATCAGGTGATCCAGCCAGGAAGTCTGCTGTTTTTCAAAAGAACAAGCACTCTTGTAGATGTATCAGTAAGAGTGTTGAGACAAGCCGCTTACCACTGGGTGCTTACAATGATTAGCTTTTATTTAATAACGTAAAACCTTTATCCCAAAAGAAAAAATGTGTGCTGTAACGGCTTATACTAGGGTTGCCACCTTTTCTTCAAGTCAAACCCGAATACTTTAGCGGCGCAAAGCAATTTTTTTTTTTATAGTATAAAGTATACATATATTTTGCTATTAAATAATATTTCTAATCATATAAGGTTAATAACAAGAGTCCCCCATTACATCAGAGTCCACATAGTTCCCCTTTTTTATCTGAACTTGCAGTTCCCTTTCACTGTAAGGGGGGACTCTGCACACTCATATGTAAGGGAGAACACTGGGGACTTTGATTTAAGGGGGAACACTGGGAACTCTGATGTATCGAGAAGACTCTGATGTAAGGGGAAACACTGTGGCCTCTGGTGTAAAGGGGAACTCTGATGTAAGGGGTGCTCTGAGAACCCTGATTTGACTTAGTGTACTTACTCAGAGGCAGGAGCAGCTGGGCGGCTAGGGCGCACAGCCGCTGGTTTCCCTCCACATCTGCATGCTCTGCAGGCTGCAGCATGTAACTCAGTCTCAGGCAGCCGCTCCATCTGACCGATAGTGTAATTAGAGGCGCAGCACAGCACTGGAGCCTGGAGGACATTTCCCGGGTCTCCCAACAGAACGGAAGCAAATATCCTCAGCCACTGCGTGCCTCTATGATCATCAGTAACCAACCTGTCTGTCTCTCCCATAGACTCTCTGGTGATCACCCAGTACAGCCAGCTTTGCCTTACAACCAATGCATTCCTCACAGCAGGGGTGCCCAACTGCTGGCCCTCTGATGTAGCTCACCACCTTCTGCTCTGGGATGGTGGGTCAGCAAGCCCAGATTGTGGGTTCCCGACTCTCCATCCCCAAGCATCAGTGTGAAGAATGGAGCCGGCACTAGAGAAAGCAGAGCCGATGCTTCCTGTATAGCGCTGTCTCCCATCCAAGTCAGGGGCGGAGCCATGAGGGGTGGCAAAATGAGGTTTCTCCTAGGGAGTCAAAAATCCTTGCACCAGCCCTGGGTAGGAGTGGGGGGGAAGAGGTGCAGGTCAAGTCCTCTCTCCTCTCCTGTCTGTGTGTTTGGGGGGGGGTTGTTAGTGCTGGCTTTGGGCAGTGTGAAAGAGTGTAACAGACACTCTCAGCTTAGACAACTGCAGCCAGCAACCCTGCTGGGAAGCCATAGTCCAGTCTGACTCATGTGTCCGGGTTTCAGACAGTCTGAAACCCGAATGCATGATTCTAAACCTGAACTGTCCGGGTGAATCCCGGACAGGTGGCAACTCTAGCTTATACTCCAACTCCAAATACTGTAACTCCAAATAATACTTTAGTATTATTTGGAGTTTAGCTTCAATTTGCTAATGTATTTAAATATTATAGTACATGTAGCACTTCCATCCACCCAGACTGGCAATGCTGCTCTCCAAAATTGACCTCTGTGCTCATTCATCCAGACTGGAGGCACTCTAATACAGGAGGTGTGTTACTGGCCAGGTTACAAGGTGAAAACATAGGAAAAAAGCCTAAAAAAGAAATTTAATGCAGCCACATCTAATGATTGATAAGCTGCAATATATTAAATACAGTATATTATCTGAGAGACAATAGCCACAAACATTGTACAGTAGGTGGACAGTTTGTAAGCAGTTTTGTATGGCTGCAATATAAGACAGAGACAAGGCAGGTTCTATCTTAAAATAAACATTATAGTTTATTATCTGAGAGACTATAGCCATAAATATTTTACAGTGGCTGAAAAGTATGTAAGCAGCATGGTTTAACCACAACATAAGAGGGAGAGACTAGGCAAGTTTTATATCAAAAGAAACATTAGAATGTATTATCTGAGGAACAATAACTACAAATAAGCGGCAGAAGGTCACAAACTATGAGGAACAACGTGTAATTTACCCTGCAACAAACATAAGAAATGTTGCTGCTGGGGTGAGCTGCAAAAACATTGTTTTACACTTGTTCAGTGACAGAGCACCATGCTGACCAGGAGAAGTTGCAGCAGTTGCTAATGATGGCAGATATTTGTTTTTGAGGAAGTGTGACACTTTAGCATCAGCAGCAAGGGCTTTATCATAATCCGGACACTAAACCTTGTTAATTTTAATGAAATTGTGTCAGTTTACACTGTCAGGGGACACGTGGATTTGCTGGATTCATAACAAAACCTCCTGTTGCACTGCAGGCCCTCTAAAATAGCACATTTATTCAAGGTTAAGCCAGAATACCCAGCCCATACTGTGCAAGCTTTGGTCAGTGATCCAGCCTGGACGCTCAATAGTCCATTGGGGCCTAATTTCTGGGAGTGTTCACCTCAGACCTGGATCGGATGTAATTAGCAATTATGTGGTTCAGACTGGCAAAGAGTTTCTTTCACAGCACTTTCTCAAAGTCCCGAATTTGAGGCTTCCTCTGGTAAGGTGATGGGAAACTGTCCATTTTACCCTTGTATCAGGAATCTAATAAAGTGACAACCCAATAGTCATCCTTCTCTTTGATGACCCGGGTTCTAGGGTCCTTGCGCAGGCATTTCAGTACCACCAAGAACAACAATTTCCTCAATAATCTCACCCCAGGAGAAGTGAAATGTCTTAAAGATTGTCCCATATTCCTTCCACTTTCAGCAACCCAACCCTTCCTTCTCATCCTCATGATGTCTATGTGTCATATGGACGGAGACAATATACCATTTCCTGTTGGCACTGAGGCAACGGTAAGCCCTCATATTTCTGCCCATTGTATAAGACCACACAGTGTGGGCTCCAGGAGGAAAATGAGAGGGATTGTACCACTAATCCCTGCCTCATCGCCATTCACCATTTTGGTCACTTCTTCAAAAGATGTCAAAATGCTACTTCCGTCTGTAATGAGAAGCCATTCACACTGTGAAAAAAAGCTCCCCAGAGCCTGTATTTGTATGATATTCACATGGGTAAGCATTGCTGGTGCAGCCTTTTCAGCATGGTCAATGTTGAGTTCCATCACATGGGGGTGTCACAGATAAGATGGTTTACAGGCAGCTGATGTAGATGCTACCTTTCTACAAAGTGAACCATGGGAGGGTATGACCATCTAAAGTGGTCACTGGTCACAAACCCTTATGATCTGATGAAGTACCTCTTGGACACCACGGTACTTCACGAAGAACCGCTGCACCAACAGGTGCTAGGCAAGGTAATGGGTGTTTTTTTTCCAAGCGTGGGTGGCCAGCAGGTTAGTGCCAGTGTATCGCATGACTTTTCTAGCTAAAAGATGGTGTATGGTCAACCAGCTTGGCAAAAGCTGAAGTCTTGGTGAACACAGGCAGATTTTCAGATGGGCTACCTGGAAGGGTAGCAGCCCTTCAGGCTGGGAAATTATCTTCCTGGACAAGAACAGTGCTGCCTCAAGCCCCAGGTTATTAATGCACTCTGCAGCCACTTACTGGACACCCTTCCCCAGGGATTGGTGGAGACCACATAAATACTCAGACTGTTGGTTTGCATCCTCCCAACCCCCTATATTCTGAAACCCTCAAAAAGGCAGGGGAGAGCAATCAAACCTGCAGCCCGCAGAGCCCAGAACTGCCCAAAACAATCACAAACTGCCCTACTTATTACAGCGAAGCCAAACAAAATGAAATGTACCTAACTTTCCTAGCAGCCTATCTGGGAGGGTGCTACATTGACACACAAATTGGTAGTCCTAAAAAAGAACTGGTGGGTCTCTGAACTGTAAACACAAGAGGGTACACAAGAATACCTACCACACTGCAATCCATGAAATTTAGCACCACATAGCACAGTATAGCAACTATCTCTCCCTACATAAATGATTGGCTATCCCTTAACTATTCCCATAAAACATTGGAAAATTGCTACTGGGAAGCTACCAGTTCATAGTGAGGTGGCTGGCACATAACAAAGGCCTCATTTTTGGCCATTCTAATCCTATTGAACACAGTCAACATGGATTCTTTAAAATGCAGTCAATTGAATTAAACCTCTAAATTTGCCACAACTGTGAACCTTGAAACCCTCAGGTTCGCTGCAAAATCCACTGTACAGGGAATCCAAACCATCTTCTTAAATATGAGGTGCACATTTGGGAACCACATCATAAAAAAGACATAGGAAAAGGGAATACGATGAGAGATTATGAATATTAGACATTTTCAATTTGGGTAACATAAAAGATGTCTCAAAGGCAATTTATTTAACACATACAGTATCTCACAAAAGTAAGTACACCCCCTTTTTGTAAATATTTTAATATATCTTTTCATGTGACAACACTGAAGAAATGACACTTTGCTACAATGTAAAGTAGTGTGTGTACAGCTTGTATAACAGTGTGAATTTGCTGTCCCTTAAAAATAACTCAACACACAGCCATTAATGTCTAAACTGCTGGCAACAAAAGTTAGTACACCCCTAAGTGAAACTGTCCAAATTGGGCCCAATTAGCCATTTTCCCTCTCCGGTGTCATGTGTCTCGTTAGTGTTACAAGGTCTCAGGTGTGAATGGGGAGCAGGTGTGTTAAATTTGGTGTTATCGCTCTCACACTGGTCACTGGAAGTTCAACATGGCACCTCATAGCATAGAACTCTCTGAGGATCTGAAAAAAAGAATTGTTGCTCTACATAAAGATGGCCTAGGCTATAAGAAGATTGCCACAACCCTGAAACTGAGCTGCAGCATGGTGGCTAAGACCATACAGCGGTTTAAAGAGGAAGCAAACCCTGATTGGTTTACTTCCTCTTTGTTTCCCTGCAAAGGTAAAGCATAATGGGCTACTATGCATTGCATAGTAGCCCATTATGTGTCACTTACCTGACACAGGAGCCTGCGATGTCACCGATGTCCCTTCTGCTACGGTGCGTCCATCTTCTTTCCAGGTATCGTGGCTCCGGCGCTGTGATTGGCCGGAGCCGCGATGACATCACTTCCGCGCATGGGAGCCGCCACTAATGGCATATTGCCGTTAGCAGCGGCATGCTCAGTGCGCCTGTGCACCGCTGTCTATGACACATGCGCCGTAGACAGCGGTGCCTGTCTTTTTGCAAATATCTCCTAAACTGTGTAGGTTTAGGAGATATTTCTTGGACCTACAGGTAAGCCTTAATCTAGGCTTACTTGTAGGTCAAAGTGGTCTGTAAGGGTTTACAACCACTATAAGTCACCTTCATTAGGAATTTAACGTTCTGAGCACCATGCAGTATATTAAAATTGTTTAGCATGGCATTATTTGTCTTACCTTAGATGGCACAGGTATTAGATGCCGCTGATAAGGTAGTACAGCCGGCCCTACTGTACCAGCCCCATCAGTTCAAAAGGGGGGCCCGGGCACCTGCTGAGCAAGAGGACCGGCTGTAATGCCCTATTTCTGACACCAATCCTCTTGTTACTCCCCCTGCAGTGCTGCTGGCTTCTCTTCCTCTCCCTCCCTCCTGCTGCGCTGCAGGGGGACCAGTCCTAGCATCTGTGCCACATTCTCCTGCTATATATTTGTCTTACCTTAGTAAGTGGTCTGTAAGGTCAAGTGGTCTGTAAGGGTTTACAACCACTTTAAGTCACCTTTATTAGGAATTTAACATTCTGAGCACCATGCAGTATATTAAAATTGTTTAGCATGGCATTATTTGTCTTACCTTAGATGGCACAGGTATTAGATGCCACTGATAAGGTAGTACAGCCGGCCCTACTGTACCAGCCCCATCAGTTCAAAAGGGGGGCTCAGGCACCTGCTGAGCAAGAGGACCGGCTGTAATGCCCTATTTCTGACACCAATCCTCTCATTACTACCCCTGCAGTGCTGCTGGCTTCTCTTTCTCTCCCTCCCTCCTGCTGCGCTGCAGGGGGATCAGTCCTAGCATCTGTGCCACATTCTCCTGCTATATAGGGCCCCCCCCCCCAGTGCTGCTGGTTTCTCCCCTCTCCTCTCCCACTGGCAGCTGCTGCCGGAAGACAGGGGGATGTTTCAGGATAGAGAGGGTGGGGATGGGGGCTGGGAAGGGGTAAATATGTCATCCCTCCTGTGTCCATTCATCACTGAAGTAATTATTCACCACTGAAGTGTTTATTATGCTTCAGTTTGTGATTGAACAGGAAGCCTCTGAGCGTTTCCTATGCATTCACCCGTGTAGGGTGATAGGGACCAATGACTCTCTGTTCTCAGTCTCAAATGTGAGACACAAGGGTATGTTTAGACCCCTGATGATTCACCAAAGCCCCCCCAAAGGGGTGTCTTTTTGCAAATATCTCCTAAACCATGTAGGTTTAGGAGATATTTCTTGGACCTACAGGTAAGCCTTAATCTAGGCTTACCTGTAGGTCAAAGTGGTCTGTAAGGGTTTACAACCACTATAAGTTACCTTTATTAGGAATTTAACATTCTGATCACCATGCAGTATATTAAAATTGTTTAGCATGGCATTATTTGTCTTACCTTAGATGGCACAGATATTAGATGCCACTGATAAGGTAGTACAGCCGGCCCTACTGTACCAGCCCCATCAGTTCAAAAGTGGGGCCCGGGCACCTGCTGAACAAGAGGACCAGCTGTAATGCCCTATTTCTGAAACCAATCCTCTTGTTACTCCCCCTGCAGTGCTGCTGGCTTCTCTTCCTCTCCCTCCCTCCTGCTGCACTGCAGGGGGATCAGTCCTAGCATCTGTGCCACATTCTCCTGCTATATAGGGCCCCCCAGTGCTGCTGGTTTCTCCCCTCTCCTCTCCCGCTGGCAGCTGCTGCCGGAAGACAGGGGGATGTTTCAGGATGGAGAGGGTGGGGGTGGGGGCTGGGAAGGGGTAAATATGTCATTGCTCCTGTGTCCATTCATCACTGAAGTGATTATTCACCACTGAAATGTTTATTATGCTTCAGTT
This sequence comes from Lithobates clamitans, assembly GCA_037952925.1. NCBI lineage: Eukaryota > Metazoa > Chordata > Amphibia > Anura > Ranidae > Lithobates > Lithobates clamitans. The sequence continues at coordinate 6,456,995 of JBBGZY010000430.1, read as the reverse complement.
TGTGATTGAACAGGAAGTCTGTGAGCGTTTCCTATGCATTCACCCGTGTAGGGTGATAGGGACCAATGACTCTCTGTTCTCAGTCTCAAATGTGAGACACAAGGGTATGTTTAGACCCCTGATGTTTCACCAAAGCCCCCCAAAGGGGTAGTTAAAAAAAAAGTAAAATAAATAAATAAACAAATAATAACGTTCTTAAAAAAAAAAGAGTAAAAAAAAAAGTAAAATTCTAAAAAATAAAAAATTATGCTTTCTATATTTTCTGCCATGGCTGTGTAGTATAGTATAGCATAGCGGCCGTGGCATGTGTTCTGTGACGGACCGCCTGGCACCCCACCTGGGTGTCTCAACCAAGATACAGCTTCCTGCACTCTGGAACCAGGTATTATAACAGAATTACATAGCTACATAGTAGGTGAGGTTGAAAAAAGACACAAGTCCATCAAGTCCAATCTGTGCATGTGTGATTATATGTCAGTATTACATTGTATATCCCTGTATGTTGTAGTCGTTCAGGTGCTTATCCAATAGTTTCTTGAAACTATTATGAACAAATTAAATAGGATTGGTCCCAGCACAGAACCGTGGGGGACCCCACTACCCACCCCTGACCATTCCGAGTACTCCCCATTTATCACCACCCTCTGAACTCGCCCTTGTAGCCAGTTTTCAATCCATGTGCTAACCCTATGGTAAACGTTTGTGGAGAACTGTGTCAAATGCTTTTGCAAAATCCAGCTACATCACGTCTACGGGCCTTCCTTTATCTAGCTGGCAATTGCACCCAAGAACTAGACGACATTAACTTAGGTGCAAACTGGAACTCTTTATTGAAAACTCACACAGAATTTATACCACACAAAATCAGATAAAAGCGATACGAGCTTGATTACATTATCCTATACAATGCAAACTTTAAAAGAGTAATATCATCAGTACATCTAACATTACATCTAATAAACAGCAAACAAACACATAAACATCCCACAATGGTTCAGTAACGAGGTAAAATGGACACAATATTAATCACTTCTCCAAGAGGATGAGAAGACAGACAGAAACAACAGTTGACTCAATGAACACCCCAGGCACATACCTCCCAAAGAATAAAGCCCCCTCCAAAGCCAGGGCCCATAGTCAGTAGGCAAGAGGCTACCCTGCAGTTCCCTCCAAAAGCCCCTGTTCCAGTTGGGTCTGACACATATACACCCCTAACCACTGCCTCTGTTGCTAAAGGGTGTATCAGTTGGTGGGCTGTAAAAGTGCAGCTTAACCATGGGATTTTTACTGCTCCCCAACCTCACGTGGAATGAGCCCTAAGGACTCATTCACACAGGTACTTTGGCCGGAGTGGATTGTTAGTGTGGTTGGAGCTGCCTGTTACTCTAAGGCAGTGGTTCTCAACTCCAGTCCTCGGGACCCACCAACAGGTCAGATTTTAAGTATTACCTTGGGGAGTTGCAGACTAGAATACTGCAATCACTGAGCAGCAAGTGATATCACCTGTGATGTATTTCAGCTATCTTGCAAACCTGGCCTGTTGGTGGGTCCTGAGGACTGGAGTTGAGAACCACTGCTCTAAGGGAACACAGCGGCTGTACGGACACATTTGACCGGTGTGTAGGCGTAGGTTAGTAGCCCTGGATGAACACTGTCTTTGTTCTGGTCTGTACATCTGCACGAACATGCCTGTTAAATTAGGAGTGGACCTGTGGCTGTGTTCATATAGCTGCTGTGTCACTGTAGAGCAGGGGTCTTCAAACTATGGCCCTCCAGTTGTTCAGGAACTACAATTCCCATCATGCCTAGTCATGTCTGTGAATGTCAGAGTTTTACAATGCCTCATGGGATGTGTAGTTCCGCAACAGCTAGTTTTAGGATCTCTGCTGTAGAGTAACATAGGCTGCCTGCACACAGCTCCAGGGGGCCCTGTCAGGTAGGCTGTACAGTGCCCCATAATTTCTAACAGCAGCCTTTGGCACATGGCTGCTGTAAAATCATGCAATGACTGATATCTTTCTGAACTCTTTCCTCAGAGATATAGCTGCAGCCTGTTAACCTAAAATACCAAGTCTAACATATGAAGGTCAACCCTGCCAAATTCAGACAACATTGGGGTCAAATGAACCCCTATTATGTTTTGGCCTATGGGCATGGGAAAATATGCATACAATATGTCACTGGGCCTTGATTTAGTTTGCCAGAAAGAATGCGAGAAAAAAAATACCAACGGGGCAAGCACTAATTACAAACTGTGGTAGAGGTGTGGATGGCTGTGTTGGCTAGGTTAAAGATGGTGTTGCACAAAATAGAAAAGAAGCAACTCTAAGAATTTTTGTTTATGAATACAGTGTCTTGAAAAAGTATTCACACCCCTTGACATTTTCCACATTTTGTCTTATTACAAAAAGAAAGTAAATGTATTTTATTGGGATTTTATGTGATAGACCAACACAAAGTGACACATAATTGTGAAGTGGAAGGAAAATGATAAATGGTTTTATTTTTTTTTACAAAGAAATATCTGAAAAGTGTGGCATGTGTTTGTATTCAGCCCCCTTTATACCTGATACCACTAACTAAAATCTAGTGAAACCAATTGCATTCAGTAGTCACCTAATTAGTAAATAGAGTCCACCTGTGTGTAATTTAAAATCAGTATAAATACAGCTGTTTTGTGAAGCCCTCAGAGGTTTGTTAGAGAACCTTAGTGAACAAACAGCATCATGAAGGCCAAGGAACACACCAGACAGGTCAGGGATAAAGTTGTGTAGAAGTTTAACCACTTCAATACCAGGCACTTAGACACCTTCCCGCCCAGGCCAATTTTCAGCTTTAAGCGCTGTCGCAATTTGAATGACAATTGCGCGGTCATGCTACACTATACCCAAACAAATTTTTTATCATTTTGTTCCCACAAATAGAGCTTTCTTTTGGTGGTATTTGATCACCTCTGCGGTATTTTTTTTTTTGCGCAACAAATAAAAAAAGGCCGAAAATTTTGAAAAAAAACAAGTTTTTCTTTGTTTCTGTTAAACTTTTTGTAAATAAGTACGTTTTCTTCTTCAATGATGGGCACTGATATGGCTGCACTGACGGGCACTGATACGGCGGCACTGATGGGCACCGATGAGGTGGCACCAATGAGGTGGCACTGATGGGCACTGATGATGGGCACTGATAGGCGGCACTGAAGGGCACTGATAGGTGGCACGGATGGGCACTGATAGGTGGCACTGATGGGCACTCATAGGTGGCACGGATGGGCACTCATAGGCGGCACTGATGGGCACTCATAGGTGGCATTGATGGGCACTCATAGGTGGCATTGATGGTTACTTATGGGTGGCACTGATAGTTGGCACAGATGGGCACGGATGGGCACTGATAGATGGGCACTGATGGGCACGGATGGGCACTGACAGGTGGCATGAATGGACACTGATGGGTGGCACTGATGGCACTGCTTGTTTGCAGTGATGCCCCTAAGGGTGGCATTGCTGGGCATCACTGCAACACAATGGTGCCAATCAGTGCCCATTTGTGGGCACTGATTGGCACAGATTTGGCACACTGGGCACATGTGGATGGCCATGGGGTACATACCTGGCCATCCACATGTTGCCCCTTCCCTGGTGGTCCTAGTGGCGATCCCTGGTGGTCCATTGTGGTGATCTGCGGGGGGGCTGATAAACAATCAGCGCAGACCCCCCCTGCCAGGAGAGCCGCCAGTCGGCTCTCCTCTACTCGCGTCTGTCAGACGCGAGTGAGGAAGAGCCGATCAACGGCTCTTCCTATTGACAGCGTGATCAGTCGTGATTGGACACGGCTGATCACGTGGTAAAGAGCCTCTGCTGGAGGCTCTTTACCAAGATCAGTGTAGCGGTGTGTCAGACTGACACACCGCTCCACCGATTGCCGCGATGCGCGCCCCCGCATATGACGTCCAGTCAGGATAACAGAACCACTTCCCGGACGTCAATCCGCCATAGGGCGGGCGGGAAGTGGTTAAAGCAGGGTTTGGTTATAAAAAATATCTCAAACTTTGAACATCCCACAAAGCACTGTTCAATCCATCATCCAAAAATTGAAAGAGTATGGCACAACTGCAAACCCACCAAGACATGTCCCTCCACCTAAACTGACAGGCCGGGCTAGGAGAGCATTATCCAGAGAAGTAGCAAAGAAGCCCATTGTAACTCTGGAGGAGCTGCAGAGATCCACAGCTCAGGTGGAAGAATCTGTCCACAGGACAACGATTAGTGCACTCGACAAATATGGCTTTTATAGAAGAGTGGCAAGAAGAAAGCCATAGGAAGTCCCGATTGCATTTTGCGAGAAGCCATGTGGGGAACACAGCAAACATGTGGAAGAAGGTGCTCTGGTCAGATAAGTCCACAATTGAACTTCCTGGCCTAAAAGCAAAACACTATGTGTGGGGGAATACTAACCCTGCACATCACCCTGAACACATGCCCTCCGTGAAAAATGGTGGTGGCATTATCATGTTGTGGGGGTGCTTTTCTTCAGCAGGGACAGGGAAGCTGGTCAGAGTTGATAGGAAGATGGATGGAGCCAAATACAGGGCAATCTTCAAAGAAAACCTGTCAGAGTCTGCAAAAGACTTGAGACTGGTGGCAGAGGTTCACCTTCCAGCAGGACAACGACCCTAAACATACAGTCAGTGCTACAATGGAATGGTTTAGATCAAATTCATGTGTTAGAATGGCCCAGTCAAAGTCCAGACCTAAATCAAATTGAGAATCTGTGGCAAGACTTGATAATTGCTGTTCACAGATGCTCTCCATCGAATCTGACAGCTTGTTTAAAAAAGAATGGGCAAAAATGTCACTCTCTAGAAGTGCAAAGCTGGTAGAGACATCCCCAAAAAGACTTGCTGCTGCAATTGCAGTGAAAGGTGGTTCTACAAAGTATTGACTCAGAGGGGCTGAATACAAATGTATGCCACACTTTTCAGATATTTATTTGTAAAAAAATTTAGAAAATCGATCATCATTTTCCTTCCACTTCACAATTATGTGCCACTTTGTGTTAAAATCCTATAAAATCCCAATAAAGTACATTTAGATTTTTGGTTGTAACATGACAAAATGTGGAAAATTTCAAAGGGTATAAATACTTGTTCAAGGCACTGTACTGCTTCAAAAAACAAAGGCTTTTATTAAAACGAATAATCTTTTCCCACAGAAGTCATATGTAACAAGTACATGTCTAGGTGTTTATGAGATTAAAGCCCTACTCTAGCTAAAACACATTTCATTTAGAATATGGTACAGACAAACTGGATGTAAGCTCTCTAAAAGGGCTGAGGCGCAGAGTCCAGGTACACCTACCACTTCACTAACATACTCTGCAAGAAATAATGGACTTTACTAGTGGGTGTACCAGGTTGTGGCTTTCTGAAACACCTGTGCAGCTGGCAGTTGACCAGGGATAGAACCAGAGCATGGCACACAGTCAATAGGTGATATCTGAAACAGAGAAAGGGCCAAAGGTCAGGACAGGCAGCAAAAAAGTATAGACAAATTACTGAAATCAGTAACCTGCAAAGTGAATGCAGGCACTCAGAAACTAACAAAGGCACAAGCCTAGGGCTATAAAATTAACTTGATGCTCAGGCAACAGGTGTTGGCCCTTAATAGTGATCTTTACTGGCAGACAGGATAGGGACTTGCCATGTAGCTGCTATGTCAATCAGCCAGTGGGATCTCGCTGGGCCTGTACTTCCTTTCCTGTGCAGCAACACGGTAGGAGAGACAGACCGCATGATGGTCCCATCACCAACTGCTGAGTTTTGAAATCAGCAAACCTCTTTTCTTGCTCGAATCCACCATTATGGACACAGGTCGCGTGCAGCCGGTCAAGCTTGCTCGGGTTACAATAGTTCTTGGGAGAACTGGATCTCAAGGACAGTGTACTCAGGTCCATGTTGAGTTCACGGATGATATGAAATACTCCTTTATAAGAAATGTAAAGGGCCTTGTTCGTGAGGGAGATGTATTGACCCTATTGGAATCTGAATGTGAAGTTAGAAGATTACGCTAACAATGCTTTGCATTAATGGACCTTGCAGCAGCTTTGTATCTTGGTTAAGATTAAAATGTAGGAAATGTTAAAAAAAAAAAGAAGAAATCAGCAAACAACTGCACATGCTGCTTTGTAGTCTTCAGTGCAGGCTCTGTTGCAACTCATGATAAGAACATATACTTTAGTAATTAGCATTACATGAGGTTTTTTCTGCCTATGTGTATCTTGGCTGTAGAGCTCCTTCACAGTTTTTTTTCTTTTGTATTGTCTGCTAAGGGTAATTTGATGCACATACATTGCTTAGATTTGTATCAAACAATCAATACTACAAGAAAAACAGTTGTTTAAATGCCACATACATGTGCTAATGCAGCATTTGAATGATATTATCTACCATCTAGCCACAGGGCTATCCAAGCAAACAATTTTCATGTTAGGAATAGAGTCAGCAACACATGTGTATACTTATTATTAGTAAAAAAAGAAATAAAATATGCCATGCCTTCTTTGCAGGCAATCTGCTCTTGTATTGGCAGTTGGGCATAGGATCTTATAGGTGCTCCACAAACTTGTAACCAGTTCACTTATTAACATTTATAGTTCAGATTACACCTCTTAACACATGAATTTATGTGTTTTAATGTTGTAGGGTTTAGCAGACTGGAGAGAGCAGCTTGCCACGGAACTGCTATATACACTATAAACAAAGACGCAATATACTGCAGCCTGTTGTGTTCTCTACTGGGGCTGGTTTAATGAGAGGACTGGACCTTGCACTGCGATTTATTCACACTGTAAAATTATTCATTTCACGAAGGCCAGGGAAGCACTGTGTCAGCATAATCCATTCACGCAATGCATATTTACCAAGATTTGAGCCTTTATTGTTCCACCAGGCTAATAAAAATACACGGGAACTGGTAATATCACTTTCAGAGGTCCCTGCAGAGAGGTGAGGCAGCAACGAGCTGATTTCAAAGTACAATAGGAAAAAAGTTTGAGCTAGAGAGTTTTAGAGAAAAATAGTTGTGTGTGATCAGAATTTTTAATACATATCTATATAAAACTGTAAAGGAGGCAGATGCCAGGTCCTTATACAAAGCACATACACATAATACATAGTTGCCAACAGTCCTGATTTTCCCGGGACAATCCCGATTTTGAGACCCTCGTCCCGATCGGAGGCTGTCCCGAATCGGGATTTTGCCCAGGGAAATCGGGAATGTTTGCTTTTTTATTTTTTGAACATTTGGGCTTCAGCAAAATGGCCGCCGGCTCCGCCGCTAGATCGTTCCCCCTTGTGTTCAGTGGAGAGAGGAAGGGAGCTCGATCCGTGCAGCCAATGAATCGGCTTCTCCTCTCACAATACTGAAGCCGGGGTTAGCTGCACAGATCGGCCACTCACCTCTCCACATAACACACGGCGCCGGCCACTCATGCCATGTTCCTTCTGCTCTAATGGACATGTACTGGGGGGGTGTTATGGGAGGGGAGGTTTGCACTGGCACTGATGGAGGGGGTGGTCTGCACTGAGGGGGGGCTGCACTGATAGAGGGGGGTCTGCACTGATAGGAGGGGTCTGCACTGAGGGGGGTCTGCACTGATGGAGGGGGGTCTGCACTGAGGAGGTCTATACTGATAGATGGGGGACCGCACTGAGGGGGGTCTGTATTGAGGGAGAGGGGTCTGTACTGAGGGGGTCTATACTGATGAGGTAGGTCTACACTGAGGGTGTCTAAACTGATGGAGGGGGTCTGTACTTAGTGGGGGGGGTCTGTACTGAGAGAGGAGGATCTATACTGCTGGAGGGGCGGTCTGTAATTAGTGGGGGGTCTTTACTGAGGGAGGGGGATCTGTACTGAAGGGGGACCATAGTTGGTGGAGGGGGGGTGACACCAATTTTTTTATTCACCGGGTGACACCAGCTGTGGTGATGCCACTGGCTCTTGTCTCTGCAGAAATTTAACTTTAATGTACAGGAGAGGGGTTAACTATATACAGGGGGAGGGTGGTAACTATATACAGGAGGAGGGGGGGTAACTATATACAGGAGGGGGGGTTAGCTATATACAGGATGAGGGGGGTTAGCTATATACAGGAGGAGGGGTTAACTATATACAGGAGGGGGGTTAGCTATATACAGAAGGAGGGGGTTAGCTATATACAGGAGAGGGGGGGTTAACTATTTACAGGAGGAGGGGGGTTAACTATATACAGGAGGAGGGGGGTTAACTATATACAGGAGGAGGGGTTAACTATATACAGCAGGGGGAGGGTTAACTATATACAGGAGGGGGGTTAACTATGTACAGGAGAGGGGAGGGTTAACTATATACAGGAGGGGGGTTAACTATTTACAGGAGGGGGGTTAACTATGTACAGGAGGGGTTACTATGTACAGGGGGGGAACTATGTACAGGGGGTCACTATGCACAGGGGGGTCACTATGCACAGGGGGGTCACTATGCACAGGGGGGTCACTATGCACAGGGGGGGTCACTATGCACAGGGGGGTAACTAGGGGGAGAGGGGAAACTATGTACAGGGGGAGGGGGTAACTATGTACAGGGGGGTAACTATGGCTCTGTCTGTGACACTGATTTAAGGACTGAGGCTGGGAACACTGGTGTAAAGACTGACTCTGCTGGGGGCACCTGATGCAAGGAGGGACTCTGCTGGGGGCACCTGATGCAAGGAGGGACTCTGCTGGGGGCACCTGATGCAAGGAGGGACTCTGCTGGGGGCACCTGATGCAAGGAGGGACTCTTCTGGGGGCACCTGTTGCAAGGACCGACTCTGCTGGGAGCACCTGTTGCAAGGACCGACTCTGCTGGGAGCACCTGTTGCAAGGACCGACTCTGCTGGGAGCACCTGTTGCAAGGACCGACTCTGCTGGGAGCACCTGTTGCAAGGACCGACTCTGCTGGGAGCACCTGATGCAAGGACGGACTCTGCTGGGGGCACCTGATGCAAGGACGCACTCTGCTGGGGGCACCTGATGCAAGGGCACACTTTGCTGGGGGCACCTGATGCAAGGATGGACTCTGCTGGGGACACCTGATGCAAGGACAGACTCTGCTGGGGGCACCTGATGCAAGGAAGGACTCTGCTGGTGGCAGGCGACGTGGCTAGTGACACGCTCAGGGATCCCACTGATTCTGCATTATGGTGAGTTGAATGATTTCATTTTATATTACAATGTAATAATAGAAATAATGCACTTCAATCATCCTGACACCATAACAATCATGGTGCCGGGATGATTGAAGCGCTAACACCAGGTGTTTGGAGTATCTTTATCTGCTGATTGTTAAACTTTCTAGAATACACATATTTCTATTGTTGTGTAGGATCTAGGGCTGCTGTCCCTTCATTCCTCATTCATCTCAGACTCTAACCACACCCCCTTTGAGCCACGTCCATTTAAGCCACGCGAACTGTTTCATGTAAACCACGCCCATTGCGCACTGCAGTTTTCTTTTTTATTGCTATGCCACACCTACAAACGCATGCCTCGCCCCCTAATTATTATACGGCTTCGCCTACAGCCAAAAAAGTGTCCCACAAATTTTTTTTGCAATGATGGCAACTATGTAAATATAATATATATATATATATATATATATATATATATATATATATATATATATATATATATATATAAATATTTAATTTAATCAAGGCAAAGAGCATGTTTACCAAACACATGCAAAGCTCCCCTATTTGCGTTAATCCAACTTGCTAATATAAAATCCCAGTAAATAAAAAAAGTCTTAGTATAAAGCAGTTGTGATGTGGATTGATGGAAAAAGAGTGTCATGAAATTCAATTGTTAACATGGATCAATTTCTGAGCACTAAAACAGGTATCAGCTGTTTTTTACTCACCTGAATCCATGTCTGTAGCCAGAGCCATTTCCAGCTGTAGGACAGTCCTAGACATCTTCTCATTGTGCATTATTTTGGAGCCTGAGATAAATTGGCTGCTAGCTTGCCAATATGGGCAGCAATATGGACACCTGAAGAAGAACCCTTCCACTCTGCAGTAAAGAACCTAGCAGATCAAGACCTAACATATCATGTCACATGAAGTTAAGCAAAAGTGGCTTTTAGCCCAGGATTTTTTTTAAAACTAACACAGCAATTAGAAAAAATACATTCAAACCGAAAACTGTATATTTTTTTCAATGAAGATTCCAACTTTTCTCAACCTTTGTAACAAGAAGAAACCCTTGAAATAACTCTATGAAAAACAACTCTATGGTCTCAGAAAAACCCTGCCAATAATTACTCTATTTACAGCTTGTTGGCTAGTGCAGTCTATACTCCCCACTGTAGATGGTGCCTGATCGAAGCAGCAATGCAGAAGGGGAAGGAAGTTGTGAGGAGCTTGGTTCCTCTATGATTTCCTGTGTTCACCAGGGGAACAGCTTGACAAGTGTATTCCAGATGTACCCACTTATTTTCTCTTACTGCTATACCATTTTCACCAACCCCTTTTTCTTTATTTAAATTAACGAGACCACACCAATCTATTGGAGTATAAAATGGCCATAACAGCCTATTTATTAAACAAACTGAATAAATAACTCCAATAACCTTAAATATATAAATAACATATAACTTCAGTGCAAACAACATGTTATTAACTGCAATCTGTTGGTCAATGACGGAGCTCCACCCTTTTACCACATATCAAAACTTACACGCGGGAACCATTTTCAACTTGATAGGCCTCCAGCTGTACCGCTCGGAGACAACCCCTTGCCCGCAGTGTAATCATACCGGTATTCCATTTCGGGAATACACCGGAGGGGCCATACTATCGATGACCCCCCACCCCTTTTTACCACATTTGTTTACCGCTACCGTCACCAACCAACAGAAAAAACACAGCCAAACCACAGCTGTTATGACGACCACTTCCTCCGAATCTGAAAAATAAACACACACATTAACCACACTAACAACAAGCCTAATAGGGAGGGAGGGTGGGAAAATCTGCCTCCTCGTGTCTCTTCCTGCTCCACTGACTCCGTCCCAGCTCCGCCCCTCCTCTTATATGACCCCACCTCTAAAGTTTCCTGCTGGCTCCACCCCACCAAACCTGGCCAGCTTAACCCTGTGTGTGTCACTAGACACACTGTCATGCCCGACCCTGCACTATTCTCTTCTTCTTTTCCTTTTCGTTCCGGGCCTCACTTGACAAGTGTATTCCAGATGTACCCACTTATTTTCTCTTACTGCTATACCATTTTCACCAACCCCTTTTTCTTTATTTAAATTAACGAGACCACACCAATCTATTGGAGTATAAAATGGCCATAACAGCCTATTTATTAAACAAACTGAATAAATAACTCCAATAACCTTAAATATATAAATAACATATAACTTCAGTGCAAACAACATGTTATTAACTGTAATCTGTTGGTCAATGACGGAGCTCCACCCTTTTACCACATATCAAAACTTACACGCGGGAACCATTTTCAACTTGATAGGCCTCCAGCTGTACCGCTCGGAGACAACCCCTTGCCCGCAGTGTAACCATACCGGTATTCCATTTCGGGAATACACCGGAGGGGCCATACTATCGATGACCCCCCACCCCTTTTTACCACATTTGTTTACCGCTACCGTCACCGACCAACAGAAAAAACACAGCCACAGCCCGAAAGGATGAAACCTTATCCTTAAGGGCCCCTCCACACACTCAGTGCCCTTTGAATTCCCTCTTGCAGACCCATGGTCCACAGATCAGTCCCCACGTCCGTGAGGTGAACACCATCCCTGCGTAAGTAAAGGCCTACATTAATTTCCAGCTCTCTGTGTCTTATCACCATGCCCCCTTGTTTCACCAAAAACCTCCCCACTACTTTGTTAATGCGAATGCGTGCCTTGTTCAGCCGTTCCACAGACCTTGCCATCCGCCAGGTGGTGCGTGCCACCATGTCGGACCATAACAGCAGAGTATTGGGAAAGACCGTGCGGATATATAGCAAATCCGACTTAACGCTTGCTAGTATATCTCTTACCGTGCGTACCCCTAAATCGTTCCCTCCCGCATGGATTACCAACACATCAGGTGGTCTGTCCAACGAAGCATAACGCTCCACTTCCGTGACCACTCTGCCCCACATCATACCCGGTCTCCCCAGCCACCTGATGTATGCCTCTCTCCTCAATACTCCCAGCTGCCTCCCGTCCGGTCTCGCATCACCTCTCCTGGCCCCCAACACACATAAGAGTGCCCAAGAATCCAGACGAGGCGCGGAGCACCTCCCCCTGCAATGAAAAAATCACACCAAGGTAACGTCATTCATCATCTTTTTTTTTATTTTTTTTATTTTTTTAACACTATTCATTTAATTCCTTTTTTTTTTTTTAAATGTTATTCCATAATCATTTGAGGTCGTACGTAGGTGCGGAACCTTCTCGATTCCCATCTACCGATCCTCCTCACGGCTGCCTCATCCAACCCACATCTGGCAGCTTCAGTAGCCGCCCCAATGCGGAAGGAGTGTGAAGCGTAAGCCTTCCCATCCAAACCCAACTTCATCAAACATTTTCTAAACACTACTACAAATTGGAATTTCGATAGGTAAGACCCGTCTTCATGACGCAAAAATGGCCCATCCCTCATTGGCCTTACCTGCGCCAGTTCCTCGACCGCCCTTACCGGGCATACCGTGGATCCCGGCAGAGCGTACAACCATACATCCACCCCTTTCCCTGTCTGATCGGTTTTTGACCTCCGCAGTCTCAAACACACTTTATCCCCGTTTAACCTAACGTCCTGCACCAGAATGCCACCCGCATCCCCCCGTGCTGGGCTCACCAGTTCCCCAATTCTGAACGCCCCAAAAAAGGCCAACGAGAAAGCTGCCGTAAACAGCAAACATTCATAACTTGAAGAACATACTGACCTTAACTGCCCACAAATGGCCACCAGGTTTTTAAAAGTGACAGGCCTTCTTTCATCTTTCGTTCTTTGTCCTCTCTTGTACCCTTTTATGGCTTGCCTAACCCAAAAATCTTTTGTCCAATCCTCTCCCCTTTTCAGCTTGAAAAGGAATGACAAAGCCGCCATCTTCTTTTCAATAGAAGACACCGCCACCCCATTTTCCATATTTCTGGACACAAAATACAAGACCAACAATCTCACCTCAATCCCATCCTTGTCCACCCCAGTTTCTTGCCGTAAACCCTCCCATTCTCTCCATACCTTCATATAGGCCATCCAAGTGGACTTACTCACTGACTGCTGGATCCATCCTGGCGACTCCAATACCAGCTCCCAGATCCACTCCGGGCAAGGAATCCCTTCCTTTTCCGCTGCCGGGGCTAATTCCCTGAACTTGTCCCACTGAAAGCGAGACAGCGAATCAGCCAGTGTATTGTCAACCCCTGGTATGTGTACCGCATATATAAAGGTATTCAATTGCAAGCACCGCAATACCAACTGTCGCATCATCCTAATGACAGGTTGGGAAGACGCTGACATGCGATTGACCACCTGCACAACCCCCATGTTGTCACAGTTAATTCTCAACTTTAAATTCTGGCAAGACCGCCCCCATAACTCCATAGCCAGCACCACTGGAAATAATTCCAGTAGTACCAGGTTCCGAAGAAACCCCGCTTTCACCCATGATTGTGGCCACGGCCCAGCGCTCCATTGCCCTTGAAAATAAGCCCCGTAACCAGTAGAACCTGCCGCGTCCGTAACCAGTTCCACATCGAAGTTACTTACCGGACCTGACATCCACACTGATCTTCCGTTGTACACTGACAAAAATTGATACCATACCTTCAGGTCCTCCCGATGTTCCCTCGTCAACCTGATAAAATGAGTGGGGGCTTTAACTCCCTCCGTGGCTGCTGACAGCCTCCGACAAAACACCCTACCCATGGGTATGATCCTACAAGCGAAATTTAGCTTACCTAGCAACGACTGCAGTGTCCGCAACTGCACCTTCCGCCTTCCATGAATCTCCCGGATCTCCTTCTATAAATCCACTAACTTCCCCTGCGGCAATCTGCATTCCCTTGCTATGGAGTCAATTACTATACCCAGAAAACGAATTTCGGTTGTCGGGCCTTCTGTCTTTTCGGCTGCCAGTGGCACTCTGAACCTTCCCGCAATGTGCTGCAACGTTGACAATAAAATCGCACACACACTGGAGGAAGGAGGACCTATACACAGGAAGTCGTCCAAGTAATGGATAACCGAGTCCAGCCCCGACACATCCCTAACCACCCACTCCAAAAAGGAACTGAACGCCTCAAACATGGCGCAAGAAATGGAGCAACCCATGGGCAAACATTTATCGACGTAAAACTAATCTTGCCAGTAGGAACCCAGCAGCCTAAAGCTGTCCGGATGCACTGGCAGTAGCCGAAACGCCGCTTCTATGTCAGATTTTGCCATGAGTGCCCCCTGTCCATACCTCCTAACCCACCGCACCGCAGCATCAAAGGAAGTATAGGACACCGCGCAGGCATCAGGGTCGATGAAATCATTGACCGAGCCCCCTTTTGGAAAGGATAAATGGTGAATTAATCGGAACTTATTCGCCTCTTTTTTGGGCACCACTCCCAATGGGGACACCACCAAATCCGGTAACGGCTTATCCGCGAATGGCGCTACCATGTGGCCTAATGTCACTTCTTTCGCCAATTTTTCTCCCACCACCCCTGGGTGTTGCAACGCTGATTTCAAGTTCCTTGCCATAGGGGGAACCGCCTCCAAGGCACATGGTATTTTGAACCCCTCCCGAAAACCCGCAGTAAGCAACGATGCCGCCTCCCTATCCGGATACTTACTTAGGAAAGGCAGCATCCTTTCCACCTTCACCGGCGTCATCCCTCTTGTTAATAGGCTCCCCGGTACGTTTTCCTTTTTTGAAGCATCTGGCCAGTGTGTGAGCTCCCCCACATCCTGAGCATTCGTGCTTGAATTTGCACGATCCCCCAAACTTACAGTGTCCTTCGTTGTATTGCCAACACACTCCCCATTTCTTGCCGGCCGGTAGTCCTGAGGAGTGTGTACCCCCGGCCCCCCCTTGAAAAAACTGAGGCGAGGCCCTAGCCGAGGACATAAGTCTCATCCAAAGGCTGATGTCCTTATGGTCCCAACGCAGGGCCGGACGAACCGCTCTGCGTTGTCGGAACTGCTCGTCATAACGCAGCCAAGCCGTTCCACCATAAACTCTGTGTGCCTCCCCAATAGCATCCATATAACAAAACAACCCAGAGCAATGCTCCGGATTCTTTTCGCCAATGACGCTGGCCATGATAGCGAATGCTTGTAACCTATTGACAAACGTCCGCGGAATCAACCTGTACCTCCTCTTCTCCTCATCTTCCTTCTTGGAGTCATCAGGCTTAACCCTGTCCAGGTTAAACTTTTCCAACGGCAACAAGGAAAATATTTCCACGTATTCCCCTTTTTGGATCTTTTCCCGAACCTCCTGCTTCAGATGTGCACCCAGCGGGCCCTTAAAGCAGACATATACCTCGCATTTCGCTGCATCTGCAATCCTGACTATGTCCGCCCTACCCGCCGCCTCTGTTGCCCCTTTTTCCCCCGGCTTCTCTTTGGCACCACCCGACTCCAGGGTCTTATCAGCAGACACCCCCGTGGAAGGTTCCACCTCCCCACCAGCTAACACCCCCCCGCCGGTTACCTGCGGTACTCCGCTTGTGGCCACCTGAGGAGATTGTTCCCCAAAACGTCCTACTAGCGCCCTCAGGCCCTCCAACAGCTCACTCAGTTGTCCCCCTGACCCCGAACTGGCGGATTCTTGTCCCGCCACTTGGTGGTCATGACCCTGTGACACCCATGGTGGTCGGGCTACTGCCCCTGCCGTACCTGGGTTAACCACACCCCATATATTTTGTAAAGCATTAGTAAATTCTACATTATCACTGGACTTACCGGGCTGACCCGGAGACCTCCCGACAGCCGCTGGTCTGGTTTCCACCGCCGTATCCTGCTGGTGTGCATCCACCTCGCCTTCTTCCAACTCCTCGTCTTCGGACTGGTCCCCCTGGGGTGGGCTTGCTGGCGTGGTGAGCCCCCCAGGCGCATCCCTCCTGTAGGCCGTATGCACCCGCTGAGACATGACTCGTCCGACCTCTGCAGCTCTGCTTCCCGCCTGGATTCCACGCCGCCCTGAAATGGCTGAGACCGGGCCGGCCTGCTCATTCCTCCGTCCGCCCCTCTGGAGGTCCCTCTCCCCGCCAGGCGACCGATTGCCACCTGCGGTGTCAGCAGTGCTTCTCCTCCCCTCCATGGGCGCTGCAGCAGCTCCTCTTTCACTTCTGTCCTCCCCTCTCGGCTCGTACAAAGCTGCTGGGGGGTTCGCTCTTTCAGCACGCCTGGGTCCTGCTCTCAGTGAAGCGGCGCCATCTTGACCCGTAGCCCCGCCCACCGCGCCGCGGCCGCGGCGTGTGTTCTTCCCGGGCCTGGCATCCGCCATCGGTTGGCTCCTCTTGGCTGGAGGGGCTGACTGTTCCCCCCTTGGGCTACGTGCCTGGCGACCCGTGCATCCATCGGGTCCAGGCGAATACTGAGCACTAAAACAGGTATCAGCTGTTTTTTACTCACCTGAATCCATGTCTGTAGCCAGAGCCATTTCCAGCTGTAGGACAGTCCTAGACATCTTCACATTGTGCATTATTTTGGAGCCTGAGATAAATTGGCTGCTAGCTTGCCAATATGGGCAGCAATATGGACACCTGAAGAAGAACCCTTCCACTCTGCAGTAAAGAACCTAGCAGATCAAGACCTAACATATCATGTCACATGAAGTTAAGCAAAAGTGGCTTTTAGCCCAGGATTTTTTTTAAAACTAACACAGCAATTAGAAAAAATACATTCAAACCGAAAACTGTATATTTTTTTCAATGAAGATTCCAACTTTTCTCAACCTTTGTAACAAGAAGAAACCCTTGAAATAACTCTATGAAAAACAACTCTGTGGT
Organism: Lithobates clamitans; assembly: GCA_037952925.1. Taxonomy (NCBI): domain Eukaryota; kingdom Metazoa; phylum Chordata; class Amphibia; order Anura; family Ranidae; genus Lithobates; species Lithobates clamitans. The sequence goes on along the minus strand of JBBGZY010000430.1, from coordinate 6,439,956 downwards.
CTCAGAAAAACACTGCCAATAATTACTCTATTTTCAGCTTGTTGGCTAGTGCAGTCTATACTCCCCACTGTAGATGGTGCCTGATCGAAGCAGCAATGCAGAAGGGGAAGGAAGTTGTGAGGAGCTTGGTTCCTCTATGATTTCCTGTGTTCACCAGGGGAACAGCAGTCTGATTGGACACTGGTGTCCCTCGTGACCTCTGCGACCATCTTGCCTGACGGCAGAGCTTATTTTAGCCCCTGGCCCCCCTGATTTAGTGTGCATTCTATGAGTGGCTAATGTAGGGACAGTAAAGTAGAAAAACGAATGCGCAAAACCAAAGTGAATAGAAACAATTAAGGAGGTCTAAGAAGCCTGCCACACATAAGGCAGTGTTCCCACACAGAAAAGAAATAAGAAATATGTGGAGCTAACTAGAGTGCATAAATAAATAATAGGGATGATAAAAAATAAATACACCAAATACTAACTGAAGTGCATAAGGGAAACAATATTAACCTCAATACATAAATAAACTACAGTGAAATCACATAAAGTGAAGTGACTGTGCATAAAATAATGGTAATTCATAAAATATGTCAACAAATGGATTGATAGAGGGATCCTCTAAGACAAAATAACGTTGAATGGTGATCTAAAATTGCATCGAAGTGAGAAAAATTCCAAAATCCAAAAAAAATGAAAAAAATTGCATAAACAAAAAAAGTCGCATAAAATGGAAATAATCGCATAAAGTACAAAAAAGTGCAAAAATCACAAAAAAATCGCAAAGAAAGACTAGTCCAGGTAGTGCAATACAGTACCAACAAATATGAAGTGAATCTTCATATAACAGTTCATGCAGCAGACAGAAAAGTGCAAGTGCAACAGATGATCAATATTATTCCTCTAAACATCCGTAATCCGTGGTGCGCAGCACATTTCCCCCAGCCTCTCACCTCTAGTAGAGACTCCTAAGGGTCAAGTCGAACCTGAAATCAGAAAGTGGGTAAAGACCACCTGACACCTGACTCCATCATCCTTTCATCCTTTGATGAAGTCACGTGAACGGTGACGCTACGTGTCAGCGAGAAGTCAGGTGTTGTTGCTTCCGGCCGCGACCGGAAGTATTAGAATCTGTGCTGGTTTTGCTTTTTTTAATATGTAAGTTACTACGTTTTTTTAATAAAATCTTGGTTGAATACTGCACGATGGAGATACTTCTTTTTATTACATGCCTCCACCCCGTCTGCTGAGCTTGAAGCCTTCCATTGGAGACCCGCCGGGGCTGTGACGATCTGATGACATTAATCGATCGGTGCAGGCTCAACTTGACCCGTAGGGGTCTCTACTAGGGGTGAGAGGCTGGGGGAAACGTGCTGCGCACCATGGTTAACAGATGTTTATAGGAATTTCATATTGATCATCTGTTGCACTTGCACTTTTCTGTCTGCTGCATGAACTGTCATATGAAGATTCACTTCGTATTTGTTGGTACTGTATTGCACTACCTGGACTAGTCATTCTTTGCCATTTTTTTGTGATTTTTGCACTTTATGCAATTTTTCCCATTTTTATGCGACTTTTTTAGTTTATGCGATTTTTTTCATTTTTTTGGATTTTGGAATTTTTTTCACTTTGATGCACTTTTAGATCACCATTGAACTTTATTTTGTCTTAGAGGATCCCTCTATCAATCCATTTGTTGACATATTTTATGAATTACCATTATTTTATGCACAGTCACTTAATTTATGTGATTTCACTGTAGTTTATTTATGTATTGAGGTTAATACTGTTTCCCTTATGCACTTCAGTTAGTATTTGATGTATTTATTTTTTATCATCCCTATTATTTATTTATGCACTCTAGTTAGCGCCACATATTTCTTATTATCTAATGTAGGGAGAGATTCCCCCTCTGTCAGGGACAGCATTAGGCGTCAGGGAGAGGTTCCAGTGCAGGGACTACACTATCCCCACCTTGGAAACCTCCCAGCCTTCCCGCATTTCTGCTCCTCATTGCAGAAGCTGTTGGCATTGTTTCAAGCTACAGAACTGCTGCTACTGACTCTGTAAGTGGCTCCGAACGATTGTGCTCTCCTGCCAGGCCTAGTTGTAACCTGTTAAAATGTTCTACAATATCATACCTGCCAACTTTTGAACTTGAGGTATACGATATACAAACAGAAAGGTGCAGCACTCTGAACAGGGGAATACCAACAGGCAAGGTGGAGTCCACAGGTGGGTACTCAGGCTGCGGTGTCCTCCAGACAAAACCCAAAAAGGTAAACAAAATAAAAAAATAGCTGGCAACACAAATCCATAGGAAAAATTTATTGGCTCATGTTGGAAAACAAAAAAATCAGATGCGTTTCAGCTGAAGAGCCTTGGTCCTTGTAGTGACCAAGGCTCTTCAGCCAAAACGCGTCTGCTTTTTTGTTTTCCTACACGTGCCAATGGGGGTAATTTCAGGGAAACAGTGATCTGTGGTGTGTAAAAAAGTGGGTGTGACCAAACATGATAGTGGGAGGGGCTTAATGGCCATGGTTAAACAAAACCTTGGCTTCCTTGTACCTATACAATATGCTTTGATTGCTGTGCCACAAGCTGGTGTCTCAGGGATACATATAAAGTGCCTTGCAAAAGTATTCACCCCCTTTGGCTTTTTACCTATTTTGTTACATTACAGCCTTTGGTTCAATGTTTTTTTAATCTGAATTATATGTGATGGATCAGAACACAATAGTCTACGTTGGTGAAGTAAAATCAGAAAAATATATACATAAAAGTATTTTTCAGAAATAAAAAACTGATAATTGGCATGTGCGTATGTATTCACCCCCTTTGTTATGAAGCCCATAAAAAGCTCTGGTGCAACCAATTACCTTCAGAAGTCACATAATTAGTGATATGCAGTCCACCTGTGTGCAATCTAAGTGTCACATGATCTGTCATTACATATACACACCTTTTTGAAAGGCCCCAGAGGCTGCAACACCTAAGCAAGAGGCACCACTAACCAAACACTGCCATGAAGACCAAAGGACTCTCCAAACAAGTAAGGGACAATGTTGTTGAGAAGTACAAGTCAGGGTTAGATTATAAAAAATATCCAAATCTTTGATGATCCCTAGGAGCACCATCAAATTTATCATAACCAAATGGAAAGAACATGGCACAACAGCAAACCTGCCACGAGACAGCTGCACACCAAAGCTGACGGACCGGGCAGCACTAGCCCTCCCCCCCCCTTTCAGCACTAGCCCTCTCCCCCCCCTTTCAGCACTAGCCCTCTCCCCCCCTTTCAGCACTAGCCCCCCCCCCTTTTAGCACTAGCCCTCTCCCCCCCAGCACATTTCCAGCCCCCCTCTCCCCCAGCACATTTCCAACCCCCCTTCTCCCCCCAGCACATTTCCAACCCCCCCCCTTCCAGCACTAGCCCCCCTCTCTCCCCAGCACATTTCTAACCCCCCTTCCAGCACTAGCTCCCCCCCTTGCAGCACTAGCTCCCCTCTCCCCAGCACATTTCCAACCCCCCCTTCCAGCACTAGCCCTCTCCCCCCCCCTTCCAGCACTAGCCGTCTCCCGCCCCTGCTTCCAGCACTAGCCCTCTCCCCCCCCTTCCAGCACTAGCCCTCTCACCCCTTCCAGCACTAGCCCTCTCCCCCCCCTTTCAGCACTAGCCCTCTCCCCCCCTTTCAGCACTACCCCCGCCCCTTTAGCACTAGCCCTCTCCCCCCCAGCACATTTCCAACCCCCCTTCTCCCCCCAGCACATTTCCAACCCCCTCTTCCAGCACTAGCCCCCCTCTCCCCCCAGCACATTTCTAACCCCCCTTCCAGCACTAGCCCTCTCCCCCCCCCCTTCCAGCACTAGCCCTCTCCCGCCCCTGCTTCCAGCACTAGCCCTCTCCCCCCCCCTTCCAGCACTAGCCCTCTCACCCCTTCCAGCACTAGCCCTCTCCCCCCCTTTCAGCACTAGCCCCCCCCTTTCAGCACTAGCCCTCTCCCCCCCAATTCCAGAACTAGCCCTCTCCCCCCCTTCCAGCACTAGCCCGCTCACCCCTTCCAGCACTAGCCCTCTCCCCCCCTTTCAGCACTAGCCCCCCCCCTTTCAGCACTAGCCCTCTCCCCCCCAATTCCAGAACTAGCCCTCTCCCCCCCCAATTCCAGCACTAGCCCTCTCCCCCCCATTCCAGCACTAGCCCTCTCCCCCCTTCCAGCACTAGCCCTCTCCCCCTTCCAGCACTAGGCCCCCACTTTCAGCACTAGCCCTCCCCCCTTTCAGCACTAGCCCTCCCCCCCTTTCAGCACTAGCCCTCCCCCTTCCAGCACTAGCCCTCTCCCCCCCTTTCAGCACTAGCCCTCTCCCCCCCTTTCAGCACTAGCCCTCTCCCCCCCTTTCAGCACTAGCCCTCTCCCCCCCTTTCAGCACTAGCCCTCTCCCCCCCCTTTCAGCACTAGCCCTCCCCCCCCTTTCAGCACTAGCCCTACCCCCCCTTTCAGCACTAGCCCCCCCCTTTAGCACTAGCCCTCTCCCCCCAGCACATTTCCAGCCCCCCTCTCCCCCAGCACATTTCCAACCCCCCCCTCTCCCCCCAGCACATTTCTAACCCCCCTTCCAGCACTAGCCCTCTCCCCCCCAATTCCAGAACTAGCCCTCTCCCCCCCAATTCCAGCACTAGCCCTCCCCCCCATTCCAGCACTAGCCCTCTCCCCCCTTCCAGCACTAGCCCTCTCCCCCTTCCAGCACTAGGCCCCCCCTTTCAGCACTAGCCCTCCCCCCTTTCAGCACTAGCCCTCCCCCCCTTTCAGCACTAGCCCTCCCCCCCTTCCAGCACTAGCCCTCCCCCCCTTCCCGCACTAGCCCTCTCCCCCCCCTTTCAGCACTAGCCCTCTCCCCCCGTTCAGCACTAGCCCTCTCCCCCCTTTCAGCACTAGCCCTCTCCCCCCCCTTTCAGCACTAGCCCTCTCCCCCCCTTTCAGCACTAGCCCCCCCCTTTTAGCACTAGCCCTCTCCCCCCCCTTTCAGCACTAGCCCTCTCCCCCCCTTTCAGCACTAGCCCTCTCCCCCCCCTTTCAGCACTAGCCCTCCCCCCCTTTCAGCACTAGCCCTCCCCCCCCCTTTCAGTACTAGCCCTCTCCCCCCCCATTCCAGCACTAGCCCTCTCCCCCCCCATTCCAGCACTAGCCCTCTCCCCCCTTCCAGCACTAGCTCCCCCCTTCCAGCACTAGCTCCCCCCCCTTCCAGCACTAGCTCCCCCCCCTTCCAGCCCTAGCTCCCCCCCCCTTCCAGCACTAGCTCCCCCCCCCCTTCCAGCACTAGCTCCCCCACCCTTCCAGCACTAGCCCCCCCCTTCCAGCACTAGCCCTCTCCCCCCTCTTCCAGCACTAGCCCTCTCCCCACCACTTCCAGCACTAGCCCTCTCCCCACCCCCCCTTCCAGAACTAGCCCTCTCCCTCCCAGATATTTTCCTTTTCACAGGGGGCATGATCATGGCATCTGGGACCCCAAGAGATGGAGGACATTTACCTTGGAGGCCCACACAAACTCTTCTTGACAAGTTAGTGGAGCCTAGTGCCAGAACTTGTTCCAGCACTGGGCTCCAGGATTTAGCCCGAATTCATGGGACGCTGGGATTTTGTTTAAATCTCAGGAACGGCCCATTAAAACTGGGACAGTATGGAGGTTTGAATTTGGATTAGAAAGGGGGAAAGGATTTGTGTTTGTGGGGCAAAAGTTTGTACTGGCAGGGGGGGGGGGTTAGGTGGGAAGATATGTGATGGAACTGGGGAGAGGACTTGTGTAAGAGAGGACTTGGAGGAATGAGGACAAGGGGAGAGGAGTTGTTCCAGGATGGGGAACATGTTGTGCTGGAAGGGGAGATTTGGGGGGAGAGAATGTGTACTGGGAGGAGGATTTATGCTTGGGGGATGTTGGGGTCAGGTATTTTTGCTGGGATGAGGAGCTGTGCTGGGATATGGATTTGTGGGGTGGAAGGGTGATTTTTTTTTTAGGGAGAGCTTTGCAGAGACTGAGTTGATTCAGAGAGGAGTGCACTGTGAAAGTGTGTGGGGGAGGGTAATATGTGCAGAGAGGTAAAGTTTGTGTGCGTTTAGCAGAGGGGAGAGCATTGTACACAGAGGAGAGCTTGGGGGAACTTGTGATGAAAGGGGAGCTGAGAAAGTATGTGGGTGGAGAGCGAGGTCAGCAGAGAGGAGATCTGGGGGGCTTTGTGATGAGAGGAGAGCTAGGAGGGGATTTGTGATGGGAGGAAAGCTAGGAGGGGATTTGTGATGAGGAGAGCTGGGGGGGGGGGATTTTGGGGAATTTGCCTTATGTGATACATTTGGCTGTAAATCTCTTCCTTAAGGAAGGTATAGCTGGGGGCGGGGTTTGGGGGCGTGGTTGGGGCAGAGAGTTGGACAGAGAAGGTGAGTTCCTGCACCTTTTCTCTGAGAAAAAAGCCCTATATATATATATATATATAACTAAGTTCTTTGGTATACTCTGAATATTTTAACAATATTGTCTATGGCTATGATTATAAATTTTATCACTATGGTACATGGAAGAAAGGATGTATCACTATGGTACATGGAAGGCAGGAAGAATCACTATGGTACATGGAAGAAAGGACGTATCACCATAGGACACAGAAGGCAGGAAAAATTATTATGGTACATGGAAGAAAGGATGTATCACTATGGTACATGGAAGACAGGATCGCTATGGTCCACAAAAGGCAGGAAGGGTCACTATGGTACATGGAAGAAAGGATGTATCACTATGGTGCATGTAAGGCAGGAAGGAAGGATCAATATGGTACATAGAAGGCAGGAAGGATCACTATGGTACATGGAAGAAAAGATGTATCACTATGGTACACATAAGGCAGGAAGGATCACTATGGTACCTGGAAGGCAGGAAAGATTACTATGGTATAAGAAAAGCAGGAAGTATCACTATCGTACCTGGAAGAAAGGATGTATCACTATGGTACATGGAAGGCAGAGAGAGGGAAGGATCTCTGTTATATGGAAGAAAGGTAGGAAGGATCTCTATGGTACATGGAAGGCAGGAAGGATCACTATGGTACACGGAAGAACGGATGCATGACTAGGGTACACAGTAGGGAGGAAGGATCACTATGGTATATGGAAGAAAGGATGTATTACTATGGTACATGGAAGACATGATCGCTATGGTACACAGAAGGCAGGAAGGATCACTATGGTACATGGAAAGCAGGAAGGATCAGTATGGTACCTGGAAAGCAGGAAGGATCACTATGGTACATGGAAGGCAGGATGTATCACTATGGTACATGGAAGAAAGGATGTATCACTATGGTACATGAACGGCAGAGATAGGGAAGGATCACTGTCATATGGAAGAAAGGAAGGAAGGATCTCTATGGTACATGGAAGGCAGGAAGTATCACTATGGTACATGGAAGAAAGGATGTATCACTATTGTACATGGAAGGCAGAGATAGGGAAGGATCACTGTTATATGGAAGAAAGGAAGGAGGGATCTCTATGGTACATGGAAGGCAGGAAGGATCACTATAATATGGAAAAAAGGACGTATCACTATGGTACATGTAGGGCAGGAAGGATCACTATGGTACATGGAAGGCAGGATCACTATGGTGCACAAAAGGCAGGAAGGATCACTATGGTACATGGAAGAAAGGATGTATCACTATGGTACACAGAAGGCAGGAAGGATCACTATGGTACATGAAAGAAAGGATGTATCACTTTGGTACATGGAAGGCGGGAAGGATCAGTATGGTACAAGGAAGGTAGGAATTATCACTATGGTACATGGAAAAAAGAATGTATCACTATGGTACATGGAAGGCAGAGAGAGGGAAGGATCACTGTTATATGGAAGAAAGGAAGGAGGAATTTCTATGGTACATGGAAGTCAGGAAGGATCACTATGATATAGAAGAAAGGCTGTATCACTATGGTACATGGAAGGCAGGAAGGATCAGTATGGTACATGGAAGGCAGGAAGAATCACTATGGTACATGGAAGAAAGGATGTATCCCTATGGTACATGGTAGAACAGATGTATCACTATAATACATAGAAGGTAGGAAGGAAGGATCACTATGGTACACAGAAGGCAGGAAGGATCACTATGGTACATGGAATAAAGGATGTATCACTATGGTACATGGAAGACAGGATCGCTATGGTACTCAAAAGGCAGGAAGAATCACTATGGTACATGGAAGAAAGTATGTATCACTATGGTGCATGGAAGGCAGGAAGGAAGGATCACTATAGTACATGGAAGGCAGGAAGGATCACTATGGTACACGAAAGAAAGGATGCATGACTAGAGTACACAGTAGGCAGGAAGGATCACTATGGTACATGGAAGAAAGTATGTATCACTATGGTGCATGGAAGGCAGGAAGGAAGGATCACTATAGTACATGGAAGGCAGGAAGGATCACTATGGTACACGAAAGAAAGGATGCATGACTAGAGTACACAGTAGGCAGGAAGGCTCACTATGGTACATGGAAGAAAGCATGTATCACTATGGTACATGGAAGACAGGATCGCTATGGTTCACAGAAGGCAGGAAGGATCACTATGATACTTGGAAGAAAGGATGTATCACTATGGTACATGGAAGGCAGGAAGGATTATTATGGTACCTGGAAGGTAGAAAGGATCACTATGGTACATGGAAGGCAGGAAGTATCACTATGGTACATGGAAATGATGTATCATTATGGTACATGAAAGGCATAGAGAGGGAAGGATCACTGTTATATGGAACAAAGGAAGGAAGGATCTCTATGGTACATGGAAGGCAGGAAGGATCACTATGATATGGAATAAAGGATGTATTATTATGGTACATGGAAGGCAGGAAGGATCACTATGGTACATGGAAAAAAGGCTGTATCACTATGGTACATGGAAGACATGATCGCTATGGTACACAAAAGGCAGGAAGGGTCACTATGGTAGATGGAAGAAAGGATGTATCACTACTATTGTATATGGAAGACAGGATCGCTATGGTACACAGAAGGCAGGAAGGATCACTATGGTACATGGAAGAAAGGATGTATCACTACTATGGTATATGGAAGACAGGATCGCTATGGTACACAGAAGGCAGGAAGGATCACTATGGTACATGGAAGAAAGGATGTATCACTATGGTACATGGAAGGCAGGAAGGATCACAATGGTACATGGAAGACAGGATGTATCACTATGGTGCATGGAAGGCAGGAAGGAAGGATCACTATGGTACATGGAAGGATCACTATGGTACATGGAAGAAAGGATGTATCACTATAGTACACAGAAGGCAGGAAGGATCACTATGGTACATGGAAGAAAGGGTGTATCACTATGGTACATGGAAGGCAGGAAGGATCAGTATGGTACCTGGGAGGCAGGAAGGATCACTATGGTACATGGAAGGCAGGAAATATCACTATGGTACATGGAAGAAAAAATGCATCACTATGGTACATGAAAGGCAGAGAGAGGGAAGGATCACTGTTATATGGAAGAAAGGAAGGAGGTATCTCTATGGTACATGGAAGGCAGGAAGGATCACTATGATATGGAAGAAATGATGTATTACTATGGTACATGGAAGGCAGAAGGGATCACTATGTTACATTGAAGAAAGGATGTATCACTATGGTACATGGAAGGCAGAGAGAGGGAATGATCGCTGTTATATAGATGAAAGGAACTAGGGATCCCTATGGTACATGGAAGGCAGGAAGGATCACTATGATATGGAAGAAATGATGTATCACTATGGTACATGGAAAGCAGAAAGGATCACCATGGTATATGGAAGAAAGGATGTATCACTATGGTGCATGGAAGGCAGGAAGGAAGGATCACTATGGTACATGGAAGGATCACTATGGTACATGGAAGAAAGGATGTATCACTATGGTACACAGAAGGCAGGAAGGATCACTATGGTACATGGAAGGCAGGAAGGATCAGTATGGTACCTGGAAGGCAGGAAGGATCACTATGATATGGAAGGATGTATCACTATGGTACATGGAAGGCAGGATGGATCCCTATGGTACATGAAAGAAAGGATGTATCACTATGGTACATGGTAGAACAGATGTATCACTATGGTACATGGAAGAAAAGATTTATCACTATGGTACATGGAAGGCAGGATCGCTATGGTACACAAAAGGCAGGAAGAATCACTATGGTGCATGGAAGGCAGGAAGGAAGGATCACTATGGTACATGGAAGAAAGGATGTATCAATATGGTACATGGAAGACAGGATTGCTATGGTACACAGAAGGCAGGAAGGATCACTATGGTACATGGAAGAAAGGATGTGTCACTATGATGCATGGAAGGCAGGAAGGAAGGATCACTATGGTACACAGAAGGCAGCAAGGATCACTATGGTACATGGAAGGCAGGAAGGATCAGTATGGTACCTGTAAGGCAGGAAGGATTACTATGGTACATTGAAGGCAGAAAGGATCACTATAATACATGGAAGAAATGATGTATCACTATGGTACATGGAAGGCAGAGAGAGGGAAGGATCACTGTTATATGGAAGAAAGGAAGGATGGATCTCTATGGTACATGAAAGGCAGGAAGGATCACTATTGTATGGAAGAAAGGGTGTATCACCATGGTACATGGAAGGCAGGAAATATCACTATGGTACATGGAAGAAAAAATGCATCACTATGGTACATGAAAGGCAGAGAGAGGGAAGGATCACTGTTATATGGAAGAAAGGAAGGAGGTATCTCTATGGTACATGGAAGGCAGGAAGGATCACTATGATATGGAAGAAATGATGTATTACTATGGTACATGGAAGGCAGAAGGGATCACTATGTTACATTGAAGAAAGGATGTATCACTATGGTACATGGAAGGCAGAGAGAGGGAATGATCGCTGTTATATAGATGAAAGGAACTAGGGATCCCTATGGTACATGGAAGGCAGGAAGGATCACTATGATATGGAAGAAATGATGTATCACTATGGTACATGGAAAGCAGAAAGGATCACCATGGTATATGGAAGAAAGGATGTATCACTATGGTGCATGGAAGGCAGGAAGGAAGGATCACTATGGTACATGGAAGGATCACTATGGTACATGGAAGAAAGGATGTATCACTATGGTACACAGAAGGCAGGAAGGATCACTATGGTACATGGAAGGCAGGAAGGATCAGTATGGTACCTGGAAGGCAGGAAGGATCACTATGATATGGAAGGATGTATCACTATGGTACATGGAAGGCAGGATGGATCCCTATGGTACATGAAAGAAAGGATGTATCACTATGGTACATGGTAGAACAGATGTATCACTATGGTACATGGAAGAAAAGATTTATCACTATGGTACATGGAAGGCAGGATCGCTATGGTACACAAAAGGCAGGAAGAATCACTATGGTGCATGGAAGGCAGGAAGGAAGGATCACTATGGTACATGGAAGAAAGGATGTATCAATATGGTACATGGAAGACAGGATTGCTATGGTACACAGAAGGCAGGAAGGATCACTATGGTACATGGAAGAAAGGATGTGTCACTATGATGCATGGAAGGCAGGAAGGAAGGATCACTATGGTACACAGAAGGCAGCAAGGATCACTATGGTACATGTAAGGCAGGAAGGATCAGTACGGTACCTGTAAGGCAGGAAGGATTACTATGGTACATTGAAGGCAGAAAGGATCACTATAATACATGGAAGAAATGATGTATCACTATGGTACATGGAAGGCAGAGAGAGGGAAGGATCACTGTTTTATGGAAGAAAGGAAGGATGGATCTCTATGGTACATGAAAGGCAGGAAGGATCACTATGGTATGGAAGAAAGGGTGTATCACCATGGTACATGGAAGGCAGGAAGGCTCATTATGGTACATGGAAGGCAGGAAGGATCCCTATGGTACATGAAAAAATGGTGTGGAAGAAAGGGTGTATCACTATAGTACATGGAAGGTAGGAAGGAAGGATCACTGTGATACACAGAAGGCAGGAAGGATCACTATGGTATATGGAAGAAAGGATGTATCACTGTGGTACATGGAAGACAGGGTTGCTATGGTACATGGAAGGCAGGAAGGATGACTATGGTTCATGTAAGCAAGGATGTATCACTATGGTACATGGAAGGCAGGAAGGATCACTATGGTACATGGAAGAATGGAAGGATTCCTATGGTACATGGAAGGCAGAATGTATCACTATGGTACATGGAAGGCAGGAAGGAAGGATCACTATGGTACTCAGAATGCAGGTGGGATCACTATGGTACATGGAAGAAAGGGTGTATCACTATGGTACATGGAAGGCAGGAAGGAAGCATTGCTATGGTACATGGAAGGCAGGAATGATCACTATGGTACATGGAAGAATGAATGTATCACTATGGTACATGGAAGGCAGAGAGAGGGAAGGATCACTGTTATATGGAAGAAAGGAAAGAGGGATCACTATGGTACATGGAAGGCAGGAAGGATCACTATGGTACATGGAAGAAAGGATGTATCACTATGGTACATGGAAGGCAGGAAGTAAGGAGCACTATGGTACATGGAAGGCAGGAAGGATCACTATGGTACATGGAAGAAGGGAAGGAAGAATCACTATGCTACATGGAAGGGAGGGAGGATCACTGTGGCATATGGAAGGCATAAAGGATCACTATGGTACATGGAAGGCAGGAAGGAAGGATCACAATGTCACATGGAAGGCAGAAAGGATCATTGTGGTACATGGTAGGGAGGAAGGAAGGATCACTATGGTACATGGAAGACAGGAAAAATCACTATGGCACATGGAAAGCAGCAAAAGTCACTAAAGTACGTGGAAGGCAGGAAGGATCACAATGGTACATGGAAGGCAGGAAGAATCACTATGGCACATGTGTAGTACCCTCTAGTGTGCTAGTGTATATAGTTGTAGTGTAGGAAAATTTGGCCTGGCTGAGAGCCAGGCCTGGGTTGAATCTGAGTCAGGGGTGGGTGACTCAGGGAGGATGAATGACTCTGCAAGCAGCATCACTGGTGATTTCCCCTGCTTTCTGGAACCTTGGGGAAGCTTCCAGAAGTAGAGAGTGAAGTCTAGGAGCTGCTTGGGGTATTAATGAGGGCCCAGCCAATCCCTAGCAAGCTGAACTGGCAGGGGGCGGGGCACCTCATAAATACTCTGGAGTCATGCCAGCAGGGGCAGTCAGGGGGAAGTTGGAGTAGTGCTGAGGAGGCTGTCAGTGGCCCTTGAGGGTGCCCCCTAGTCTGGGGGATGACCTCTGGCCAGGGGCTCAGGTGCTGGAGGGATCCTCTACAACACAGAAAGGAATCCTTCCTGAAGGCACGGGAGCAAAGAGAGGACAGCAGGGGCAGGTCAGCACATCCAGGAGTTCTCCTGACAAGTCAGCCAAGTAGACTGGTAAGTCAGCAGTCTGGGAGGACTGTGGAGAAGTATCCAGGAGGGCTGGTGAATAGGGCAGCTGCAGCCAGGAAGACTGGCAGTGCCAGAAATAGCCACAGGAATTTAAGCTGGACACTGACTTATGCTACACACCTAAAGGGGCCTCGGGTTCCTGCTTATAATAGGCTTTTGCTCAAAACTCTAACTGAGGGCTGTGTCAGATCATTTTTATCAGTGTGCCAGCGTAGTTCTGCAAGCAAGTGTGCTGGAGGAGGCAGTGGAGTGTATATAGACTGTATATAGGAAAAGTTGTCCCTGAGGTTGTCTAAATCAAGTGGGCATCCCATAATTCTCCCAATCCCCATCCAAGTTTAAATCGCCTCAATAAAGACCCAAAACAAAGTGCTGAACTGTTTTCTGACTCTGAGAGACTGGGAAGATTTGGTGTGCCTGGCTGTGCAGGGTGGGGGATCCCCTTTCACCTGTGGCTCTTAAGGGAGGGTTACTACACATGGAAGGCAGGAAGGATCACTATGAAACATGGAAGGCAGGAAGATCTCTATGGAACACAAAAGGCAGGAAGGATTACTATGGCACATGCAAGGCAGGAAGAATCACTATGGTACATGGAAGGCAGAAAGGAAGGATTGCTATGGCACATGGAAGGCAGTAAGGATCACTTTGGTACATGGAAGGCAGGAAGGAAGGATCACTATGGCACAGGGAAGGCAGGAAGGATCACTATGGTACATTGAAGGCAGGAAGGATCACTATGACACATGGAAGGCAGGATCAATATGGCACATGGAAGACAGGAAGGATCACTACGGCAAATTGAGGGCAGGAAGAAAGGATCACTATGTCACATGGAAGGAAGGATCACTATGTCACATGGAAGGCAGGAAGGATCACCATGGCACATGGAAGGCAGGAAAGAGGGATCACTATGCCACATGGAAGGCGGGAAGGAAGGATCTCTATGGCACATAATAGGCAGGAGGGATCACTATGGCATCTGGAATGCAGGACGAAAGGATCACTATGGCACATAAAAGGCAGGAAGGGTCACTATGGCACATGGAAGGCAGGAAGGATCACTATGACATCTGGAAGGCAGGAAGGGTGACTATGGCGTATGGAAGGCAGGAAGGAAGGATTACTATGGCGGCAGGAAGGATCACTATTGCACATGGAAGAAAGGATCACTATGGCACATGGAAAGCAGGAAGGAAGTATTACTCTGACACCTGGAAGGCAGGAAGGATCGTTATGGCACATGGAAGGCAGGAAGGATCACTATTGCACATGGAAGGCAGGAAGAAAGGATTACTATGGCATATAGAAGGCAGGAAGTGTCAGAGAAATTTTAAGCTTCTCCCTATAAGCATATAATTTCTTTGCGCTTAAAAGCACAAACAGCTCTCTTATATAATGCCGGGAAAGCGCGATCTGTATGTCTCTCAGTAACACATTCAGACGCTGGTATCACTTTGAGCTCAGCAGAATCCTCCCCTGAATTCTTTTTACTCCTTTATTTATACTGTCAACATGAATGAACAAAGGAAGGTGGTGGCTTCAAAATCAGCCAATCAGACACTTGAATTCTTTCAAAAGAACCAATCACACACACATGTATATATTCAAATAGAAATGCAGTAGTGATGTGTGCAGATGGTAGTGTGCAAAACCATGCGGCAAGCACATGGTTTTGAACATGACCATGTGCACATTCCCACTGCAATGATGTGAGCCATACTCTATCATGGCTCAGTGGGGTATAATTTTGTATGGCTGGAGGCGCATGCGTGGCAGCTCCTGACATGGATGTCTAGTCAGTGAGCTCCGTCCCACTCTAGCCATCTGAGGCCGCCAGCATACCGAGCACCCCCGCTTTCCGCACACATCAACCCCCGGCGGGTAGCAGACACCCCACAGACCCCCCGATGCACTCGGGGACAGTGAGGAGAAGCCTCACACTTTCCTTTGAGCCTGTGAACGAGTGGGCCGCGAGTCCCAAGATGGCGGCCGCTCCACCTCACACAGCCCGGGATCGCATGACTCAAAACGCAGCTCCATCCCCTCCACAGACACTTGGCTCCACAGTGAGTACAGCTGCTCTGGGCCCTATCTCCCCTGCATCCTCAGAATCCCTGCTGGAACAGACCCTAGAAGAACTCGGTCTCTCCCCCATGGAAGCCGGGCCCCCCCCAGCCCCAGCAGCTAATACAGCCCGGGGATTCAGGCCTAGTTCTGCCTGTATCCATGGCTGACATGTTTACTAAATTTGCTGAGCTCCTGGACAGGGGTCTTCAAAACACAGCCACTAAGATTACCAACGACATCAAAGCAGACCTACACACCATAGGATCCCGCATAGAGATAATAGAAACCCACCTTGAAACTACCATTGCTAGAACGAATCAAAATACTAGCTGTATCCAGACCCTTCAAGATCAACTCGAGACAGCGCATGCTAAAATTGAGAACAGAAACAGGCGCTACAACTTTAGGGTCCGAGGCCTTCCAGAATCCTACAAAGATGTCCCTGACGCCATTCGCTCCTTCATTAAGGAACTTATTCCAGAAATACCGCTTCACAGGTTGGAGCTTGACCGAGCGCATAGAGCCCTGCGCCCGCTGAGGTCAGATGGTCTCCCAAGGGACGTAGTGGTGAAACCACATTTTTATACCGTTAAAGAAGAGGTGATGCGCAAATCCAGAGCCCTACCTCAACTATCATTTCAGGGACATGAGCTCCAAGTCTTTGCTGATTTGTCGCCATCAACTATTCAAAAGAGAAGAGCCCTCAAACCACTGCTCAACATCTTGATAGAAAAAGAAATCAAATATTGGTGGCTCTTCCCATTTCAACTCAAGTTCATCTGCAAGGGCAAACCCTACACGTTTGCATCCATACAGGAGGGAGAAAATCTTCTTCTGAAACTGGGACTCATCAGACAAGACCCAAATCTCCAACCTTCTGGACAGGCTCAATGCTCATCGAAAAGACAACTACCTACTAGCCCTCTACAGCCGGTATGGGAAACCACTAGATCCAAGAAGTCGAAGGAAACACCTCCACCCTGAGAAGCTCAGACCTCCTGGACCTCATGCTTATTTTTCCCTAATTACAGGGACAGCCCATTCTTCTTTTTAATCTACCTGGGCTACGTTGAACTAGTGTGTACCCCCCTTCTTCTATATATAATTTTTTCCTCAGTGTGGTCAGACACGGGTGATCCCTGCCCCTAAGGGCTCTTCATTTTGGTTCTCACCCGCTCCATAGATTCTGATACCTTGCCTGGGTTGGGGGTGGAGGGACAGGAATGGTCCCATTTCAAGTTAGGCATGTTCCGGTTCACCTAGCTAGAGTTTGCTGACTTTATTGCTCTCTCTAACACCCCCCCCATCTTCCCTCCCCGATCCTACCTTCCCCATCCCTGTCTTTTCTCCACCTCCCTCCTATATCTTCTCCCGTTCCCTCATCCCTGCCTATTTCTTTCCCCCGTCACTCACTACCCTCTTCCTGGGACCCAGTAAGTCTATAGGGTATAGGATATAGTCCTAGGTCTGTCCTTTCTTTTAATCAATCCTCCCCCCTTTTTGATTTTTGGCTTTTCTTTTTAAAGATAATTTCTATATCGGTGCTCGATATGTTTGCGGACATTAGGCCCGCTTCAACCAGATAGATGTTTATTTAGAATTGGCCTCGCGGCTGGAGTGGTACTCATGCTCCCCTTCCTGTCTTGTAGAACAGGTTCTACACTCTTCTCTTGACAGGACTGATCCCCTCTTCACGGAGTGGATCCTCTCTTTGGTTCATCTTAAGGATGGAGGACCCTATATCCTCCACTCCCCGGGAAACTCTCTTGTTTCCCGGCTCTCTTCTTTCTCTCTTTTCTTCCTTCCACCTGTATCTTTTTCACTATTTTTTTGCAGCAACCAACTCGGAAAGAGCCCCTCTACTCACAACAGAAAAGATGGAGACCGCCCCCGTACAAGATGAAAGCTGCGTAGCCAATGAAACAGAAAAGGTAGGTGCCCTTGTTGTGCTGTTATGGTTCTCCCCTCTGCTCCATGGCTGATATCCCCCCAGAGTTACACCCCCTAAAGGTTGTGACCCACAATGTTCAAGGCCTAAACTCCCCAATCAAAAGACGAAAAGTCCTACAATTCCTTCATTCACAAAAAATTGACGTAGCCCTCCTACAAGAAACACACTTCCCGAAACGCTATTGTCCGACATTTCTACACTCCAAATTCCCCACTTTCTTCCTGGCCAATGCAGATGACAAAACAAAAGGGGTGGGCATTCTCTTTTCCCACAAATGCAAGTTTTCCCTTAAATCGGAACATAAGGACCCAGATGGCAGGTACATTTTAATTATAGGGGAGCTGGACAACCATACATATTCTTTCATTTCGTACTATGCCCCTAACAAAGGCTAACTCCCCTTTTTTCAATCTATGCTGCAGACCCTAACACCCTTATTGGAAGGTACGGTAATACTTTGAGGCGACTCTAATACTGCTTTTGACCAGGGCCTAGACAAATCTCGCCCTCCGGGCAGACGCCTCACCAGACCCACTAAACAGAGTTTACGTATTGCTAAACTCATTTTTCATCACGGCCTTGTTGACATTTGGAGAGAAATCAACCCATCAATGCGAGATTATACTCACTATTCTAGTCCTCACAGTTCCTTTGCTCGGATTGACCACATATTCATTCCCACAGATAAGATTCCTCTGGCCTCCAAGTCATACATTAGAGACTCGGTCTGGTCGTATCACTCCATGGTCTTCCTCACTCTGCAGCGCCCCTCGGGCCGAGGGTCCCCCGGTCGCTGGAGACTAAATTAATCCATCTTAAGTGACCCGATCAGAGCGACAGAAATTAAAAGCACAATCGAAAATTACTTTTTTACAAATGATGTCCCTGACACTACACCTTCTTGCCTCTGGGCGGCACATAAAGCTGTAATCAGGGGAAAACTCATTCAAATAGCTTCCCAAATACACAGGGCCAGGAGAATTGAAATAACAAAATTAGAACAAGACTTTTCTACTCTAACAAGAAAACACAAAGCAAACCCCAGCTCTGTCCTTATGGAACAAATTGACTCAGCCCGAACAGCACTGAATTTGGCTTTAACTACAAAAGCAGAGAAATGGTTGCGTTGGAATAGGGCCCAATTCTACTGCCAAGGAGATAGAATAGGTTCTATGCTCGCAGGTAGGCTCACACCGAAAATCCGTTCCTTTACTCTCCCCAAAATTAAAATTAAGGGTGGAACTCTCTCCCAGAACCCACAGCGTATTATGGAGGAATTCCAAGCCTTCTATAAAGTGCTGTATAGCAAAGGCGATCACCCTTCCCAAAACACAGTAGACCAGTTTCTGGACAATATCCAGATTCCCAGATTAGAGGACAGACATCGTTTGAAATTGGAAGCTTTGATATCGTTGGAGGAAGTTTGCGCGGTTATCAAAAACCTAAAGTCCCAATCTGCTCCTGGCCCAGACGGATTTTCCGTCCCTTATTACAAAACGTTCTCCACGACACTTGCTCCCTATCTGGCACGCTTATTTAATGCACTACGTCGCGGAGACCCGCTGGACATATCCAGTAACTCGGCATATATTACTGTTCTCCCCAAACCAGGGAAAGACCCTAGCTCAGTATGTAACTATAGACCGATTTCGCTCATTAGTAATGACCTGAAGATTCTGACTAAGATCCTTGCAGACCGCCTGTCCTCTTTCACCAGCCTATACGTCCATAAGGACCAAGTTGGCTTCATCCCTGGGAGACAAGGCCCAGACCAAATCCGCCGAGCGATTGACATAGTATCCCTTCTTAACTCAAACTGGGACAATGACTCTCCACGACAGGGTTGCCTTCTTTCCCTAGACCTCCAAAAGGCCTTTGATTCTATCCACTTGCCCTATATTTTTGCTACCCTAAAACGCTGGGGATTCGGAGAAACCTTTACTAATACTTTACATGCCCTATTTTCCTCCCCAGAAGCCCAGGTACGTCTGCAGGGATTTTACTCAGAGTCTTTCAAAATCTATAAAGGCACTAGACAGGGATGTCCGCTCTCACCCCTAATTTTCGCCATAGCTATTGAGACCCTAGCGATAGCTATTAGAAATAATCAGGATATTCATGGCATTATCAGTGGTTCTCGGTCACATAAATGTACGTTATTTGCCGATGATATTCTCCTCTTCGTCTCTTCCCCCCTGATCTCCCTCCCTAACATATGCCGACTTTTAGATGACTTTGGGAAAGTCTCTGGACTTTCAGTCAACTACAGTACATCCCAGGCGCTCAACATTAATCTTCCAGATTCCCTGCTCACCAGGCTTAGGGAGGACTTCCGATTCACATGGAGCGATAAGTCCATCACGTATCTGGGGATCAAGCTAACTTCCAAAATGGAACTCCTTTACCAAGCTAACTACCCCCCTTTATTCCACAAACTAGAGGCTGATCTCTCCAGATGGTCGCAGTTATCTCTTTCCTGGCTGGGCAAAATCAATGCGATTAAAATGACACTGCTACTGCGCATTTTATACTACTTTAGAGCACTTCCTATTCCCCTGGTTAAGGCTCATCTAAAACAATTATAAAACAAAATTATTAAATTCGTTTGGGGAGGTGGGGGCCACAGGCTTTCGAAATCGGTCCTTTTCTGTCAAAGAGAGGAGGGTGGCCTGGGCCTCCCGAACTTATTTCGGTATTTTCAGGCGGCTCAACTAGCTCAGATCTCAGCAGTTTACTCCCGCTGGGAACTACCAGATTGGATACACTTTGAACGCCAGGCAGTACCACGCCACACTCTAGACTATTTATTGTGGTGCCATAAAAAACTTAGACCCGCTATAATGTCCCCAACACTTTCTCACTCTTTTGCCCTATGGGATGAGCTTAAAGCTAACGCACAGCTAACGTCACCCATTAACCCACTAAAACATTTATTCCACAACCCAGCATTCCCTCCAGGGCTAAATGTCAAGGCTTTCTGCTGGTGGATTGATAGGGGAATGTACAGAATAGGACATTTCCTCAGACCCTCGGGCCCTCACCCTAAAGCATATTATATTGAAGATCTGAACATGCCTCAGTCGGAACTCTTTCGCTATGCACAGATCTCAAACCTTCTACACAAACACTGGAAGGCACACACGAATAGTCACCGTATTACACCATACGAACAATGGTGCGGCCAGGCAAATGAGCAGAGGGGAGGAATCACAGTAATATACAGGGCACTTTCTACCACTCATTCCAAGACTTCCTTCATGTTGGCATGGGAGAAGGATCTCTCCCAACAATGGGAATTGGAAACTTGGAATAGAAACTTTTTTCAATCCTACAAGGGCGTTCTTAACAACACCCTTGTGGAAGCTAGCATAAAGGCCCTCTCTAGGTGGTATCTTGTCCCCACAAGATTAGCCAAGATGTACCCGACGTCTTCCCCCCTGTGCTTTCGAGGATGTGATCTTCAAGGAGATATGTTACATGTGTGGTGGGGATGCCCCAGAATAAGGAATTTCTGGAACAAAGTCTTCTCCTGGATACGTAAGATTACCAAAGCTCCCATCCCCATATCTCCTCTAATTGCTCTTCTAAACTTTCCAGTCAGGGCAGTGTCCAGAAGTATGCAACGCTTGATCTTCTTTATCCTATTAGGTGCCAAACTAACTCTGGCCAAAGCATGGAAAAAAACAACTGTATCTGCACAATTGGCAAAGAGAAAAATTTCCTGGATTATGACACAAGAAAAGGTTGCAAGCATACTCCTGGACCGCACAGAGAAATTCGAAAGGGTGTGGGATCCTTGGGCCACCTTCATTAAGGTTAAGCTACTTTCTAACTCAGACTCTATCTCCCCCCATCCAGCGCTTCCCTAGTCGGTTGTTCTCTTATTTTTCTCTTCTTTTTCTCTATACTTTTCTTCTTTCCTCTCCTTTTGCTCTCATCTCTTAGAGGAAAGCGGGCTTAGGCCCACACCTTTGCGAACCCATTCATCTCTGAGAATGGGGCGCGTAATAATAATAGCCATGTCCTGCCCACACAGGTGGGTTGGCTGGTGGTGAGCACAAGATGTTGTGCTTCCCACCTATTCATTCACTGTGTGTCTCATACCTTAGCATGATCTATTAGCGTGTATAAGAATATCATTTGCCATCGAGATAAGAGGGTTGGAGCTCCAGCCACAGTGTGATCCCATTAGGGGGGGCTGGATTGCTCCACGGGGCTCTCAGGCCAGAATCATTCTATATAATTGCTTAGGCTAAAAGACCATCAGCAAATGTTTTTCATGCTAACTGAAAACGATACTTCATAGGTCTTCTTTATTTACTTACTTATTTTCTACAATTACTAGATTGCCGATTTGTGGCCATGTTGGCCTCGGCAGGACGATTGGTCCTACACTTGTTTCTATTCTGTGTATTTTATTTCTGAAAAAAAAAAAAATTATTGAATATAATTTTGTATGGCTATGCTATGGTTCCCATGTACGCAGATCTGCTTACCTAGGAGTTTAAATGCGATCGCCATGGAGTGGCCAGTCCCTTGGTGAGGCATAAACAAACATCCTTAAAAAACCAAACAGATCTGCCATGTCTACGGGAAGGTTTCCATATCAATGGTCTTCCACCAGCGTCTGTATGTGCGAATATCCTCGCATGAGCGTATTACAGCAAAACAGACACTGGGGGGGCATCTGACAACATACATTAATAAAAATTTCCACAACAGCTCCTCCTCCTTGTCATATGCTTCCATGTGTCCCTTGATGATTCTTGATCTTCTTCTTACACCTGGAAATGAATCAGTCCTTACAGTCCATACAAGTTCATAAAAAGGAAAACACGGCTTGACATGTAGACTCTGTTCTTCAGGAGGGATGACTTATAGGGAGGACATGACATGGTGAGCTGTAGTAATCGGTGGTCGGTCTGGGATCCTCTGTGTCTTGTACGTAGGCTGGGCGTCTCATCTAGGTGAGGAAGATGTGGTCATCTGCTCCTGCTCTGTTCACTCGTCCAGTCAGGCAACAGTAGTACCTCGTCACGGCATATAGAAGGAATAGAAACAAAAATAACATGAGTATATATACCCCTACTTCCTTCAACTATAATCTGCTGCAAAATAAAAAATTAAATCCCCAAAGATTCCCAGACCCTTAAAAGGACTTCAACCTTCACTAGCTATAGCTCTGGCTTTGCCTTGCAGGGATCTAAACCTTATCCATATGGGCCTGAACTTTGTCACTAGTATCCACGATCCGGGTATAACAATCTTTACTTATGAATTCCCAGAAACCCCCCTTGGATGCCAACAGATAATCATGGGCCATCTTTTAATAAAAAGGTCTTGATTTGCCATTATTCCTGTGGGAACTTCCTTGTAACTTCAACAGTTACATGAAACATCCCATCCTCAATGGATGAGAAAATGTTCAATCGTTTCATAAGCTTAAGCCCCCACCATGTACAAGCAGGAAACCATGCTCAGACCTGGTCAGGGTTGGTGAACAATTTCCCTCTAGCTGTCCCTGCCATTCTTACCTTCTCTCGCGCCATCAAATCCTCACGATCGGCCGCGACATAAGTTGCTGGGACGAGTTTCATACGGACGCATGAACCTCTTGCATTAGGGGAATTACCTTATAAGTTGTAGATCCGCATTAATACCAAACTAAAGTTAAAGCACACTTGTGGATTACCTAGTTGTCTCGATACCAAAGCTGGCAAGAACCAGAGCTATTGTTAAAATTATAATTAATTTTACCCTCTAGAAATGTATCGTTAAATTCTATGGACAGGTGTCTGTTTGGATTTTACTAGTTTGTCAAAACTCCTCATACCAATATGAGCATCCTATGTATCATCGCTGGGGCACTAGAGCTCGGTGTAGACTCAGAGTAGACCCAACCATATGTCCTGTTCGCTTTCTTAGCTAGTTGGAAAATACACTTTAAAAATATAAATAAACAAAGATACTCCGCATCCTTTGGTGTAGTTGAGCAGCTTCTTGCAGTGGCTGGCCTGGTCTTGTCCCACAAGCTTCTTTACAACGACCCAGTCACCTGGTTAGAAAGAATGTAAACTGATTATTGTGTTAGGGTCCAGGAGGGATGCATGAATCCTGTGGTGGACCTTTTGAAGTTCATGTTACAGTGACTGCACCTACCCATCAGCTGAGAATGTTGACAGCTGCTGAGGAAAATACAACTCTGGTTTTGGTTGACCTCCAAACAAACCTCATATGGCAATAACCCAGACATGTGGGAACTTCATACCATCTGGGGTGTAATACCTGGGAGCAAAAAAGGTTCTTATAGGAGCGCCCTTCACCAGACTGCTGATTCAAATTCCATCAAAGGAAGAAAGTCGTGGAACCTATCTTTGCTACTAGGTCACAAACTAGGCTAGAATTGGAGCGGTTAGTATTATTGGTTTGAAAATTTGTCATTCTCACCACTATCATCCCCCCTTTTCCTCCTCACTATGGTACATGGAATAAAGGATGTATCAATATGGTGCATGGAAGGCAGGAAGGAAAGAACACTATGGTACATGGAAGGCATTAAGGATCACTATGATACACAGAAGAAAGGATGTATCACTAGGGTACGCAGAAGGCAGGAAGAATCACTATGGTACATGGAAGAAAGTATGTATCACTATGGTACATGGAAGACAGGATCGCTATGGTACACAGAAGGCAGGAAGGATCACTGTGGTACATGGAAAAAAGGATGTATCACTATGGAACATGGAAGGCAGGAAGGATCAGTATGGTACCTGGAAGGCAGGAAAAATCACTATGGTACATGGAAGGCAGGAAGTATCACTATGGTACATGGAAGAAAGGATGTATCACTATGGTACATGGAAGGCAGAGAGAGGGAAGGATCACTGTTATATGGAAGAAAGGAAGGAAGGATCTCTATGGTACATGGAAGGCAGGAAGGATCTCTATGATATGGAAGAAAGGATGTATTACTATGGTACATGGAAGGTAGGAAGGATCACTATGGAACATGGAAAAAAGGATATATCACTTTGGTGCATGGAAGGCAGAAAGGAAGGATCACTATGGTACATGGAAGGCAGGAAGGATCACTATGGTACATGGAAGAAAGGCTGTATCACTATGGTACATAGAAGACAGGATCACTATGGTACACAAAAGGCAGGTAGGATCATTATGGTACATGGAAGAAAAGATATATCACTATGTTGCATGGAAGGCAGGAAGGAAGGATCACTATGGTAAATGGAAATATCACTATGGTGCATGGAAGAAAGGATGTATCACTACGGTAAACAGAAAGCAGGAAGGATCACTATGGTACATGGAAGAAACGATGTATCACTATGGTACATGGAAAGCAGGACGGATCAGTATGGTACCTGGAAGAAACAATGTATCGCTATGGTACATGGAAGGCAGAGACAGGGAAGGATCACTGTTATATGGAAGAAAGGAAGGAGGGATCTCTATGGTACATGGAAGGCGGGAAGGATCACTATGATATGGAAGAAAGGATGTATCACTATGGTACAGGGAAGGCAGGAAGGATCACTTAAGTACATGGAAGGCAGGAAGGATCCCTATGGTACATGTGGTATATCGAAGAACAAATGCATCAGTATAATACATGGGCAGTGGGAAGGAAGGATCACTATGATACACAGAAGGCAGGAAGGATCACTATGGTACATGGAAGAAAGGATGTATCACTATGGTACATGGAAGACAGGATTGCTATGGTACACAGAAGGCAGGAAGGATCACTATGGTACATGGAAGAAAGGATGTATCACTATGGTACATGGAAGGCAGGAAGGATCAGTATGGTACCTGTAAGGCAGGAAGGATTACTATGGTACATTTAAGGCAGGAAGGATCATTATAATACATGGAAGAAATGATGTATCACTATGGTACATGGAAGGCAGAGAGAGGGGAGGATCACTCTTATTTGGAAGAAAGGAAGGAAGGATCTCTATGGTACATGGAAGGCAGGAAGGATCACTATGGTATGGAAGAAAGGGTGTATCACCATGGTACATGGAAGGCAGGAAGGATCCCTATGGTACATGAAAAAATGATATGGAAGAAAGGATGTATCACTATAGTACAGGGAAGGTAGAAAGGAAGGATCACTATGATACACAGAAGGCAGGAAGGATCACTATGGTATATGGAAGAAAGGATGTATCACTGTGGTACATGGAAGACAGGATTGCTATGGTACATGGAAGGCAGGAAGGATCACTATGGTACATGGAAGAAAGGATGTATCACTATGGTACATGGAAGACAGGATCGCTATGGTACACAGAAGGCAGGAAGGATCACTATGGTACATGGAAAAAAGGATGTATCACTATGGTACATGGAAGGCAGAGAGAGGGAAGGATTACTGTTATATGGAAGAAAGGAAGAAGGGATCTCTATGGTACATGGAAGGCAGGAAGGATCACTATGGTACATGGAAGAAAGGATGTGTCACTATGATGCATGGAAGGCAGGAAGGAAGGATCACTATGGTACACAGAAGGCAGGAAGGATCACTATGGTACATGGAAGGCAGGAAGGATCAGTATGGTACCTGTAAGGCAGGAAGGATTACTATGGTACATTGAAGGCAGAAAGGATTACTATAATACATGGAAGAAATTATGTATCACTATGGTACATGGAAGGCAGAGAGAGGGAAGGATCACTGTTATATGGAAGAAAGGAAGGATGGATCTCTATGGTACATGGAAGGCAGGAAGGATCACTATGGTATGGAAGAAAGGGTGTATGACCATGGTACATGGAAGGCAGGAAGGCTCATTATGGTACATGGAAGGCAGGAAGGATCCCTATGGTACATGAAAAAATGGTGTGGAAGAAAGGGTGTATCACTATAGTACATGGAAGGTAGGAAGGAAGGATCATTATGATACACAGAAGGCAGGAAGGATCACTATGGTATATGGAAGAAAGGATGTATCACTGTGGTACATGGAAGACAGCGTTCCTATGGTACATGGAAGGCAGGAAGGATGACTATGGTTCATGTAAGCAAGGATGTATCACTATGGTACATGGAAGGCAGGAAGGATCACTATGGTACATGGAAGAATGGAAGGATTCATATGGTACATGGAAGGCAGGATGTATCACTATGGTACATGGAAGGCAGTAAGAAAGGATCACTATGGTACTCAGAATGCAGGTGGGATCACTATGGTACATGGAAGAATGGATGTATCACTATGGTACATGGAAGGCAGGAAGGAAGCATTGCTATGGTCCTTGGAAGGCAGGAATGATCACTATGGTACATGGAAGAATGAATGTATCACTGTGGTACATGGAAGGCAGAGAGAGGGAAGGATCACTGTTATATGGAAGAAAGGAAAGAGGGATCACTATGGTACATGGAAGGCAGGAAGGATCACTATGGTACATGGAAGAAAGGATGTATCACTATGGTACATGGAAGGCAGGAAGTAAGGATCACTATGGTACATGGAAGGCAGGAAGGATCACTATGGTACATGGAAGAAGGGAAGGAAGAATCACTATGCTACATGGAAGGGAGGGAGGATCACTGTGGCATATGGAAGGCATGAAGGATCACTATGGTACATGGAAGGCAGGAAGGAAGGATCACTATGTCACATGGAAGGCAGAAAGGATCATTGTGGTACATGGTAGGGAGGAAGGAAGGATCACTATGGTACATGGAAGGCAGGAAAAATCACTATGGCACATGGAAAGCAGCAAAAGTCACTAAAGTACGTGGAAGGCAGGAAGGATCACAATGGTACATGGAAGGCAGGAAGAATCACTATGGCACATGTGTAGTACCCTCTAGTGTGCTAGTGTATATAGTTGTAGTGTAGGAAAATTTGGCCTGGCTGAGAGTCAGGCCTGGGTTGAATCTGAGTCAGGGGTGGGTGACTCAGGGAGGATGAATGACTCTGCAAGCAGCATCACTGGTGATTCCCCCTGCTTTCTGGAACCTTGGGGAAGCTTCCAGAAGTAGAGAGTGGAGTCTAGGAGCTGCTTGGGGTATTAATGAGGGCCCAGCCAATCCCTAGCAAGCTGGACTCTGGAGTCATGCCAGCAGGGGCAGTCAGGGGGAAGTTGGAGTAGTGCTGAGGAGGCTGTCAGTGGCCCTTGAGGGTGCCCCCTAGTCTGGGGGATGACCTCTGGCCAGGGGCTCAGGTGCTGGAGGGATCCTCTACAACACACAAAGGAATCCTTCCTGAAGGCACGGGAGCAAAGAGAGGACAGCAGGGGCAGGTCAGCACATCCAGGAGTTCTCCTGACAAGTCAGCCAAGTGGACTGGTAAGTCAGCAGTCTGGGAGGACTGTGGAGAAGTATCCAGGAGGGCTGGTGAATAGGGCAGCTGCAGCCAGGCAGACTGGCAGTGCCAGAAATAGCCACAGGAATTTAAGCTGGACACTGACTTATGCTACACACCTAAAGGGGCCTCGGGTTCCTGCTTATAACAGGCTTTTGCTCAAAACTCTAACTGGGTGCTGTGTCAGATCATTTTTATCAGTGTGCCAGCAGAGTTCTGCAAGCAAGTGTGCTGGAGGAGGCAGTGGAGTGTATATAGACTGTATATAGGAAAAGTTGTCCCTGAGGTTGTCTAAATCAAGTGGGCATCCCATAATTCTCCCAATCCCCATCCAAGTTTAAATCGCCTCAATAAAGACCCAAAACAAAGTGCTGAACTGTTTTCTGACTCTGAGAGACTGGGAAGATTTGGTGTGCCTGGCTGTGCAGGGTGGGGGATCCCCTTTCACCTGTGGCTCTTAAGGAAGGGTTACTACACATGGAAGGCAGGAAGGATCACTATGAAACATGGAAGGCAGGAAGATCTCTATGGAACACAAAAGGCAGGAAGGATTACTATGGCACACGCAAGGCAGGAAGAATCACTATGGTACATGGAAGGCAGAAAGGAAGGTTTGCTATGGCACATGGAAGGCAGTAAGGATCACTTTGGTACATGGAAGGCAGGAAGGAAGGATCACTATGGCACAGGGAAGGCAGGAAGGATCACTATGGTACATTGAAGGCAGGAAGGATCACTATGACACATGGAAGGCAGGATCAATATGGCACATGGAAGACAGGAAGGATCACTACAGCAAATTGAGGGCAGGAAGGAAGGATCGCTATGTCACATGGAAGGAAGGATCACTATGTCACATGGAAGGCAGGAAGGATCACCATGGCACATGGAAGGCAGGAAAGAGGGATCACTATGCCACATGGAAGGCAGGAAGGAAGGATCACTATGGCACATAATAGGCAGGAGGGATCAATATGGCATCTGGAATGCAGGACGAAAGGATCACTATGGCACATAATAGGCAGAAAGGGTCACTATGGCACATGGAAGGCAGGAAGGATCACTATGACACCTGGAAGGCAGGAAGGGTCACTATGGCGTATGGAAGGCAGGAAGGAAGGATTACTATGGCGGCAGGAAGGATCACTATTGCACATGGAAGACAGGAAGAAAGGATCATTATGGCACATGGAAAGCAGGAAGGAAGTATTACTCTGACACCTGGAAGGCAGGAAGGATCATTATGGCACGTGGAAGGCAGGAAGGATCACTATTGCACATGGAAGGCAGGAAGAAGGGATTACTATAGCATATAGAGGGCAGGAAGTGTTAGGGAAATTCTAAGCTTCTCCCTATAAGCATATAATTTCTTTGCGCTTAAAAGCACAAACAGATCTCTTATATAATGCCGGGAAAGTGCGCTCTGTATGTCTCTCAGTAACACATTCAGATGCTGGTATCACTTTGAGCTCAGCAGAATCCTCCCCTGAATTCTTTTTACTCCTTTATTTATACTGTCAACATGAATGAACAAAGGAAGGTGGTGGCTTCAAAATCAGCCAATCAGACACTTGAATTCTTTCAAAAGAACCAATCACACACACATGTATATATTCAAATAGAAATGCAGTAGTGATGTGTGCAGATGGTAGTGTGCAAAACCATGCGGCAAGCACATGGTTTTGAACATGACCATGTGCACATTCCCACTGCAATGATGTGAGCCATACTCTATCATGGCTCAGTGGGGTATAGTTTTGTATGGCTATGCTATGGTTCCCATGTACGCAGATCTGCTTTCCTAGGAGTTTAAATGCGATCGCCATGGAGTGGCCAGTCCCTTGGTGAGGCATAAACAAACATCCTTAAAAAACCAAACAGATCTGCCATGTCTACGGGAAGGTTTCCATATCAATGGTCTTCCACCAGCGTGTGTATGTGCGAATACCCTCGCATGAGCGTATTACAGCAAAACAGACACTGGGGGGGGCATCTGACAACATACATTAATAAAAATTTCCACAACAGCTCCTCCTCCTTGTCATATGCTTTCATGTGTCCCTTGATGATTCTTGATCTTCTTCTTACACCTGGAAATGAATCAGTCCTTACAGTTCATACAAGTTCATAAAAAGGAAAACACGGCTTGACATGTAGACTCTGTTATTCAGGGGATATGACTTATAGGGAGGACATGACATGGTGAGCTGTAGTAATCGGTGGTCGGTCTGGGATCCTCTGTGTCTTGTACGTAGGCTGGGCGTCTCATCTCGGTGAGGAAGATGTGGTCATCTGCTCAGGCTCTGTTCACTCGTCCAGTCAGGCAACAGTAGCACCTCATCACGGCATATAGAAGGAATAGAAACAAAAATAACATGAGTATATATACCCCTACTTCCTTCAACCATAATCTGCTGCAAAATAAAAAATTAAATCCCCAAAGATTCCCAGACCCTTCAAAGGACTTCAACCTTCACTAGCTATAGCTTTGGCTTTGCCTTGCAGGGATCTAAACCTTATCCATATGGGCCTGAACTTTGTCACTAGTATCCACGATCCGGGTATAACAATCTTTACTTATGAATTCCCAGAAACCCCCCTTGGATGCCAACAGATAATCATGGGCCATCTTTTAATAAAAAGGTCTTGATTTGCCATTATTCCTGTGGGAACTTCCTTGTAACTTCAACAGTTACATGAAACATCCCATCCTCAATGGATGAGAAAATGTTCAATCGTTTCATAAGCTCAAGCCCCCACCATGTACAAGCAGGAAACCATGCTCAGACCTGGTCAGGGTTGGTGAACAATTTCCCTCTAGCTGTCCCTGCCATTCTTACCTTCTCTCGCGCCATCAGATCCTCACGATCGGCCGCGACATAAGTTGCTGGGACGAGTTTCACCCGGACGCATGAACCTCTTGCATTAGGGGAATTACCTTATAAGTTGTAGATCCGCATTAATACCAAACTAAAGTTAAAGCACACTTGTGGATTACCTAGTTGTCTCGATACCAAAGCTGGCAAGAACCAGAGCTATTGTTAAAATTATAATTAATTTTACCCTCTAGAAATGTATCGTTAAATTCTATTGACAGGTGTCTGTTTGGATTTTACTAGTTTGTCAAAACTCCTCATACCAATATGAGCATCCTATGTATCATCGCTGGGGCACTACAGCTCGGTGTAGACTCAGAGTAGACCCAACCATGTGTCCTGTTCGCTTTCTTAGCTAGTTGGAAAATACACTTTAAAAATATAAATAAACAAAGATACTCCGCATCCTTTGGTGTAGTTGAGCAGCTTCTTGCAGTGGCTGGCCTGGTCTTGTCCCTCAAGCTTCTTTACAACGACCCAGTCACCTGGTTAGAAAGAATGTAAACTGGTTATTGTGTCAGGGTCCAGGAGGGATGCATGAATCCTGTGGTGGACCTTTTGAAGTTCATGTTACAGTGACTGCACCTACTCATCAGCTGAGAATGTCGACAGCTGCTGAGGAAAATACAACTCTGGTTTTGGTTGACCTCCAAACAAACCTCATATGGCAATAACCCAGACATGTGGGAACTTCTTACCATCTGGGGTGTAATACCTGGAAGCAAAAAAGGTTCTTTTAGAAGCATCCTTCACCAGACTGCTGATTCAAATTCCATCAAAGGAAGAAAGTCGTGGAACCTGTCTTTGCTACTAGGTCACAAACTAGGCTAGAATTGGAGCGGTTAGTATTATTGGTTTGAAAATTTGTCATTCTCACCACTATCATCCCCCCTTTTCCCCCTCATTACAAACTGGAGGAAGACACGCAGGGTTTAGAATGGTGCAGAAACAAAACAATTAAAACAGTGAAATAGCCTATGATTCTTTTACCTTCTTAAGCATGTGTATTTTTGCATGTGTTCAGCTATCTATATACACCTGCTTTCTATGTACATACACTTTCAGAAACTCCTTGGACCTGAAAAGATACTTATAAACAAAATTTATTACTCTATCTTTCATATTTAACCTGCAAAGAATGGTAAACAATACATTTGTGTACACTGGTAAATTGTCACTGACATTCCTCAAAACCGTTAACAATTAAACCCTCTGTAACCCTTACTTTCACATTCTTACTAAAATACAACATCTGAGACACGTAAGAGGGCTGTCGCAGTAGGTTCAAACATATTCTTGTTACTACATACAAACATGAGACAAACATTTAGATACAAATGTGAGGGAGATATTTCATAGTTCCCAAAACAAAAATGAAAAAAACAAAACAACCAGATGGAATGCTACCCCTCACTCTTTTAGCGATAGAAAAAAAATACAATGGGAAAAACACGAGAGCATCTCAACATTTTTGCATGGACCAGCCACACAAAGTCCAACAACAGGCATGATAATTTTTAAACACACAAACGTGTACTACACATCCATCAACTCACTCATCATTACAGATTTCTGAAGCCACAGCTGAACTACTTCAAAGGTAATTTTATTCTGGGGTCACACAACCTCCAGACATCAAAAATACCTTCCAAAGGAATACACCTTACTGTACCCTCTGACCATAAATGCCAAACTTTAAGAGGTCTTATGTCCAGAGCCCCACACCCAGACCTTATGTACTGTGCAGCTGTCTGACTGGTGTGGAGCCTCATTTTTTTTCTCCAACACATGTACGGCAACATTACCCATGACGATTCGAATTGCTCATGACGTGTCCCTGCGTCCAGGGCACCCTTGCACTAACTTTCGGAGCAGAACTGCCTAGTGACTATTTTTACAGTACTGGCACCGGCATATTCCGATTATTATACATGAAATCCCGGTATGCTAGCGAACTACTCCTCACATTTATATGCTCTACAACCGGTTATTGGCAGCCCTATAAATGTGTTGTCAGACAAACTACAAAGCACCATGAAATCCTCCACTATTCAAAATTTAAAAACCTGCCTTCTATCTGTACCTAGATATTACAACAATAACTTGGATGCCTTCTGTTTGCTGTCTACCCAAAACTGTATTACAGTATACACCCTAAAGAAATGTAAAAATCAAAATGATTTCATCCTTCCAAACACAAGTCAAAAGACCCCAAGCTCCTCCCACCAACTTCCTGTTGCACACCAAACAGGAAGAGGGAGGGGAAGCCTTGAATAGCTTCATATTATGTCTATCAAGATATTAAAAAAATCTATGGCTAACTTCAACAATTTAAAAAACTTTTGTTCAGGAAAGGGTGGAACAAACCCCCATATTGCAAATGGGAGGGAAACCCCCTTTACTCACATATCCCCTGGGCAGTCAAACCAAAAGTTTTGAGACCGAAATACCACCCAACAGTGCAACAAAAACTCCTGCAAAAAGATGAGTCAAAGAGGTCAACCAAAGCCTTTCTTTTCTACTGTAGGCTATAAACAATTAAAAATACAAAAACTCAGTTAAAGCTAGTAAATTCAGTGCAAAGTAGAGATTTCATTAAAAAAAAAAAAATTAACACAAAAAAACGCAACAGTTTCACTGAAAAGTATGTAAAAAGTACAAAAACAGCCAATCCTGAGAAGATTGAATTCACTTAAAAGGAAACCGTGCCTTAAACTGTGCCTCTACAAACCAAAATAGCAATTCCACCCAAACACAGCGGACATAAAATGGTAGTTGCCACAGCCACATGGTGACTACAAGAATGGAAGATGGCCGATGAAAGCCAGGCCACGACTAAATGGTGCCATCAACACATGAAATGCAGTTGTTGATCCCGCCAAAATCAAGATTTCTTCACTAGGAACATAAACTTCTCCCCACAAAATTACACATTTGAGTCACCAAATGAACACTTATGCCGCGTACACACGGTCGGACTTTTCAGCTACAAAAGTCCGACAGCCTGTCCGACAGCCTGTCCGACAGACTTTCGACGGACTTTTGGCGGACTTTCGACGGACTTGCGGCGGACTTTCTAACGAACAGACTTGCCTACACACGATCACACAAAAGTCCGTCGAATTCTTACGTGATGACGAACACCGGACTAAAATAAGGAAGTTCATAGCCAGTAGCCAATAGCTGCCCTAGCGTGGGTTTTTGTCCGTCGGACTAGCATACAGACAAGCGGATTTTTTGACCGGACTCGAGTCCGTCGGAAAGATTTGAAGCATGTTTCAAATCTAAAGTACGTCGGATTTGAGGCTAAAAAAGTCAGTTGAAAGTCCGGAGAAGCCCACACACGATCGGATTACCAGCCAGCTTTAGTCCGTCAGCGTCCGTTGGACTTTTGTAGACGAAAAGTCCGACCGTGTGTACGCGGCTTTACAAACATTTCATTCTACATACCACTAGGGACCTTGGCACACAACAACAGTACATAAAACACACAATAACAGGGCTTCAAACTTACACTCCTGTCCCAAATACAACACAATACTTGGCTCTGAAAGTTAGAAGGTCAACAGAACTCCCCCATGCTATTACCTAGAAACCTGAGACCACGCACAGGGCATAGCCTATTCAAGAAACAGCTCCTATTGTAAGTGATGCAACAATGCATGGCCGCTTGAATATGCGGCAGGCATTTTCAACTTAAAACCAAACCCTTTGCTTAAAAATACTTTTACACTTATGGGGACATGTGTCTTGGTCCCATACAAAGGTAAAAATCACAATTCATACATTTCTTTTTCTCATATACATCACAAACATATTACACATTACTTTGGAAAGTCAACAGATACACAGGACCTTCAACAATACTGGTTGCCCCTCCCCTGTTCAGCTATATGGTCAATTACATATGCAGCAGTCATTTTAGCACACGGTGTCAGCCTGTTCAGTCATGCACACAACTTACAGTTACACAGCCTACAGTCACACACAGCATTCACTTTAGGTTTGTATTAAATGGGACCTATAGAGGATTTAAATATAGGTGCTTCCCCAATTAATAGACCTACTTACAATGACAAAAATATAACCTACAATAAAAGTCCCATCATTATACAGAAAGAGACAAAAAAAAATAAGGTTCTTTGCCTGGCAGAAATTACCTCATTCAGCGGACAGAGAATCAAGATCCGGAACACAGAACAGCATAAATGTTAAAAAAAACAAAAAGTATGGTTGTCTTACCATAGGCCGGTCCTTGCTGGTCTGATTCTAGATCTGTTGGCTTCCTTGGCACATGGAAGGTAGAAACACT
This sequence comes from Lithobates clamitans, assembly GCA_037952925.1. Lineage (NCBI taxonomy): Eukaryota > Metazoa > Chordata > Amphibia > Anura > Ranidae > Lithobates > Lithobates clamitans. Next base: position 6,404,932 of record JBBGZY010000430.1, on the reverse strand, counting down.
ATGGCACATTGAAGGAAGAGAGAGGGGAGAGTTCACTCACCCGAGGCAGGTTGGTCCCCAGAAGCTCAGACAGACATCAGGATTACTGCTTTAAAATTCCAACCCACACAATCCCTTCACAGGCACAGCATTGGCTGCTCACCGAGTATTGTGGGCTGGCAGAGGGGGACATGGGGAGGAGGTGGAGCTGACCTAGCCTACCTCCTCCTCCTACAGCAGGCAGGTCAGCGGGCAGGGGTGGTGGGGGTGTGCTGCTGAGCACTGAGCGATCCTCAGCTTGACAGCTGCAGCATGGTACAGTGCATACCTGACAGGGGGATTAGTGGAGTTCAGTGTAGGCAGGATGCAATATATCAGCGATCCCCGACCTCCCCTGCAACAGGGCCCGGCCCCGCGGGTGGAGTGAGCAATCAGAGAACTCAAGAGTAAAACAATCCCTAACAGCTCACTCCAACACTTCCCAGCATAAGCTTCTTGTAAAAATATTATCATGCATGAAGATCACTCTAGCTTTTCTTATGCCACCTCTGTACCCCTGAACCTGGCACATTCCTATAACAGTGACTATATGTCCATCTATATAAGGCTACTTTCACACTGAGGCACTTTACAGGCATTTTAGCTCTAAAAATAGTGCCTGCAAAGCGCCTTTTCTGTCACTCCAGTGTGAAAGCCCAAGTACTTACACACTGTAGCGGTGTGCTTGTGGGACATTAAAAAAAGTCCTGCAAGCAGCATCTTTGGGGCGCTTTAGGAGTGGTGTATACACCACTCCTAAATTGCCTTGTCCATTGAAACCAATGGGCAGCACCGCCGAAGCGCCTGCAAAGCGTTTCGGCAGCTGCGCTTTTCGGGCGCTATTCATCAGCTGCTAGTGGGGGGGTTAAAAGCACTCTGCTATCGGATGAAAAGTGCAGCTAAAAATAGTAGCGCTTTACCACCGATGCCCCCCCGACCCAGTGTGAAAGTGTCCTTAGTGAAATGTGTATATATTGTACAGGGCCTATCTACACATAAGGCATTTGCTAATTCTACAGGGAATGTTTCTATATTCAGTAATGAGTTTATAGGAACATAGAGATCATTAGTGAAATATAAATTAGTGAGCTAAACTCATTGAGGGTGGTGCAACCTGTCACCTGGGGGGAGGGGGGAAATCTTGCAAAGAGAATTTTTCCACATAATGTGAACTCACTGGAAGTCTTGCAGTGTGAGCGGGAACATCTGTTAAGCTGCGGTGGTCTCGGCAGGTACTGAGCACTGTTAGGTCACTGTGAATTACTTTTCTGGCCGGAAAGTGGAGAAGGGGAATGATCATCCTCTGGGAAGGAGCGTTGGAGGGTGGAAGTGCAGGTTGTGCTTGCTCGCTGGCCTGCCTCCCAGCCCTTCCCACATGGTCCGGCCCCACCACCGGTCCATGGTCCAGGGGTTGGGGACCTCTGATACCTCTGATATATACAGTCTATTTTATTCAGCCAGCCTCTGTGTGCTCTCTGATACTGGTGCACCATGCTGTGCCCTGCTCACAGTAAATTAATGTGAAGGTCAGTGGGAAGAACTCTTACAAAAAAGCCAAAAATAGTTGTCCTTTAATTGTTCTAACTGTTTTACTGTAATTTATGTTATACTGTACTGTTTTATTGTTACTGTGTTTTATTGTGTTTGCTTTGCAGGTATGTCATTCTACTGTTTTACTGTACTGTTACTGTGATTTATTGTTAACCATTGTTTGCTTTGCAGGTATGTCATTCTACTGTTTTACTGTACTGTTACTGTGATTTATTGTTAATCATTGTTTGCTTTGCAGGTACGCCATTAAGCTGCAGCACTGATTTTTTTTTTACAGCAACAGGGTTTACTCTCACGATATGTAAATCCATGACTTCAGCGCTGTAGAAGGTGATTTCACCACCACAGTTTAAAAAAGAGCAAATATGGCGAAGCATAGGGGCAGGGGTGGACATAGGGGTGGATTGGCCCTATGCTTCGCAATATATTTTTTATTCTTTCTTGGCAAAGATTGCAATAGAAAAAAAGTTGTTTTATTGATACTGTGTTTTATTGAAACTGTGTTTTATTGTTAACCGTTGTTTGCTTTGCAGGTACGCCACTCAGCTGCAGCACTGATTTGATTATTTTGACAGCAACAGGGTTTGCTCTCATGATACATAAATCCGTGACTCCAGTGCTGTAGGAGGTGATTTCATCACCGCAATTAAAGAAAAAACATATATGCCGAAGCATAGGGGCAGGGGTGAACATAGGGATGGATCGCCCCTATGCTTCGGCATATATTTTTGTTTCTTGGCAGAGATTTCTTCATCTACATCGATCGATGTGAATGGAGGAATCAGTTAGAACAGTGCATGTATGCCCATCATTAGAAGTGGGTGGATGGAGGAAGGTATTCCAATGGTGGGCATACCACCTATCAATCAGCCCACAGGCTATTAAAAAAAAGAACATTACAATATATGCCCAACAAGGAACAGCAACATACTGGTATGTTGCTGGACTTTGAGTAGTTAATCCGGAATGATGCCTGCAGGTCTAGGTATCATCTTAGTATTGTTTTTTCAGCTGGCAGTCGGCTTTCATGTAAAAGCAATCCTAGTGGTTAATTAGCCGCTAGACTGCTTTTACAAGCAGTGGGAGGGGACAACCCCCTCCCACCGCCTTCCATGGATTTCTCAGGGCTCTCCTGTCCCACTGGGGAACCCGAGAATGCAGCCGGTGGTTCCGCCAGCTGACCACAGAGCTGATTGGAAACCATAATGGCTCTAATCATCTCTATGGTCTAAGAAACCGGAAGCTATGAGCATTTCATGACTTTGGTTTTGCCAGATATAAACAGTGCCATTGGGAAATTGGGAAAGCATTTTATCACACTGATCTTGGTGTGGTCAGATGCTTTAAGGGCAGAGGAGAGATCTAGAGTCTAATAGACCCCACATTTTTCAAAAAAGAGTACCTGTCACTACCTATTGCTATCATAGGGGATATTTATTTACATTCCCTGTGATAATAATAAAAATTACAAAAATACAAAATGAAAGAGACAGTGTAAAAAAAAAAAACAGCAGAATAAATAATTTTAAAAAATCACATTAAATGAAAGCATTCCTGTCCTGTGTCGTATGTTAACAGCAATTGCACCATGCATGTGAGGTATCATCGTGAAGGTTAGATCAAGGGCAGTAATTCTAGCAGTAGAACTCCTCTGTAAATTTAAGTGGTAACCTGTAAATGCTTTTAAAGTCTTTTAAAAATGTATGTAGTTTGTCGCCGCTGCACGGGCGTGCACAATTTTAAAGCATGTTGTGTTTGGTATCTATGTACTTGGCATAAGATCATCTTTTATATTTTACCAAAAAGTGTTTTTTTCCAAAAAAAATTGCGTTTGGAAAATCGCTGCGCAAATACTGTGTGAAAAAAAATTGCAACACCCACCATTTTAATCTGTAGGGTCTCTGCTTTAAAAAAAATATATAATGTTTGGGGGTTCAAAGTAATTTTCTTTCCAAATAGTTTTTATTGTGTTTTCAACAGTATGTTACAAAGGTTACATAACATAAACAAAATAGGCATCTGGATAGCCATTGCTAAATACCTTAGTACTTTTAGAAAAAAATGTATAACATTGAGAATCTTTCATTACAAGAGTTAAGCATTCACATTAGTTTCGGTTCCTATTTGGTAGTGGCGCAGCCGTGCGCTCCGGCACCCCTAAAGGGAGCTAACTGTGCCACAGAGTACACGACACCACCCACTACACTGTAGCAAGTGCTACCATTTAAGTTGACCTATGCACTGTTTCCATTAGGCATATCCAAATTTATAACAGAAAACAAGCAGAACTAATAAAGACGTAAAACATGTACCAGACAGATATACAAGTGGTCAGTCTACCATTAATCACTAAGATAGCATGTTGCCCATGCATCCCAGCAGTATTTAAATTTGGGTAGGTTATGATTTCTTTATGATAGCGAAATATTTTTCATATGTATATTGTAACTTAACTCTTTGAATAACTTCAGAGACATTAGGAGCCATAGTGGATTTCCATTTGGAGGTGATGGTTAACTTTGCTGCTATTAAGACATGGGTAACCAGGGGCCTAAATTGCTTAGGCACTGAATGTATTCCTATATTGAGTATAGCCATTTGTGGTGACAGTGAAATAATCAGACCTGTAACAGTGGCGATTAGGGAGAATACTGTTTTCCAAAAGCTCCTCACTCCTTTGCACCTCCAAAGTACATGTAAGATGCCGCCTCTTTCCCCACATCCCCTCCAACAGTTGGGGGATGAGTCTGGGTAAATTTGCGCCAATCTAACTGGAGTTAAGTAGGTTCTGTACAGCATTTTTAGCATCAACTCCCAGTGATTTACACAATGGGAGAAGTGAAAATGTGATTGTATGGCCTTTTGCCATTCCTTTAGTGAGTAGGAGTTTTCCAGGTCTCTTTCCCAGTTGTGCATATTTGAGGATTTTTGAAAAGTTCGGCAAAATTGAAGTTGATTGTAAAACCATGACAGACCTTTAGGTCCATCATGATTAGACATCAAGTATGACCAAGATTCCCTATGTACGTTGTAATGTATATTCGGATATTTATTGTGAAAGTGAGTTATTTGAATGTAGGGAATGGTGGGGGACTAGGTTGTTTAGATAACAGTTCTTTGTAGGTCAGAATACCTTCCTTCAACCACGGTAGTATAGATAGATTCGGTATAATATATATATTCATAAACTTGCAATGGGAAGTCTGTGCATTTGTCCATAGTGTCCTGGGGCATTGTAGCGTGCTTTTCCATGCTAATAGTGTAGCTTCTATGGAGGGAAGAGTCTTATAGTTCAGTGTCATGCTAGTCAGATATGACAGTAACATAGATGGCAGATGCCGATTGCCAGCCCTGTACTTCTCAATCTGGACCCACAGTTTGTCTGAAAGTGGATCAAACCATGCTTTAGCTTGGTCTAAGCAGGCCGCTAGATAGTAGTTTTTAAGATTTGGAAAATTCACTCCACCTCTAGTCTTATGCTTCAATAATATTGGAAATGAGATCTTAGCCATTTTCTTCCCCCATATGAACTGTCTTAACAGTTTGTCTACTTCTTTAAAGAAGTTGTCTGGCATAATTATCGGTATAGATCTATAATGATAGATGATTTTTGGTAGAAAGATCATTTTCATGGCTGCAATTCTTCCTATCCAAGACAGTTCATATCTGGAAATATGTTGTGGATCTTGTTTAATTCTTCCAATTAGTTTGGGAAAGTTAGATTCATATGTAAGGTTGGACGGTGATGTCAATATGACCCCTAAGTATGCTAGATTGTTAGATACCCATTGGAAAGGGAATGTTGCTTTTAGGTGTTTTTTTTAACGTCCTTGTCAACCCTATGGGCAGAATAGAGGATTTATTTGAATTGAGTTTATAATAAGAAGCCAATCCAAATTCGTTTAATAACATTTGTTCCCTTTCTAGTGAGAAAGCCAGATTAGTTAGTGTCAAAACAACATCGTCTGCAAATAACCCAATTTTGTGGGAGCATCCTCCTATTTCTATACCCGAAATTGTGTCGTGGGACCTGATGGCCTCCGCCAGGGGTTCCATTATTAGAGAGAAGATCAGAGGCGAAAGAGGACATCCCTGGCGGGTTCCATTAGTTATGCGGAACGAGTCTGAAAGGACATTTGAGGTGAATACTTTGGCCGAAGGTTTCGTGTACAAGGCCATGATAGCTGAATAGATAGGGCCGCTAAGGCCAAATTTCTTCAAAGTCGCACTTAAGAACCCCCAATGCACCCTGTCAAACGCCTTTTCGGCGTCAAGCGTCAGGACTACAGTGGGGGTCCCGCGAGTTTCTGCCATATGTACAAGGTTATAGAGTCGGCGTGTGCTGTCAGGTGCCTGTTGGCCCTTCATGAAACCCACCTGATCAGCTTGGACTAGTTGCGGGGTAATAATGGCTAGACGATTCGCAATAATTTTGGCATAGATTTTTAAATTGGTGTTAAGTAACGAAATTGGTCTAAAATTTTGAAGGCAGCTCCCCTTCTTTCCTTTCTGCCTAGCCGCGTACAGGACCCCGAAAACCAATCACTGCCTTCAAGCTTTCTAAGGGCGTAAATTGTGATTTCACTCCTCACTACCTATCACAGTTTTGAAGGCCCTAAAATGTCAAGATAGCACAAAACTCCCCAAATGACTCAATTTTGGAAAGCAGATACCCCAAGCTATTTGCTGAGAGACCTGTTGAGTCCATGGAATAGTTTAAATTTTTTTTGCATTTTTCAATCACTTGTGACAAAAAATAAAATGTTCAATGGGCTCAACATGCCTTTCTGCAAATTCCTTGGGGTGTCTGCTTTTCCAAAAAAGGGTAATGGGGGGGGGGGTGTACTGCCCTGCCATTTTAGCACCTCAAGAAATGAGAGTCATAAACGAAAGAATAAGCAAAAGAATAAGCAAAAGCTGGCACTGCGCTGTAGATAAGAGATAGAAATTAGCTGCCAGCACACAAAAAGTCAAGATATAGACTCCACAATTAATAATATATATAAATAGTGCAGTGATAAAAAGACAAATGAATTAGACTTGCATATGATTTAAGCAAATTCTTAGAGAAAAGTTTCAATCACTTATGACATGCAGAAGTTGAAAAAGTCCCATCCAAAAGTACATACTAAGTGATGAACACAGAATCCTCAGCCGTGCTCCGTGTAACAAAACACACATTAGGTTAAGGAAGGGTGATGATCTTTAAAACAGAGAGAATCCTGCTCCACACCCAGTGTGAGATAATACAGCCTGCTTACCAGCTAGATATAACCACTAGATTATAGGTAGCACTAGGTATAGTGCAGTATATAAAACACCAATTTAATTGATAAAAATAAATAATTGCACTTACAGGAATCTTCAAATAAAATCAGCATATATTAAAATCCAATGCATAAACGAAAAGTTGCAGCGTCCCTATGGGCCGCACCCTACGCATTTCGTTACATAGAACATTGCCTAGGCATAGGGCAGGTGAGTCATAAACTAAAAGCTGCGTAAATTCCAGTAAATATACCATAGTTTGTAGATGCTATAACTTTTGCGCAAACCAATAAATATACGTTTATTGAAATTTTGTTTACCCAAGACATGTGGCTGAATACATTTTGGCCTAAATGTGTGATCAAATACCACCAAAAGAAAGCTCTATTTGTGGGAAAAAAAGGACGCAATTTTAATTTGGGTACAGCATTGCATGACTGCGCAATTACCAATTAAAGCAGCACAGTGCCAAGTTGCAAAAAGTGCCCTGGTCATTAAGGGGGTAAAAAGTTCCGGGGCTGAAGTGGTTATCTAAAAGAAAAAAAAGGCCTTTATTTAAATTGTATTTATTGTACTCCTGTCCATAATTGGAAAAGAAAATATGTGCAAAACCTCTATAGGTTTATCTAACCTTTAATAAAATATACTAAAGTAGTATACTGGATTAAGACAGGTCACCTGTCTGCAGTTTCATCAGATGAATTTATCATCTCTACATATACAGTAAGTCTCCATGTTATATGTGATACTAGAAAATGAATAAAAACAAGTTAAACTAGCAGATTTTATGTGTGTACATTGTATGTATGATTTATTAAAGTGGAAAGCGAGGTCAAGTGCATTTATGTTTACCTTAGAAAGTCTTTTGAAGCTCTCTTTATTGAATTCCCTGCACATTATTGGTTGTTTAAAGTGAGCCGGTTAACTTCTCATTTTCTAATATAGCAGATCAGGAGCACTTCTCTACACTTTAGTAAATTAGGCTGTTAGTATACTTACAGGTTTATTAAATCTCAGTCTGAGAGACAGCATAGGCATCTATAGGATAGTTAATCTAGGAATATAAACACTACACCTAAGCAGTGTGAGCTTATTTAAATGTCATGTGTGATAGACTCACCCCACCTGGGACAGAGGCTTTTGGAGGGGACTGAATGCTAGCCTCTTGCCTACTGATTATGGGCCCTAGATTTTAAGGGAACAATACTCTTTGTGAGGTGTATGCCTGGGGACCCTTGAAATAATGTTTACTAAGTAATTTGGATTCAAGTCCATGTCCCCCCCAAGACACACAGACTCTGGGAACCCTGTATATGCCATATTAGAAATAGTGACTGCTTCATACTGTCGGGACTCATAGCAGATGTTGATGTCATCAGCTTCAGCCACCTGTCTGCTGTCTGCTATAATGTGTTTATTGTAAATAAGTCTAGTGTGGGCTCTAGGAGTCTTTCACCCATTGTGATTTGTGTTAATTAACTCTGCTATTGTGTGAAGGAGTTCTGTGTTGATATTTATGATAATGTGTATTGTATAGTCAGTGAGCTAGGAGACGACAAGGCTGCCCTGAAAGGTCATATCTCTGAGTCACACAGTCTGGTTAAATGATTAGTTAATTAGCTGGTTACAGTTTGTATTGTCATCCTGGTGTATATATTTGTGTGGGATCTTAAATAAACCAGTTTATGTTGAGCAACCAAGTGAGTACTGCCTAGTTTGTGGTTGTCAGTGGTTAGAATATCTGATATCTATATTCAGACTGGGAGGAAGCAGTATATGACGAAAGCACTCAAGCGGAGTGTGGGGTGTTTCGTTACATTCATGTAAGATGACTTGTAACATAAACCTATACCACTATAGAATCAAAGTTACATCACACCTATCTATTGCTTTATTTTAAATTGAAGCTACAACCAGTGGCGTACCAACCGACGGGGGGAGGAGGTCTGCCCCGGGTGCCACACATTGGGGGGTGTCAGGCTGGCACCGCTTAGGGGTGTCAGGCCGGCACCACTTATTTACTGGGTGTGTCTGCCACTTACCAACATGGGAGAGCAGAGCAGGGAGCAGGAGGCAGAAAGAGAGAGAGAAACAGCAGAGCTGAATAGACAGCAGGAGCTGCTGTAGTTAACTTTCCAAGTTAACCAGCAGGTAATTGGTAGCTACAACCACCTAGCAACCAATCACCTGCTGGTTAACTTGGAAAGCTAACTCCGGCAGCTCCCGCTGTCTATTCAGCGCTGTTGTTTCTCTCTCCCATTCTGCCCCCTGCTCCACTGTTCTGTGTCTCCTGCTCTGCATGCCTGAAAAAGGTAGGAAGGGGTAGAGATGCGGGGGGCATAGGCTGTGTAATGCAAAGGGCTCCAGAGGTGTGGGGAGAGCTGTGTAATGTAAAGGGGCCCAAAGGTGTGAGGGGGGTGTGTGTAATGTAAAGGAGTCCAGAGTGGTATGGGGGCTGTGTAATGTAAAGGGGTCCAAAGGTGTGTGGGTGTGGGGCTGTATAATGTAAAAGGGGTCCAGAGGTGCAGGGGCTGTGTAATGTAGAGGGGTCAAGAGGTGTGGGGCTGTGTAATGTAAAGGGGTCCAGAGGTGCGGGGGCTGTGTAATGTAAAGGATTGCAGGGGCTGTGTAATATAAAGGGGTCCAGAGGTATGGAGGCTGTGTAATATAAAGAGGTCCAGAGGTACGGGGGCTGTGTAATGTAAAGGGGGGTTTCCTACATTTTACCCACGGTTAGATTTCTATTAGGTTGCGCGTTTTTTTCTGCGTTTTCTGAAAGCGCACCAAAAGTCCTGCATGCTGCATCTTGGGCACACTTTCAGAAAAAAGGAAAATCTTTTTTTTTTGAAGGGGGACACCATGTTTTACTGCACCAGGTAACTCCAACCCTAGTGATGCCACTGGCAGTAGCACATAGTAAGTGTGCCACTGACAGTTACATGTATTTTTGTATGGCGCCAGCCACCCGATGACAATCCTCGGGTCGGTCAGCGCTATTTTTGCAGAGGAGGAGGATATAGGATCTGCCCCTGGTGCCAAATGCTCTAAGTACGCTCCTGGATAGACTTAGAAGATACAATGTTGTAGATTATGAATTTTTATTTCACCCTGGCCAAAGACTAAAGCCCAGTACACATTGCAAAAACTGACAGATCGCCGCACCAATACAAGCAATGTTGGTGTGGCGATCTCCCCCACTGTGCGATTGTATTCTGACAGGGGGCTCCCCCTCTGCCAGAATTCAATAATCAGCGCTCACATCCTTTGGCTACAAGCACTGATCGTATTGTGGTTTTCCAGCATGTCCCTTCAACAAAAGCCAGTCATTAGACCAGCTTCTGTTGGACAGACTGCTGTACACACTGGCCAAAAGTCCTGCTGAACCGACTGACTTTGGGACAGTGTGAACCCAGCTGAAAAGGTTTATGCCAGTAATGTAAGCTGGGGAAAGGGATAACAATTGCAGCAGACCCTCTAGAAAGGCCCTCTCCTTGGTTGATTGTGTATATCAAACTACCCTCTATACTAAGAATAGACAGCAGTACACATGGACTGAATGTTGGGCAGTTGCTGCTGGTGGTCATTAGGCTGGTTTCTGTTGAATAGACAGTAGTACACATGGAACGAAAGATGGGTGGTTCCTGCCAGAGGTGGGGGACTCGAGTCACATGACTTGACTCGAGTCGGACTCGAGTCACCTGTTTGAGGACTTGCGACTTGCTTGACAAAATTAAATAAATGACTCGACTTGACTTTGACTTGCCACTAATGACTTGCGACTTGACTTTGACTTGGGCTATTTGACTTGCAATGACTTGCAATGACTTGGCACCACCAGTGCTGTGTCTTGGGTTGGGGCAAAATATGCCAAGAAAAAAGCACTAAGCAGTTTTGTTAATGTTGAAAATGAAACAAAACCTTTCCTGAAAACTGACTTTTAACTAATTTTAAGGATGGAAATGGGGTAGATCAGTATTTTGACTTAATTTGTGACTTGACCAAAATAAATGACTTGACTTGACTTGCTTGACTTCTAGCAGGGACTCGACTTGACTTGCTTGCTTTTCGCCACAGTAACTTGGGACTTGTTTATGACTTGAAGGTTAAGACTTGAGACTTGCTTGTGACTTGCACATGTGTGACTTACCCCCATGTCTGGTTCCTGCTGAACTAAATAATTTCTGGTCAACATATACCCTGCTTAAGAATCTCTGGAGAATTTCTGTTCCCACACAGACTGTACTAAAATACAGTGCAAATGGGCACATGTAAAAAATATAAAGTAGGTTTTATCTTAGTTTGGCTGCAAAAGTGGAGAAACACTTTAAAGGCTGGTATTAACTAATGCTAGTCTAGAAGTCTGGAACTGCATTTTTTTATTATTGTTGGGTATCCTGTGCCCCAGGCTCCCCTCCTGATTGTATTGTGCCTCAATAAACCCTCTGAAGCATTCTAAAGTGCCTGGTGCTTAATTTCTTTCACTTCACAAAAGGTCAAGGCTTCTGCCCTGAGCTTTGTAATGTAAGCCCACCAAGCCACCTGGATGTCCTCCTCACCTGTACAGGGATAAGAGGGTGCTACATCCAACAAGATAATGCCAGCAACTCAGTGGAAGCCTGTTTTTTTAACTGGACTCTACCATGTAGCCAATAAAGATTTGTACTTTCAGATGCATTACTGGCTTTAACTTGTTGAATGGATCGTTTGGAGGAGTGTGGGGGCACTTACACCTGAGCATTGGTGATTCCAGCCTCAGCATGTCCATATGTCAACCTGTTCAAAGTAGATTAGTCACATCAAATTTACCCTTGTGAGGCAAGCATAATAAATGTACTAGATGCTTTTTTTATCCTGAAGATACACATTCATAATGTAAAATCAATTAAAGTGATAATAAAGGCTTCCATTTTCTTTCCTAAAATAAAAAAGAGGTTTTTACTTACCTGATCTGTGCAAGATATTGCACAGAGTGGCTCCTTACACAATCCAGCTCAGCCACACCCCCTCACAGATTTGACTGACAGCAGCATTAACCAATGGCTCCTGCTGATCTCAGTGAAGTGCTGGAGAGAAGACCTACAGCCGTGTACAGTGTTGAATCGATAGAGGACTCAGGTAGGTGTCTGGGGGGGGGGGTGAAACAGCTAGTGAAAGATCTTTACCTTAATGCAGGAATGCCCTGCATAAAAACCCTTTTGACTTTAGAAACACTTTAACAACAAAAGAAGAGAGCAAGGATGTAAAATCTTAAAAGCCAATTCAGGCAGTACGTGAAACTAGTCAGTAAGCTAATAATGCTTTCCAGAACTCTACAGAAATTCTAAAATCAGAGTTTCCTCATGCTGCCCTAGTTTGAGTTTAATCTATGGCACATGCAGAACACCTTATCCAGTCAGTACGAAGAAAATAAGTGTGTAACTTCCCCTTTTTCTGCTTCTGCATCACCAGTCGCCATCAGACAAGACAAATTTCATTGTGTCAGTGAAAACCCTCTTAGTACTGCCATTATATGCATCTTTCTATATGGTTATATGAAGCCGCATGGAGGTTGTGCCAGCATCAGAAAAAGGTGTGTTCCAGGATCACCAGATGACTGATGTAGTTAAGTGCTGGACTACAGAAACATGGAGAAAGAGACATTTACCTCTTTACAAAAAGTTTACTGTCTACTCATGTTAAAGTGTTGCTAAACCCAGGACCCTGCATTGACTATATCCAGTCTCCCACAGTACACAGAACATGGAGATGCAATTATTTAGTAAATATAAACTGCTAAATACCTTTTTCTCATCAGCAGTATATAGCAGTCTTGTGACTTCTATTAGTGTCTGGTTAAAGCTTGTAGGACGAGTTTTCATTCTCCTCTGCCAGTCCTATAAGGCCGTAGGACCACTGATGCTCTGATAACATGCACCCCCCCCAAGAAAAAAAAACTCACTAGCAATACACACCAAACTGAGCATGTGCAGAGTGCCCCCAAGGCTATGTTCTATCAAGAGATGGATTGGGGACAATGGAAAGAGGGGAGGATCAGAGAAGACCGGATCAAACACAAATCCACACAGCTCCACCCACTCCGCATCAAGCTCCCAGTGCACAATACACATGTACTCCTTGGCCCTCTCCTGTACACCCCCAGCTCCAGGGCCAGCCAGCCCCATTCCACTCCACCCTCCCTCTCCCCTCCTTCCCAAACATACCCCCCCCATCCTATAACAAACATACATGCCAATCACAATTCCCCATTCTACATATTTTTCCTCATTTATCTTTATTCTTATTTTTATCTTTATATTTATTCCTATTTTTAGCTTCTTATTTTTATATTAATAATGTTCTTTATTATTATTTCTACTTTTACTTTTATTTTTAAGTTTCATTTTTATTATTCTTTTTATTTTCTAATTCTTATTTTTGTTATTTTGATTAATTTTTGATTAATTTTTTATTAACTATTCATTATCATTAATATTTTCTACTATTATTTTTCTTATTAATTTTCTTTTCTATATTCCCCGAATTAATATTATTATTCTCAGTCCTAATACCCATCTGGAAGTTTACACCATTTTTATCCGCGTTTATCCCCCTGCTCTTATTCCCATTTTTATCCACAACTGTCCCATCTTTGTGCGCCTTTATATTTATATATCTTATCAATCTATATAACATACTTGTTTCCATCTATCACAATCTGTGTGCCATCCCCCTTCATATTGATCCCCTTCCCCCTATTCCACGATCTATCTCTGCAGTTAAAAGTACACAGTCATTCTTTAGCATAATACTAATTTCCACCATATACAGCCACAAAGTTATCCCACTCCATCCCCTCTGTTTTTTCGCCCCCCCCCCGCCCTCTCTCACCTCCCCATCCCCCCCTCACTCCCCTTCTTTATTGTGTACACCTTGTCCCCATGGTTACCTATGCGCCCTCTCATTAGACATAGTTCCGCCCTCCACCCAATCACCTCTCCACCCCTCCCCTCGCCTATGCTATAAGTCCCAACACTCAATATGGCCACCAGCACAGTCTGCTGAAGGAGCACGCATGCTCCGAACGCGAAGCACCGCCGCCTCACATCGTTCCCGGAAGTGAACACACAGGACAGCAGGGCGCTCCACGGAAGATCCAGGACCAACATCCTAGCCGCCTGGAGGCTCCGAACACCCACGGCACCACCGGAACAACTACCAGGACCCAGGTCACAGGATTCACATCCCAGGATCCCCTCCACTGGCCCGTGACACCCACATCCCCCGGGAACACGCAGATGACATTACTCTATATGCTGTTTTTTTAACTACTTAAACGTGAGTGTTTTTTATCCATTGAAATAAATACTTTTATCATACATGCTGCACTTAGAGGGTGCCGTCCTTCTCTCTTTTGTATTGTTTCAAAGCTCCTTCTAGCTTTTATAGACTGGCCACCTTCTATATACTCAGCATCTTTTTTATCCCTACACGGACAAATACCTGAACTTGTGAAACATTAACTACAACCACCAAGTTCCCCCTCCCAGCCCCCCCTCCCCCCCTCCCCCCCCCCTCCTGCCTTTATAGTTATATGTACCTAGCTACATCCATTGTGCGCCACATTAACCCCCTGCTTGAGGATCAAACAGCCTTTTATACAATGCACAGGATTAACCCCTTAGGTTCCAAGCATGCTTTACTGCATACACAGACTGATTTTACTGTTGTGGGTTTAGTAACACTTTAAGCTGTGCTATTTCCCTCTGGCCAGCAGAGGGAACGCTAAAGCCAAGCAAGTCCATAGACTTCAATTGACTGGTGAAAGGCTAGACCCGAAGGGATCGAATTTGAGGTCCAGGGAGAGTAGCCCAGGGGATCACAGCATAGATCACAGCGATCAAACTTGTACCGCTGCAGCAGGGAGATGGGAGTGTACTCTCACCCTCTTCTTCCCACCGTTTATCAGCGGAGGCATCTGAGAGAGAGAAGGGGCCCCTTCCACACCAAGAGTTTGTAGCTGCAAGGACTGGTGAGAGGGCTCATCACTCACCATTTACCAGAGAAAGGATATTAAGTATATTACATCCATGCCGCATCTATACTGCACCTATAAAAAAACTCTATACCCCATTATACTGAACCTTTACCGCACTTGAACCACATCCACCCTTGCACCTGTGCCGAGACTATACCGTACCTATACTGTACCTATACTGCACCTATACTGCATGCAGGTTAGCTGGAATTGTCGTTAAATGCACTGATGCTCCTAAAAGCCCCCACAATAGCCAGCAGAAGAACATCTCAAAGAACTGCCCATCCTGTAATATTTATCCTACAAGTCCCAAGGTGTGGGGCTCTGCGGTTGAGCCTGGTGGAAACATGAAGCACTATGAGCATGAATCACGATGATATCTACTTTATATACGTGAGGGCGTTATTGTTGCCATATATCTGAGGCTGGATTTCGATCATTGGAATAATATAGAGGCAGGATTCCACCCTTTGATTGCCCCCATGGGGAATGCTTGAATGACCTTTCTGTTAAATCAGAGGTCCACAGAGTAAGGTGAGCGGCCTGTAATAACGGTGGTGGAAGCACAGATAAGGATGCACAATAACTATGATTGTATTCAAGCATCCTGATCACTACTGAGGACTTATTCTTGCGTGTTGGTGCCTCTTTCCACGTTACCCTTGGCTTTTAAACTATATGAACTGGGACTGTCCATATATCACAGAACTGTCAGATATTATCTATTAGAGTTTTTAGAAATATTGATTTTATTTTTTTAGCGCTGCACTATTTTTTATAGTATGCTTAACCATTTAAATTTGGAAATATATTCTAAAACCATTTACCAGTAAACTCCAGCCAACATTTATAAAACTTGCTATACATAAATGGAGCACTAGATACCTAGTTCAGTTTTTTATCAAGAAATTGCAACTAATTTAGTAATTAAAACCTTCCACATACAAGCTGAAGACCAAAGCAACCAAAATAGAGATTTATAAGAGTTTAGGAATCATTCAAATTAGACATGGCGAGGTTTTATACAGATCACAAAATATTTAAATCTGTCACACAGGAATAAGCGGAAAGCATACACTGAAAATTCAATGCCTTGTCATTCTTGCCATGCATAGCGAGCAGGAATAAATAAGTGGAAGTGTATGGCTTATAGTACCCATGAGAATCTCAGAGAGCCATGAAATAATGCTCTGTGATCTGAGGGCCTCTGTTCTATTGTTTAATATCAGTGTTCATGAGAACGTCATAAGAAAAATGCTGATGAATTAGGTATTCATTGAAAGATACCAATGTCTCAAATTTGACAAATGTACACCTGCATCTTACAGAAGAAATGAAAAAAAATGTTGCACAGACAGTTGCATAACCTAGAACTGAATTATTTGCTGAAAGGGTATTTTGATGACTGTCTTTTTAAGAGAATGGTAAGGGCAAACATTTTGAAATTAAAATGTACTTGCATGTACTAAATTCTAATAGAAGTGGAACTCACATAACAAGTCTCTATTTCCTTTTAGAGCAAACTGCAGTTTGTTGGGTAGTATTAAAGAGATATATTTACCATTTAGAAGAGCCAAAGGTGGCAGAGGCTATAATTATTGGACAAACATTTTTTCTCCATCATAATTAGAAATACAGTTATGTCAAATAAACATATAGACACACTGTAAGAATATTCTAAACCAAGTTAGGGGATTCAAAGTACGAATATTGTTTTAGGCGCCAAAGATTTGGGGCTCATTGGACAAAAATCTGGCATTTCTTTTACCTAATTGTGCACCTGTTTGCAGAATATGAACATTGAAACATTAATGTATTCCTCAAAAGCAGTAAAAGAGCTTCAAAACAGGTTCTCACTCACCTCTCTAGCTGCTTGTAATGTGAAGTAACTATTTCTCAAACATCTTCAAAGATCACAACCAAGAAGTCAAGTTTTATTTGCTTTGTAGCACCTTAGATCTGACATTTATTTACATTAGATGACTGTCAGGCTGCCAAAATCTGTTCTCCATAGAAAAGAGTAAGATTTCAGCACATGCGCTGTGAACTTTGAAAATTAATTTTGCCATAATCTCTAGAGGGGTGAATTAGGGCTTGTTTTTAAGAGTTTTTATTGCTTGTTTAGAATATTTATTCTATTATATAGGATTTATATAGCGCCAACAGTTTGCGCAGCGCTTTACAATATAAAGGGAAACAATACAGCAAACAATACAAATCAATACAAGAGCGTTAGGAGGGCCCTGCTCATGCAAGCTTACAATCTAATAGGGAGGGGCTGGTGAAAAAAAAAGGGAGTAACTGTGAGGGATGAACTAATGAGGGAAGTAGAATATTCAGTTGTTAGCTGAAGGCAGGATAGGCCTCCCTGATCACCTAAAAGTGGACAGAGTGGGAGATAACTGGATAGATTGGGGTAGTGGGTTCCAGAGGATGGGAGGGGCTCTGGAGAAGTCCTGGAGACGAGCATGGGAGGAGGAGACAAGGGAGCTAGGGAGCAGGAGGTCTGACTTATTTAAATAATTAAGTGTGCATGACCTAGGCACAGATTCACTTTAAGGCTATAGCCTGCAGGTTTGCCCCACTAGCAACTACTAAGTGTTGGCAGGCAAGTAGAAATAGCAGAACAATAGACAGAAAAAGGTCAGCAACAAGAAAACACACTATGGTGAAAATCAGGTAATGAAGTCAAAGTCGTACACAAGTAGAGGTTAATATACTAAGATAAGACTGCCATGCAACATACAACCCCAATTCCAAAAAAGTTGTATTGGAAAACTGTAAAATATATAAAAACAATGCAATGCTTTCCAAATCTCATAAACCCTTATTTTATTCACTATAGAAAATATAACAAATGTTTAAACTGAGAAAATGTACCATTTTAAGATTAAAAAAAGGTAATTTTGAAACTGATGGCAGCAATACATCAAAAAAGTTTGTACAGGACTATGTTTACCATGGGTAGCATCCCCTTTTCTTTCAACAACATTCTGTACAAATCTGGGAACTAGGGATGAGCCGAACACCCCCCCTCCCCCTGTTCGGTTCGCAACAGAACATGCGAACAGTCAAAAAGCAAACCCTATTAAAGTCTATGGGACACGAAGAACATGAATAAACAAAAGTGCTCATTTTAAAGGCTTATATGCAAGTTATTGCCATAAAAAGTGTATGGGGACCCAGGTACTGCCCTAGGGGACATGTATCAATGCAAAAAAAGTTTTTAAAATGACTGTTTTATTTAGGAGCAGTTATTTTAATAGTGCTTAAAGGGAAACAATAAAAATTAAATATTCCTTTAAATATCGTGCCTGGGGGTCCCCTTAGTCTGTCTGTAAAGTGGCGCATCTGTGTGATGTGTAGAACAGTGCCACAGCAAAATTACATTTCTAAAGGAAAAAATGTCATTTAAACTTGCTTGTGGCTGTAATATATTGCCGGCTCCCAGCAATATAGATGAAAAATCAAGGAAAAAAATGCTTGCAGTGCCGCATCCATGGAGTTATTTTCTAGCAGCCCAATTGCAGCATTTAGGAATGAGTAATGACTTAGGAGGAGGTATAAATGGGGGATTAATGATGGAAGGGGTACCACATAAGACAGTAGTGGAGGTATTGGAGGCAAATTCTTTCATTAAAGCGGTTGTATACCCACTGACACTTTTTTTTTATACCCCTGTAAGGCAAAAGGCATAATGAGCTAGTATACACCGCATACTAGCTCATTATGAAATACTTACCTTAGAACGAGGCATCGGTATCTTACCTGGTCCACGCCGAGGTAGCTGTCATGTTGCCTCGGCGTGTCTTCCGGGTATCAGGGCTGTGAGTGACTGGAGCTGCGATGTCGTCACTCCCGCACATGCACGCGGGAGATTTCTTTCCGGCAAGGTCCGGCATCTGCCGGGCCTTCACCTGAGAATCCCCTGTGCGCATGCACCGCTGCAGTCAGCGGCTCATTGCAAGGGGACTATCTCCTAAACTGTACAGGTTTAGGAGATTTTTTTTACCTACAGGTAAGCCTTATTATAGGCTTACCTGTAGGTAAAAGGTAAAAAATTGACTATACAACCGCTTTAATAGAACCCCCACGGTAAGATTAGCATTAAAGGTTTGGAAGGCAGTAAAGGCATTAAGGGGACTGGGTGGTGTGACAAAATATACCCCCCTTTGCAATAACAGGAACTTGCGGGAGCCGGAATTGATAGGGAAAATAAAAGAATGGTAAATAAAGGGGACAGATAGGTTGGCCCAGCTGTACGAGGGAAGTATTTAAAAAAACATTTACATCACTGAGGGAGGAATACGATATACCTAAACACTTATTTTACAAATATTTACAAGTAAGACACGCTTTAAACACTCAGTTTGAGAAACAAGGACCGGTTTAAAGTAATTCCCCTATTTACCAAAGAATAGGTAGTCTGGATAGGACTGGAGGATTCATTGCAGAAATTTACCCACATAAATGTGGAGGAAGTATTGAGGGCCCGGAACGGCTTAAAAGTAGGGGTAAATGGGAGGAGGATCTTAGCACAATATCAGATGAGCAGTGGAAAAGGATATTAGAGAGAGGACATCTGGTATCAGTCTCACCCGCACAGAAGGTCCCATATCTGATGTTGATACATAGGACATATACACCAAAAAAGACTGTTTGCGTTCGGGTGGAGAGTAGATGCCAGCTGCCCTAGATGTCAAGATACTGGGGATTTGATACATATGATCTGGAAATGCCCAAAACTATTCCGATACTATTCCGATACTGGTCTGAGATCTTAGATACTATAAATATGACTTTCGGCATTAAGCTGGAAATGGACCCTAAGACTATGTATTTTAGGCCTGGGGGAGGGAATAGGCGGAGCGAATAGTATAACTAAAGTAGTGATGAGTAGGGATGAGCTTCGAGTTCGAGTCGAACTCATGTTCTACTCGAACATTGGCTGTTCGCAAGTTCGCCGAACAGCGAACAATTTGGGGTGTTCGCGGCAAATTCGAATGCCGCGGAACACCCTTTAAAAGTCTATGGGAGAAATCAAAAGTGCTAATTTTAAAGGCTTATATGCAAGTTATTGTCATGAAAAGTGTTTGGGGACCCGGGTCCTGCCCCAGGGGACATGGATCAATGCAAAAAAAAGTTTTAAAAACGGCCGTTTTTTCAGGAGCAGTGATTTTAATAATGCTTAAAGTCAAACAATAAAAGTGTAATATCCCTTTAAATTTCGTAGCTGGGGGGTGTCTATAGTATGCCTGTAAAGGGGCGCATGTTTCCCGTGTTTAGAACAGTCTGACAGCAAAATGACATTTGGAAGGAAAAAACTCATTTAAAACTACCCGCGGCTATTGCATTGCCGACAATACACATAGAAGTTCATTGATAAAAACGGCATGGGAATTCCCCACAGGGGAACCCCGAACCAAAAAAAAAAAAAAAAAAAAGATGTGGGGGTCCCCCTAAATTCCATACAAGGCCCTTCAGGTCTGGTATGGATATTAAGGGGAACCCCAGCCAAAATTAAAAAAAAAAAATTGACGTGGGGTTCCCCCTAAATTCCATACCAGACCCTTCAGGTCTGGTATGGATTTTAAGGGGAACCCCGCGCCAAAAAAAAAAAAAAAAAAGGCGTGGGGTCCCCCTAAAAATCCATACCAGACCCTTATCCGAGCACGCAACCTGGCAGGCCGCAGGAAAAGAGGGGGGGACGAGAGTGCGGCCCCCCCCCCCTCCTGAACCGTACCAGGCCACATGCCCTCAACATTGGGAGGGTGCTTTGGGGTAGCCCCCCAAAACACCTTGTCCCCATGTCACCGGATGGCCCCGCCCCCCGTTATTTAAGAACCGTCAGACGAAGAGACGCCGTCACACAGCGGGAGCCTCCCTCCATGCCAGCATGGCTGCGGAGCGGCCCGGAGAAGACAGGGGGGGGGCCGGGATCTGGGGGTCCCCTTGTTAAAGGGGGCTTCCAGATTCCGATAAGCCCCCCGCCCGCAGACCCTCACAACCACCGGCCACGGTTGTGAGGATGAGGCCCTTGTCCTCATCAACATGGGGACAAGGTGTTTTGGGGGGCTACCCCAAAGCACCCTCCCAATGTTGAGGGCATGTGGCCTGGTACGGTTCCTGCGGCCTGCCAGGTTGCGTGCTCGGATAAGGGTCTGGTATGGATTGTTAGGGGGACCCCACGCCGTTTTTTTTTTTTTTTTTTGGCGCGGGGTTCCCCTTAAAATCCATACCAGACCTGAAGGGTCTGGTATGGAATTTAGGGGGAACCCCACGTCAATTTTTTTTTTTAATTTTGGCTAGGGTTCCCCTTAATATCCATACCAGACCTGAAGGGCCTTGTATGGAATTTAGGGGGACTCCCACATCATTTTTTTTTTAAATTTTGGTTCGGGGTTGCCCTGTGGGGAATTCCCATGCCGTTTTTATCAATGAACTTCTATGTGTATTGTCGGCAATGCAATAGCCGCGGTAGTTTTAAATGTGTTTTTTCCTTCAAAATGTCACTTTGCTGTCAGACTGTTCTAAACACGGGAAACATGCGCCCCTTTACAGGCATACTATAGACACCCCCCAGGTATGAAATTTAAAGGGATATTACACTTTTATTGTTTGACTTTAAGCATTATTAAAATCACTGCTCCTGAAAAAACGGCCGTTTTTAAAACTTTTTTTTGCATTGATTCATGTCCCCTGGGGGAGGACCCGGGTCCCCAAACACTTTTTATGACAATAACTTGCATATTAGCCTTTAAAATTAGCACTTTTGATTATTCATGTTCATATCCCATAGACTTTAACGGCGTTCGCGTGTTCGAACAAATTTTTTTCCTGTTCGCATGTTCTGGTGCGAACCGAACAGGGGGGTGTTCGGCTCATCCCTAGTGATGAGGTGCCTTTTTCAAGCAAGAAAACTAATAGCGCAGAGATGGCAAGCAGAGAAACCCCCCTCAGTGAGAGATTGGGCTAGAATAGTGACAGAAACAGTGTGGATGGAAAAAGTAGTATACACAAGGAGAGGAAATCTTAAGGAATTCGAAAAACGTGGAAACCTTGGCTGGAGAAGATGGGATACCCCATGTAAAGTATGGAAGGAAGAGAAGGAGGGGAGGGAAAGAGAAGGGAGCAATGAGGAAGGCCCTATGGAAATAAATCACCAGTGATAATAAAGTGAGTATGATGTAATGTAAAATATATACAAGGATAAAGTATAGAAGTGGGAGGGGGGAGGGATAAAGTAGAAAATTAACTGTGGTGTTAAAGAAGATAACGATAAAACCTTGAGAAAATTGTCTTTTTTATTATTGTCCGTGTCTTATATGTTGTATTTATAAAAATGTATTTTGTATTTTGTAAAAGTATGAAGAAAATAAATAAAGATTATATAGATAATCGGAATCTGGTGGCCCCAGGATCCCGCCCCCCATGTGAATGGGTATCAGGTACATTGTACCCCTACCTGTTCACCAAAAAAAGTGTCAAAAAGTAAAAACCACAACAGCCAGTTTTTGACAATTCCTTTATTAAAAAAGAAAAAAAAAGGTGTCCCGCGATGTACATCCAACTTCAATCACTGGGCCCGACTAACCCGAAGAATAGAAAAAAAAACAAAAAAACTCCACCTCCATGGGAGGCTTCCCTGCGACTGCTGTCTTTTGGCTTTGACAGCTGTTATGAAGGCAAGGGCGGGCCACCCGCTGATGTAACCAAGTTACCCCACCCCCTCTGATGTCACATGACATCACATGATGTCAGAAGGGGCGGGGTCACTTGGTTACGTCACTGGGTGGCCCCCCCTTGCCTATATAACAGCTGTCACAGCCAAGAGACAGCAGTCGCCGGGAGGCCTCTCCTCGAGGTGGAGATTTTTTTTTCGGGTCCCTTTGGGCAGCGTGATTAAAAATGGTTAGACATCGCGGGACACTTTTTTTTCTTTTTTAATAAATAAATTGTCAAAAACTGTCTATTGTGGTTTTTACTTTTTGACACTTTTTTGGTGAATGGGTAGGGGTACAATGTACCCGATACCCTTTCACATAGGGGGGTTGGAATCTGGGGGCCCCTTGTTAAAAGGGGCTTCCAGATTCCGATAAGCCCTCACCCGCAGACCCTGACAACCAATGGCCAGGGTTGTCAGGAAGAGGTCATTTTCCCCATCAACATGAGGGGTCAAGGTGCTTTGGGAGGACCCCAAAGCACCCTCCCCATGTTGAGGTCAAGCATCCTGGTATGGTTCAGGAGGGGGGGCGCTTGCTCGTCCCCCCTTTCCTGGCTTGCCAGGCTGCTTGCTCAGATAAGGGTCTGGTATGAATTTTGGGGGGCCCACACCAATTTGTTTCTAATCTTGGCATGGAGTTCCGCTTAAAATCTATACCAGACCCAAAAAGCCTAGTATGGATTTTGGGGGGGACCCCATGCCGTTTTTTTTCTTAATTCTGTCATAGGGTTCCCCTTAACCACTTCAATGCACTGTATTATATACTCTGCACTGTATATATATATATATATATATATATATATATATATATATATATATATATTACACGGTATATATTAATACACTGCCTGGACTGTAAATATATAAATATAAATATAAATATATATATATATATATATATATATATATATATATATATATAGTCAACACTGACTACACTGTGTATATATATATATATATATATATATATATATATATATATATATATATATATATATACACTCTGAACTGCCTGCATGCCACTAACTAACCTGCCTAATCTAGCTCAAGTTCTCTCAATCTCCTCCATGTATCACACTACATACGGCAGCCACGTAAGCAGTCTTATATAGTGTGGGGCATGCTTTGGCCAATCAGCAGCTGTCAATGCCCTGCGATCTCGCAGGGCATTATGGGGCACTCCACGGTGCTTGAATTTACTGCGAACGCCCCATATGTTCGGTTTGTTTGTGAACAAACACCAGATCTTCGAGTCGAACTTACGTTCGTTTCGAACATCGGGACCAGCCCTACTGGGAACTGAAGAGACCAGTTGCTGAAGTTTTTGGGGAGGAATGTTGTCCCATTCTTGTCTGATATAGGATTCTAACTGCTCAGCAGTCTTGGGTTTTCTTTGTTTTATTTTTCGTTTCAACATGTGCTAAATAAACTGTGTTTGCAATGATTTGCACAACTCATAAATCCATAAGAAAAAATAAAGGTCATTTTAAAATTGATGGCAGCAATGAGCCCATGAGTAAGCACTAGCCACAGCGCGAAACGTGTAAACGTTTACTGTACCCTGCACTGTCTGTGATGTCTTTTGCATGAAGGATCAATAAAGGTTAAGTGTTGCAGCGAATACCGGATTTCTTTTATTTGTGTATCTGCAGACCTCTAGCCCTTAAAAGTGTAGCTCTGTGACTGTTAGGGCTAGAGGTCGTGCTACCATTCTCTGCAAGTTTTGCGACACCTAAATGTAAGTGTGAAAGCGGCATTTGTTTTTATACTGGTTGTTTTTATACTGGATGTCTTTAATGTAATTTGGAAATATTAAAATGCTACACTATGAGAAAAATATTGTTTTTGGTTGGTGACTCCATGCTGATAACTCTGGTACTATCCCCTGGTGGAGTGAAATAGAGCAGTTTGGTCCTGCCATCTGTGGAGCGAGAGTGGTGATGCTGGATGCCATTTACACAAAGCACTTATTGCTGTTCTAGTAGTAGACAGCATATCCCTCTGGTGAGTGTGTATTTTTACCATTGGTGAAGGATTGGCACTACGAGTGTTTCCAAGCATTGGGTGAAGGCTGAAGTGGAGCACTTTTATTTGTTTTAGACCCATAACAATATGAACTGTTTATTTGTGTTATTTTGACAAACTTCAGTTTATGGTCACATTTATGTGGACACTTTATTATTATTTTAGCGCTGCATTTTTTTCATAATTTGGTTATTGGTGTACTATATTTCCACACTTATTGCACACAGCTGTTTAGATTTCACTGAAAGAGCACTGACTTTATTTTACTATTTTTACACTGCCTGGTGAGCAGCGCTTTACAATATAAAAGGGAGACAATACAGTTATAATACAATACAATACAATAGGATTAAGAGGGCCCTGCTCAGAAGAGCTTACAAACTAATAGGGTGGGGCAGGTGGTACAAAAGGTTGTAACTGTGGGGAATGAGCTGGTGGAAGTGGTAGGAGATTAGTTGGAGACGTGATAGGCTTTCCTGAAGAGATGAGTTTTCAGGGATTGCCTGAAGGTAGCAAGAGTAGGGGATAGCCGGATAGATGGAGGTAGCGAGTTCCAGAGGATGGGAGAGGCTCTGGAGAAATCCTGGAGACGAGCATGGGAGGAGGAGATGAGAGAGCTTGAAAGCAGGAGGTCTTGAGAAGAGCGGAGAGGACGATTTGGGTGATATTTGGAGACAAGATTAGTGATGTAGCTTGGGGCAGAGTTGTGAATGGCTTTGTATGTTGTGGTTAGAATTTTGAATTTAATTCGCTGGGTGATTGGGAGCCAGTGTAGGGATTGAAGTAGAGGGTTGGCAGACACTGAGCGGTTGGTAAGGTGGATAAGTCTGGCAGCAGCATTCATGATAGACTGAAGAGGGGATAGCCTATGGAGCGGTAGGCCAATGAGAAGGGAGTTGCAATAGTCAAGGCGAGAGATAACAAGGGAGTGAATGAGGAGCTTGGTGGTTTCATTTGTTAAAAAAGGGCGAATTTTAGAGATGTTACGGAGGTGAACTCTACAAACTTTTGACAGCGATTGGATTTGAGGCTGAAATGACAAGTCGGAGTCTAGGATTACACCTAGTACCCTGGTGTGAGGGGAGGGACTGATGGTTGCATTGTTGATTTTGATGGAAAAGTCATGGAGGGGGGCACGGGTGGGGGGGGAATATTAATAGCTCAGTTTTAGAGAGATTTAGTTTAAGGAAGTGGTGCGACATCCATGCTGATATGTCAGTTAGTAAGTTAGTAATGCGAGAGGAGACTGAAGGAGTGAGGTGAGGAGTAGACAGATAGATTTGGGTGTCATTAGCGTATAAGTGGTATTGGAAGCCGTGGGCAGTTATTAGGTGACCAAGGGAGGAGGTGTAGATAGAGAAGAGAAGAGGTCCAAGAACCGAGCCTTGGGGGACCCCCACAGAAAGGGGCAATGGAGAGGAGGAGACAGAGTTGTAGGTGACACTGAAGGAGCGCTGTGATAAATAGGCAGAGAACCAGGATAGAGCAGAATCTCGGAGGCCAAGGGAATGTAGTTTATTGAGAAGGAGTGGGTGGTCAACAGTATCAAAGGCCGCAGAGAGGTCAAGTAGTAGGAGTATGGAGTACTGGCTGTTGGTTTTAGCAGTTAGTAAATCGTTAGTGAGTTTTAGTAAGGTAGTTTCCGTGGAGTGCTGCGAGCAAAAGCCAGACTGTAAGGGGTCAAGAAGGTTATTTTCATTGAGGTAGGAGCTAAGACGGTTGTAGACTAAGCGTTCTAGAAGTTTAGAGGTGAATGGGAGTATTGAGATGGGTCTTAAGTTGTTCAGGTCGGTAGGGTCCAGTGAGGGCTTTTTAAGAATGGGAGTGATCTGTGCATGTTTTAGAGGGGAGGGGAAAATGCCACTAGAAAGGGAGAGATTGAAGATGTGGGTGAGGGAGCATAGGATAGAAGAAGAGGGTGACCGTAATAGTTGTGAGGGAACAGGATCCAAGGGACAATTGGTTAGGTGGGCATCCGAGAAAATTTTTGTAACCTCTTCCGTAGTAGCCAATTCAAAAGAGGAGAGGGTTGAATGTGCTGCTGGGCAAGGTATGATGGGTGGGGAAGATGTACGCACAGTGGAGATGTCCTCACGAATTGCATTGATCTTGTCTTTGAAGTGATTGGCAATCTCTTGGGCAGTGAGTGAGTTAGTGGGTAAAGGGGGTGGTGGACGAAGCAGAGCGTTAAAGGTTGAGAAGAGCCGACGGGGACTGGATGACAAGGAATTAATAAGAGAGACAAAGTAGGCTTGTTTGGCAGCATGGAGGCATGAATTGTATTTTAGAAGGGCAGATTTATATAGGGTGAAGTCTTGCAGGCATTTGGTTTTACACCACAGTCGTTCAAGAGCACGGCAATGTCTCTTGAGATTTCTAGTGTTGTCAGTTTGCCAGGGTTGTAATGGTCGGGGCCTAATTCTGCGTGTGGTTAGGGGAGCAAGTGCATCTAGTGATGATGAGAGTGAACTGTTGTAGACAGAAGTGGCCAGATCAGGACAGGACAGGGGAGAGATTATGTCATATAGGTTGTCAGTAGCAGAATAGAGAAGAGAAGGGTTAAAGTGGCGAAGGTTTCTACAAGTAATTGTTTGCTGCTTGGAGGGATGGGTGGTTGGAGGCAAGGATACAGTGAAAGTAATGAGGTTGTGATCAGATAGAGGAAAGGGGGTGTTGGTGAGGTTGCCAGGGTTGCAGAGATGGGAGAATACAAGGTCAAGGGTATTACCATTGGAGTGAGTGGAAGTATGTGTCCATTGGGTTAGGTCAAAAGATGAGGTTAAGTTGAGAAGTTTAGCTGTAGTTGGGCTGTTGACATTGACAGGAATGTTAAAGTCACCAAGAATAATGGTGGGTATTTCAGAGGAGAGAAAGTAGGGTAGCCAGGCAGCAAAGTCATCAATGAAGCGTGATACCGGTCCTGGAGGCCTATAAATAGCTGCAATCCTCAGAGAAATGGGAGAAAACAGACGAATACAGTGCATCTCGAAAGAAGAGAGGGATAGAGAGGGAGGGACAGTAAGGACTTGGAAGGTGCTTTGTGGGGACAGAAGGAAGCCAACTCCACCTCCTTTCTGTCTGTTGGGTCTGGAGGAGTGAGTCCAATGGAGACCACCATGGGAGAGGGCAGCAGGAGAAGCTGAGTCAAAATTTTGCAGCCAGGTTTCTGTTATGGCAGTACTGACCCATCTGCATATCCCACTGGCTATGTTCCTGCGAGACACTGGTGCCTCCCATCAACTGCAGACAACTGCACTACTGAAACCACAGTTATGCCTTGGTTTACCCTTTGTTCAACCTCTTGTAATTCATGGCCAGTGAACATGGGGGCACCCACATACCAGTAGGTTAGGCCTGCTTGGCTTTTAGGAACAGGGACTGCTGTAGGCGAATCTACACTATATTCACTGACCACTTATACAGAGGTGACTATTACAGTACATTGTTTCCTTTACAGTGTTGGCTGATTTTTGTGATACATTGCAAAATCTGATGCATAATCAGTCCAAACATTGAAAAGGCCTCACACATGTGGTATCCCCATACTTGGGAAGAGTCACAGAATGTGTTTTGAGGTGTTATTCTAAGAATGCCTATGCTGTTTGTTAGGCTCCAAGCTCATATAGAGCATTTTTTGTACAAAGTTTAGACGAGTTTAGGAGAATTTTAAATTTTTTCTGCCAGTGAGCTCCAATCAGAAATGTGAACCAGAAGGTTTTTTTTCCTGCCTCTAAATGTTGAACTCAAAATATGCCTGTAATCGTCCTAATGTGCATGGACACATAGGATAAAATTGAGCTGTTTCTACAAGCAGAACACAATACTCCTGTAGAAGCAAAGTTTTTTAAGCCAGTGTGCATGGAGCCTTAGAAGCAGCACACTGAGGGGTGATATCCGGACAAGTCTGGGGAGAGCAGGCTGAGTTCCCACGGTATGTTCTCCTGATTAGTGTGGTCAGTTTTTAACTGACAAAGAATTTCACACAAAGGAAGCAACACAATGAGAACAGGATACTTTTTTATTCAAGTACATGGTACTCCAGACACATATCAGGAATATGAAATGTTGGGTTTACAACCGATTTAATTGAAACAAGCTGAAATTAGAAGCTGGTTGGCTACTTTGCACAGCTGCGCCAGGTTTTGCACTCACTAGATTTAGTAAATTAACCCCATACTGTATATACAATCCAAAGTCAACTTTGTTTTTTAAACATTGAGTGGCACAAAGCATATATACTGTTTTTTTTCTGTATACACTCCGACATGCCACCGTCTCAGCATAGCATCATTTATGTACCAAGAATATGGAGTTCCATACAAAACTTTGTAATGAATAATGTCATATGAAATACTTTATATCTTTACTAGAATACAGCTGACTGAGTAAGAATATGTTTATCAAATTACATGGCTGTATTTTCATATTTGCATCAAATTACCTATTTAATATGTGTTTATATTTGGCTTAAAATAACATGCAACACCAAAAGCCAAGAAGGTGCACAATAAAAGACTGCATTGATTATGACCCTTTAATATTGTTTACTTACCGATGGACTGACTGCTTAACATTAGGTTGCAGAACCAGACAAATAAAAAATAAACGTAATCTTTTTCTACACTCAGAACACAAGCTAATATGCCCAAGGCATTTGCCTATCTGGCCTAAATCCTAATACAGCTTTGACAGTTGTGTGAAAAGTTAACTGAACAAAAGGCCATCATACACAATCCCATTCACAACTAGATATGAGCAAAGGCACCTTCTCACTTCACTGGTATTGTCTAATTTTCTTCTTCACCGGGTCTGATGTTTCTGACACTCTGTCACTTGCAAGAATAAATGCTTGGCTGAATTAACATTACAGGTGCCTATAGGCAAAATATCATTGTTTACCTTGTGCAATTCTTACTAGCCAATACTGAGCCTCTACTATATATATATACTGTATACGTACATGAGTCATTATGTGTGTCTTGAAACTTATTTTAATTAAAACATAAGTCCTCTTATATTACTCTTGTCGACTGCAAACTAGATTATTTTAAGTGACTCACCTCTTTATGGTCTAACAATATGCTATGGTAAATGCTGATATCAAATCATTGCATATTACTGTACATAGTTACATGGTCAACAAGGTTTAAAAAGCTGTTTTTATTAAAAATAAGCTCAGTATTTCATATTTTCTTGGGTTTTGGTCCTGGGGAAGGTAAGACAAACCTTATCCCCTATGCAACTGTTTTCATTTTTGCCACATGGGAGAAAATACAGGTCTACACAACCCCTAAGTCAGCTCAGTTCACTGCACCAAACTATTGCTCTCTACTGCACCAAAAGAAGACTACTGGGACTCCGTATTCTAGAGTGATGAGACCAAGATAAATGTTTTTGGAACTGATGGCTTCAAAACTATATGGCGTTGGAAAGGTGAGGATTACAAAGAAAAATGCATGGTGCCTACAGTGACACATGGTTGTGGCAGTGTCCTTCTGTGGGGCTGCATGAGTGCTGCTGGTGTCGGGGAGCTGCATTTCACAGATGTACTTCTCTATATTAAAAGAGAAGAGGCTACCATCACTCTGAAGAGACAAATTGAGCATCACTCTCCATCCAGCATCCAGGCTCTAACAAAGGTTGTCCTCTGTTATACATATACATATATACAGTATATATATATATATATATATATATATATATATATATATATATACATACATATATACATACACAGACACACACTCTTATCAATAAATGTAAACAGACCATTTTAAAATGTATGAAAGCATGGACGGTGTCAGTAGGCGAGTGGACAGTGGATGATGTCAGTGGAGCAGTGGACAGCGTCAGTAGGGCAGAGATTGGTGTCAGTAGGGCTGTGGAATTCTCAATAGTTTTTTATTTTTATTATTTTTACAATGTTTTTATTATTTTTTTAAATATATTTTTTTACATTTTTTTACGAGCCCCGTTCAGGGGCTATGGTGAAATGTCTCATTCTTGAGACAAAGAAAAGGATTGAAGACAAAGATTCCCCAGTCCCTTCCCTGCAGCCTCAGCTACTGGAGTGGACAGTGAATGACTGGTAAGTGCTCTGTGTTGAGTGGCTTCCTGTTCATTCACAAACTGAAGCATAATAAGCACAGTTTACTATGCTTCAGTTATGAATGATCACATAGAGTGATCGGTACCAATCACTCACTGTGTTCATTCAGAAAAAAGAAGGGGTTGGTGGGTGTGGCACTATGCAAGTCAGCTGTTGCTGCTAGAGCCCTGAGCGCTTCTCCTGAGGGTATGGAATGGTGATCCTGGCTGTTTGCAGTGCATGACATTCCACAGCACGTCTCCACCTGTCTTCCCCTGTTTTATTGGTGGATCTCTGGATCTCTGGAAAGCAGGAGCTTTAGCTTGAAAACCCCAGAGCCCTGGGAGGCTGAGCAGCCCTAAGCTTGGTTGGAGCCTGGACAGACTGAGCCGTGGTGTAGTACACAGACCGTGGAAGTTAGACGGAAACTACCCTTGAACAGGTTCGCATGGACTACGGTCCAGCTGATTGGCTCCATCACTTCCTACTGCCCATTACCTGCCTATTACCTACTTCCTGACGAACGCTTTGCTGCTCCGGAGGTGTAGGAGGTATAGGTGCTGTGTGCAGTGTGCCCCGGCTCTTACTTCTTCTCTTCCACCCCTGCTGTGCTCACTTTCTATAAGCCATAGTCATAGCGATCACGTATACTGCGCATGTCCAGGGAATACATCTAGTTATCTAGCAATAATAACCCTCCCCTCCGAGTACTTCTGCTGAATTTTCCCTGAGCTTTTTGCGAAGTCCTGACGGAGTCTGATGGAGATGGACGGAAACGGACAGAGACGGAAGAAGCCTGTGAGTTCGCTATGGAGGGAGTGAGTTATGGTATGGCAGCATAAATAAGGCAGCCTATTGTTTGTGCAGAGCACCCAGAACAGCTAGAGTATACCTGCATACCGGGATTAAGTGTTGAATCTCTAAATTTGAGATATGCTGGGGTATGCTGAAATGGTGAGTGTAAAAGTGTAGCACTATTAAACCATAACAGAAAAAATGTGCGACCATTAATGTATGACCATTAAGATAGTATTAGAGTGAGCTCTCTAAAGCAAGTGCTAGAAAAATCTCAGTGTATAAAACATATATTAAGAGAATACAAAAATGACGTGTTAATTGTGCAATGCAATGTATATATACATAGATATCCTTGATGGAAATAGATAAATAAAGTGATAATACCACAATAGTTATTTGGAATGTGAATAAAGTGCCGAAATGCAGACACAAATATAACCTAATACAAACAAAAGTCCAGAGTATAGTGAACCGGTGTGTAAATAAGAATCCAAGGAGAAGGAGGATAATCCTAGAAGCATACAGACAGATATTCATCAGACGTCAACACTTCAGAGAGACTGAAAATAGTGCGTAAGCCACCACCAATGGAACAGAAGGGGGCTTACCAGATGTTGATGACTTGGAGAGGCTTGTACCACCCAAGTCACAAAGGCTTTGGAAACAGCTAGCTGGGACGGTGCATCTCCCTGGGCAGGCACAACGGATCCTGGATCAGGTCTACAACTTAGCACAAGCGGTCAAAAAAAGAAAGTGCAAAGACAGGCCACGTCCGTAAATATATGAAGACAAAAAGTAAGTAATACTAAGTATTACCAGGGGGGCGGACTTTAATGGCTAAGAAACACTGGAGAGAAAGTAACAGTATGAAAATATAAATTTATTGAAGGTTACAAATACATAAAAGTAAAAATAGATAAAGATTATAACATAAATGCATCTATGAATAATGTGCAGTGAGCCCTTGTATGTCTACGCGTTTCGCCGCTAGGCTTCCTCAGGACACGGCCAAGGTTCTCAGACGAGACAGATAAGAGAATATGTTTCTCTATCTTGTTTGGAATGCACAATCGTGTACAAACACGATACTGTGGGTGATTCCCTCAAACGTCAAAACAATATTTTAGGTATAGCAGACTATATGAGCAGGGGCATGTGAATAGTATTCCTTATTTTGGGAGCAACCATCGGAGAGAGGAGGGCCATAGAGAGTATCCCACAGTGAATCCTGGATTTAAATTCCAGTACTGCTGATGCCTATGTTAAAGCCCAACAGCCAATCGCTGTATATTTAAAGTTTCAGTATCACAGCATGCCCCTGGGAGACAGCAATCCACTGCACAGGTGTGCATCATATTATAGGGGATCTCCCACTCAAGAGAGGGTCCAGAGGAGGGAGGAGGAGTCAGAGAAGGAAAGAGAAAGCGCATATAACCTGTCAAGGGGTGTTTTATTTGAACAGTACCACTCTGACTCAGGGGGAAAAATTGTTTTAAATAAGGGCATAAAGTGTTAACTTTACGTGATGCACGATAGTCAAACACAACTATAGACCAAAGCAACATATATATGCTGAAATGCTGAAAATATCTAGTGACTATAACTAACAACACCGCATAATATCCACTGCAAAGACTATATCCCGCATCTCTGTGTTCCCACTCGCTATCAGTTGTTTCTATCTCTGCACAGCCTTTAATATTCACCTCTACTCCTACCTCCGAACCCCCTGGATGGAGTAATATTGTAACTGTATTGTATTGGAAACATTTTCATATTTGCCATCCTGGTCCTCTGTCCTCTGGCTCCTCCCCTTTTGACCCTATACTGGAAGGAATTGGTCATGTCAATGCATAATATATGCTAATATACATGCTAATATACAATATCATATGCAATACAATATACACTTTCTATCTTGGAACTGTTATAGATTCCGTTGACTGTACTTTTTTTTTTTTTTCTACAGGCTATTGTATAGGTTATCTTTGCAGTTATTTTTGCAGTTATCGCTGTTGCTATTGCTATTTCCATTGCTATTGTTATTGTAATATTGTAGCCACAGCCATAGCTAGCAGTACTAGCAATAGGTTATTTTAGCATATTTAGTATTAGCTAGTATTAGTTGCTGCCTTTTTTTTTTTTGGTATAGATATGTATATCTGTATCTGTATATGTTTTCATTTTTTTTTTACCAGCTCAGTCTCATCTGTCTGGACTGGTTCTAGTCCTAGCCTAGTCTAGTTCAGTCCAGTTCAGTCAAGTCCAGTCCAGGCCCAGGTTTGGGTCCACTACTACTATTTGTAACACAGGATTAATGTTAAATGATTTAATACGGGAAAGCCTTCGGCCGATATTTGATCTATTAAGGAAGTTATGAAAAGGGGCAGAAAGCACGCAGGACAAATCACAGGAGAAGTAGCTAAGCAGCCTAAATTATCTAGACCAAATAATCTATATCGATATATGTACCTCCACTTCTAAGCCTGCCTCCATTTCTACTTCCATTCCTATCTCAGCAAAACAAAAGTCAAAGTAACCCCTTCCTCTGCAATGGCTCGAAATACTCGCAATACTGAACCAGTAGGCTCCTCTGCGGAGAGTGTTGATATGCAGAACCATACGGACCATAAGAATACTCTTAGAAACCCCCCCCCTGGAAATATGGGAGTAACAATTACCATTACAAGAGGAGACCCCCAGAGTATGGAGGGGGTGGCGGAGGGGAACTTGGGACTAGGGAACGACCCAGAAACATGAACTAATAGTGGCAACAGTGGCACCACTCTTTCCTCTAACATGGCTACTGCGGAGAATTCTAGTGGTTGTGGTGGTTTAGAGAGTCTACCACCCATATCACCAACTTCTACTGGCCTTAACGTCACTAGTGTGCAATTAATGGAGGAGAGGGACAGAGTAAACCCAACGGGTAACTCAAGCATGCACCCAGTAGACTTAAGAACTTACAGTTGTGCTCATGAGTTTACATACCCTGGCAGAATTTATGATTTCTTGGCCCTTTTTTTAGAGAATATGAATGATAACACAAAAACTTTTCTTTCACCCATGGTTAGTGTTTGGCTGAAGTCATTTATTATGAATCAACTGTGTTTACTCTTTTATAATCATAATGACAACACAAACTACCCAAATGACCCTGATCAAAAGTTTACATACCCTGGTGATTTTGGCCTGATAACATGCACACAAGTTGACACAAAGGGGTTTGAATCGCTATTAAAGGTAACCATCCTCACCTGTGATCTGTTTGCTTGTAAATAGTGTGTGTGTATAAAAGGTGAATGAGTTTCCGGACTCCTAAAAGACCCTTGCATCTTTCATCCAGTGCTGCACTGACATTTCTGGATTCCGAGTCATTGGGAAAGCAAAAGAATTGTCAAAGGATCTGCAGAAAAAGGTAGTTGAACTGTATAAAACAGGAAAGGGATATAAAAAGTTGTCCAATGAATTGAGAATGCCAATCAGCAGTGTTCAAACTTTATTCAAGAAGTGGAAAATGAGGGGTTCTGTTGAAACCAAGCCACAGTCAGGTAGACCAACTAAAATTTCAGCCACAACTGCCAGGAAAATTGTTCAGGATGCAAAGAAAAACCCAAAAATAACTGCAGGTGAAATACAGGACTCTCTGAAAACATGTGGTGTGGCTGTTTCAAGATGCACAATGAGGAGGCACTTGAAGAAAGATGGGCTGCAGGGTCGACTCACCAGAAGAAAGCCATTACTACGCAAATGCCACAAAGTATCCCGCTTACAATATGCCCAACAGCACAGAGACAAGCCTCAAACCTTCTGGCACAAAGTCATTTGGAGTGAAATATGTGAAATATTAGATCAAGAATTCTAATTACATGTCCCTGTTGAACAGGGGCAGAAAAATTGGGCCTTAGGCACTGGTGCTGGTGCCACAACACTGCAACCCCTCACAGATACTCTAGTTGGAGCGCAGGAACTAGCCCTGCTGCAAAGAATTGCATCAAAAATTGTAATTACACGCCACTGTTAAACAGGGGCTGAAAGATTGGGCCTTAGGCACTGGTGCTGGTGCCACAACACTGCAACCCCTCACAGATACTCTAGTTGGAGCGCAGGAACTAGCCCTGCTGCAAAGAATTGCATCAAAAATTGTAATTACATGCCCCTGTTAAACAGGGGCTGAAAAATTGGGCCTTAGGCACTGGTGGCGGTGCCCAAAACAAAAAAAATGTTCTTACAAGCTATCAGCATGATCATTGAGGAAGAGGATAATTACTCAGCATAACAGGATAGTCACTCAGCATCAGCATAGGCAGTCTTTGAAGGGATCTGACATTTAAAAAAAAATATTCGGTTACATCAGTATCAGGTGCTTGGTAGCTGGTGGTGATCCAAGATTCATTTTTATGAAGGTCAGTCGATCGACCGAGTCGGTGGACAGACGCACCCTGTGATCGGTTACAAAGCTTCCAGCAGCACTGAATGTGTGTTCCGAAAGAACGCTGGATGCAGGACAGGCCAGTAGCTCAATTGCATACTGCGCAAGCTCTGGCCAGTGATTCATCTTTAAGACCCAGTAACCCAGAGGATTTTCGGTGGGAAAGGTGTCCAAGTCAGATCTTGCCCCTAGGTATTCCTGCACCATGTAAAACAGACGCTGGCGATGGTTGCTGGAAGCGATCATACCTTGGGGCTGTGGACTAAAAAATTGTCTGAACCCATTGGTCAGACCGCCACCTTCTCCACCGCTCCTTCTTTGACTGACCGAAGCCTCAGCAACATGTTGTCCAGGAACAGGAGTTTGTAACCTCCCAGTCTCTGGGAATGCGTTGCACAGACCTTTCTGCAAGGCCTCCCGAAGATGTTTCATCCTCTGCTCCCTCTGCGATGGCAAGATAAGGTCCGCAACCTTACCCTTGTAACGTGGATAAAGGAGGGTTGCCCTCCTTGATTGATCTCTCTTGTCAGGGACATGTCGGTGGCCGGCGGGCTAACATGCGTGCACGTAGGTGCACGAGAGGCTTTTCCAGAGCAGTTCAGCCGAATTCCCCACTGGGGGGCGCTGGCGTGTGCCCGTTCGCGTGCGCGCGCACCCGTTCGCGCTAGCGCTGTTTGGCGCCAAAGACCCTTTTAAAGGGTGTCAGTTACTTCCATCAGGTGCTGTTCGTCTGCAGCTCTGCACCTGAGTTCCTGTATCCTGCCTGTTGTTACTATTTGCTATTGACCTGGCTACGTCTGACCATTCTACTATCTCCTATCCTACCCGGCCTGCCTGACCTTGCTGATATCTTGTGACCTGTTGCCGAACACCTGCCTGCTTGACTATTCTGTGATCATCCCTTCTGTCATATACCTGCTTGATCTCCTGCCAATACGGACTGTTTGACTCTGCTTTGCTTGTGTCCTGTGACGCTGCTCACCACCTGCTCTTCCAGCTCCAGGTTCTGCTGCTGCAATATCCTCCACCTGCCTGCTTACGGATCCGCTTCAGCTTACCTGCATCCACAGTACAGCTACCCCAGAGGAAGTCTCCTCAGCTCCTGTGTTGGCCATCGCAAGGACCTGCATCAGGCACTCCTACCCACTGTGCTCAGGAGACCTCTGTTCCCACTCCAGTGGCTCCTGAACCAGCGCTTAAGAGAGGCCTTCTTCTACCAATCGGGCTCAACTACCAGGTACCTAACACCTCTCTTTGATACCACGAATACGAGGATCCTTCTGCAGGCTTTGCAGGATCAGGAAGGCCATGCAGCGTAGGTTTGCTGAGCCATTTGGTCCGGAGTCCTCTGGGTCACTAAGGATGACATGATCCGCAGCCACCTCCTCCCAGCCACATACAAGTCCATGGGTTTCTTGGGACTGTAAATGATCCCTTAATGACTGCTGCTGATGCTGAGCGCCAGGCTCCACCTCCATGCTGACACAATCCTCCTCCTCGTCCTCATCCTGTGTGATCGGCAGGCATGCAGGAACACTGTCTGGATAAAGGGGGCTTTGAGAGCTAAGGAAGTCCTCCTCTTCCTGCCTCTGTTCTGCGTCAAGTGCCCTGTCCATTATTCCACGCAGCGTGTGCTCCAACAGGTGGACAAGGGGGACAGTGTCACTGATGCATGCACTGTCACTGCTCACCATCCTCGTGGCCTCCTCAAATGGTGACAGGACAGTGCATG
Organism: Lithobates clamitans; assembly: GCA_037952925.1. Classification (NCBI taxonomy): domain Eukaryota; kingdom Metazoa; phylum Chordata; class Amphibia; order Anura; family Ranidae; genus Lithobates; species Lithobates clamitans. Next base: position 6,367,283 of record JBBGZY010000430.1, on the reverse strand, counting down.
CATCCCTGATCATGGCCCACTGGTGTGGGGAAAAAACCAAGCTCCCCTGACCCTGTCCTGGTGCCATAGTTGCACAGGTACTCATTGATGGCCCTCTGCTGCGTGTGCTGCCGCTGCAGCATGGCTAACGTTGAGTTCCACCTGGTGGGCATGTCACAGATTAGGCGGTTCTTGGGCAGGTTAAATTCCTTTTGGAGGTCTGCCAGCCGAGCACTGGCATTATATGACCGGCGGAAATGCACACAGACTTTCCTGGCCTGCCTCAGGACATCCTGTAAGCCCGGGTACCTGCCCAAGAACCACTGCACCACCAAGTTAAGGATGTGAGCCAAACAGGGCACATGGGTCATTTGTCCCTGTTGGAGGGCAGAGAGGAGGTTGGTGCCATTGTCGCAAACCACCATTCCTGCCTTAAGTTGGCGTGGCGTCAACCACTTCTGAACCTGCCCCTGCAGAGCTGACAGAACCCCTGCCCCAGTGTGGCTCCTGTCCCCCAAGCACACCAGCTCAAGCACCGCAAGGCATCTTTTGGCCTGCGTACTTGAGTAGCCCCTTGAATACCTACGGAGCACCACTGGTTCCGAGGAAAAAGCACAGGAAGAGGCCATGGAGGAAGAAGAAGAGGAGGGGGTGGAGGAGAGAGGTGTGTCAGAATCACCAGTAGTGGCATTTTGGAGACGTGGTGGCGGAACAACCTCCAACACTACTGCCCCTTGTCCTGCATCCTTCCCAGCTGCCAGCAGAGTCACCCAATGCGCCGTGAAACGTAGGTAACGTCCCTATACATGCCTGCTGGAACATGAGTCAACGGTAATATGCACCTTACCGCTGACTGCGCTGTCCAGCGAGGCCAAGACATTGCCTTCCACATGCCGTAGAGAGCTGGAATCGCCTTCCGTGAGAAAAAGTGGCGTTTGGGAACCTGCCACTGAGGAACCGCACATTCCACAAACTCACGGAAGGGGGCAGTCTACCAACTGAAGTGCTAGCAATTTTGCCAAGCTAGCATTCAACTGCTGGGCATGTGGATGGCTGGGAGCGGACTTCTTTCTGCTGTGCAGCAGTTGGGGCAGGGAAATTTGCCTGGTACAATCTGACGTCGGTGTACCGATAGCAGATTGCCCGCAAGTACTTGGCTGTGACACACCTAATTCTACATCTTCATTCCTCTCAGTGCAAGTCTCAGAGAGAACTGAAGGTATAGTGGGGTTGAAGATCCCAGCTGATGAGGAGAAAGGAGAGGTCCCCTTTGTTCTTTGGTGTGGGTCTTTTAGGCACGCTTGCCAACGAACTGCATGGCAGGTCAACATATGTCTGGTCAAGCATGTGGTGCCCAAGCGGGAGATGTTTTGGCCATGCGAGATACGCTTGAGACATATGTTGCAAATAGCAGCGATGCGATCTGATGCATTCGTCTCAAAAAAAGCCCACACCAAAGAACTTTTGGAATAACGTGCAGAGACAGCAGCGCCCTGCACATGCGGAGCTCTGAGGTGTGATGCAGTCAGTGTGCTGCCCTTAGGCTGGCCCCTTTAGGGCATCCTGCCTCGTTGCTGTTGTGCCTCCTCCTCCTCCTCTCTCCTATCAGGCACCCATGTTGAGTCAGTGACCTCATCATCCCCTCCCTCCTCATCACTGGGCAAACCTGGCAGTATGCTGCAGCAGGGGGAACATGACTGCCAGATTGCTGTCCTTCTTGGGCACCCCCTCTGTCCGTGCTCACGTTACTGCCTTCATCTAGCTCAGTATCATCATCAGAGCATTCAAAACGCTGGGCAGCCTCCTGGAACATGTACCCAACACTGTGGTCAAATAGTTCGAGGGACTCCTCAGGAGGACATGGTGGGGCTAGGGAAGGAGTCACTGATGCCATTGAGCCAAGGGAAGAGGCCGCATTGGCAGCTGCTTTGCCAGACAAAGTACCCTGAGCCTGGGTGAGAAAGGATGAGGAGGATGAGGACGGCTTGGTCATCCACTCGACCAAGTCTTCAGCATGTTGCGGCTCAACACGGCCAGCTGCCGAAAAAAGGGCAAGCGTGTCCCACGGCCACGTGCTGATGAGGATGCACCGTCTCCACGACCAGCACTGTTGCCTATAGACACAGAGCCTGCTTGCCCTCTTTTATACTGTAGGTGCAACTGTGCAGGGTACACAGTACAGTAGCTGGAAATACTTCAATGAGCCTACACAAGCACCTGGCTGCAGGTAGCTTTACTGTAGGTGAGACTGTGCAGGGTACACAGTACAGTAGCTGGAAATACTTCAATGGGCCTACACAAGCACCTGGTTGCAGGTAGCTATACTGTAGGTGAGACTGTGCAGGGTACACAGTACAGTAGCTGGAAATACTTCAATGAGCCTACACAAGCACCTGGCTGCAGGTTGCTATACTGTAGGTGACACTGTGCAGGGTACACAGTACAGTAGCTGGAAATACTTCAATGAGCCTATACAAGCACCTGGCTGCAGGTTGCTATACTGTTGGTGAGACTGTGTGGGGTACACAGTACAGTAGCTGGAAATACTTCAATGAGCCTACACAAGCACCTGGCTGCAGGTAGCTATACTGTAGGTGAGACTGTGCGGGGTACACAGTACAGTAACGGGAAATACTTCAATGAGCCTACACAAGCACCTGGCTGCAGGTAGCTTTACTGTAGGTGAGACTGTGCAGGGTACACAGTACAGTAGCTGGAAATACTTCAATGAGCCTACACAAGCACCTGGCTGCAGGTTGCTATACTGTAGGCGAGACTGTGCAGGGTACACCGTACAGTAACTGGGAAAAAATGCAGCGCTAAGAAATATTGGGAAGTTAGGGTGTAGTGAAACAATTAAGTAAGAGATGCTGTACTGAACAGTAAAGCATATGTGCAAAAACCATAAGTGAAGTGAAATGAACAAACACAGTATGAGGTGTCCACATATGGTAAATGGATAATTCCAAACTCAAATTAATAAGAGGAACTGGTATGGACCAAAAAATGATGTAAGACTGGAAATTAAAGTCAATGGTGCACGGTGTGGATCTGTGACTGAGTCAACAACGGGGTACAGAACTTCCGTAGCTGTAAACCAACATCTCAATATGGGGCATCAGAATGAAAACATCAGGAAGTAAGATAAGATGGGTACTCTTACCAGATGACGTGGACTCCACTGTCATATGACATGGAGTCAATGGTGCATGGAGCCAAACCTAGGCTGGAAAACGATATCCCGAACGGTGGAACCTCTGTCTCACTTCTCGACTTCTCTGGTGGGGTGAAGAAACATCAGGAAGGGCCGCCAACTGGATATCAGCCAATAGACCTCAAGGATGTGTTCCAAGGAGAAGTCGGGAACAGATTTGATCCAGACCCCGTGATGGAAGTAGGGCTACTGGAAGACAGTTTCTTGCATTGGGATAATATGCAAATAAAAAATAAAAAGCTTCTGCATAGTGCAGGTAAACCAGGGATTTTTATTTCTAAAAATACCATACAAAAAATGGATAAAAGTGATCACAATTGAAATAAAATCTAAGCAGCGTAAGGATTTTATTTCAATTTTATTTCAATTGTGATCACTTTTATCCATTTTTTGTATGGTATTTTTAGAAATAAAAATCCCTGGTTTACCTGCACCTGAATATACCGCTATTTAACCCCAATTATGCGCCTCAATATCTGTAGGTGAGATTGGGAGTACAGCCAAATTACAATCGGATAGGGGAATGGATACACCTGCAAATTCTGCTCAATTAAGCATGAGTCATTCAGGGACAGAAGATCTTGACCTAAGGGCTATACTGCTTTCACTCCCCATTAAACAGAATCTAGCATTATTACCGAGTAGAGGTGACCTGGAAGCTGTGGCACAGCGTCTAGAAGGGGCCCTACGAAAAGAGATATCAGAGGTTCGGGAGCAGTTAGATATGGTGGAGACTAGGGTTTCTAACCTAGAATCTGAAGTAGAAAAGGTAAACTCGCGTATGGATGATTTGGTAACATCAAACTCCGTAGTACAGAAAAAGTTTACCTCAATGCTACTGCAGGTAGATGATCTGGAAAACCAAAATGGGAGGAATATCCGCTTTAGAGGTATTCCTGAAAATGTTGAAGATGCAGAATTAGGACCTACGATACGTTCTATCTGTAATAACATTTTGGGAAAACCCCCGCTAGCAGAACTTATAATAGACAGAGTACACCGAGTCACTCCGTATAGGAGTCATCCGGGGTTAGGTCCACGAGATGTTCTGTGTCGCACACACTTTTTTAATATAAAGGATGAGATTATGCGCGGAGCTTGGCAGCTGGGCCAGATCTAATATGCAGGAGTACGGATGTTGATCCTCTCAGATATCTCAAAGAATACACGATGGATGAGAGGTTGTCTGCGTCCACTTTTAGACCTGATTAAAGCATCTCGAGCCACATATTCCTGGGGACACCCTTTTCACCTTAGGGTTAAGAGAGACAATCAGTCCTTCCTACTTCACACTTGGGACCAACTACAGGACCTGTTTCTCTTTTTGGAGTGTGAGCCTCTCCAAGTTCCTAACTGGTTGGACCTTACTTGAATGTGCGGGGGTGATGCCCCTTTTTTTTTTCTTTTTTTTCTTCTGTGTGTTTTGTTGGTTATTGTTATTATTTAGAACCCCTATAACATTAAGGCCCTCGGAGGAGGAGAAAGCATTATAACATTGGTTATCCGTAGCCGTATAGACAGCACAGCAGGCCATAGGTACACCCCCAAACAGGTTTTCTCCCAGTCCCATTGGGCTAGGTTGGGAGAATTGTGTGTGTGTGTGTGTTTTTTTTTTTCTTGGCTGTACCTCCCCCTCTCCCTCCACCCCCCCATAACTTTTCAATCTTATTAAGGGGGAACCATGGCAGGTGCTCCCCCCCAGGCACAATCAACCACCCCGCTACGGTTAACTTCTCTTAACCTGAAAAAACTTAATGTCCCAGAGAAAAGGTCTAGATTACTCAGAGCTTTGACAAAGATGCGAAGTCAGATTGTTTTCTTACAGGAAACACATTATTGTGCTAGAAAAATCCCAAAATTGAGTAACAGAGCTTATCCAGTGGTATATCATAGCCCATCGCCAATTTCTAAGGTTAAGGGAGTTAGTATTCTTATAGCAAGGTCTGTTCCATGGTCGCTAGGCACGTATATTACTGACGAGCAAGGTAGATTCTGGATTGTTAAGGGTGTGGTTGGTGCCTGTCGGGTAACATTGGTCAATGTGTATTTTTCAAATTCAAACCAGTTGCTTTTTTTAAGGACATTAGTTCCCCTGATTTTGGAGCATAGGGATGGTGTATTAAAACTCCTCCCCGCCGAACGTACGCAGATGTGCGGCCTCGGTTTTCAGAGGTTATACCGGGATGATGCCCGCAGCTGCAGGCATCATCCCAGTACCGTTTTGTAGAGCGGGCGATCGGCTTTCCAGGGATAACAACTGATGCAGCTAAAAGCCGCTCAGCTGTTATCCCGGAGGAGTGGGAGGGGACATCCCCCCCTCCCGCCACCCCCCTGCCGCTCTGAACGGGGCTCCCGTCCCTCCAGGAGACCCGATCGATGATCCGCCACTTGCGGCGGCTAGGGACAGACTGGCACGAAGCCGGCTATGGCTTCGTTCCAGTCTCCTGATTGTAAACACGGAAGCGACATCACAACGTCACTTCCTGTTTACTCGGTTGCCAATAGCGCCAGTTTTGGAAAAAAAAAACAGTATTCAGAATCACCGAAAATGGCGATCTGAATACTTTGAAGTGCAAAGGAGGGATCGGGGGTCTTTTAGACCTCCGGTCCCTCCATAAAGAGTACCTGTCACCACCTATTACTGTCACACTGTCTTTCACATTCTTTTTGACAGCAATAAAAGTGATCTTTTTTTTTAACACAATTTAATAATATATAAATAAAATAAATAAGAAAAAAATTTTTTTAAAGCGCCCCTGTCCCCGCGAGCTCGTGCAGCAAAGAAATACGCATAAGTCGCGCCCGCATATGTAAATGGTGTTCAAATCACATATGTGAGGTATGGCCACGATTGTCAGAGTGAGAGCGATAATTCTAGCACTAGACCTCCTCTGTAACTCTAACCTGGTAACCGTAAAAAAAATTTAAAGCGTCGCCTATGGAGATTTTTTAGGTACTGTAGTTTGCCGCCATTCCACGAGTGCGTGCAATTATAAAGCATGACATGTTTGGTATCTATTTACTCGGCGTAACATCATCTATAACATTATACAAAAAAATTGGGCTAACTTTACTGTTTCGTTATTTTTAAATTCATGAAATTGTCCCTTTTCCCAAAAAGTTGCGTTTAAAACACCGCTGCACAAATACCGCAAATAACTTGTAAACACCAAATGCCAGAAATAGGCTTAGTCATGAAAGGGTAAATCGTAAGAGGGGATTTTAATTTTGTATATGATCCACTTATGGATGCCTCAAGAGGGGTATCCCGCCTATCATTCTCCTATCTAAAGCGTCCAAATGCAGAATTACATCTTCTCCATCTGGTAGATGTATGGCGCTTGCAACACCTTAATGTTAGAAATAATACTTTTTTTTTCTTCAGTCCATTTATCATATTCAAGAATTGATTATTTTTTCCTCCCTCAAAAAGACCTAGACAGAGTCCGAGCCACAACAATTGACCCAATTTTGTTTTCAGATCACGCACCGGTTCATTTGGATCTAGATTTAACCACTTGCTTACTAGGCACTTAAACCCCCCTCCTATCCAGACCAATTTTCAGCTTTCAGTGCTCTCACACTTTGAATGACAATTACTCAGTCATACAACACTGTACCCAAATTATCTTTTCGTCCTTTTGTTCATACAAATAGAGCTTTATTTTGGTGGTATTTGATCACCTCTGGGTTTTTTATTTTTTGCGCTATAAATGAAAAAATACAGAAAATTTCGAAAAAAAAACGAATTTTTCTTAATTTCTGTAATAAAATTTTGCAAATTAGTAACTTTTCTTCATACATTTTGGTCACAATTTATACTGCTACATATCTTTGGTAAAAATAACCAAACATAGTTACATAGTTAGTTAGGTTGAATAAAGACACCAGTCCATCCAGTTCAACCTGAGTGAGTGTGGGTCTACAACCCTGACCCTTGTCCCTAACCCTGAACATCGCACACTCACATCAATCCCTACCCTCAATCCAAGGTCCCCATTCATATACTAGGGCCAATTTTGGACAGAAGCCAATTAACCTAACAGCATGTCTTTGGAGTGTGGGAGGAAACCGGAGTACCCGGAGGAAACCCACGCAGGCACAGGGAGAACATGCAAACTCCAGGCAGGTAGTGTCGTGGTTGGGATTCGAACCAGCGACCCTTGTTTACTGCTAGGTGAGAGTGCTAACCACTGCACCACTGTGCCGCCCATTCATTTGTGGAAATTATTTGGTCTGTGTGAAAGTTTTAGAGTCTACAAGCTATGGTGCAAATCATAAAAAAATTATCACAACTGATGTACTGGTGGCCTATCTCATTTCCTGAGACCCTAACAAGCCAGGAAAGTACAAATGCCCCCCAAATAACCCCTTTTTCGGAAAGTAGACATTTCAATGTATTTAGTTAGAGGCATGGTGAGTTATTTGAAGTTGTATTTTTTCCCACAATTCTTTGCAAAATTGAGATTTTTTTTCCCACAAAATTGTCATTGTAATAGCTTATTTCCCTCACATGGCATGTGTATACCACAAATTACACCCCAAAATACATTCTGCTACTCCTCCTGAGTATTACGATACCACATGTGTGGGACTTTTTCACTGCCTGGCCACATGCAGAGGCCCAACATGCATGGAGCACCATCAGGTGTTCTAGGAGCATAAATTACACATCACATTTCTCAACCACCTATTACAATTTTGAAGGCCCTGGAGCACTGGGACAATGGAAACACCCACAAAATGACCCCATTTTGGAAAGCTTACACCCCAACGTATAATCTATGAGGAATGATTAGTCTTTTGAATGGTTTATTTTTTTCCAGAAGTTTTTGGAAAATGTGGAAAAAAATGAAAACGCATTTTTTTTTTACACAAAGTTGTCCGTTTATAAGATATTTCCAACACATAGCATTTAGATAGCAAAAATTACACCCCAAAATACATTCTGCTACTTCTCCTGAGTATTACAATACCACATGTGTGTGACTTTTTCACTGCCTGGCCACATACAGAGGCCCAACATGCAAGGAGCACCATCAGGTGTTCTAGGAGCATAAATTACACATTACATTTCTCAACCACCTATTACACTTTTGAAGGCCCTGGAGCACCGGGACAATGGAAACACCCACAAAATAAGCCCATTGGGAAAGCTTACACCCCAACGTATAATCTATGAGGCATAATGAGTCTTTTTAACGGTTCATTTTTTTCCAGACGTTTTTGGAAAATGTGGAAAAAAAATGAAAACGCATTTTTTTTACACAAAGTTGTCCGTTTATAAGATATTTCTAACACATAGCATTTGGATAGCAAAAATGACACCCCAAAATACATTCTGCTACTCCTCCTGAGTATGGCGATACCATATGTGTGAGACTTCTACACAGCCTGGCCACATACAGAGATCCAACATGCAAGGAACACCTTCAGGTGTTCCAGGGACACATAGCATGCACATACCAAGAATTACACCCCAAAATACATTATGCTGAGCAAAGCGTAAACAAAAGATTACCTGTGGTTGTAGTAGCGCAGTTGTACACGGGAGGATAGCACTGGTCCAGGCAGCAGGCAGGGACTTAGTCAGCAGCGGCGAACACAATTGTCCAGGCAGCAGGCAGGGTTACTGTCCATATAAAGTCCAGGGTCAGTGCAGGCAGAGATATTGTCAGCAGTGCCAAAAATATTGGTCCTGGTAGTAGGCAGGTCCATGTGGTGTGGTCAGTGCGACAGGCAGAGGCATGACAGCAGTAAGTCCTACAGGCAGAAGTAGGGCCTCATTCAGGACAGAATGGGGACAGGGGTAGAGGCTTTTCCCACCCAAAACTCTTTGAAGCCTCCGAGTCTCCAGACCCTAATCTAGGATTGAGAAAACAAAAAAAATTGTTTTCTTCATCCAGAAAAACAATTCTGGGGCCTCTCACATATGTGAGACCCCTGTGTTGAATCCCACTAGTCCAGTAGCAGGGTACAAGATCAGTCCAAGAGGCAGGCAAATATCATGGTCAAACAGTCCAAGGTCAGTTCCAGATCAGGCAGATGTATGTACAGAATCGTTAGGCAAAAGCATGGTCGAATAACAGTCCAGGGTCAGTTCCAGATCAGGCAGATGTATGTACAGAATCGTTAGACAGAAGCATGGTCGAATAACAGTCCAGGGTTAGTTCCAGATCAGGCAGAGGTATGTACAGAATCGTTAGGCAGAAGCGTGGTTAAATAACAAGCCAGGGTCAGTTACAGAGCAGGCAGTGGCATAAGGGGTGTGAGGGTAAATTGCAGGAACGGAGGCTTACGTTTACCATACTTCACTAATAATTTGTTGAAGTATGGTAACGGCAAAAACATTCACCTACGCAGAGGCCTGGTTCAGAAGGACATTGTGCACAATAAAAAGATGTGTCTCTTCTGAATCCTGCTCTGGTACACACTTTACATTTTTTTTGCCGTCGTTGGCCTGTTGGTTTGGGAGGGATTTTATCGGGAAAGTGGCGTTCGGAGAGTCAACTTAGAACATCTGATCGGATATTTTCTGGTGGGCCATTTGGGAATGTAAGGGCAGTGAAAATTTCCTCCTGATAGCCAAGGAAGTGTTTGGGGTTTTGGGTGGAGTTACGATAAATTACATATGAATTGTAGATGGCCAAATGAAAAAAATAAATTGCGACTTTTTTATACCAATGGTATGTCCGTCTTGTGGCAAGGTACGGTTCCAGCATCTGGTCATTCAAGTTGACTCCCCCCATAAAAAAATTATAATCATAGATGCATTTAGGTTTTTGTATGGGGCCATTTCTTCTGGGGATTTCCATGAAAGTATCATTGTGGATTGAAGACAACATGTAGACATCTCTTTTGTCCCTCCACTTCACTGCCAAAATCTCATTGTTTTGTAGACTTTCCGTTTCTCCTTTCCTCAATTTCTTATTGACCAGACTTTGAGGAAAGCCCTTCCGGTTCTTTTTTACGGTACCACATGCAGGCGTCTTCTTCCGGTGTAGGTTGTGGAACAGGGGCAGAGATGTGTAGAAGTTGTCTACATACAGGTGGTAGCCTTTCTCCAGTAGGGGGTATATGAGGTCCCAAACAATTTTCCCGCTTGATCCCAAGTAGTCTGGGCAATTAGGGGGTTGCAGCTGGGTGTCCTTCCCTTCGTACACTTTGAAGGCATAAATGTAACCTGTGACTCTGTCACATAATTCATATACCTTCACCCTATAGCGGGCCCTTTTACTGGGAATATATTGTTTTATTTTAAGCCTGCCACTAAACTTAACAAGGGACTCATCCACACATATGTTTTTGTCCGGGGTAAACAGCTGGGGGAATACTGCAGAAAAATAATTTAAAAGTGGCCGAATTTTGAAAAGCCTGTCATAGTTTGGGTCATTTGGGGAGGGCACTGGGTATTGTCGTTGAAATGAAGAAACCTCATTATCATGAGGTATCTGTTTCTGGGCATTACCTTGGAGATTACTGGCATGTGGTGGAGGGGGTGGGTTGACCAATAGGACATCAAAGTGTTTTTTTGTGTGAGTCCCATATTATTGTGAGCCCTAAAAAAACCTTCAACTCCTTCACCGTTAGGTCTCTCCACTCATAGGGACGGGCATAGTAGGACGTTGGATTATTCAAAATAAATTGCTGTGCATAAAGGTTGCACTGGGCCACAATATTTAAAAGCATGTCCTCGATAAAAATTTAATTAAAAAAATCTATTCGGGAAAAATTCCACCTGGACTCCTGGCTGGGCAGTGAAAGGGGAAATATTGGCTTCTCCTGAATTAGGAGAAAGCCACAAGGCGTTCTTCAGGGCATAGGGGAGGCTGGCATGGGTCCTTGACCTTTCTTGCCGAGGCACTGCGGTGCTGGTGCATGGCACTGCAGTGCTGGTGGATGGCACTGCAGTTCTGGTGGATGGCACTGCGGTGCTGGTGAATGACACTGCGGTGCTGGTAGATGCCACTGCGGTGCTGGTAGATGCCACTGCCTCCTCACCAGAACGCCTTTGTTTGGCGGGCCGAATATCTTCCTCCTCTGAGTCACTCAGTGTTCCACTACTGAGGACTCGCTTATAATTTATGTCCGAATCAGAATCGGAAAGGGAATCCGAAAAAGAGAGCTCCCCGTTGCTCTTGTCGGCCTGGAACAGTATTTGGTAAGCCTCCTCAGCGGAAAAGCTTCTTTTGGACATGGTTGCTAAGCCTGCACTGATGGGCACTGATGAGGCGGCACTGATGAGCACAGATGGCCACTGAGGTGACACAGAGGGGCACTGATGAGGTGGAACAGATGTGCACTGATGAGGTGGAACAGATGTGCACTGATGAGGTGGAACAGATGTGCACTGATGAGGTGAAACAGATGTGCAGATGTGCACTGATGAGGTGGCACAGATGGGCTCTGCTGAGGCAGCACAGGTGGGCACTGATGAGGCGGCACAGGTGGGCACTAAGGTGGAACAGATGTGCACTGAGGTGGAACAGATGTGAATTGAGATGGCACAGATGTGCACTGATGAGGTGACACAGATGTGCACTGATGAGGTGACACAGCTGGGCACTGATGAGGCTGCACAGATGGGGCGGCCTCAGATGGGCACTGATGAGGTGGCACAGATGGGCACTGATTAGGCGGCACAGATGTGCACTGATTGATTGCACAGATGTGCACTGAGGCAGCACAGATGGGCACTGATTGGCACAGGTGGGCACTGATGAGGTGGCACAGGTGGGCACTGATGAGGTGGCACAGGTGGGCACTGATTGTGCAGATGGACACTGATCACCGCTGGGCAGACAGGCAGGCACCGATTGGCACAGGTGGGCACCGATTGGCACAGGTGGGCACTGTACTGATGGTGCACTGTACTGATGGGCACTGTACTGATGGGGCACTGTAGGCACTGAAAAAGGTTTTTACACTCACAGATCGCTGACAGTTTCTCTCTCTCCTCACACGCTGTCTCTGTGTGAGGAGAGAGAGCCGGCAATGAGAGATGATCTCAAATGTTTACATTTGAGATCATCGCTCATTGGCCATTGCGATCGCGCTGTAAATGGCCGCTGTGATTGGCCATTTACAGCGATCTGTGATTGGCTGTGTCCAAGGGACACTGCCAACACAGAATTTCCCTGATGCCTGCTCGTGAGCGCGCACGGGGAGCGAGGAAAGGGGAGGCCGTCATATGACGGCCTCCCGGGAATTGACATCCGCGCTGTAGCCGTCGTTCGGCTACGGCTGGATGTCAGGTGGTTAAACATCATGGCCATAAGGACTCTGTCATGGAGGCTTAATGATAAACTGTTATGCCCCGTACACATGGTCGGACATTGATCAGACATTCCGACAACAAAATCCTAGGATTTTTTCCGACGGATGGTGGCTCAAACTTGTTCTGCGTACACACGGTCACACAAAGTTGTCGGAATTTCCGATCGCCAAGAGCGCGGTGACGTCAACCACGTACGACGAGACTAGAAAAGGCCAGTTCAGAACCAAGCGCAGCACTCTTTGGGCCCCTTTTGCTAATCTCGTGTTAGTAAAAGTTTGGTGAGAGACGATTTGCGCTTTTTCAGACTCGTGGCTTTCAGATCGTTTTCTGCGGTTCAGTTTATGCTTGTGGGTTTGTATCTGCTCTTCAGTGCGTGCAGCAAGCTACGCGTGACTTTTATTAGTCATTGTGTTCTTGTTCGTTCGTTGCTGTTTTTCAGGTCGCTCTTCACAGGCCTTGCTGTTCTTCAGTGCGTTCTGTTACTTCGTTCTGAGCAGCCGACCGTTTTCTAGCCATGTTGCTTATACGTACTCCTCGTAGAGTTCGTGCTGTGCGGGGGCTTGGGGTTGGGGTCCTGACCTTGACACAAGTCCAGTCCATGATCAGGGTGGGGAGGAGTTTATGGACCAAGAATTGGTTGCTTCAGCGTGACCAGTTCTGTCATATGCCTTTGCTCTGTGAGATCCGTGAGAATAATCCTGATGATTTCTGGAACTTTCTCCGGATGACGGACCCCGTATTTCACCGTTTGTTGGCTTCGCTGATCCCCTATATCAGCAGGCAGGATACCTGCATATGGCAAGCCATCACTCCGGAGCAGAGGTTGGTCGCCACCCTGCGGTACTTGGCAACGGGGAGAAGCCTGCAGGACCTCAAGTTCTCGACAGGCATCTCCCCCCAGGCTCTGGGGATCATTTTCCCAGAGACCTGTTCTGCCATCATTCAGGTCCTGCAGAAGGAGTATATGAAGGTAAGATTTTTATCCTTTAATATTACATTTTATTGTATATAATGTTTGATAATATATTTTTTATTTCTTTCCTCATTCCCTAATGACCATGATTGTAATAAGCTGTAAATGTCCCCTTTGTCCTCATTCATGCTGGATTTTTATGTAATTATTTTTGTTGTTCTTCATACATATTTGCCTTCACTTACCTCCCCAGCATGGTCTACAGGCCCTATATTCAGCTCATGTAGTCACTTAACAATGTATTTTATCAGCTCCATAGTAGTGCTTTACCCCCAATACCCCCTAAAATGTTTTTGAATGTGATTTGTGCTTTAAATTCAGGCAGAGTGCCAGAGCCTTTTTTTGGGGTGTCCCCAAATCATTTTTAACCCTCCCTCCCCCCAACTGCTAAGTCAGCTGATACCAATTCTCTATCTGTCCTCAATCATCTATCTGCTGACTTTGCCAAACCCATACACACTATACCCACCTCTTTTGTGGTCAGATTTATGGATGAATTCCCCAAAGCATGTAGTGCAAGGGCCTGCCTGTATACTTTCAAATGGTACTGTTTAAGGTTTTTGTATTCTATTATTATCTTGATAGGTAATAGCAGAATGTCCAAATGTGCTAAAATGTGTACAATGTGTATTTATATCTTTGTATTATGACACTTCTTACCTGTCCAGTGGGCTGCCAATAGTGTAACTAAGGGGGGGCTGTTCAAAGTAACACACATTATTTAGGTATTCATCTCTCAATGAAGTGGAGAGGGTTACCTGTCCAAGAGCCCCCCCCCCCCCTAAAATGTTAGAAATGGCCCAGGAGAGGGGGGGGGGGGATATGATAGGTGTACCTTATACTTTGGTGTTGTAAAATTCCCCTTAATAAATGTTATCTTGGTGTTGCCCAAGAATGTTTGTGTCTAATCTGCTTTCCATGTTTTAATGTGCAAAAAGAATAATTTTTTTTTTCCTCCACAGTTTCCTTCCAAGCCACAGGAATGGCAGACTGTGGCCTCCCACTTTGCCCAGCGGTGGGACTTTCCTAACTGCGGAGGGGCAATTGATGGGAAACACGTCCACATCGTCCCACCACCCAACTCGGGGTCGTACTATTATAATTATAAGGGGTTCAATAGTATTGTGATGTTGGCGGTGGTGTCGGCTAATTATTAGTTCCTGTATGTGGACGTGGGGAAGAATGGCCAGATGTCCGATGGTGGAGTCATCGCCCAGACGGAGTTTTACAGGCGTCTCCAGAATGGCAGCTTGGACTTGCCACCTCCAGAAGACAATTAGGAAGGACTCCCATTCATCTTCGTTGCGGATGAAGCATTTGCGCTGGGGGACCATCTTATGCGGCCATTCTCGATGAAGACCCTCACCCTGGGCCAGAGGGTTTTTAATTACCGGCTGGCCAGAGCCAGAAGAGTGGTGGAGAACACATTTGGAATCATGGCCAGCCGGTTCCGCCTATTTCTTACACCCATCCATATGGCGGAGTATAAACTGAATCATATAATCCTGGCATGCTGTGTTCTACATAACTTTTTACGGCAACATTCTGCCAACTATGCTGGCTCAGTTGGGCCTGAGGCCGGAATTATAAATGAAACAACCCTGACGGCGCTTGAAAGTGGCTGTCCTGGTTTGCCCTCCCTGAGTGCCCATGATGTCTGGCTAAGATACCTTGAGTTCTTTGCGGGTAGGGGGGCCATCAATATGCCAGACAATTTGTGAAACCTTGATCAAATAAAAAAAAATTAAGCAAATCTTTGGTGACATTTACTGCTTGTGTTTGTTTTAGCTGACCCTGACAGAAATGTGGTGAGTCCAGAAAATGGCGTGATTGAGTAACCTTACAAAGCACTGTTGGATGTTATTTACTAAAGGCAAAGACACTTTGCACTACAAATGCACTTGAAACTGCACTGAAACTGCACTTGTAGTGCAAAGTGGATTTGCCCTTAGGAAATAACCCCCATTGTCACAGAAAGCAGCAATTAGAGCACCACAAAAGTGTTGTAGCGTTGAGACAATAATCCACACATTCTTGATTAACAATCTTTTTAATACCTGCACAATCACATGTGCATTTAGAAAAGGTTTTTAAAACATGCCAGCATGTTTGTTGTATAACAATTTTTGGGGTGGCATTATCAAAAATAGAAATGTCCATTTAAGATAAAACAGGCATGTGTAAAACCAACAAGAAAGACACAAATCTTGAACTTACAAAGTTCACATTTGGTAGAACTTGAAGGCAATATCAGACATGAGTATTTAGGAACTGTGTTTGATATTGCGTTCAGATGGGGTGAAGGCACCCCAGGAAAAGCCAAATTTTGAAGATGCACACCAATTTACGAATGTCAACATGTGCTAGCTGCCATCACGGGGGATCAAGGGACGTGTTTTGGGGGGGCAACCCCTTCCTCTCAGCTACTTTATTATTGAGGAAGGGGTTGCACCCCCAAAACGCGTCCATTGATCTCCCGTGATGGCAGATAGCACATGTTGACACACTGTGTGCATCTTCAAAATTTGGCTTTTCTAAAAATCGCGAAAACATTTTTAACATTGTAGCACAACAAAAAACAAAGGGATTTGGAGGGGTTTTAAACTCTCCCCAAAACATTAATGATGTTCTTATTTTTTTTAATAACATCATTGATGTTTTTCTTGAGGTTTTTCAATGCTAAATTACACCCCATGATCTCCCTGATCAGGATCTGTGCACTTTCCAAGGTGAAATGCCCTGGATCCACAACATCACGATCACCTAAAAAGAGAGAAACCAAAAAAAAAAAAAAACATGTATTATAAATATGCCGGCATCCATCTCTTACCTGAGCCTGTGGTCGCAGACACTCACCTGTTGTGGTGACTAGTTCCACCACGTCTTCTTCCTCCTCCTGCTCTTCTTGTGTTTGGGGGATTTCCCCTTCTTCCAGAGGTGGGGGGTCTCTGGTCTCCTCGGATGAGGGGTGTCCTCCGAGTCTTTTCTCCCCTATGTAAAACAAAAATGGTATACTTAGCACACAGATATTTGATGGCAGAACTATAAGGATGAAACATTACTTGGAAGTGGGGTACAATTGTCTATTTTGGCAGAGTTCCAAGATGTAGAATTGTTAGTGTCCTTTGTCACGCTTCAATACTTTACCTGTTTTGTACAAGCTTCACAGATGGAGACACCCCTATAGTATACACTGGATCACCTGTGTGGGACCCCTAATAAAAAGGGTGTTCTTATGTCCCACACTAGTGCTCCAGCGTCCAGATGTCTAAACAGCTGCTGAGTGTCCTCTCCTTACACAGAATCTAGTTTGTATTTCATTCTAGTAACAAACCCATCTACACAACCAAATTATTTTCATACAAGTAGGCCCTAAAAAATGTGGGCAAATGCATATGGCCAAAACAATGGTGTTTTATAGGCCGAAAGAAAAATGTTTGATACGAACGAATAATGTGCCCATGAACATGAAAGTTGCCATTTTAACAACACTTAAGAAAAGTACATGGAGCAGCACGAACGTAATAAAGACAAAAAGAATAGGAACACAGCACAACTACTTACTTTTTTGCAGCACTCTCCGGATCTTTCTGTACTGCTCGTGTTCTCGTAATTTCAGGTCCCACCACCACTTCCTGAGCTGATCTTTCGATCGTCGTACCCCGAAATTCCGGTGCAGACTCTTGACCACTTTCACCATGATCTTGGCCTTTCTGACTTGGGGGTTGGGGTAAGGTCCATACTTTCCATCATAGTCGGCCTTCTTCAGGATGTCGACCATCTCCAACATCTCCCCAAAGGACATATTTGAGGCCTTAAATCTTCTCCTTCTTGATCCAGACGTTTTCGGATCCGGGCTTTCCTCCCCCTCCTCCTCATTGCTATAATTAGCACACACCTGCTCTGTCTCCGCCACGTGCTCTTCCCCCACTGCGCCGAGCGAAAAGGTGCGGGGAATAGACTAGAAAGAACATCAGGGGCAGGCGGAGTTACACGCATGCGCAGTGTGTATAAAGTGTATCAGGCGTGTGTAGTACGTACGATCTGCGAGCGGAGGAAGGAGTATCGGAGGCGCCGATCGTGATAACGAAGGTAAGAGCCAAACTTGGGCCTATACTGCTTCTAGATTGAGGCCTATATTGTAACAAGATTAGGAGAGTTTGGCCTGACATTAGGGTTTTTCTTGTATTGTGCCTTGCAGTGAAAATGGTTATCTTGAACAATATCGACTTTATGGCAATCTTCATTGACATGTTCAGGGAGCTGCCTTGTCTATGAGAGATAAACCACCCACATTATAAGAACCAAACAAAGAGGAAGGCAGCACTGGAGCAATTGCTGGAATTTGTGAAGACAGTGATCCCCTCGGCAGACATCACCTATTTGAAGATCCTAATTGGTGGCCTGAGGAGCACTTATCTAAGGGAGCACAAGAAGGTCCAGGATTCCCAGAGATCCGGAGCTGCAGATGACATCTATGTCCCCAGACTGTGGTACTATGACAGGCTGCATTTTCTGGCAGGTCAGACTGAACCCAGGTCATCACTCTCCAGTCTTCCTTCCACGCTTCCTTCCCCCCCAGCTGAGGCTTCTGACGCCCAACCTGGGCCTTCCAGGCAGCAACATGTGGAGGAGCCCAGCTTGAGCCAGGTATAGCATTTCTCTAAATATTTCTGCTTGTCTAATCAATGATGTTAACTAGATGTTAGTTTGGAGTACTAATTTCTGATTGTGATTGATGATGCAAAAACTAAAACCATGTCTCTTTTTCATACACAGGGAAGTCTCAGCCAGGAGGTGGCCGGGCCGAGCAGGCTGCCTGATATCCAGGTCCCTCCCCTACATCCGCAAAAACAGAGTTGCAGGAAGAGGAGTACCCTGGAGGAGGCTGCCATAGGCCTCTTTTGGAAGGCCTAGTGGCCCTGAGAGCCCCCCACACTGTGGAGGAGGACTTTGCTGGCATAATTGCCTGCAAAATGCAGTGGATGGAGGAGGGCCAACGACTACTGTGTGAGTCATTATTTTGGAAGCTCTCAATAAGGGGTTTCAGGGGCCAAATAACATCTGCTACCCACATTTGTGACCTCACACATGGTCCTCCTCCTCCTCCAGGTCCTACTACTCCTCCTCCTCCTCCTCCAGGTCCTACTAGTCCTCCTCCTCCTCCAGGTCCTACTCCTCCTCCTGCCACATCTCCAACAGCAGAGCCACAGCCAGGAAGGAAGCGTGGAAAGAAGACCAGAAAGTGATGACCCTGGGTCCAGTCTGGTCTGGCAAAAGATGCAGCCTCTTGTAGTACCACAGCCTGGGGACACAGATGTCATCTGCTGCTTTCCGGATATCTGGGACTTCTGGACCAGACTGTACTTCCTTAGATAAGGACTCCTCAGGCCCCCAATTTTGATGTTAAATAATTGATGTCTGCCCTGGGGGTCCAAGGCTTCGCTAATTTCAGCTGTTTCTCCAGTGTTGCCTCCCGCTTTGTTTTATTTCTGAGCCCTTAATAAAGGATTTTTTGTTTCAATTATACTTGCCTATGTGTTTTTTCCTTCAAAAAGGACAGTTTGTTTGTGAGGATTCAGGTACATTTCTAAAGTACAATGTGAACTTAGCAAGGGACACCAACACCAAACAATCTCCTTGAGATTAAATAATAAGATAATAATGGTGTTGTGGTAACTTGACACACAAAACACACACAAAAATATTCTGGAGTAAAACTAAAAATAAAATAAAACAAAGATCAGCCTTGAAAAAATACAAACCTAAAAAAATAAATAAAAATTCTGCCTTTAAAAAAAATAAATAAAATAAAACAACCCAAAAATAATTTTGTCAGATGTGACAAATCAAAATATATTGAGAGAATCCCGATAAATAATAAAGAAAGAAGTTTGTGAGAAGTCTGTGTGAATATGAGCAGCAAAAATATTTCATTCTTCTCACATTATAAAGAAGAAGAGAGTGCGCTGTATTAAACCATTTTTAACATTGCACCGTGACGAAAGTGTTGTATCCATTGCTATCCATAAGAAAACACTCGCTATGCAGACACAGAACTCTCTTACGTCAGCAGTATAATCAAATTGCAAATACAGAAGTGAGGGAGAGATTGCGCCGACATAAACAATCTATTTACGAGTACAGAAATAAACCAGGGGTTATATTAGCCAGGGCGTTGAAAGGGTCCCAGACAAAACCGCATATTGCCCAAATTACGGCTGAGTCTGGCATTAAGCTGTCAGACCCAGCGGCTATAGCTCAGGAATTCCAAAAATTTTATTGGAGACTCTATAATCTTCATAACCCTCAATCTCAACACTGCTATGTCCAGGAAAATCTGATATCTTCTTTTTTGACATCATCAGGCATGCCCGCGCTCCCGGCAGAGGTAATTGCGAGTTTGGAAGTCCCTATAACTAATAAAGAACTGGCCTCGGTGATAGAATTATCTAAAACAGGGAAGGCTCTGGGCCCAGATGGACTAAATTTGTCTTATTATAAAACCTTTGAGGAGATCCTTTCCCCTTATTTTCTACGGGCTTATAATTCTATCTCAGGTAACTGTAAGATAACAGTGGAAACTCTGAGGGCCCACATTACTGTGATTCCCAAGCAGGATAAGGATCACACTCAATGTGGGAACTATCGCCCTCTAGCACTCTTAAACGCTGGCTTAAAATTATTTTCAAAAATCTTAGCGAATAGGTTACTGCCATATCTCTTCAATCTTATAAATGCAGACCAGGCAGGTTTTATCCCTCAGAGAGAGGTTAGGGATAATACTATAAGGGCGATAGATTTGATACATATGGCACACTCAGGAGAGCCAACCCTTTTTGCTTTTATCAACAGATGCTGAAAAGGCTTTCGACCGGGTGGACTGGCAATTTTTGCGATCCACCCTGTGACATATCGGCATGGGGGAACGAATACAATCTTGGATCGAGGCACTGTACACTGGACTCCAACAACTGCAGTGCTGGTTAATAGAGTTCGATCAGAATATTTTTCTCTGTCTAATGGGACGAGACAGGGTTGTCCCCTCTCTCCATTAATGTTTGTGTTAACCCTAGAACCTCTCCTCTGCAAAGTAAGATCGGACCCTTCGATCAGAGGACTCCAGGTCTCAAAGAGGGAGCATAAGATTGCCGCATATGCGGATGACCTTTTATTTTTCCTCACTGACCCGAAGGTCTCACTACCACGTCTACTCCAATGCTTAGCTCAATATGGGGACCTCTCTAACTTTTCTATAAATGATGCTAAATGTGAAGCGATGAGTATTCTTCTTCCAATGGCACTGTTAAACTACAAGAAGCATACAGGTTCAAATGGGTTCAGTCCTTTTTGAAATATTTGGTGGTTAAATTGACACCGAACACGGCCCAATTATATGAGATAAACTTTTGCCCATTAATATTGAAGATGCAATCGTACTTTCAACTTTGACGGCCCCTTACCCTTACACGTTTGTCCCTTTCTATTTAAATGAATTATGCTGACCCCCTGCTACGTGGTTATCTGGAGGAGTCTCTTGTCACTGGACTGAACCTTCACTTTTATGATCCCTATGGGAATGCTTTCATGACTCTTTACTCAAGGGTCCTGGTCATCAGGTGAGAGGCCATTCGGTATATGGTGAAGGGTACTTCTATCAGTCACACTACATTGCTGTGAAAATCACGTTTGCTTGGTGGATTCATACATGAAATCTGGACATTATTTGTGCTCTGTATATTTTGAAGAACTTTTACCTTATTGATATCTTTTTATTCCTGGATGTTTTTTTCTTTTATTTTGTTTAGCGCTGCACCCATTTTACTTAATTGTAATAAAGAGACAGGGACACTACTACATATTTTTTGGTTATGTCCATTAATTGCAACATTTTGGAAGGAAGTGGGGAACCTGATCAAACATCTGACATTAGCTGACCTTGGTATGGATCATTCGGGATATATTTTGCATCTAAACAAGCTGCCTCTCCATTATTATAAAAAGTCACTGATAGGTCATATGCTGAATGCTGCTCGGGCATGTATTCCAGATTTATGGAAGTCCACTATCACACCTTCTCTAAAACATTGGTTTTCTAGAATAGACGAAATTAGGACAATGGAATATATGACTGCGTCTTTATATGGTAGAGAGAAGGAATTCAGGGACACCTGGCGGCCATGGATGACCTTTACTTGTATTTCCCAGTATGTAGATTTCCTCTCTGTCTAGGTTAGATATGAAGACCTATAATGGCAGGCTGGGTCCGATGGGCTGGGTCAGGGGGGTGGGGAAGGGAAGGGGGTAGGAAGCAATGAAGTTTTGAGTCTGAGTTAGTCAGCTCGCTCCTTTTTCTTCCTTGTTTTTTTTTTTTTTTGTCTTAAAAGTAGATAAACCAAGGAATAACAAAGGAAGATATTAAGCAGCAACATAAATATAATGTATATTATAGATGAACAGTTGATGTAATATCACTTGTGGAGGTTATAGGACCCTATTTGATTTGACAATGTTTCTTCCTTTTTTTTTTTTTTTCTATTAGGGCAGTGTATTATTATTGCATTATTCTTTGTCCATAAATGTAATTTTTTTTTGTCGCTGCCGGTATATCTGTTATATTTGTTATGTGAGGTTGGTTTTGATTTGATTTATAAGTTCATTCTAAAATGGGTTTATTTGATATTTCCTTTTTACCCCCCCCCCCCCTTTTTTTTTCTTTTCTTTGATACTATGTTGATGTATTTTCATAAATGGAAAAATCCTTTGAATAAAGAATTATACTTTAATAAAAAAAAAAGAAAGAAAAAGAAGGGGCTGGTAAATTACATAATTACCGGTCTCTTCCTCCTTTTTCCATTCTGAAACATCTCCTGCAGGGGAGAAGAGGAAAGTCAGCAGCTGGGGGGGGGGGGGGGGCAGGCAGCAGGGGGAATATGCACCACATGCGTTGATTAGGGTACATGCGGCACACCCTGTGCACACCCCTATGTCTAAACACTTACATATAAATATAATATATTGAAGCTTAGCAGTCCTTAGATGTAATAGTCCCACTAGTTTTCTTTTTTATGACTTCTTTTTAGTTTCAAGTGGAGAAACAACATTGTTGCACTAGGCTAATCCCCTGATTCGGTTTACAAACAAACAACACTCATCCTCATGTCAGTTACATAACAAGGAAGAGTTGTGTGGTTCACAGATAATAGCTTGGAAAGCTGACAACATTTTTTGACAGTTTAGTTGTAGTTTTAGTTTAGTGCACAGGAATTTAAAAGTATTGATTGGTGAACCTGCCCAGGTTTGATCTGCTAAGGATTCTGAGAATCTTGCTCATAATTTGGCTAACTTGAACTCAGAGGCAATCCCAAGCCTATAATCTTGTTCCTAATAGGGTTTATAGTTGAACTACTGTCAAAAAAAAGACATGGGAAGCTGGGCACTGACACGGATGACATGAACCAATAATATTAAAAAAAGCAGAAAACATGCAGCGGGAGAGGGTCTTTTTTGTGGCTTTTTTAGCATAATAAACATTTACAAGTCCTTAAAAAAAACATGCTTGGGGATGCCTTAAATCTGTATGTGGGTAAAACAGTATGATTTTCACAGACAGTGTACACTGGCAGTGTATATTTGACTGTGGATTTTTTTCTTTTTTTTTACAGTTAGCTTGGCGTACATACAGCAGCAACACCCCAACTAAATTAATTTCATTTTGAAAAATAAAAGATTCTGGATTTAGTATGTTCATAATACAGAGAGCTACAGAAGAACAGAATCACAAAATTGCACTACAATCCAAAAGGTCTCTAGATACCAGAGGCGTAACTAGAACCTTCAGGGCCCCGGTGCAAGAAATCATAAAGGGCCCCCTGTACCCCGGCCGTGGCCCCCCCACGATGGCGAAACACCAGGTCCTGATTGCAAGTGCGACCTTTGTGACCCGGTAGTTCCATCACAGGTGTTAGTAGTTTTATTTTCGTTATTTTATTTGTTTATTCGTTTTGACCATTTTATTTCATCCACTTTTACAATTTTATAGTTTATTATTTTTTACAATATTTTATGAGCCGTGTTGGGGGCTTTGGTGTAATATCAGAGGTCTAAGCAGACCTCTGATGTTCCCCCTTTGAAAGCAGACTGAGGACACAGCCCTCAATCTCCATATCTGCAGTATCAGCTGCAAAGAATGAATGGACAGGAATAGCTCTGTACAGAACTTTCCCTTTATTTGAAGCATAGTAAACACAGTTTATTATGCCTCAGTTCTGAATGAACAGAGTCAGCGATCGGTGTGGATCACTGACTCTAATCATTAAGACAGGGAAAGGGCTGGTAAATGACACATTTACCAGCCCCTTCCCCGTTCTCCATCCTGACACATTCCCCGCAGCAGCTGGCTAGAGAGAAGGGAAGCTGGCAGTGTTGTTGGGGGGGCGGGGGGGAGTTGAGAGAGCCAGGGGTACACAGGGGCCTGGAGGGAAGCAGGAGCTGGATAGGAGGGGTGGCGAGGACCCCTCCAGCGCGGCATAAATTCCCCCTCCCCCCAATGTTTCAGCTTGGGCACCAGGGGCACTTGCCCCGCATCTCTTACAGGGTGCCAGGGGTCCCAGATGCTGCAATTGCCCCCTCTGAGACAGATGGCATCTCTTTGATGGGGGGGGGGGTAAGAGGATATGTGCGGGGGGGCGCTTTGGGAGGAGACAGGACTTACAATGTGTGGTGTCAAATCAGACTCCCCCAACCCCCCCAGCACATATCTTTATCCCCGACTCTTCACTCCTCCTGGTGTATTTTCGTTAACCCCCCCTCTGAGTTACTATTGTCCCCCTACTCTGAATACATAAAAACACACAGACCTCAGCAGCGCGGCTCTTCCAGTTCTATACGACCCCTCCCCAGCTCCTCCTGTCTGTATATGTACAGGAGAACATCGGAGGCAAGGAGGAGGAGCCGGCTTCAGTGAGGTCTGCAAGGTGTGCAGCCAGTCAGCGGGGAGAGACATGCCGGCTGCGGGGGGGGGGGCAATCGCTGCATGTATGTGACAGGGGCACCCTGCAAGTGATGTGGGGCATGTCACGACTGCCAGCGCTGGTCCACCCCATTAGCCAGAGAACTGGAGCTCAGTGCCGGAGCTTGCTCCCCAGCACTGTGCTCCGGGAATTAGCTCAGCGTGTTTAAAACTGATTTTGCTGGGGGAGGGGCCCAGGGCCCCCCCACGATGGCAGAACGACAGGGCCCAGTCGCAGCGGCCTCTGCTGCGACCCTGATAATTCCGCCACTGCTAGATACATCTTCAAAATACATCCACACTCTGCCAATGCTGCCCGCCTCAGACTGGGGAATCGTAACAAAAAACTGTAATAATAAACAGGATAGCACAAATGCCTAGTGCATTACCAAAACATACTTGTAAAAATACTCATAAAAAAGCACTGTCAACAATCACAATGTAGGATGATCCAGCAGTGGAATGATGTTACCAAATCCAGACCCTCACTTCAGTTGGCAAGCTTTCCCTTTTAAGGAGGCACACCACCTGGAAAAACAAACATCTACCTGGCCCTGACCAGAAGTGGTGCAAAGACGTTCTGTAACTCCGCCCTCCATCCAGATGACATTTTGAATGATGAAACGTGTAGGGCGGAGTTACAGAACGTCTTTGCGTCACTTCCTGTCAGGGCCCTAGATGTTTGTTTTTCCCGGCGCCTGCATTTCCAATGTTTTGCTTGTAATTCTTAAAACAAATGTGAGTATATCTCCAAACTTTTAATAAATAAACAGTCTTAAAGCGGTATTATGCTTTGGGTATTCCTCTCTCCTTCATATGGTAATCTGGCTGAATGCCATTAACAAACCACAGATCGTTCGGTCATTTCCAGAGTGCTACACAGTGGCATATACTGTGGCTGCGCAGTACCCCTGGGGGGTAAGGCTATTTGGAGAGTGCAATCATAATAAGATCATGGATAAGATCAGCAGCACTATTATCACTCAAGAGGATAAGAAATAGCATTATTTCTGCAAAGCACTGGACACTTTTGAGAGCACAAGTCCCTTTGTTTATTATTTTTTTTATTTTTGCATAAAATGTGAAAACTATTGTGTATATATTTTTAGTTCTTTATTAACATTATTAATTTATGGTGCACATTTTTTCTCCTTTTTAATCACAGTCAGTGTTTTTTTTATCGAATTGTAATTTTTTATCAAATTGTCATTTCTTCATCAATTGTCATTGTATATTTATGCAAACATTTTGTAGCAGAGGGTCAAACACTTGCACTTTTTATTAAAACACCAAAGGCACATATATATTAGGAGTATGGGCACATAGGGTTGCCATTTTCCTACATGATATTAGCACATGCCCTTATCTACCCTGTAGGCATTTACAACAAAGTGTTGCACTCTGTAGAGGGTGCACCGCATTAGCACTAATCACTTCCTATCCTATGACAACACTGTCATGTAGAGTGATAGTATGGGTGGGTGGCAATGGCAAATGAGAGGCACCAACATCCCTGTAGTGAATGTCAGAAAAAGGGAATTATTTGGCGGGACTTTAAGGGTACCAAGAAAAAAGGGGAAAGTCATACAATGCTCGACAGTAAGTATGTAAAAGTTAAAGATTTTTTTGTTACATACAAAACATAATTAAAATTTAAATGTAGGTTATGCACACATGTTCAAGGATACATCTAGAAATTTAAAACAGATGGTGAAAAATAGTCACTCAGCAGTAGCGTTGGAGTCATTGTTCCGACGCGTTTCGCCATTCTTGGCTCATCAGGGGACGATTTAAAAGCAAAATAGATGTAACACTGCATATAATGAAACAAAGTACAAGCATTACATTGACTGGAAGTGTAATACAGAATAGTAAGGTAATATAATAACGTAAAAGTACAATAGGGTATACTGTCGACTGCTAGGCCCATCAACAAAAGCTCACCCATATGCAGAACTCATACCTGTGATTCAATGTTAGGAACAAAGAAACCCTCGCTGAATAGTGCGCTTAAAATGTGCTGAAAGAGGCCCAGATGAGCTTGTCAGCCGAAATCTAGCCAAAAAATTAATGAATGTGTAATTTATAATTGAATTTGAATGTATGTTCTATTAAAAAAAAAGGGGGGAGGGTGGATGGGAGGGGAAAAGGGGGGAATAAAAGGGGGGGAGAAAAGGAGAAGAAAAAGGGGGGAAGGGGAAGGGGGGGAGGAAAGGTGGAGAAGGGGAGGGGAAGGGGAAGGGGGGAGGGGAAGGGGAAGGGAAGAGGGGAAGGGGAAGGGAAGAGGGGATGGAAAGGGGAAGAGGAAAGGTGGGTGTGGAAGTGGGAGGGTACAAGGTGAGCAGGGAGGATGCGCAAAACGTCACAGAGGTGAAAGAGGATCATGATACTACAGTCCCCATGCTGCAGAGCAGTCCGGGGGCAGGGAGGGAGACAGCGCAAGAGGAGCTGACATGCCCCAATCAGTGGGCGCATGTCTCTCAATCCTCCGCACACAGAGGGAGAGGCAGCACGGGGGAGAAGGAGGCCTTGTCCTTTCAATGTATATTTTTTATCAATTCATTTTTTTACCTTATAAATATTTTTTTACCTTATAAATAGCTTTCACCTAGGTGGCAATATTCTGAAGGGGCAGCAGTTCTCTCTTATCCATTACATTTTTTTATCTGCCTTGTACATTCTTTTGCACGGAATCACCAAATATCTTTCTGCCACCATTTTTCAGAGAATATGAATGATAACACAAAAACATTTCTTTCACTCATGGTTAGTGTTTGGCTGAAGTTATTTATTATCACTGAACTGTGTTTACTCTTTTTAAATAATAATCACAACGGAAACTACCCAAATTACCCTGATCAAAGGTTTACAAACCCTGGTGATTTTGGCCTGATAACATACACACAAGTTGACTCAAAGGGGTTTGAATGGCTATTAAAGGTAACCATCCTCACCTGTGATCTGTTTGCTTGTAACTAATGTATGTGTATAAAAGGTCATTGAGTTTCTGGACTCCTGACAGACCCTTCATCTTTCATCCAGCGCTGCACTAACGTTTCTGGATTCTGAGTCATGGGGAAAGCAAAAGAATTGTCAAAGAATCTGCGGGAAAACGTAGTTGAACTGTAAAAACAGGAAAGAAATATAAAAAGATATCCAAGGAATTGAGAATGCCAATCAGCAGTGTTCAAACTCGAATCAAGTGGAAAATGATGGGTTCTGTTGAAACCAAACCACGGTCAGGTAGACCAACTAAAATGTCAGCCACAACTGCCAGGAAAATTGTTCAGGATGCAAAGAAAAACCCACAAATAACTGCAGGTGAAATACAGGACTCTCTGAAAACGTGGTGTGGCTGTTTCAAGATGCACACAATAAGGAGGCACTTGAAGAAAGATGGGCTGCATGGTCGAGTCGCCAGAAGAAAGCCTTTACTACACAAATGCCACAAAGTATACGCCAAACAGCACAGAGACAAGCCTCAAACCTTCTGGCACAAAGTCATTTGGAGTGATGAGACCAAAATTTAGCTTTTTGGCCACAACCATAAACACTACATTTGGAGGGGAGTCAACAAGGCCTATGATGAAAGGTACACCATTCCTACTGTGAAGTACAGAGGTGGATCGCTGATGTTTTGAGGATGTGTGAGCTACAAAGGAACAGCACAGGAAATTTGGTCAAAACTGATGGCAAGATGAATGCAGTATGTTATCAAAAAATACTGGAGGAACATTTGCATTCATCAGCCAGGAAGCTGCGAATGGGACATACTTGGACATTCCAGCATGACAATGATCCAAAACACAAGGCCAAGTCGACATGTCATTGGCTACAGCAGAATAAAGTGAAGGTTCTGGAGTGGCCATCTCAGTCATCTGACCTCAATATCATTGAGTCACTCTGGGGAGATCTCAAACGTGCAGTTCATGCAAGACAGCCCAAGAATTTAGAGGAACTGGAGGCTTTTTGCCTAAAGGGAATGGGCAGCTTTACCATCTGAGAAAATAAAGAGTCTCATCCACAAATACCACAAAATACTTGAAGCTGTCATTGATGTTAAAGGGGGCAATACATGATATTAAGAACTGGGTACGCAAACTTTTAATCAGGGTCATTTGGGTAGTTTATGTTGTGATTATGATTTTAAAAAAAACAAACACTAACCATGAGTGAAAGAAAAGTTTTTGTTTTATCATTCATATTCTCTGAAACATTGCCAAGAAATCATAAATTCTGCCAGGGTATGTAAACTTATGAGCACAACTGTATGTGATCCTGCACAGGAGGGATGCACTGTAGCAGTAAATCTGCTAAAGGACGATCCGGAAGTGGTTAAAGAACAGATGTAACAGTAACAAATGAATGCTCCACTTCAAAAAGAGCCATATCAAAATAAAATATTTAAAAACCCCAAAAGAAACAAAAACCCAAAATACCACCCACTGAAAACAAAGTCTCTTTTTTTAATAGGGAAAGCTTGTATAAATAGAGTTTGCTATGGATGGGACAGCAGCTAAAAATTCCCCCATGATCTCAAGTCAACCACTAAATAAAATGAAAGACAAAAAAAAGCCCTCATAATAAGAACAAAAAAAGGCAGCAAGAGGTTGACTACCCAAAGAGCTAGCAATCAGGATTAAAGTACAGTTTCCTAATTGACCTTAATCCCTCCTCATGTAGTTTGTCAGCTTTCCTAAGCTTTCTCTAAAACAGCTTCCAAATCACTGACATTACAGCTGCCCTGTGACCCCCCATACCCCTGTTCTTTGTGAGGGGGCTGGATTATCCAAAAGCCCCCTAAATAGCTCTTCTAAGCCTGCTGCCTATAGTTCAAAGGTAATGCAGTACATTATGGTTTTTGAAAAAAACTACCTAGGTGAATGGGGAACCAGAACCCTTATGGGGCGTACACACGGTCGGACTTTTCGACCAGACTGGTCTGACGGATGCCGACGGACCAAATCCGGCGAACAATCAGATCGTGTGTGGGCTTCACCGGACCTTTAGCGGACTTTTCCAGTTGCAAATCTGACATACTTTAGATTTGGAACATGCTTCAAATCTTTACGTCGTAACTCCGCTGGACCCAGAAATCTGCTCGTCTGTATGCTAGTCCGACGGACAAAAACCAACGCTAGGGCAGCTATTGGCTACTGGCTATCAACTTTCTTATTTTAGTCCAGTGTACGTGATCATGTACGAATCTGTCGGAGTTTGGTGTGATCGTGTGCAGGCAAGTCCGGTCATTAGAAAGTCCGTTGAAAGTCCGCCAAAAGTCCGTCGAAAGTCTGTCGAAAGTCTGTCGGACAGGCTGTCGGACTTTTGTAGCTGAAAATTCCGGCATTAGTTAGAAGGATACTAGCTTTCTATCATGATTTATGGGTATTTTCTTTACTTGCAGAAAATGTATTTAGTCTAAATAAGGAAAACTGATGAGGGCACCAAAACTAAGTACTGGTAAGCTGCAATATATTACATTTTTGTTATTGTATTTAAATATACATTAACCACTCATATGCCCCGTACACACGGTCGGATTTTCCGACGGAAAATGTGTGATAGGACCTTGTTGTCGGAAATTCCAACCGTGTGTAGGCTCCATCACACATTTTCCATCAGATTTTCCGACACACAAAGTTTGAGAGCAGGCTATAAAATTTTCCGACAACAAAATCCGTCGGAAAATTTCAGATCGTGTGTACACAAATCCGACACACAAAGTGCCACGCATGCTAAGAATAAATAAAGAGATGAAAGCTATTGGCTACTGCCCCGTTTATAGTCCCAACGTACGTGTTTTACGTCAGAATGACTGGATTTTCCGACAACTTTGTGTGACCGTGTGTATGCAAGACAAGTTTGAGCCAACATCCGTCGGAAAAAATCCTAGAATTTTGTTGTCGGAATGTCCGATCAATGTCCGACCGTGTGTACGGGGCATTACTGTAAAGGGCCCCTTCCTAAATTGAAGGAATGCTGATGCCCGCTTGGTCTGTCTGTCTATCTATCTATCTATCTATCTATCTATCTATCTATCTATCTATCTATCTATCTATCTATCTAATCTATCTAATCTATCTAATCTATCTATCTATCTGTATAATATCTCACACAAGTAAGTACACCCCTGACATTTTTGTAAATATTTTATTATATCTTTTCATGTGACAACACTGAAGAAATTACACTTTGCTACAATGTAAAGTAGTGAGTGTACAGCTTGTATAACAGTGTAAATGTGCTGTCTCCTCAAAATAACTCAACACACAGCCAATAATGTCTAAACCACTGGCAACAAAAGTGAGTACACCACCTAAATAAAAATGTCCAAATTGGGCCCAAAATGTCAATATTTTATGTGGCCACCATTATTTTCCAGCACTGTCTTAACCCTCTTGGGCATGGAGTTCACCAGAGCTTCACAGGTTGTCATTGGAGTCCTCTTCCACTCATCCATGACGACATCACGGAGCTGGTGGATGTTAGAGACCTTGTGCTCCTCCACCTTCTGTTTGAGGATGTCCCACAGATGTGCAATAGGACTTAGGTATGGCTAGTCCATCACCTTTACCCTCAGCTTCTTTAGCAAGGCAGTGGTCATCTTGTAGGTGCGTTTGGGGTCGCTATCATGTTGAAATACTGCCCTGTGTGTTTGGGGTCGCTATCATGTTGAAATACAGCCCAGTCTCCGAAGACAGGAGATCATGCTCTGCTTCAGTAGGTCACAGTACATGTTGGCATTCATGGTTCCCTCAATGAACTGTAGCTCTCCAGTGCCGGCAGCACTCATGTAGCCCCAGATCATGACACTCCCACCACCATGCTTGATTGTAGGCAAGACACACTTGTCTTTGTATTCCTTACCTGGTTGCCTGTATACACGCTTGACACCATCTGAACCAAATAAGTTTATCTTGGTCTCATCAGACCATAGGACATGATTCCAGTAATCCATCGCCTTAGTCTGCTTGTCTTCAGCAAACTGTTTGCAGGCTTTCTTGTGCATCATCTTTAGAAGGCTTCCTTCAGGGATGGCATACATGCAGACCAATATGATGCAGTGTGCGGCGTATGGTCTGAGCACTGACAGGCTGACCCCCCACCCCTTCAACCTCTGCAGCAATGCTGGCAGCACTCATACGTCTATTTTCCAAAGACAAACTCTGGATACGATGCTGAGCACGTGCACTCAACTTCTTTGGTCGACCAGGTTCTGAGTGGAACCTGTGCTGTTAAAGTGGTTGTAAACCCTTACAGACCACTTTGACCTACAGGTAAGCCTAGATTAAGGCTTACCTGTAGGTCCAAGAAATATCTCCTAAACCTACACGGTTTAGGAGATATTTGCAAAAAGACAGGCACCGCTGTCTATGGTGCATGCACAGTGGACAGCGGCGCGCAGGCGCACTGAGCATGCCGCTGCTAATGGCGATAAGCCGTTAGTGGCGGCTCCCATGCGCATGCACGGGAGTGACGTCATCGCGGCTCCAGCCGGAGCCACGATACCTGGAAAGAAGATGGACGCTCCGTAGCAGAGGGGGCAGCGTTGACATCGCAGGCTCCTGTGTCAGGTAAGTGACACATAATGGGCTACTATGCAATGCATAGTAGCCCATTATACTTTACCTTTGCAGGGAAACAAAGAGGAAGTAAACCTATTAGGGTTTACTTCCTCTTTAAGGTCAAAACTGAAAATCATTTATCCATTTCTACATTGAATTTCAGTTATTTCTAACCTACTCTTAATATTCTGAACAAATTGATGTTCAGGAATTTACTTTATGAAGATCCCCGCACATTTACAATGTTCTTCCTTGATATCCTGTGACACATATTCACTGTGAGAAGGCTTTCCTGTGTTACAGAATTCATAGAGCCTGCTTTCTGAACTAAAAAGCTGCAGAGAAGAGGAGTTTTAAGAGGTGGAGTCAGTACAGAAATCACTGCTTGCAGGCAGCAAGGTACCATGGGATATGTAATCCTTATGCCCTGTGCACATGACCGGTTTTGTCGTCGGAATAAACTCTGAAGGTTTTTCCGACAGAGTTCCGATGGAATTCCGCTCAAGCTGTCTTGCATACGGTCACACCAAATTCCGACCGCCCAGAACACAGTGACGTACAACACGTACGACAGGCCTAGAAAACGGAAGTTCAATAGCCAGTAACCAATAGCTTCCGTCTCGTACTTGCTTCAGAGCATGCATCGTTTTTGGTGCGTCAGAACAGCATACAGACGAGCGTTTTTTCCAATAGTAATTTGTTCCGTCGGAAAAATATATACATGTTCTCTATCTAAGCCCATCTGAATTTTCGACAGAAAAAGTCAGATGGGGCATACACATGGTCGGAATATACAATGAAAAGCTCCCATCGGACTCTTTCTGTCAGAAATTCCGCTCGTGTGTACGCGACATTGGTATTGAAAATGTAAACATCAGAGGAGAACCTGCAAAGCATGCAGGGAATCCAGGAAGTTGTGGAAAGAGATGGCCAGCAGATGGGAACATGAAAGGAAATTTTTCATATATTGAATTGTCAATAAAACCTTATATTAGTTTTGCAATGCTGATGTCATAAAATGAAAGTGTATGTTGTGACCTCCTTTAAAGTAATAACTATAATCATTAAGGAACTCTAATTTGCTATGCCTTGCCTAGAAAGTATTGTTTATGCAATATTTGAATCATTTTTTACCACTTAACAACCGCGCCATAGCCGAATGACGGATACAGTGCAGCTCGATAATTCTGGGAGGGCATACATTGATGTCTTCCCAGAATCGCGCACCCCCTGGGGTGCACACCCGAGAATATCCGGTAAATGGCCACTGACAGTGGCTGAGTATGGCTGGGAGCGGCTGAGTACGGCTGGGTATGGCTGAGTATGGCTGGGTATGGATGGGGTGGATGGGATGGCTAAGCATTGATGGATGGATGAGTATGGATGGATGGCTGAGTATGGATGGCTGGCTGAGCATAGATGGATGGATGGCTGGCTGAGTATGGATGGATGGCTGGCTGAGTATGGATGGATGGCTGGCTGAGTATGGGTGGATGGCTGGCTGAGTATGGATGGATGGATGGCTGGGGATGGATGGCTGGCTGAGCATGAATGGATGGCTGGCTGAGTATGGATGGCCTAGCTGAGCATGAATGGATGGATGGCTGGCTGAGTATGAATGGCTGGCTGAGCATGGATGGATGGATGGCTGGCTGAGTATGGATGGCTGGCTGATTATGGATGGCTGGCTGAGTATGGATGGCTGCCTGAGTATGGACTGATGGATGGCTGGAGTAAGCACAAATAAGCGCTGTGGGCACAACACATCCAGCCCACAGTGCTGCTGCACCCGATCTTTCCCATCTCCGCTCACACTGTACCGATGGGTACAGAGGGGGGAGAGTGGAACGGGACATGATGCTGGTTTGTTTACAAGTGATCGCTTCATCATCCATACTCAGCCAGGCATCCATACATCCATGCTCAGCCAGCCATCCATACTCAACCAGCCATCCATCCATCCATACTCAACCATCCATCCATCCATGCTCAGCCAGCCATCCATACTCAGCCAGCCATCCATCCATCCATGCTCAGCCAGCCATCCATACTCAGCCAGCCATTCATCCATCTATACTCAGCCAGCCATCCATCCATCCATACTCAGTCATACCCAGTCATTCTCAGCCGTACCCAGCCATACACAGCCGTACCCAGCCATACCCAACCGTACTCAGCCATACCCAGCCATCCCATTCATACTCAGCCATGCTCAGCCATACCCGGCCATACTCAGCCATACTCATTCATGCTGTCACCCCATCCATATTCAGCCATCCCCATCCACGGCTCATCCCCGTTTATGCTCATCCATGCCACATCAGTTCTCATCTAGGGATGAGCTTTCTGCTGGAGTCAAACATGCGTTCGATTCGAACATCAGCTGTTTGATCGTTCGACGAAGATCGAACATTATGGGGCGTCCATGGCAAATTTGAGCAGCGCATCATGCCCCATAATACACTGCGTCATCGCAGTGCATTGCTGGCTGATGATTGGCCAAGCATGCACTATGACCCGCATGCTTTGGCCAATAACAGCGCTGCCAGCAAAGAGAGCCATAATTGGCCAAAGGCAGGGTGCCTTTGGCCAATTATGGCTCAGGGGGTTAAGTCCACGCCCCACACTATATAAGACCGCCTGCACATCAGCCTTGTGTAGTGTGTTCTTGGCTGAGAGAGAGATAGAGAGAGAGTGTGTCATTTCATTTACTTTAAGCAGGCAGTTCATTCAGTTAGTTGCAGTGTTTTAAGTATATATATATATATCCCGGCTTTGTATATATATATATATATATATATATATATATATATATATATATATATACTGTATCCTGTGTAGCTAGATCTGACTGCAGGCCATTCCTGGTGTACGTATTCAAATACACTTTCAGGCAGGCAGGCCAGGCAGGTTATTCAGTGATCTGCAGTGCATAAAATATATATACTGTCTCCTACATATATATCCACTGAATTCTAGTCTAGCCAAGCCTATATCTGACTGCAGGCCATTGCTGGTGTACATTTTCAAATACACTTTCAGGCAGGCAGGCAAGTGATTCAGTGATCTGTAATGCATTAAATATATATACAGTCTCCAACATTAGTATTTTTGAGGAATAGGACCTCCAAGGTAGTATTCTCAGGAATACTACCGGTACATCGAGCCACACCAGAAAGGCAGAGGGAGATTAGGGAAGTAAACAAGTGGCTGAAGAGCTGGTGTAGTAAGGAGGGGTTTGGGTTCCTAGAGGACTGGGCTGACTTCTCAGTCGGTAACCGGTACTATAGAAGGGACGGACTGCACCTAAATGAGGAGGGTGCAGATCTGCTGGGAATGAAGATGGCCAAAAAGTTAGAGGGGTTTTTAAACTAGGCGATGGGGGGGAGGGTCCAGAGACAGTGATAGCCAGCGCGGAAGATATTCCAGAGGGTAGTGTTGGGGGCATTAGTGGTAGGTTAACCAAAGCACAAAAACACAAGGTGAGTATAGTAGCAAGTCCTAGTTGCAATTTTGAAACACCCAATACGAGGACAATATGCGACCGGTCTAAATTATGTGGCATGTTCACCAATGCCAGGAGCATGGCAGACAAGATGGGTGAACTAGAGATACTGTTGTACAAGGAGGATTTGGATTTTGTGGGAATTTCAGAGACCTGGTTCAACAGCTCTCATGATTGGCTGGCAAACATTCAAGACTATACCCTATACCGCAAGGATAGAGAGGGTAAAAAAGGGGGAGGGGTATGCCTATATATCAAGAATAATGTACAAGCGAATGTGAGAGATGACATCACTGAGGGAGCTAGAGAGGAGGTGGAATCCTTATGGGTAGAGCTCCAAAAGGGATGAAGCTAAGGGGAAAATAATACTGGGAGTATGCTATAGGCCCCCTAACCTGAGGGAGGAAGTGGAGACGGATCTCCTATCACAAATTGGATTAGGAGCAAGGATGGGAAGTGTTATCATAGTGGGGGATTTTAATTATCCAGACATAGACTGGGCGGAGGGAACTGCGCATTCATTTAAGGCTCGCCAGTTCCTTAATGTCTTGCAGGACAATTTTATGGGTCAGATGGTAGACGCACCAACTAGAAATAAAACATTACTGGATCTACTGATTACCAACAATACAGACCTGATCACAGATGTGGAAATACGGGGCAATTAAGGTAACAGCGATCACAGGTCAATTAGTTTCAGTATAAATCACACAAATAGGAAACATGAAGGGAACACAAAGACACTGAATTTCAAAAGAGCCAACTTCCCTAAATTACAAACCTTGCTAAAAGGCATAAATACGGATAAAATATTAGGAACAAAGAATACGGAGGAGAGATGGGTTTGCTTTAAGAGCATATTAAATAAGGGCATTAGCCAATGTATCCCATTGGGTAATAAATTTAAAAGAGCGAACAAAAATCCTGGATGGCTTAACTCCAGTGTAAAAATGCATATAAAAGCAAAGGAGAAGGCCTTCAAAAAATACAAGGTTGAGGGATCATCCTCAGCATTCAAACTTTATAAAGAATGCAATAAGAAATGTAAGGGTGCAATTAGGACGGCTAAGATAGAACATGGAAGACACATAGCGGAGGAGAGCAAAAAAAATCCCAAGAAATTCTTTAAGTATGTAAACAGTAAAAAAGGGAGGACAGACCATATTGGCCCCATAAAGAATGGGGAAGGACATCTGGTTACAAAGGATGGGGAGATGGCAAAGGTATTGAATTTATTCTTCTCCTCAGTCTTCACGAGTGAATCGGGGGGCTTCAGTAACCAAAACTGCAGTGTTTATCCTCATGACACAACACAGGAAGCACCTCCATGGTTAACAGAGGACGGAATTAAAATTAGACTTGAGAAACTTAACATTAATAAATCACCGGGACCAGATGGCTTGCATCCGAGGGTACTTAGGGAACTCAGTCAGGTGATTGCCAGACCGTTGTTCCTAATTTTTACAGACAATCTATTGACTGGAATGGTACCAGCTGATTGGAGAAAAGCCAATGTAGCACCAATATTTAAAAAGGGCCCAAAAAACATCCCTGGGAATTACAGACCAGTTAGCCTAACATCAATAGTATGTAAACTCTTGGAGGGGATGATAAGGGACTATATACAAGATTTTAGTAATAAGAACGATATCATTAGCAGTAATCAGCATGGTTTCATGAAGAATCGTTCTTGCCAAACCAATCTATTAACCTTCTATGAGGAGGTGAGTTGCCATCTAGATAAAGGAAGGCCCGTAGACGTGGTGTATCTGGATTTTGCAAAAGCATTTGACACAGTTCCCCATAAACGTTTACTGTACAAAATAAGGTCCATTGGCATGGACCATAGGGTGAGTACATGGATTGAAAACTGGCTACAAGGGCATGTTCAGAGGGTGGTGATAAATGGGGAGTACTCAGAATGGTCAGGGGTGGGTAGTGGGGTTCCCCAGGGTTCTGTGCTGGGACCAATCCTATTTAATTTGTTTATAAACGATCTGGAGGATGGGATAAACAGTTCAATCTCTGTATTTGCAGACGATACTAAGCTAAGCAGGGCAATAACTTCTCCGCAGGATGTGGAAACCTTGCAAAAAGACCTGAACAAATTAATGGGGTGGGCGACTATATGGCAAATTAGGTTCAATGTAGAAAAATTTAAAATAATGCATTTGGGTGGCAAAAATATGAATGCAATCTATACACTGGGGGGAGAACCTCTGGGGGAATCTAGGATGGAAAAGGACCTGGGGGTCCTAGTAGATGATAGGCTCAGCAATGGCATGCAATGCCAAGCTGTTGCTAATAAAGCAAACAGAATATTGGCATGCATTAAAAGAGGGATCAACTCCAGAGATAAAACGATAATTCTCCCGCTCTACAAGACTCTGGTCCGGCCGCACCTGGAGTATGCTGTCCAGTTCTGGGCACCAGTCCTCACGAAGGATGTACTGGAAATGGAGCGAGTACAAAGAAGGGCAACAAAGCTAATAAAGGGTCTGGAGGATCTTAGTTATGAGGAAAGGTTGCGAGCTCTGAACTTATTCACTCTGGAGAAGAGACGCTTGAGAGGGGATATGATTTCAATTTACAAATACTGTACTGGTGACCCCACAATAAGGATAAAACTTTTTCTCAGAAGAGAGTTTAATAAGACTCTGGGCCACTCATTACAATTAGAAGAAAAGAGGTTTAACCTTAAACTACATAGAGGGTTCTTTACTGTAAGAGCGGCAAGGATGTGGAATTCCCTTCCACAGGCGGTGGTCTCAGTGGGGAGCATTGATAGCTTCAAGAAACTATTAGATATGTAATGTAATACTGACACATAATCACACACATAGGTTGGACTTGATGGACGTGTGTCTTTTTTCAACCTCACCTACTATGTAACTATGTAACATGTATATATCCACTGCATTCCAGTCTAGCCAAGCCTATATCTGACTGCAGGCCATTGCTGGTGTATGTTTTCAAATACACTTTCAGGCAGGCAGGCAAGTGATTCAGTGATCTGCAGTGCATTAAATATTTATACAGTCTCCAACATATATATCCACTGCACTCCAGTCTAGCCAAGCCTATATCTGACTACAGGCCATTGCTGGTGTACGTTTTCAAATACACTTTCAGGCAGGCAGGCAAATGATTCAGTGATCTGCAGTGCATTAAATATATATACAGTCTCTAACATATATATCCACTGCATTCCAGTCTAGCCAAGCCTATATCTGACTGCAGGCCATTCCTGGTGTATGTATTCAAAGACACTTTCAAGCAGGCAGGCCAGGCAGGTGATTCAGTGATCTGCAGTGCATAAAGATATATATACAGTCTCCTACATATATATCCACTTCATTCTAGCCTAGCCAAGCCTATACCTGACTGCAGGCTATTCCTGGTGTCATTTTCCTAGTAAACTTCAGGCGGTGTTTTGCTAATCCAATTTTACAGCACCTCTGGAAGGCCACCAAGGAAAGGCAGGTGCTCACAGGCCACTAAAAAAGGGCAAGCAGCCTCTGTGTCTACAGCCAAAAGTGCTGGTCGTGGACATGGTGCATCCTCAGCACGTGGCCGTGGGGCACGCTTGTCCTTTTTTTCAACAGCAGGCCGTGTTGAGCCACAACATGCAGAGGAGTTGGTAGAGTGGATCACAAAGCTGTGCTCATCCTCATCCTCTGTCACCCAGGCTAAGAGAAGTTTGGCTGCCAATGCAACTATTGGCAGCCAAACGGCCTATTCCATCGGCTCAATGGCATCAGTCACTCTTTCCCTAGCCCCACCATCATGTCCTGAGGAGTCCCCCGAACTGTTCGACCACAGTGTCGGGTACATGCTGCAGGAGTATGCTCAGCGTTTTGAAGGCTCCGATGATGGTACCCAGGTTGAGGATAAAGGCAGTAACGTGAGCCCAGAGAAAGGGGGTACCCAAAAGGACAAGAAACTGGCAGTCATGTTTCCCCTCCAGTGATGAGGAAGGAGGGGATGATGAGGTTACTGACTCTACATGGGTGCCTGATAGAAGAGAGGAGGAGGAGGCACATCTCCAACGAGGCAAAATGCCTTCCAGGGGCCAGCTTAAGGACAGCCAACCAACTGCATCACACCACAGAGCTCCGCATGTGCAGGGCGCTGCTGACTCCGCAAGTTTTTTCAAAAGTTCTTTGGTGTGGGCATTTTTTGAGACATGTGCAGCAGATCGCCAAATGCCATTTTTTTTCTCTGAGGGCACTTCCGGCTCTCTACGGTCCTGTGGAAGGCAATGACTTGGCCTCATTGGACAGGGCGGTCAGCGGTAAGGTGCATATTACCGCTGACTCATGGTCCAGCAGGAATGGACAGGGACGTTACTTGTTGACTTGTTGTTACCTT
The DNA here is from genome assembly GCA_037952925.1 of Lithobates clamitans. Lineage (NCBI taxonomy): Eukaryota > Metazoa > Chordata > Amphibia > Anura > Ranidae > Lithobates > Lithobates clamitans. Next base: position 6,327,388 of record JBBGZY010000430.1, on the reverse strand, counting down.
TCTTTCACGGCACACTAGGTAACTCTGCTGGCAGCTGGGAAGGATGCAGGACAGGGTGCAGTAATGTTGGAGCTTGTTCTGCCTTCACGCCTCCAAAATGTTGGTAGTGGTGATTCTGCCACACCTCTCTCCTCCACCCCCTCCTCTTCCTCTATGGCCTCTTCCTATGCAGATTTGTCCTCGGAACCAGCGGTGCTCCGTAGGCATCCTAGGGGCTACGCAAGCACTCAGGCAAAAAGATGCCATGCGGTGCTTGAGTTGGCCTGCTTAGGGGACAGGAGCCACACTGGGGCAGAGATTCTGTCAGCTCTGCAGGGGCAGGTTCAAAGGTGGTTGACGCCACGCCAGCTTAAGGCAGGTATGGTGGTTTGCAACAATGACGCCAACCTCCTCTCTGCCCTCCGACAGGAACAATTGACCCATGTGCCCTGTTTGGCTCAAGTCCTTAACTTGGTGGTGCAGCGGTTCTTGGGCAGGTACCCGGGCTTACAGGATGTCCTGAGGCAGGCCAGGAAAGTCTGTGGGCATTTCTGCCAGTCATACAATGCCAGTGCTCGGCTGGCTGACCGCCAGCGTCTGCTTTACATGGTGCAGGAATACCTTGGGGCAAGATCAGACTTGGAGACCTTTCCAACTAAAAATCCACTGGGTTACTGGGTCTTGAGGATGGGTCACTGGCCAGAGCTTGCACAGTATGAAATTGAGCTACTGGCCTGTCCTTCATCCAGCGTTCTATCTGAACACACATTCAGTGCTGGTGGAGGCTTTGTAACCGATCACAGAGTACGCCTGTCCACAGACTAAGTTGATCAGCTCACCTTCATAAAAATGAATCAGTCTTGGATCACCAGCTACAAAGCACCTGATGCTGATGTAACCGATTAATTTTTTTATGAATGTGAGATCCCTTGAAGACTGCCTATGCTGATGCTGAGTAACTATACTGTTATGCTGAGTGACTATCCTATTCCTCCTCAATGTTCATGTTGATAGCTTCTAAGAACATTTTTGGTTCTGGGCACCACCACCAGTGCCTAAAGCCCAATTTTTCTGCCCCTGTTTAACAGGGGCGGGTAATTACAATTTTTGCTGTAATATTTTGCAGCAGGGCTCATTCCTGCACTCAACTAGAGTATCTGTGAGGGGTTGCAGTGTTGTGGCACCACCACCACTGCCGCCTAAGGCCCAATTTTTCTGCCCTGTTTAACAGGGGCACGGAATTACAATTTTTGCTGTAATATTTTGCAGCTGGGCACATTTCTGCGCTCAACTAGAGTATCTGTGAGGGGTTGCAGTGTTGTGGCACCAGTGCCTAAGGCCCAATTTTTCTGCCCCTGTTTAATAGGGGCATGTAAATACAATTTTTGATCTAATATTTCACAGCAGGGCTCATTTCTGCGCTCAACAACAGAATCTGTGAGGGGTTACAGTGTTGTGGCACCACCACCACTGCCTAAGACCCAATTTTTCTGCCCCTGTTCAACAGGGGCGTGTAATTACAATTTTTGATCTAATATTTCACAGCAGGGCCCATTCCTGCGCCCACCAAGAGTAATTGTGAGGGCTTACAGTGTTGTGGCAACACCACCACACCACCACCAAAGGCTCAATTTTTCTGACCCTGTTCAACAGGGGCATGTAATTACAATTCTTGATATAATATTTCACAGCAGGGCCCGTTTCATCGCCCACCAAGAGTAACTGAGATGGCTTACAGTGTTGTGGCACCACCACCACCAAAGGCCCAATTTTTCTACCCCTGTTCAACAGGGGCATGTAATTACAATTCTTGATATAATATTTCACAGCATATAATACCAAGAGCAACTGTGAGGGCTTACAGTGTTCTGGTACCACCAATACCTAAGGCCCAAATTTCTGCAGAGTATATAGGGCAGGCCGTATAGTATATTCAGGCGGTCCCCTACTTTCAAACATCCGACTTACAAACGACTCCTACTTACAAAGGAAGGAAGACAGGAAGTGAGAGGAAATCTACCCCTAGGAAGAGAAATTCCCTCCTGTAAGAGTTAATATGGGAAAAAGGTGTCTCCACTGATGCTTTATCACCAATCCTTGTTTCCCTAAAAAACCCAAATTTTCTAAATCCAATTGTCATTGGGACAGAAAGTGAGGTGAAATCTTCTGAACAGGGGCACAGACAGAAAAACAAATGTTACAGGGGTGATGATAACCCTTCCCTATGTTATCCAAAAAGCTTAAAAATATTTTTTTTGGCTGGAGCTACACTTACAAAATGTACCTGTTCCAAATTACACACAGATTCAACTTAAGAACAAACCTACAGTCCCTATCTTGTTTGTAACCCGGGGACCGCCTGTATACTGCTGTTCAGAGTATATGGGGCCTGAGGGCCCCCGCCTTTTCTTTTTTTAATTTGGGTGCGGGGTTCCCCTTAATATCCATACAAGACCCAAAGGGCCAGGTAATGGGCTGGGGGGTTACCCATGCCATTTTTCTCAATAATTTTCATCCATATTGCCGGGACCTGACATTAAATTACAGCCGCAAGCAGTTTTAAATGGCTTTTATTCCTTTAGAAATGTCATTTTGTGCAGGGACTGTTCTAAACACAGGAAACATGTGCCACTTTACAGTTCTACTATAGACACCCCCCAGGTACAATATTTAATGGTATATTTCACTTTTATTTTTTCACTTTAAGCATCATTAAAATCACTGCTCCCGAAAAAACTGACGTTTTTAAAACTTTCTTTTGCGTTGATACATGTTCTCTGGGGCTGGACACAGGTCCCCAAACCCTTTTTAGGACAATAACTTGCATATTAGCCTTTAAAATTCGTACTTTTGATTTCTCACGTTTGAGTCCCATAGACTTTAACGGTGTTCGAATGTTCGAGCAAACTTTCGGTCCGTTTGCATGTTGCATGTTGTGGATGCCAACCAACCCGGGGGTGTTCGGCTCATCCCTATTCTCATCCATGCCACATCCATGCCACTAGAGTGCCTCACAAAAGTGTAATAGGTAGTCAAATTAGATTTGACATTTATGCCCCTAGAACACCTGATGGTGCGCCCTGTATGTTGGGCTTCTCTATGTGGCCAGGCTGTGTAAAAGTCTCCCACATGTGGTATCGCCGTACTCAGGAGGATTAGGAGAATCTATTTTGGGGTGTAATTTTTGGTATGTACATGCTATGTGTTAGAAATATTGTATAAATGGACAACTTTGTGTAAAAAAAAATGTGTTTTAATTTTCTTTATACATTTTCCAAAGACTTATAGAAAAAAATGACATGTTCAAAAGACTCATCATGCTTCATAGATTATACGTTGGGTTGTTTTCTTTCCAAAAAGAGGTTATTTTTGGGGTGTTTTCATTGTCCTGGTGCTCCAGGGCCTTCAAAAGTGTAAGAGGTAGTCAAGCAATTATATGTGTAATTTATACTCCAAGAACGCCTGATGGTGCTCCCTACATGTTGGGCCTCTGTACGTGGAAATACTGTGTAAAAGTCTCACACATGTGGTATCGTCATACTCAGGAGGAGTAGTAGAATGTGTTTTGGGGTGTAATTTGTGGTATGCATATGCTGTGTGTGATAAATAACCTGGTAATATAACAATTTTGTGGAAAAAAAAAAAGAAAAAAGATTTGGAAAGAATTGTGGGAAAAAATTACAACTTCAAAAACTCACAATGCCTCTTACTAAATACCTTGGGATGTCTACTTACCAAAAAGGGGTCATTTGGGGGGTATTTGTACTTTCCTTGCTTGTTAGGGTCTCAAGAAATGAGATAGGCTCACACCTCCACATTTCATTTCTTGGCAGAATCACTGCTCTTAAGATGACTATTCTTCCCAAACTCCTCTACCTTTTTAGATCCCTACCTCTTAAAATTTCTAAAACATACCTCCACACTATTCAGGTGTTGCTTAACAGATTTATATGGAAAGACAAACCCCCACGCTTCGCCAAAGAAGTCCTTTACCGTTCTTCCAAAAGGGGGGGTCTAGGCGTTCCTCAAATATGGCTTTACTACCTAGCCAGTAGATATACCCAACAAGCACAATGGAATATTCATAACTCCAGAGTCCCTTGGGTGCAATTTGAAAACGAATCCATTGCTCCTCTATATCTCCCTGCCCTTATGTGGTCAAACAACCAAAACAGACCAGAAGTAGGCACTAAAAATCTGATCACACATGACAGTCTTCAACTTTGGGACACATATAAAAAAACATACAACCTCATTTCAGCTGTCCCTCTAGGTGCCTCATTCCTAGGCGATTCTAGATTCCCATTGGCCTTTGACAGACCCTCCTCCTTTCAACTCTGGATTGACCTAAAACTAATTGCGTTAGATAAATTTTTTATAAACTCAAACTTTATTTCTTTTTCTCAGCTACAATCCACATACCAGATTCCAAACACTGAATTCTATCACTTCTTACAAATACGTCACTTCTTCCAAAAACACTACACTGGACCTGTGGCGACCTCCACAACTCTATATGAAGACATATGTCACAACTCACCCCGCCAAAAAGGTCTGATCTCACTAGTCTATATCAATCTGGAAGCTAATTCAGAGGGAACAACCCCTAAATATAGAGCTCAATGGGAATCGGAACTAGATCCTGAGGTAGATGACATTGACTGGGTGAAGGGCTGGCAGAATCTACGTAAATGCACTAAATCCATCATGGTCTGCGAAACTGCCATTAAATTAATAACACGCTGGTACTACACCCCAATGCGAATTCACAAGATCTACCCACAATCATCCCCTCTCTGCTTTAGGGGTTGTCTGCAACAAGGCTCATTTCTCCATATATTTTGGGACTGTGAGAAACTACGTCCAACTTGGAATGAGATCCTTAAAGTTATGGATAAATTAGCAGGCAAACCTCTTAATATCTCATACCAACACTGCTTATTATTTCAATCCCCTTCAGACACCCCAAAACCTTTGGTTAAACTGATCCACTCTATCTGTATAGCTTTTCATTGGATGGTTGCTCTACATTGGAAATCGGCTTCAGTACCATACTCTCAAGTTATCGCAAGAATAGACCACATGATGTTGGCAGATAAAATCTACCACACCCTACATGACACTATACCTAAACATGACGCTATCTGGAACCCTTGGTTCTTATTTAGGCTCCAAACCTGACAAACCTATGGTTTTCTTTTCTTTTCATTTTGCTTTTGGAATTTTCATTTTCCCGCATTGGACTTTCTTTGTTTTTTTTTTATTTTATTTTCCTTTGATTTAGTTTTTAGATATGTCTCTTCTATTTAGCTAAATCTCAGACTTTCAGAATAGCTCAATAGCTCTAACAGATATGTATAACTCAACAGCTTATATTTGTACTCTGTCTTTGCATATAATTTGTTCCCTCACACCCTTGTATTCAATCTACTGATGGTCTTGGATTTGTAACCCTCTCTCTGTTATTCTTTAAAAATAAAATAAAAAACTTTTTGAAAACAAAAAAGAAATGAGATAGGCTGTCAGTACATCAGGTGTGATCAATTTTCAGAGATTGGCACCATAGCTTGTGGACTCTATAACTTTTACAAAGACCAAATAATATACACCGATTTGGATTATTTTAACTAAAGATATGTAGTAGTATAAATTTTAGCCAAAATTTATGAAGAAAAATTACTAATTTGCAAAATTTTATAACGGAACAAAGAAAAATGCCTTTTTTACAGAATTTTCGGTCTTTTTTCTTTTATAGCGCAAAAAATAAAAAACCCAGAGGTGATTAAATACCACCAAAAGAAACTCTATTTGTGTGAAAAAAGGACAAAAATGTCATATAGGTACAGTGTTGCATGACTGAGTAATTGTCATTCAAAATGTGAGAGCACCGAAAGCTGAAAATTGGTCTGGTTAGGAAGGGGGTTTAAGTGCCCAGTGGTCAAGTGGTTAATATCACACACAGTGATTTTCCACAAAACCACAGAGTGTGATCCAATAACTGCTGCAGAGGCTGAATTGCATGCTACAGATCAGTCAGAAAAGCTGAGTGCTAATAAAATAATGTAATTTGATATATTAATTATCTCTTTAATTGTATCCACATAGTATCACCAAAGGTGTTCCCATGGCCTCTTAAGTCAGCTTAGTTCTTTGGTTGGCCACAGATTTCAATACGTTTCTTGCTGTGTATCACATTTTCTTACAATGAGAGGTTATTTACAAATGACACAAAAACACACTGGCATTGTTCTATCCATAAACTTGCCCTTTATGTATGGGTTAAGTGGTTGAACTTTCAACCAATACACTGCTTTAGACTTCACAACCATGACTGGTCTACAGTGGACTCTACTGCCTTATTAGATGCTACTTTCTGTTTATTAATGAGCGTACCCTCTTGAAGCATTTCGCATTATACTTTTTTGCTTCATACACACCCAATAAAGTCCTGCCCAGAGACATAAAATACATATAATACCCGTACTGGCCTAAAAAGCCTTTGAGATCTCAAGAATAGGGATCAGCTTCGTGTTCGAGTCGAACGCATGTTCGACTCGAACATCGGCTGTTCGTTCATTCGTTGAATTGCGAACAATATGGCCCGTTCACGCCAAATTCGTGTGGCGCGTCACGGCCCATAATTCACTGCGGCATCGCAGTGCATTGCTGTCTGATGATTGGCCAAGCATGCACTATGACCCGCATGCTTGGCCAATCACAGCGCCGTCGGTAGAGAGAGCTGTAATTGGCCAAAGCCAGGGTGGCTTTGACCAATTATGGCTCAGGGGGTTTAGAACACGCACCACACTATATAAGGCCGCCTACACGGCGGCCCTGTGTAGTGTGTTCCAGCGTGCTTAGAGAGAAAGAGAGACAGTGTCATTTCATTTGAGTTAGCTAGATTAGGCAGGACAGTCAGTGAGTTAGCTGCACTTACAGTGTATTGTGTATATATATGCATCCCAGGTGTTCCATATATATATATATATATATATATATATTGTATTCAGTTTAGCTAGATCCGTTCCTGTTATCTTCCTACTGACAGGCAGGCTTGTCTTGTTACAGTATTTAGAGATACCTGAAGAAAATTGCTGGTGTTCTTTTGATCCTATTAGTACCACAGTCAGGCAGCTAGACTATTTACAGTTAGTGTAGTGCGTCCTTCTCGCAGTGTTCAGTTAAAGCTACAAGTTAGTTTAGTGTGACCTCTGCACAGTGTTCAGCTAAAACTACAAGTTAGTGTAGTGCACAGTGTTCAGCTAAAGCTACAAGTTAGTGTATGTAGTGCGTCCTCCTCATAGTGTTCAGCTAAAGCTACAAGTTAGTTTAGTGTGACCTCTGCACAGTGTTCAGCTAAAGCTACAAGTTAGGGTAGTGCGTTCTCCTCACAGTGTTCAGCTAAAACTACAAGTTAGTGTAGTGCGACCTCTGCACAGTGTTCAGCTAAAGCTACAAGTTAGTGTAGTGTGTCCTCCTCACAGTGTTCAGCTAAAGCTACAAGTAAGTTTAGTGTGACCTCTTCACAGTGTTCAGCTAAAGCTACAAGTTAGTGTAGTGCGTCCTCCTCACAGTGTTCAGCTAAAACTACAAGTTAGTGTAGTTTGACCTCTGCACAGTGTTCAGCTAAAGCTACAAGTTAGTGTAGTGCGTCCTCCTCACAGTGTTCAGCTAAACCTAGAAGTTATTTTTTTGCGAGCTCTGCACAGTGTTCAGCTAAAGCTACCTAAAGGTTGGTGGTATTTTCCTAAACCTATCATTAAAGTAATGGATACATAGAAACTAGGGATGGGACTTTTAAAGGCACAACAGTATTAAACTACAAAAGGGTAAATTGGTTTAGGGATTTTTATTAATAAAGTAAAAAAACAATGGACAAACATACATGTTTAAAATCACATCAGATTAGGCATAGGACCTAATATTCATATACCCTGTGGACCCTATCCTGCAAGCTTGTGTAGTGACTGAAGTATTATAAATACATAAATAAACAAATCACTTAGTTAAGATAGAGGAGAGATACTTCCCCAATTGTTACATGGTAGATAGTCAAAAAACTAGAACAAGCTGAATGCTGCAGGTTGGGTGATCCACGATGGATAATCTCTGGTTGCTCTACATGTTTCGCGTTTCGCAGAACGCTTCCTCAGGAGCTAGAGATTCTAAATTAAAATACATGAAGAAACAACAAAGAAAAGACAAATTCAAAAAATGCAAACAATACAAGGGACATACATAAGGGTTTCAGAACTGTATGTATAACCACTGCCAGGTATAATGACCCATAGGACAGGCCCTATACAAGATTATGGTCTCCAAATGACGCACGGCAAGGCTCGGGAGTTAGGGTCAACCAGGTCAGGGGAACCAGAAAATACATATTGGAGTCAAGAGGTTTTCAATATTGTACATATATGTGTAGTATAATTAGTATGTAATCAACTTTTTAGAAGAAACAATGCGGGAGGAGAGAAAAAGCAACAAAGGGGAGGGGGGGGAAAAAAGAGAGGGAGGTAAGGCAGGAGGGAAGATGGGTAAGGAGGGTGGGACTAGGAGGGGGAGGAGGGGCAAGAAAAAGGGGGGGAGGAAGGGGAAAAAGGGGGAGATAGAAAAGGGAGAAAAAAAAAAAATAAATAAAGAAACCGGGGGGAAAATAGGAACAGTAAGGGGAATATGTGAAAGGATGAAGTTCACTTACCAGTGAAAATAGTAAGACCAGAAATTGTAGGTAGTAAGGTGTATATGATCGCGATTCGATCAGAGGTCACTGTTATCTGTGGTACAAATGTGGACAGCAGCCGGCAATGTATACTGGGGTCTCCCACATGAAGGGTAGTATCAAGTATCCATAGATGAAAAGGTGAGGACTTTGTATGGTAGTGCTAATAAATGTGTAAGGGGGAGAAGGTAAGCAGATAAGGTACTGATTATGAGGTATTGCAGTTGAGCAAAGTAAAAAAAGGTCAGAGTTTACTTGTAGTTAGAGAAATGTAGAAATAAATGTCCTGGACTTACCCTCTAGTCGTTGAGAGGAACCATATACATGCGCCGTCCGTTCGGTATAGGGCCGGTGCTCTGAATACAACGGAGCAGACAGTGCTGTGCCCCTATAAATGGTGACCCAGACCGGAAACGAGCGGCTCGAGGGCGCACGTCGTATTCCGGTCCCGTGGCAGGCTACCGCGCATGCGCCACGCCACATCACCCCCACGCAGTAATGACGCAATGACGGGAGGATTCCGCGCATGCGCCAAGAGATACCGCGGGGGGGAGCGGGGCCAGGCTGACACGCAGGCAGCAAGGGCGGAGATATGGGGAAAGGGAAGTTCCCGCATCTCCGCCAATCACCGCACATCCGGCCAAGGAATCGGACCGGATGTGCGGCGCGAGGCAACGGAACTGACCGAGCAGGGGCCATGCGTGACAGAAGGAGATCAACACTAAGGGAACCCGTCCCTGGGGCATCACAATGGCAGGGAAAAAAATAGCAAAAGATAAACATTATGCTTATAACATCATTCTAATAACATGGTATCCCATGAGGGATCAATAAATAACAAATAAAGGGTACCAATGATGTTTAAATAATACATGGAAAGGGAGAACATATGGCTACATTGGTCTGGAGATTAGAAGTGGTTCAGAAAGAATTTATCCTAATGTGTGGTTGGCAGTTATTCTCATTATAAGCAGTTCTTATAGATAAACTGGTACATATTGGGGGGGCTGCATGCCAGTCATAGAGGGTACATTCAGAGAAAAGGTCTGTATGAATGAGATTCGTTGAGACCCGGTGCTATAGTGGCATTTAGCCGCTCAATCCATAGGGCTTCTTTTTGTAATATGAGCTTATCCCATTCGCCACCTCTAGGATTTTGGGGGACGACGGCCAGAACAGAGAAGGAAATGGAAGATGTGTTAAAGCGATGATATAAATCGATATGTCTACTCACAGGGGTGAGCATCTTCCCATTCCCTGAGTAGTAAATATGATCGTTAATTCTTTGCCTTAGTTGTCTGGCCGTCTTCCCCACATAGAACACCCCGCAGGTGCACCTCATAAGGTAAACCACCCCTTGGGTGGAACATGTAGCTGAGAATTTGGGGTGGTGGGTTTCGCCATTGGGTAGTAGAATGGGACATTCAGAGGATATCAATGGGCAGAATGAACAGACGCCACAGGGCGTTGTGCCTCTTGGTAATTGTAGGGCGGTAGGGTTATGGGTCTTATACTGACTGGACACTAATCTATCCTTGAGGGAAGTTGCACGTCTATATACTATCTCAGGGTACATATTGATATATTTCTTAAGAATAGGATCTTCTATCAAGAAATGCCAGTGTTCTTTGAGAATATTATTGATGTCGTGGTGGTGGGAAGAGAATTTCGTAATCATTCTAACCGTGGATTTTTGTGGTTGAGTTTTTTTCGCGTACAGCAGGTCAGTCCGTGATTTGTTTTTGGCCTTGTTAAAGGCCTTACGTAAGAGGGATCGACTATAGCCTCTCGCCAGGAGCCGTGACCTAAGTAAGTTGGACTGGTGTTGAAAATCCGTCATTCTCGTGCAGTTTCGACGAAGGCGGAGGTACTGTGCGTACGGTATGCTTCTAATAAGGGGGGGAGGGTGTGCACTTGTGGCATATAGCAGTGTATTTCCTGCTGTAGTTTTCCTAAATAGGTTTGTAGAAAGGGTATTGTTATCGCCCCTGTAAATCTCGAGATCCAAGAAATTGACAGTGTCAATATTGCAGTGGTATGTAATTTTTAGATTAAAATGATTGACATTCAACATTTCTATGAATTTTTTTAGAGTCTCTGTAGTGCCTGTCCAAATGATGAAAATGTCATCTATGTAACGTTTCCAGATCAAAATTTGGTCTAAATAATCTGCATATTGGTCTCGAGAGAACAGGTGGCGTTCCCACCCCCCCCAGGTACAGATTGGCGTAGCCAGGGGCACAGCAGGTGCCCATGGCTACGCCCTGCACCTGGAGGTAGTGGGAACCCATAAATTCGAAAGCATTATGGGTCAAAATAAAGTTGAGTAGTCTCAAGATAAACTCGTTGTAATCAGAGCTATGAGTAAGCACTCAAACTAGAGTGCGAAAGGCGTCAGCTGTGTCTGTACCATCTGCCTGATTGTCCTGTATCTTTGATGATCCTAATTTTACAATAAAGAAGAATTTTCAACTTTATCCAGTGTGCGGCATCCAGATTCTCTTGTTTCAAACCTTATTTCTCCTTTCCACTGATGCTTTATCACCAATCCTTGTTTCACAAAAAACCCAAATTTTCAAAAAACATTTGTCATTGGGACAAAAAGTGAGGTGAAATCTTCTGAAGAGGAGCACAGACAGCAAAACAAATGTCCCTATGTTTTCCAAAAAGCTTAAAAAGATTTTTTGGCTGGAGCTAAATATGTTAATAATGTACCCGTTCAAAATTACAAACAGATTCTACTTAACAACAAACCTACAGTCCCTGTCTTGTTAGCACCGCCTGTACACTGCTGTTCAGAGTATATAGGGCCTGGTGGCCCCACACATTTCCTTTTTTTAATTTGGGTGCGGTGTTCCCCTTAATATCCATACAAGACCCAAAGGGCCTGGTAATGGACTGGGGGTACCCATGCCGTTTTTCTCACTGATTTTCATCCATCCATATAAGCAGTTTTAAATGACTTTTTTTCCTTTAAAAAAGACATTTTGTGCAGGGACTGTTTTAAGCACGGGAAACACGCGCCACTTTACAGGCATACTATAGACACCCCACAGGTACGATATTTAAAGGAATATTTCACTTTTTTTTTACTTTAAGCATCATTAAAATCACTGCTCCCGAAAAAACGGCCATTTTTACAACTTTTTTTTTGCAATGATACATGTCCCCTGGGGCAGGACCGGGTCCCCAAACCCTTTTTAGGACAATACCATGAAAATTAGCCTTTAAAATGAGCACTTTTGATTTTGAACGTTCCAGTCCCATAGACATCAATGGGGTTCTAACGTTCATGTGAATTTTTGGTCCGTTCGCAGTTTCTGGTGCAAACCGAACCAGGGGGGTGTTCGGCTCATCCCTACTCAAGAATAGAGATTGACTAGAGCTGCAGACACCCTGTAGTCCAATATACAGTACCGGTGTATTGAACTACATTGTATTATGTTAATATTCATCCTGTTTCTCCATACATGCCCAGTTTTTTTCTTACATGTGTAACCCTAGAAAACACAAGTAGAATTTGCTAAAACTTGGTAGACTAAGAAGAGTTCACCACACTCAACTCAGGCCACTTTTCACCTCCATCCCTCGTGATACACACAGCCACTCATGGCCCTTGAAATCTCCCTTCTTACCATCTACAGTATTTCATTTAATAGCTCCATTTGGTTACCCAGCAAATGGTTGTCATAGAAACACAATGCACCCACAAAGCAGCCAATAGGGTAGCTGGGACTTTTGCCTTTCCCTACCTCTGATCAATCTCGACCATCCTGCCTGGAGAAGGAAATAGCATCCGGCACCTTGCCTGGCCTCTCTCCACCCCAGCGTTGGCTCGCTGATCTGGCTGCAATCTGACAGGGGTGGTGATACAGATAGCAACAGATAGCAAAACCCAGTCACAATTTACCCAACATAAGGCTGCGATCAACAAATAGATCATGACTGACCTGCTGCCAACCTCTGCTCTAGACTATATTGTAAATGTAGACTATATTGTAAATTATTGCTAGCTGATTAAGTTGTTAGACATATGATGGTCCCAAAAATGTATCAAAAGTGTCTGATCTGTCCGCCGCAATGTCGCAATACCGCTAAAAATCGCAGATCACCACCATTACTATTAAAAAATAAAAAAAATTATAAAAAAACAATAAAAATGCCATAAATGTTTCCCATAGTTTGTAGACACTATAACTTTTGCGCAAACCAATCAATATAGGCTGATTGTGATTTTTTTACCAAAAATATGTAGAAGAATATATATTGGCCTAAACTGATGAAGAAATTCGTTATTTTTTTTAGTTTTTTTTTAATTTTTAATTTATAACAGGAAGGGGGGCCCACATGGACCGATACAATACAATATACAATAAATTGTCATTAAACAGAGTACATAACACACCAACATGACTCAATGATCATTGTTCTTAAAAGATAGATGTATACATAAAATCAGTCGGCTCTCCACTATGGAGAAGGACATATGTGCTTCCTAAGGTGCGGTGTGTTAGGTTAGTACGGTCCCATGAGCTCCCTACCTTCCTTTTTCCCATCTTCCAATTATTGTAGGAGCGTCCTACAGTTAGGAGGAGAGAGAGAGTGAGAAAGAGGGGAAGTGAGAGAAGAGGGGGAAGGGGGTAAGAGGAAATGTTCCCCGCGATCATGGAGTGTTTAAAAGGAGGTGCATCTGAAATGCATCTATAATACTATTTGTCCTGTATGTAAAGTTTAGGAGTTGAATTTACCTTATGAATGGTCAATTAGTTAATGAAGCCTCTCACAGAGCCTGGCCCTCACTTGAATATATGAACATGTTCCACAGCTGCCATGTTTTGGAGAACTTCTCCTGTTTGTTTTGTGTGATATGAATGAGGTCTTCCATTCTTTTGATTTCCTCTACTTTTTTTATCCAGAGGTCTATGGTTGGTGGAATTGTGGATTTCCAGTGCAAAGGGATACAGGCTTTAGCTGCGTCCAGAAGGTGTCGGATCACAGAATTTTTGTATGTCTTTGTGGGAATGTTTGATACGTGTAGGAGAAAGAATGCTGGGTCGTCATTAATGTTGTGGTCCGTGAATTTCCGTACTGTCTCCCGTATTGTTTGACAAAAGTTTGCCAGTCTAGGACACGACCAGAAAACATGCAGCAGTGTCCCTTTTTCTTCTTGGCATCGCCAACAGAGATCAGATGTCGTCGGGAAGAATTTGTGTAACAGTGCTGGGGTTCTGTACCAGTGAGAGAGAATTTTGTAGTTTGTCTCCTGAGTCTTGGCGCAGATAGAAGACTTGTTTGTAAACCTAAGGATTTGTTGTCTCTCGGTTATGTTAAAGTTACAGTCTAGTGCTTTTTCCCATTTAAGTAAGCCCGGTGTGACAAAGTCTGTTGGTGGTGTATTTAAAAGGTTGTAGGTCAGAGAGAGCGTGTGTGGTAATACCCCCGAGGTGGAGCATAGGTCTTCAAATGTGATGAGTAGTTGGACATTCGAGGGAGGTTGGATGGATTTAAGGAAATGGCTCAACTGAAGCGCCCTCAGGAAGTCTAGGCGAAATGGGCCCATGGGGTCAGAGAGTTCTGTGGTAGTTTTCCAACGTCCTCCAGAGCTGAAATGGGAGGCTTGGTGTAGGTCCGACTCAGCCAGATCCCCAAAGACCGCATCCCGCAAGCCTGGTGTAAATAATGGGTTCCCCAATATTGGATATAGAGGGGAGTTTGATGAGGATAGGGTTGCCCGAGAGAGAAGCCGGGCACAGATTTGTATGGTATTTCCAATTAGTGGGTGTCACTTAATCCCTAGTGGCATAGCCGAGTAACACCATGGACCCCTTAGAAGAGGAACTGTACTTTGATCTTGTTCTACTTGGGTCCATAGTTTGGTTTCATGGTGATGGCACCAATCCACCACTCTTCCCAAATGAACTGCCTGGTAGTAGGCACGGACATCTGGTAATGCCAGACCACGGTATTGTTTGGGGAGGACAAGTATTTTGTTTGTGAGCCGTGGTCTTTCTTTGGCCCATACGAATTCCGTGAATGTCGACTGCACTTACCTAAAATAGGTTGCAGGTATGTTTATGGGCAGGGCCTACATAAGGTAGAGGAATTTTGGGAGTATGGACATTTTTAGTATGTTGCACCGCCCCAACCAGGAGTGTAGTCCCGTGCCCCAATTATTTAGAAGTGATTTGACCGTCTTTAATAGTGGTGGGAAATTTAATGTATAGAGCCGCGAGAGTGTTTGGGGGATTCGTGTACCTAGATACTTCAGTGCCGTATTGGTCCATTGCAGGTTGAAGCTGGACTGGAGATGTAGAAGCCGTGAATGTGGTATTTCCACCCCCATGGCTTCTGATTTGGTGAGGTTGATCTTCAAATAAGAGAGGGTACCGTATAGGTCAAAATCCCTAAGCAGGTTCGGGAGGGATGTTGCTGGTTTCGTAATTGAGAACATAAGGTCGTCCGCGTATGCGGATACCTTATATTGGGTTTGGTTTATCATTATTCCCGAGATGTTGGGGTTTAGTCTAACGTGGCACAGGAAGAGTTCGAGAGATAGTGCAAAGAGGAGGGGTGAGAGGGGGCACCTTTGCCTCGTCCCATTGGTGATTGGGAACAGGTCTGATGTTACTCTGTTTGCCCTGACCCTAGCTGTGGGTGTCGTATAGACTGCCTTTATCCATCTCATCATGTTGTTACCTATTCCCACGTGTTGAAGTGTTTCAAACATAAAAGACCAGTTTACGCGGTCAAACGCTTTTTCAGCGTCAGTGCTTATGAAGACACTCGGTGTGTTTGTGAGGTTGGTCGTGTGGAGCAGGTTCAGGACCTTAATGGTGTTGTCCCTTGCTTCCCTGGTTGGTACAAATCAATCATTAAGTGGAGAAGGTGAAGTTGTAGTCTGGAGGCTAATATTTTGGTGAACAATTTGAGGTCCGTATTGAGTAGGGAGATTGGATGGTAACTCCTGCATTGTGTCAGATCTTTCCCTTCTTTAGGAATGACCGATATCTGGGCCTGCAATGTGGAGCTATGAAACATGCCCCCTTCACTATGGTTGTTAAACAATTTTAGCAAGTGGTTTCCCAGGGATGGTAGTAATGCTGTGTAATATTGAATTGGGAGGCCGTCCGTGCCTGGGGCTTTCCCTGGTTTGTTGTTGCTTACTGCCAACTGCACTTCAGGCAATGTAATAGTTTCTTCTAAAATGCCCTGTGTTTCAGTTGATAAGCTGGGCATTAGGGAATTAGTTAGGTATTCTGTCATCTGCTCCGGTGTCAGTTGCGTCGTGGATATGTTTTATAATTTCTCATAGTAAGATTTAAATTAATTTGTAATTTGTTGGGGTAGAGTCGTTTTTTGGCCTGTAGGGGAAGTCACATATGGTTTATAGGATGCTAACTTTTGAGCTCGTAAGGACTGTGCTAGCAATCTGCCACATTTGTTTCCGGATTCATACACTTTCTTCCGGGAGATTTGCAGTGCCGCTTTAGCTTTAAAGTGGAGTAATTCCGTAATCTGCGTACAAATCATGTCAAGTTCAACCCCCAGTTGTCTAGTCGGGTTCTGTTTATGTGTAGCTTCGAGCGTCTGTAGCTTGCTAATTAGTAAGGTCATTTGTGCAGTCCTCAGTTTTTTAAGTCTCGCCCCACACAAATAATGTGTGATTTCCCTTGCTACATCGGCTAGTATCTCCGGGTCTTGTAGGAGGCTCTCGTTAAGTCTCCATGGTTTCCTTTGTCCCCTGTGAAAATCAGTCAAAGCGTATCGCATCATGACTGGGGCATGGTCTGACCATGTGATGGAGCCTATAGTGGTGCCCCTGATTGCCTGTAGCTGTCCGTGTGGTATGAAGAGGTAGTCTATGCGTGAGTATGAGTGGTGTGGGCGGGAATAAAATGTATAATCCCGTTCACCGGGGTGGAAGAGACACCAGACGTCTATCAATTGTGCGGTATGCAGAGCTAATTGTATCATTTTGTGTGTATCTCGGGATGTGGAAGAAACCCTCGTCGAGGTGTCTTCTGTAGAGATCAGGGAGATATTAAGATCACCTCTCACAATGAGTTGGCCTTCTGTGAAAGTTTGAAATAGTTTAAGGTGTTTCCTGATGAAGACATCTCGTTGACAGTTTGGGGCATAGAGGTTGGCTATAGTTACCTTCACGTTCCCTATCATGCCCTTAAGGAAGAGATATCTTCCCATCGGGTCTGTTTTTATAGCAAGCAGGGACCATGGGATTTTAGCTGAAATCTGGATGGACACACCTCTAGATTTGGTCTCTGAGTATGTGGAATGGTACACTGTCGGATAGTATCTATTTTTTAAGATAGGAAAAGCATTTCCCCAAAAGTGAGTCTCTTGCAGCAGGACAATGTCCGCTTTCATGCGTCTCATGTCATTTTGAAGCATTCACAAAACAAGGGGAATAGCTGGAAGGGAGGTTGGGACAGGGACGTTAAGTCCTTTTGCATTCAAAGTGACAATGTGGAGTTCGTCTATGATCGCGGTGAGTTGGGGGGAGGGAGGAGAGTGGGTTGGGAGGAGAGAAAAACGGTAGGGTTATGAGAGAAAAGGAGAGGAAAATAGAGGAAAGTAGAAGAAAAAGAAGGACGAGGGTGATCAGCCCTCTAGAAGTAGTGTTATAGAATCTAAAGTATTAGCAAAATATTGCTTATACGCTCTTCAGGGAGGCCTGAGTAATGAGCGTAGGCCTAGGTGGGAGTGTGTTCAGCAAGGGTCTTGGGAGATTCCCGGGTGCCGCCCGTGTCCCCCCCGGCCTATCTTGTGTATGTGGGAGCAGGCAGGTATTAAGTTTCTGGTGGTACAGGTGGTGTAAGTTGAAGAGGTGTGGGACTCATAGCATTGAAAGGTCTTATATAGAACTTTCTACTATCTAACACAAACAGTATAAGCAGAATAACAAACATAATAAGTATGCAGGTTGGACATTTAACTGAATCATCCCCCATGTAAGCTACCACTCCTAGATCTACCCCTCCAGTTCAAAGTCGGCTTTTCCCTCGAGTCACCCCCCAACGACTGACAGAGATCAACCCGCGGGTCCAGGACCGGCGGAAGGGGGGGAGACGCTACACCGGAGATGTGTCCCTGCCGCCCCCCCTCCCTACCCCACAGCAGCTGAGGCATGTCCCCCATGCCTCTCGTCCTCCCACCAAGGGTCCTGCCCCCCCTCTCCCTGACACTGCACAGCCGTACACTCAGGGAGTTTCATGGGAGTGAGGCACCAGCTTGCGTATTAGAAGATTCCCCCTCACAATATTCTACTGTTCTCCCCACCTGAACAAGACATATGAATGTGCTATACAGTAGAAAAAACATACGTCCGTGGTCACACACTGGTAGCAGGGGTAGAGTACTCTTACCAACCGTCCGGGTGGAGATCGGCTTGTAATTTCGGTAGCAGTCAGGTTGTAAGGAGAGAAAAGTTAAATTCTTATAGCACTCAGCCAGCTGTTATGCGCCATACAATAGCATTTTCCAGTAAGTCAGTGTTCGTTAAAAAGGGGCACATAGACGTGTAGCCCACGATGGGTTAGCATTAAACTGCCGATGGGGTAGGCACAGGTGCAGTGCTCAGGATGAGAAAACCCCCGACATGCCTCAGTGCATATCTCGCTGGGTGATAGGAGGGCATGAGTCCTTCCATCCCCAACTCCATCTCTCCATGGGGTACAGTATCGGGCAACTGAACAACAAAAACAAAAAGCTATAACAAAAAAAACAATAGTAATGTGGACCCACTGCATCCCAGGGTCCCCAAATGATGCATCTGGGGAGTGCGTCTTATTCCATAGGACAGTACAGTTTACTCATAGAGCAAATCGGGGGAGGGTTAACGGTAAAGCAAAGGAGTATTCCAGCCAGGTCAAAGTATGAGGATGCCTGTCCCCAGCTGGGTCCCAGAGACATAGCATGGGCGTGGTAGGCTGGTAATTCGGAAGGGTCTATCATCAGCTGAGTACTAGTTCTTGGGGCATAACATTAAAAATGACATGACGCCAGATCCTGCATTTTGTTCCTAAGTGATTAGAAAAGTAATATAGTTATGACTCTCGTGACCTGTTGGAAGTGGGGGCTCGAGAACGACCCCGCTGTCTCTGAGAGCGGGCAGGCTGGTTGGGTCTGTTCGCAGTCAGGCCTGGGTGGCCCGTCGGTCTCGGTATCTTCATCAGCCAATTTGGTACTTGAACTGGGTCAGATCCCAGAAAGGTGAAGAAGGCTGGAAGGTCTGCTGGCGAGCGCAGCGTGAATGAGGATTCATCTGAGCGGAATATAACTGCCAGGGGGTAACCCCACCTGTAAGTGCATCCACGACGTCAAGCTGCTTCCAGTGCCAGTTTCAGCATAGCACGGCGTTGTAGAGTGGCTCTGGAGATGTCCGGGAGTATCTGTATGTGTGCTCCGTCTAATTCAATGTCGCCATTTTCCCAGGCTCTTCGTAGGATGATCTCTTTTTGGGCATAACGGTGCAGACGACATAGTACGTCTCGGGGTCTTGCGGGGTCCGTAGACTTTGGGCCCAGAGTACGATGCACCCTGTCAATTTCTAAGGTGGGTGGTGGTGTCTCTAGCAGTCTGTGGAATATAGCAGTAACTGTCTCTGCAAGATCTTCAGAACCCGTGGCCTCTGGGATCCCCGCAGCCGCAGGTTGTTACGGCGGCTACGGTCTTCCATTTCTTCTAAATGGAGCTGCATCTCTTGAACCTCCATAACATGAGACTCATGTGCCTGCTCCAAGGACAGCACCCGGGATTCCAGAGCGGAGGTCAAATTCTCACCAGCGGTCAAACGATTATTGATCGTGTGTAGTTCTGTTTTGACCTCTTGTATATCCCTGCTGTGGGCTTCCTCCACACGCTGGATTAGGGTTTCAATGTCTGCTCTCGTGGGGAGGGCCTGCAGCATGGTGCGAAGATCATCATCCAGACGGAACTGGCTGTGTGAGGGGCCTGCTGCCCCCGATCGGAACGCAGCTGGGGTCCCCATGTGTGGATCTGTGTCCGGAGAGGGTGTAGGGGAGGATGACTGCATCATAATAGTACCTCTCTCAGCACGGGGTGCACGCGGAGCGGACACAATGGCGCCCAGTGATAGCTCCTGCCTGCCTCTGTATCTCTGGATACCGAGCTGGGTGGCTGGGGTATGTGTCCCTCTTGTTGTCGCTCTGGTCCTGTAGCGGTTAGTAGTGTTCATGTCGTGTAAGTTGCCTGTTAGGCCGGGATAGGTCGGGCCGGTCCAGGAGCTCCTTCAGCACGTGTCTTTACCTGGCCATTGCTAAGCCACGCCCCCCGAAATTAGTTTTTTTTAAACATTTTTGGAGATAATTATTATAGCAAAAAGTAAAAAATATTGTTTTTCTTTCAAAATTGTTGCTTTTTTTTGTGTTTTCCTGATGGCTCCATGCCAGCCTGGACTTAACTCATATACATTTGAGCCCACCTACAGCCTTGGCTATCTTCTTTTTTCCTCCTATGCGCAGGACCTAGGTGTGCTCCTCTACCTGGCTGGTCCAAAGGTCTGGCCGTTCGTCCAATGCGTGTGGACTAGGCTGGACACAGTTCCTGGTGTCTCGGCTAAATGACCCATAATCCAGGGAGCCCTGCTGCTGGTCCTCGGGGCAGCTTTTAGCAGGGCTAACAGCCTTGTCTGGGGTCTGCTGGTTCCATGTAAAGTGGGCAGCGGCGGTGTTTGCATAGTCTCCTCTATGCACGCGCACCCGCGCTTTGCCGTTGTTTACGGTCGGATGACGGAGGATGGGTAAGCTAAATTTGAAAAATGCTTTGTATCCAAATGAATGCTGCACTGCTGAGTATTGTTGTGCCTTGCTCCCTGCAGCCACTATGCATAGCCTGAGCTTCTTCACAGGGAGTACTCTGCATAATAGTACACAAAATAACACTTTGTCTGTTCACACATGGGAATGACCTGTTGGTGGCTTCTCATGTTTGCTTTACTGTTGTGCCATTATGCCAACCCCCTCAAAAGACCAGCATTTCCAGACAAGGTAGAGGAGTCACCTTTGGATGACTACTGGGCCAGCTATGGCCTGTTGAGGTATGGGATATCCTTTTATATTTCTATGTGTTCCCCAGTTTTTCATCAAAAAAACAAAAAAAAATGGGGAGAAGCATTATTATGAGGTCTACAATTCCCTTGGTTTGTGTACATTGCAGAATATTAGTGCAATTCTGTTACAAATTCCTACCTTTTTGTTGCTGTTCTGAACAAAATTTTTCATTATGTCCTGATTCCTGGCAGGGCAAGGTTTAGCTCATTAACCACCTGGTGAATCAGGGCTGTAGATGGAGGTTTCAGTCTCCCTCTAGCAGTAGTTAACCCCCTTAAGGTTTGTTATTAAGCAAACTATTTTACTGCATTTAATTATTTTTATGGGATGGTTTGTTAATTGGCATGCAAAACCCTGTGGAAAGGTTATCTATTGGTAATTACCAGTCTCAGAACAAACAGCCCTCTTCAGGCTCTTCAATAAAGAAGACGTGGATGAACATGACTGTGTGAATCTTGCTTTGATTAGGCCAGTGTTTCTCAACTCCAGTCCTCAAGGCGCACCAACAGGTCATGTTTTCAGGATTTCCCTCAGATGAAACGGCTGTGGTAATTACTAAGGCAATGAAACTGATCAAATCACCTGTGCAAAATAGTGGAAATCCTGAAAACATGACCTGTTGGTGCGCCTTGAGGACTGGAGTTGAGAAACACTGGATTAGGCAACCAGAGAGGAGGATGATGATATCTAACATGATGTCTTATTTATTAAACAAGTGGCCAATACACGCAAATGAGTTATTCCCACTTACCCTGTGAAGGGGTTAAATTCTTTGGCAAGGAGCAGTCTCATAGCTTTCCCAAGCAAACATCCCTCTTCAGACTCTAGAAGAGAAATGCACGGATGGGCATGACAGTATGTATCCCACTGGCTCAAGCAGCCAGGGATAAGGATAACACTTAATAGGATGTCACATTCAATAAACACATTGCCAACACACTCTAAAGGAGTGGTTTCTGCTCACCCTTTCAAAGGGTTATCTGCTCTGGCAATGAGAAGCTGCCTAGCCATACCAGGTGAAACAGACCATTTTCCGAATTTCCGGATGGACATGACAGTATGTATCCCACTGGCTCAAGCAGCCAGGGATAAGCATGACACCTAATAGGATGTCACATTCAATAAACACATTGTCAACACACTCTAAAGGAGTGGTTTCTGCTCACCCTTTGAAAGGGTTATCAGGTCTGGCAATGAGAAGCTGCCTAGCCATACTAGGCGAAACAGCCCATTTTCCGAAAATGGACATGACTGCATAAATTCTGCTTTGTTCAAGCACCCAAGGATAAAGATGATGACTAGGGATGAGCCGAACACCCCCCCGGTTCGGTTCGCACCAGAACCTGCGAACGGACCGAAAATTTGCACGAACGTTAGAAAACCATTGAAGTCTATTGGACTTGAACGTTCAAAATCAAAAGTGCTAATTTTAACCACTTGCCGACCGCCTAACGCAGATATACTGCGGCAGAATGGCACGGGCAGGCAGAATCACGTACCCATACGTGATCTGCCTCCCGTGGGGGGGGGTCCGATCGGACCCCCCCCCCCGGTGCCAGCGGCGGTCGGCATTTGTCTGGGAGCGTTCCGTGATGAGGGGGAGGCCATCCGATCGTGGCCCCCCCTCACGATTGCTCCCAGCCAATGAGAGACATCCCCTGCCTGTGTATAGTACACACAGGCAGAGGATGTGATGTCATCTCTCCTCGGCTCGGCAGTTTCCGTTCCGGCGCCGAGGAGAGAAGACTTGTGAGTGCACCAACACACACACACACACAGTAGAACATGCCAGGCATACTTTACACCCCCGACCCCCACCCCGATCGCCCCCTGATCCCCCCCCAATCACTCCTCCCCCCTGCCTGTCACACTGACACCAAGCAGTATTTTTTTTTTCTGATTACTGCATGGTGTCAGTTTATGACAGTTAGAAGTGGTAGGGCAGTAAGTATTAGCCCCCTGTAGGTCTAGGGTACCCCTGAGTAATGCTGATGCCAACTTGCTAGCAAAGATTCTAGCTCGTAGGCTCGGTAGGGTGATAGAGGACCTCGTTCATGTAGATCAAACCGGGTTCATGCCGGGTAAGGGCACGGGTATCAATATTCGTTGTTTGTTTCTAAATTTGGCCACACCTCATCATAATGAAAGCACAAGAGTCATAGCCTCTCTGGATGCGGAGAAGGCTTTTGACTCTGTTGAATGGGAGTACCTATGGGTGGTGTTACGGAAATTTGGAGTGGGACCTAGGTTTCTACACTGGCTAGAGTTGTTATATAAAGCCCCTAGGGCAAGGATTAGGGTTAACAATACCCTTTCAGATAGTTTTCTCCTTCGGAGGGGGACCCGGTAGGGTTGCCCTCTATCCCCCAGTCTTTTTGCGCTGGCCTTAGAACCCCTGGCAGTTCTAGTCAGGGAATCTGTTAATATTAAGGGGCTCAGGGTTGGCCCTCTGGGGGAGAAAATATCGTTATATGCGGACAATACCTTGTTGTACCTGCTGGATGCTGGTCCTTCCCTACAAGCTGCGCTGGCTGCCTTTGATGAAGTCGGAAGGTTTTCTGGAATCCGGATCAATTGGGGAAAGTCTATCCCTTGTTCCCTATTGATGCACAGGCCAGACAATCCTAGGCTCAGTCAGCATTGAGATGGGTAGATGACTTTGTTTATCTGGGAATTAGGGTCACACAAGATCCCCAGTCCTTCTAACACCTTAATATCCAGCCTGTAGTGTCACGCCTTAAGGAGCTCTTTTCTCGGTGGGCTAACTTACCCCTTAACTTGCTAGGACGAATTCATGTCCTAAAGATGATTAATCTTGCTAAATTCATTTATTTGTTCAGGAACTGCCCAGTAATGATACCCCGATCCTTTTTTTAAAGAACTGGATAGCTGCATTGGTTCCTTTTTGTGGTGGGGCTCTTCCCCTCAATTGGCTAGATCGACTCTGCAGCTCCCGGTTGACTGTGGTGGGTTGGCGTTGCCCAACCTGTTGATTTACTATTGGGCGGCCATATTGGTCACGGTCAGATGGTGGTTGGAGCAGTCTAGAGCCAATGCTGTGGTCTGCCTTGAGGCGGCTGTTGTGGGTTCTCTCAGGGAGTTAGGTAACTTGATATATCGCGGAGCCTCAGCATACCCTTCTTTAATGACCCCTACCAGAACTACTCTTGGGGTGTGGAGCCTAGCCAGGAGAAGGTTTCTTTCTCCAGGTAGGTGGTCCCCTTTCTGCCCTATGTGGGGAAACCCGTCCCTCCCACACTTTCGGACAATCCCTGAACTGCAGCTCTGGGCCCGGTATAATATTAAAATACTAAAAGATGTTGTGGTAGCGGGTTTTCTTCGATCCTTTCAAGAATTAGTTAGGGTAAATGGTCTCCCTCGGTGGATGCTGTTCCGGTACCATCAGTTGAGACATGCCTTTCGTGCACAGTTCCCGACTCCACCCGATCTTAAATCGGATGCGGTTGAGGAATTGCTGGCCCAAGAGTCCCTACCCAAACCGCTGTCTGCGCTATACCTAACCCTCATTTGGAAAGATTCTCCAAAGATGGACGTACTCTGGACTAGGTGGGAGGCTGATATCCCTGCCCTGGATAGGGAGTCTTGTGAGGAAAGTTTTGAAGAAAGTTTTAAACTGGTGATATCCTCTAGAGATAAACTAATACAAGCCAAGTTCTTCCATAGGATATACTATACCTTACGCCTCAGAGACTGCATAGAATATACCCAGAGAGGTCCCGGATTGCCCCCGTTGTAAGTCTCCGGATAGCTCCTACATCCATATGTTCTGGTCCTGCCCCAGACTATCCTTCTACTGGTCCGCCATAATGGAAGGCATTAACGCTCGGCTACAACTTGAGATACCTATGATGCCTGAATTAGCTCTGTTAGGCATACATGATGACGACCAGAGACCTAGATATACCAAGTTGTTAGTTTCACTGTTGCTCTTCTATGCCAAGAAGGAGATTTTATTAAAATGGAATTCTCGTAGATCTCCCACGGTGAGGGCCTGGGAAAACTCAGTTAATGCTGTCTTACCTATGTATAAACTGACCTATATAAGCAGAGGATGCCCTCAGAAGTACACGAGAGTGTGGCAGCCTTGGACTGATCCTGGATGAGGTCTCCTTTACACATGAGTTAACACCTCCCTGTTTGTGGTGCACTGTATTGTGTTCTTGCTGGCTCCCCCCCTCCCCCCTCTTCCCCCATTTGATCCTTACTCCCCTTCTTCCTCCACCCCCCCATCCCGCTTCCTTCCCCTATTGCCCCCCCACCTTCTCTGCCCCCTTATTATTGACGTCATGAACCAGTTAATCTAACTTATGTTATGCACTATGTACTTGTTCCTTCAGTATGTCATGTATGCATCACTTTGTGACCAATATACTGTTCTGAATTACTCTATATTGTATACCATCTTTTTTTTTCAATAAAGACCAACCTTGTTGTTAAAAATAAAAAGAAAGACGAGACCAAACAGGGCATATGGGTCAGTTGTCCCTGTCGGAGGGCGGAGAGGAGGTTGGTGTCATTGTCGCAAACCACCATACCTGCCTTAAGCTGACGTGGCGTCAACCACCTCTGAACCTGCCCCTGCAGAGCTGACAGAATCTCTGCCCCAGTGTGGCTCCTGTCCCCCAAGCACACCAGCTCAAGCACCGCATGGCATCTTTTGGCCTCCGTGCTTGCGTAGCCCCTTGAACGCCTATGGAGCACCACTGGTTCCGAAGTCAAATCAGCACAGGAAGAGGCCATGGAGGAAGAAGAAGAGGAGGGGGTGGAGGAGAGAGGTGTGGCAGAATCATCACTAGTAGTATTTTGGAGGCGTGGTGGCAGAACAACCTCCAACACTACTGCACCCTGTCCTGCATCCTTCCCAGCTGCCAGAAGAGTTACCCAGTGCACGGTGAAAGATAGGTAATGTCCCTGTCCATGCCTGCTGGACCATGAGTCAGCGGTAATATGCACCTTACCGCTGACCGCCCTGTCCAGCAAGGCCAAGACATTGCTTTCCACATGCCAGTAGAGAGCCGGAATCGCCCTCCGTGAGAAAAAGTGGCGTTTGGGAACCTGCCACTGAGGAACCGCACATTCCACAAACTCACGGAAGGGGGCAGAGTCTACCAACTGAAAAGGCAGCAGTTGAAGTGCTAGCAATTTAGCTAAGCTAGCATTCAACCGCTGGGCATGTGGATGGCTGGGAGCGAACTTCTTTCAGTGGTGCAGCAGCTGGGGCAGGGAAATTTGCCTGGTACAATCCAATAGCAGATTGCCCCTAAATACTTGGCTGTGACACACCTAATTCTACACCTTCATTCCTCTCAGTGCAGGTCTCAGAGAGGACTGATGGTATAGTGGGGTTGGAGACCCCAGCTGATGAGGAGCAAGGAGAGGTCCTCTTTGTTCTTTGGTGTGGGTCTTTTAGGTATGCTTGCCGAAGAACTGCATGGCAGGTCAACATATGTCTGGTCAAGCATGTGGTGCCCAAGCGGGAGATGTTTTGGCCACGAGAGATACGCTTGAGACATATGTTGCAAATAGCAGCGGTGGGATCTGATGCACTCATCTCAAAAAAGGCCCACACCAAAGAACTTTTGAAATAACGCGCAGAGACAGCAGCACCCAGCATATGCGGAGCTCTGCGGTGTGATGCAGTCGGTGTGCTGCCCTTAAGCTGGTCCCTGGCGGGCATCCTCCTCCTCCTCTTCCTCTCTCCTATCAGGCACCCACGTGGAGTCAGTGACCTCATCATTTCCTCCCTCCTCATTACTGGAGCAAAGCTGGCAGTATGCTGCAGCTGGGGGAACATGACTGCCAGATTGCTGTCCTTCTTGGGCACCCCCTCTCTCTGGGCTCACGTTACTGCCTTCCTCTAGCTGGGTACCATCATCGAAGCCTTTGAAACCCTGGGCATCCTCCTGGAGCATGTACCCAACACTGTGGTCAAACAGTTCGGGGGACTCCTCAGGAGGACATGGTGGGGCTAGGGAAGGAGTGACTGATGCCATTGAGTCGAGGGAAGAGGCCGCGTTGGCAGCTGCTTTGCCAGACAAAGTACCCTGAGCCTGGGTGAGAGAGGATGAGGAGGATGAGGACGGCGTGGTCATCCACTCTACCAAGTCTTCTGCATGTTGCGGCTCAACACGGCCAGCTGACGAAAAAAAGGACAAGCGTGTCCCACGGCCACATGCTGATGAGGATGCACCGTCTCCATGACCAGCACTGTTGCCTCTAGACAGAGCCTGCTTGCCCTCTTTTATTGGCTTGTGACTGTCTGCCTCTCCTTGTTGGCCTTCCAGACATACTAATGGCCTGCAGTGAGATGTAGCTGCACAAAGCTGGGATGTATATATATACTGATACTGCAGCTAGAAGAATCAACTGCCTGTAGTATTATTAGGATGAGAACAGGAGCAATTGTCTTCAGGTAGCTTTAGGTGCACACTGTGCAGAGGACGCAGTACACTAACTGTAAATATTGTAACTGCCTGCCTGTGATATTAATGTTAGCAGAACAACAGCAATTGTCTTCAGGTAGCTTTAGGTGCACACTGTGCAGAGGACGCAGTACACTAACTGTAAATACTGTAGCTGCCTGCGGTATTAATAGGTTCAGAAGAACACCACCAATTTTATTAAAGTAGCTTTAGGTGCACACTGTGCAGGGGACACAGTACACTAACTGTAAATACTGTAGCTGCCTGCCTGTGATATTAATAGGAGCAGAACAACAGCAATTTTCTTCAGGTAGCTTTAGGTGCACACTGTGCAGAGGACGCAGTACACTAACTGTAAATACTGTAGCTGCCTGCCTGTGGTATTAATAGGATCAGAAGAACACCACCAATTTTATGCAGGTATCTTTAGGTGCACACTGTGCAGAGGACACAGTACACTAACTATAAATACTGTAGCTGCCTGCCTGTGGTATTAATATAGGATCAGAAGAACACCACCAATTTTATTGAGGTAGCTTTAGGTGCACACTATACAGAGGACACAGTACACTAACTGTAAATACTGTAGCTGCCTGCCTGTGGTATTAATATAGGAATAGAAGAACACCACCAATTTTCTTCAGGTAGCTTTAGGTGCACACTGTGCAGAGGACACAGTACACTAACTGTAAATACTGTAGCTGCCTGCCTGTGGTATTAATATAGGATCAGAAGAACACCACCAATTTCATTCAGGTAGCTTTAGGTGCACACTGTGCAGAGGACACAGTACACTAACTGTAAATACTGCCTGCCTGTGGTATTAATAGGAGCAGAACAACAGCAATTGTCTCCAGGTAGCTTTAGGTGCAGACTGTGCAGAGGACACAGTACACTAACTGTAAATACTGTAGCTGCCTGCCTGTGGTATTAATAGGATCAGAAGAACACCACTAATTTTCTTCAGGTGGCTTTAGGTGCACACTGTGCAGAGGACACAGTACACTAACTGTAAATACTTTAGCTGCCTGCCTGTGGTATTAATAGGAGCAGAACAACAGCAATTTTCTTCAGGTAGCTTTAAGTGCACACTGTGCAGAGGACACAGTACACTAACTGTAAATAGTGTAGCTGCCTGCCTGTGGTATTAATAGGATCAGAAGAACACCACTAATTTTCTTCAGGTGGCTTTAGATGCACACTGTGCAGAGGACACACTACACTAACTTGTAAATACTACAGCTGCCTGCAGTACTGTACTAATAGGATCAGAAGAACACCACTAATTTTGTTTAAGTAGCTTTAGGTGCACACTATGCAGAGGACGCACTAAACTAACTTGTAAATACTGCAGCTGCCTGCGGTACTGTACTAATAGGATCAGAAGAACACCACTAATTTTCTTCAGGTAGCTTTAGGTGCACACTGTGCAGAGGACGCACTACACTAACTTGTAAATACTGCAGCTGCCTGTGGTACTGTACTACTAGGATCAGAAGAACACCACTAATTTTCTTCAGGTAGCTTTAGGTGCACACTGTGCAGAGGACGCACTACACTAACTTGTAAATACTGCAGCTGCCTGCAGTACTGTACTAATGGGATCAGAAGAACACCACTAATTTTGTTTAGGTAGCTTTAGGTGCACACTGTGCAGAGGACGCACTACACTAACTGTAAATACTGTAGCTAATAGGACTATTAGGATCAGAAGAACACCAGCAATTTTCTTCAGGTAGCTCTAAATACTGTAAAAACACCTGCCTGCCTGTCAGTAGTAGGAAGAGAATAACAGGAATGGATCTAGCTAAACTGAATACAGTATATACATATATATATATATATATATATATATATATATATATATATATATATATATATATATATATATATATATATATATATATATATATATATATATATATATATATATATATATATATACACACACACACACACACAACACCTAGGATGTGTGTATATATATATATATATACACAATACACTGTAAGTGCAGCTATCTGACTCGCCTGCCTACTCTATCTTACTTAAATCAAATGACACTGTCTCTCTGTCTATCTATCTCTCTCTCAACGCTGGAACACAGTACACAGGGCCGCCGTGCAGGCGGCCTTATATAGTGTGGGGTGTACTAAACCCCCTGAGCCATAATTGGCTAAAGCCTCCTTGGCTTTGGCCAATTACGGCTCTCTGTATACACAGCGCTGTGATTGGCCAAGCATCATAGTGCATGCTTGGCCAAACATCAGCCAGCAATGCACTGCGATGCCGCTGTGTATTATGGGCCGTGACACGTCACTCTGATTGGGCGCGAACGGCCCATATCGTTCGCAATTCGGTGAACGACCGAACAGGCGATGTTTGAGTTGAACATGCATTCGATTCGAACACAAAGCTCATCCCTAATGAAGACACCTAACAGGGTGTCACATTCATTAAGCCTGTGGTCAGTTACCGAGCAGTCTCCAAGCCTTCCCAGGCAAACAATCTGCTTCAGATTCTTCCAAAGAGAAGACAGACGAACTTGACTGCAAGAATGTTACCTTGTTCAAGTAACCTAGGATAAAGATGATGACAAAACCTAACCGGTTGTCACATTCATTAAGCATGTGGTCAATACACTCTAAAGGAGTCTTTTCCACTCACTCTGTGAAGGAGTCATATATGGTGCCAATGAGTAGTCTCAGAACCTACTCAGGCAAATTAATCCTTGTCAGCTTCTTCCCAAGTAGAGGTGAACAAACATGTGATTCCTACTTTGTTCAGGCAGGCTGTGATTAAGATGATGGTGACCAAGTTGTCACAATTATGCATATGGTCAAGACACTCTGAAGCAATTGCTGGATTCATCTTCTGCAAGGGCCATCTTTTCTGGCGATGTCCAGTCTTCTATTCAGGGCCTTCTCAAGCCAATCAATCCTCTTCAGTCTCTTCTGAACAGGAAGATGAGGATGACCTTTGTCCAGATTGGTAAGGTTGGTGAAATGCCTTTGAGTAGAAGTGAAGCTTTGGAAATACTTGAAATACCTCCAGAGGACAGCTTGACAATGTCCTTATGTTGGATGCATCAAGTGCTCGTTCTACAAGATTGGAGTATGTTTTCACAGCAGGATGTCAAAGTTATGCCTTTTTGAACTGAAAGATGTCCAGGGGTTGGGATCACCCCTCTGGTCAGTGTGTGTCCCTTGTGGGATTGGCCATATACATGACCTTACTATCAGAAGATGTTGTGGCCTTCAAGGACAAACGCTATCACTGCATTTTTCTTGATCGTAGAAGGTCAAGCCTAAATGAATGGTCCAGACTACTGCAAGTGATTTGAGAACTAACAGAGCTTGGTATTTTTCTTCCAGAGGTAGACCGCTCACATCACCAGTCAACATCAAGTTGCTGAAGTTCCATTCCAGGGCTCAGAATCCACAAGCAATCGGGGGTGGAGGTGCTGACTGCAGAGTGGATCTTCAAAACAGCTTATGCCTTTCTGCTGCTCCCTCTGATTCTAAGCTTCCAGCTGAGGCTGTGGCGGGGGAAGGTGACAGTTCTGGTGATGATCCCAGAATGGTCGAAGAGCCTTGGTATCCTTTGCTCATCCTAATAAGTGTCAAGGATTGACTCTCTCTGTATGTAAGATCAAATCTTCTCCAAAGTCCCATTCATCCAGCATCCGACAGGCTTAGACTGATGGCCTGGGTCTAGAGAGGCAGAGGCTAATGGATTTGGATGCTCTGTGAAGACTGTAAATACTCTTATGAAAACAAGAAAGAACTGTGCCTATAGAAAAATATGGCATAAATTCCCAGTATTATTGCTGATCAAGATTTTATGCTGGACTCTTCAGAAGTCTGTTCTGAAATGCCTGCAGGCGTGTCTTCATTTAGGTCTATGTGTAAGTATGCTATAGGCACACATTTCGGATATCTCTGCCTTCACCGGCATACAGTGGGCATCCAAAACCTAATTATACTGTTTTTCAAGTTGCAATTTGGTTGAAACCTCTAATTGTTTCCGATATGGGATCTCCCATTGCCGTTGAACGTTATTGCATCAGATGCCTTCAATCACCCTGTGGAACCTCTCACTGAAAACTGCTTTACCGGTGGCAATAACATCAGCCAGAAGAGAGTCAGCATTGGTGGTACTGGGGTTTAAAGAACCCATACTCGCGTACTTCTCAGACAATGTGGTACTCATGCCAATGCTCGAATTTTGTGCCTGAACTAACCTTCAGAGTCCATATCACACAAGAGGTTGTCCTCCTATGTTCCTTTTGGGGAGTACTCAAGAAATTAGCCCATTGGATATGGGCCAAGCTTTAAAATGTTTAATCAAGGCAACCTCTGCCATCAGGAAGTCGGAGAATTTGTCATTCCAGGTGGAACACATAATGATTTTACGGCTTCCAGCAAGATTATTGCCTCTTGGTTGGTAAAGCTCATCTCCTTGGCCTACAAGTTGAAAGGGTTGGCCGTGCCAAGAGAATCACAGCACTAGAAGGGTCTCGACCTTGAGAGTGGCAGCAGGCCCAGTGTCTGAAACTTTTTGCAAGGCAACTACTGGGGCACCAAAATATTCATATTCATGGCTTAATGACAGTTGAGTTTGGCAGAGGCATCCTGGCTTCTGTTTTTTTAGTCAGAATTGAGGAGTTTGTAGCATTATCCCTCCCCTGTTTTGGCTATTTAGTTCCCAGCTGTGCTGACATGGAGCCGTCAGGAAAATGGAAAATTGAATTCAAATACTTACCGTAATTTTCCTTTCTTGATGAGCTCCAAGGTCGCACAGATCCCACCCAGCTTGGTAGTTACTAGTTACAATACGCTGAGGCTGTAGGTGGGCTCAAATTTATATGAGTTAAGTCCTGGAGACATGGGGGGGTGGAACCTATACCCAGCTGTGCTGCCATGGAGCTCATCAGGAAAGGAAAATTACGGTAAATATTTGAATTAAATTTTTCGTTTTTTTTTTTTCAAAATTTACGCTCTTTTTTTGTGTATAGCGCAAAAAATAAAAACTGCAGAGGTGATCAAATAGCACCAAAAGAAAGCTCTATTTGTGGGAAAAAAAGGACGCAAATTTTGTTTGGGTACAGCATTGCATGACCGCACAATTACCAGTTAAAGCGAGGCAGTTGCAAATTGTAAAAAGTGCTCTGGTCAGGAAGGGGGTAAAACCTCCCGGTGAAGTGGGTAAACTAGGTGTTCTTGGTTTTTTTTGGTTTTTGTTTTTTTTGTTTTTTTTTACAATACTAATCATAACATTAGCAGAGTTACTAGCTGAATATAATATAGATTTAACATTAACATCAATTGAAGACTTTTTTCAGTTACTTACACTATGCAAATATGAGATAAATTCTCACATCACTGTAAAGGGAAATCTAGTTTGAGAATTACATCTCTTTTACTGAAAAATGGGGGTTCTAAGAAGGAGCTTCTTGTTCAGAAAAAAACAAAGACGAGCATTCTGCTATATACCCGTCAGGAAAAGAGGATAGAAGTTATCCAGCAGACAACTGAAAAAAAAAAATAATAATTTTTGAGTGCAATGAGGCCCTTAGGCCCTGAGGCTGGCCATGTAATGCATGATAAAAGCAAATGGAGATTTACAATGTGAAGCTTGTGCCATTTCTCTTATCTACCGAAACAACAAGCGCCTGACATAATGTCAATGCTAACACTGTTGGTGTTCTCATTTAAAACGGTGTGCTTTAAACATCTTCCATATTAAACTCAAAAAGCAGCCACAATTATGTTTTTTTAACAGCGGAACTCTAGCCAAAACCTTTTTGCTTGGCTTTGGAAAGGTGGGGAAGGGTTAGAACTGCTGTAAAACTTTAATCGTTGTTTATGTCCTCAGAGAGAATTGACCTGCTCTCTGTTCTATCTGACACATTTCAAATATGCAAGAAGTGACAGGAAATTCTTCAGTGATAACACAAACAGCAGTACCCTAATCTACACAATATTAAAAAAAAGAAAGACTGACTATAGTAGGACTTAAAAATAATCAGAAAAAGTAACTCAATAGTAAAACCAGAAAAGTCTTTCCTGGCAAGGAATTTGTCATTCTACTCTTGGAAATATGTAAAATGATAATAAAATACACCAGCCGGCAGCCCCTTTAAGCTGCTCTGCAGAGTGGCAATTACACCTGCAGACTGTTGCTCCCTTCCTTGCCCAAAGACAGAGCACGTGGAAGAAGTTTAGCCAAATGAGAACACAGAGAACTCTGACTGGCTGAGGCTAAGGCCTCATGCACACTGGACAATTTACAGCTGCTGTTTTTGGCTTCAGGCATTTTTTTCTGCAGCCAGTAAACTCCCCAGCAACTTATCCTATGTGTCCATGCACACACAGACTTTTACCAGCGTTTTTTGGCAGGGGCGTTTTCTGACTGGAAAAAACCCAGAACTAGTGGGTCTGAAGAGGAGTTTTTTAGCTGTAAAAACGCTCTAATGCCCCGTACACACGATCGGACATTGATCGGACATTCCGACAACAAAATCCTAGGATTTTTTCCGACGGATGTTGGCTCAAACTTGTTTTGAGTACACACGGTCGCACAAAGTTGTCGGAATTTCCGGTCGCCAACCACGCGGTCACGTACACCACGTACGACGAGACTAGAAAAGGCCAGTTCAGAACCAAGCACGGCACCCTTTGGGCTCCTTTTGCTAATCTCGTGTTAGTAAAAGTTTGGTGAGAGACGATTCACGCTTTTTCAGACTCGTGGCTTTCAGATCGTTTTCTGCGGTTCAGTTTGTGCTTGTGGGTTTGTATCTGCTCTTCAGTGCAGTAAGTTTGTATCGGAGTTTTCTGTGCGATCTTGCCCGCTCGTTGCTGTTTTTCCGGTCGCTCTTCACAGGCCTTGCTGTTCTTCAGTGCGTTCTGTTATTTCGTTCTGAGCAGCCCACCGTTTTCTAGCCATGTTGCGTATACTCCTTGTAGAGTTCGTGCTGTGCGGGGGCTTGGTGTTGGGGTCCTGACCTTGACACAAGTCCAGTCCATGAACAGGGTGGGGAGGAGTTCATGGACCAAGAATTGGTTGCTTCAGCGTGACCAGTTCTCTCATATGCCTTTGCTCCGTGAGATCCGTGAGAATAATCCTGATGATTTCAGGAGCTTTCTCAGGATGACGGACCCCGTATTTCACCGTTTGTTGGCTTCACTGACCCCCTATATCAGCAGGCAGGATACCTGCATGAGGCAAGCCATCACTCTGGAGCAGAGGCTTGTCGCTACCCTGCGGTACTTGGCGACAGGGAGAAGCCTGCAGGACTTGAAGTTCTCAACAGGCATCTCCCCCCAGGCTCTGGGTATCATTATCCCAGAGACCTGTTCTGCCATCATACAGGTCCTTCAGAAGGAGTATATGAAGGTAAGATTTTTATCCTTTTATATCACATTTTATTGTATTGAATGTTTGATAATATATTGTATTTCTTTCCTCATTCCCTAATTACCATGATTGTAATATGCTGTAATATGCTGTGAATGTCCCCTTTGTCCTCATGCATGCTGGATTTTTATGTAATTATTTTTTTAGTCCTTCATACATATTTGCCTTCACTTACCTCCCCAGCATGTTCTCCGGGCCCTATATTCACCTCATGTAGTCACTTAACAATTTATTTTATCAGCTCCATAGTAGTGCTTTACCCAAAACACCCCAAAAATGTTTAGAAATGTGATTTGTGCTTTAAATTCAGACAGAGTGCCAGAGGCCCAAGACCGACGTGATTGAGTTGGACCATCCTCCTCCTCCTCCTCTTCCTGCTGCCACAACTCCACCACCACAGCCACCGCGTGGAAGGAAGCCTGGAAGGAAGACAAGAGAGTGATGGCCCTGGGTTCAGTCTGGTCTGACAAAAGCTGCAGTCTCTTGTATGACCACAGCCTGGGGACACAGATGTCATCTGCTGCTTTCCGGATCTCTGGGACTTCTGCACCAGACTGCACTCCCTTAGATATGGACTCCTCAGGCCACCAATTTTGCTTGAAAATATTTGATGTGTGCCCTGGGGGTCCAAGGCTTCACCCATTTCTGCTGTTTCCCCAGCGTTGCCTCCCTCTTTGTTTAGTTGTGAGCCCTTAATAAATGTTTTATTTTGGAAAATTCTACTCTCCTATGTGTGTTTTCATTCAAAAAGGACAGTTTGTTGGTGACAATTCAGGTACATTTCTAAAATACAATGTGAAATTAACAAGAGACAACAACACCAAACAATCTCCTACAGATTAAATAGAACAACATATCAATGGTGTTGTGGTTACTTGACACAAAAAAACACACACAAAAATTTTCGGGAGTACAAATAAAAATCCAATAAAACAAAAATCAGCCTTGAAAAAAATACAAACCAAAAATAACTAATCTGCCTTAAAACCAAAAAAAAAAAAAAACACCAAAATAATGTTGTCAGATGTGACAAATCAAAATATATTGAGGGAATCCCGATAAATAGTAAAGAAAGAAGTTTGTTAGAAGTCTGTGTGAATATGAGCAGCAAAACTACTTAATTCTTCTCACATTATAAAGAAGAAGAGACTGCGCTGTATTGAACCATTTTTTACATTGCACCGTGACGAAAGTGCTGTATCCATTGCGAACGCTAAGTTTACCAGACCGAGCTGTTCCGTGTCTGAATTTCTTCTGAGCATGCGTGGCACTTTGTGCGTCGGAACAGGTCACACACGGTCGGAATTGACGCGATCGGATTTTGTTGTCGGAAAATTTTATAGCCTGCTCTCAAACCTTTGTGTGTCGGAAAATCCGATGGAAAATGTCCGATGGAGCCCACACACGGTCGGAATTTCCGACAACACGCTCCGATCGGACATTTTCCATTGGAAAGTCCGACCGCGTGTATGGGGCATAATTCTGAAAAACTTGGCTATTTGGCACTTATGAGCATTTTTGAGGCATAAGCTTTTGTGGGAGTATAGTTTTATAAAAACAAAAAAACGTAAAAAAAAGCAATAAAAAATGCATGCAAAAATGCTGTAAAACGCAGCAAAACCTGTGTTTTTAATGCATGTTTTTACAGCTAAAGCTACTGGAATTCTTATCACATCCAGTGTGCATGAGGCCCTAAAGCGGGGTTCCACCCAAAAATGAAAGCTCCGCTTATCTGACCCCCCCCCCCCGAAAGGTAGCAAAAGGTACCGGTCCTCAATACTGAGAGATCTTCCCGTGGCCCTCCTCCTCCTTCCCCCGCCACCAGGCCATTCAAAAAGCGCATGCGAAGCAGCTATGAAGCCACAAGGCCTGTTTTTCTTGCAGATTATAGCAGCGACAGCACCCGAGAGCTGATGTAAACATCAGCTGGGGTGCCAACATCGCTGGATTCCAGGACAGGTAAGTGTCCTAAAATTAAAAGTGAGCAGCTACAGTATGTGTAGCTGCTGACTTTTCATTTTTTGCTGGGGGGGGGGCGGAACTCCGCGTTAAGGTGGGTACACACTATTAAAATAATCAGATGAATGAATGTCTGGTTTTCCTCAATGTTTTACAGCAAGTCGAAACCAAGGATGGAAATAATGTATGCAAATTATCGTACTACTAAAGCCACGTACACATGACCGGTTTTGCCATTGGAATAAACTCTGAAGGTTTCTCCAACGGAATTCCGACGGAATTCCACTCAAGCGGTCTTGCATACATGCAGTCACACCAAAGTCCGACCGTCCAGAACGAGGTGACGTACAACACGTACGACGGGACTAGAAAAAGGAAGTTCAACAGCCAGTAGCCAATACCTTCCTTCTCGTACTTGCTTTAGAGCATGCGTCGTTTTTGGCCCGTCGGAACAGCATACAGACGAGCA
Source organism: Lithobates clamitans (assembly GCA_037952925.1). Taxonomy (NCBI): domain Eukaryota; kingdom Metazoa; phylum Chordata; class Amphibia; order Anura; family Ranidae; genus Lithobates; species Lithobates clamitans. Next base: position 6,290,308 of record JBBGZY010000430.1, on the reverse strand, counting down.
GTTTTCCCGATAGGGATTGGTTTCGTCTGAAATATTTCGAACATGTTCCATTTCTAGGTCCGTCAGAATTTTCGAAAAAAAAAGATGAGGCATACACACGATCGGAATAGACAATGAAAAGCTTCAGTCGGACTTTTTCTGTCGGAACATTCCGCTCACGTGTACGAGGCTTAAGGCCACTTTCACACTGTCGGACTGTTCAAGTCCGCCTGTCAGTTTTTTCCGCAGACCTGAACGGGCACTCCATGCTAGTCTAAGGAGCGACGGATGTCAGCGGTGACATGTCCGCTGACATCTGACCCGGTCCGATCCGCTAAAATCAGACGGATGCCCCTATATTCGCATCTGCCCCTGGTGGATCGGATCAGGTGAGATCTGGTGAAAACGGACATGTTGACCGTTTTCGTCCGATCTCTCCATAGTAACCAGCGGCGCTCGACAAGCCCCTCCTGCTCCGTGAGCAGAGAGGGACCTGTCACCGCCGGCTCAGCGGAGATCAACAGAGAGATCTCCCGCTGAGCTGGCGGACAGAGGTGGACTCCGAGGTAGCAGATCCGCCTCGTGAGAATGAAGTCAAAGGCTTTCTTTTTGTTGTTGTTCATGGTTTCTGATCATGCGCAGTCTTTTGTATCTGATTTTTCTCGTACGAAAACAGTACATATTAAACGAAAATCGTTAGTTCTGTTAATGTGCGAGAAAAATTTTGGAGAATGTCCCTTCAGAAATTTTTGTTCAGAAAGTCTGAATCGGATGTTGAAAGTTGTGTACACACTATACGAAAATCGAACTCTTGGGCCTCGTACTCAATTTTTCTTCAGATTTTCTGTACCCTACTTTAGCAAGAAAGTAGTACTCTGCCTGCTGGACCCAACAAGCCGGGAGGATAAAGAAGAGAAACCCAGATAGAGTGCGGGAGAGCCCTGGAAAGGTGGAGTTAGTGTCTCCTTGTGTTGCCAGGTCTGAGAGCCCGAGGAGAGGACTGAGATCCCAGGGCAGAGTGTACTAGTTGCACTTTGCTGCTGAGAGCCATGTGGCTGCTGTTGTGTGTCTGGGGTGAGTGTACAAAAGAGCCCACAGCTTTTTGTTGCTGATTCTGCTACAGCCTGCTTTTGGCTGTTGTGCTCACAAAGGGTGTTGGTATTTTTGCTGTCTCCTAAGTAGATCTGTCAAAATAGTAGTGTCCATCTACCTTGTGATTGCAAACCCTCCCATTTGGGAGTGAGTGCTCCTATGAGTATTTCAAGGGCTTCAATGCTGGAAGACATGTTAGTCCACTGGCCAGTGGTTAGTCAGAGAATCTTCTGCAGTGGGTAGGCTGTAATGCTGTAGGTACAATTATTTACACTGCCCTTTTGGAAACTGTCTTTGTACAGCTTTTCGGTTGGGGTAGATACTTTTGCAACAACTGTGTTTTCAGTTCCCCTTCACTAGTCTAGTGTGATACCCAAACAAGGCTTTATTTGTTCTTTAAAGCCCATGGCAAACTACAAGTTACAAGTGTGCTGTTGTTCCTTGGGTTCAGGTACATGGTGGGTCATCACTGGAGCAGGGCAGAACGAGGACACAAACAATTCAGCAGCTCCCGAGAGGGTAGTGTTAAATACACATATAACTTTGAGATTGCAAGAAAACAGTGAAGTTGCATATGTCCAACAAACATGTGTTTGATGCTATTCCTAACATGCATAGTTATTTTCAAAGTAAAAGTAAAAATACATTTTCATACCCCCCCGTTTCCTACCCCCCCCAGCCCACTCTATGAGGAACCCGATCCCCACCCCCACACACACCTATTTTTAAAAATGCACTGGATACTTACTTGTACTCCTGCAGCCTTCTTGCCAGTCTGGTGATGTCACAGTTCATCTTCTGGTCCAGCAGTGGTGGTGGCGCGTGGTCTTACTGCAAAACAAAATATTGGTAACACAATGACGTGTTAAAGACATTCTTTGTTGCAGTGCTTTGAACCCAGGCGTGATGATGCACGCCCAGGGGTTGCACCAGTGATAGCTTAGACTCAGAGAAAATTAGTTAAATGCCCAACAGTCAGGGGGCGGCACCCCTGCACCCTGCATGAGCGGCTGCCACTGGGTTCTTCCATGAAACATTATTTACAAAGCACAGTATATTTTCTAATAAGAAATCCCAACACTGACTGCTCACTTATTGACTGCTTTTGTATATCTGAAAACTTACATGGGTCTGTATTTGTAATAAGAAAGGATTAGGGGGTGTCCCTTCTTAGATCATTCAGTTTGTATCATTGTAATTGCTGCCATTCAGGTTTGATACAAAATAGGCTATTTATGCTTTCCACAGCATAGCAGAAAGTCAACTTGATTCAAAAACCTGAATAATCTCAAGCATGCTATTCACTGGCAGCAGATACTCAAAACTAAAGCAGGGCATAGATTATTAGGGGTGCATCATTGACAGAAGAAATTGTCAACCGAATCTGAAAACTTTGGGCAAATCTTTATGGTATCACAAATATACACACCACAATACCAAAAAACACACACGCCAGTGAATCATAATCATGAGAAAGGGCAGGCCACTGGGCCACAGGCAGGCAATGGCACAGTCAGACATGAGGTCAGGTTGTTTTTTTTTTTTGTGTATGTATTTGTGTGATCCAGTAAAGATTTACTCAGGGTTTTAAGTTTCAATTTATTCTTTAAAGGATTTGCCTTCCTCTGGTGGCTTGGCGGGCATCAGTTGTCTGGAATTAAATACACTTTTAGTATTTATTTGGTTGAGGGTTAACCCCTAGACATTGACAATAGACATGTCGTTAAGTGTGAAAATTCAAAATGGACATAATCTTCAAAAATAAACCATTCTCCATCTCCAGTGCTAGAAAAGCTATAACAAATATAAAATGTTCCAGGTTCACTGTGATGATTGTTTGCAATTGCCACAGTCAGTCATCAACACACTTGTGACGGTGCTGCTAGAGCGGCATAATAAGCTCTCTTCGTCACCCAGTCACTTTACAGGAAACATTAATACCTGCGCTCTTATGCCTCGTACACACAGTCAGATTTTCCAATGGAAAATGTTCGATGGGAGCCCTTTGTCGGAAATTCCGACCGTGTATAGCTCCATTAGACAGTTTCCATCGGAATTTCTGGTTCTTAATTTTCCGACAACAAAATCCGTTCACGTAAATTCCGATCGTGTGTAGACAGTTCCGATGCACAATGTGCCACGCATGCTCAGAATAAATTACGAGACGGAAGCGCTCGGTCTGGTAAAACTACCGTTCATAATGGAGATAGCACATTCATCACGCTGCAATTTTTAAATAGCAGCGCATTCTCTTCTTCTTTATAATGCTAGAAGAATGAAGTTGTTTTGCTGCTCATATTTACACAGAGTTCTCACAAACTGATTTCTGTATTATTTCTCGTGATCTCCAGAATATAATTTTTTTGGTTTCTTAAGATCTCCAGAATAATTTATTGTTTTTGTTTTTATAGTGAGATTAGTGATTATAGTGATATAATTTTAGTGATATAATCAAGATCTCCTGTTTTTTTTGGGGTTTTTTTAGTGATCTCCAAATATTTTTTCTCGTTTTGTGTGTCAAGTTACCACAACACCATTATGATCTTGTATTTTTTAATCTCGAGGTTGTTTGGTGTTGGTGTCCCTTGTTAATTTGACATTGTATTTAGGAAATGTACCTGCCTACTCACGAACAAACTGTCCTTTTTGAAGTAAAACACACAGGCAAGTATTTATTAAAAAGAAATATACATTTATTCTGGGTCATAACAAAATAAAGAGGAAGGCAATTCTGGAGAAACTGCTGAAATTGGTGAACCCTTTATACCCCAGGGCACACATCAGTTATTTGGAAAAGAAGAAAGGCAACAGCGCTCTCTGCAGGGACAACTTGATCAATACACCAGGTCCACTCACAGGTGCCGAGGCTCGATGTGTCCCAACACACTCCAATGCAACAGTAATAAGGAGAGCCGGCAAAACTGTAATCCTTGAAGTGACGTTTATTGGTACATCAGAGTGACAATAAAACAATAAAGCTGACGCGTTTCGGCAAAAGCCTTAGTCGTAGCTACGACTAAGGCTTTTGCCGAAACGCGTCAGCTTTATTGTTTTATTGTCACTCTGATGTACCAATAAACGTCACTTCAAGGATTACAGTTTTGCCGGCTCTCCTTATTACTGACACATCAGTTATTTGCCAGCCAAAATTGGTGGCCTGAGGAGTCCATATAATAGTGAGCACAATCCCATCCAGGACTCCAAGAGATCAGGAACAGCAGCAGATGACATATCTGTCCCCAGGCTGTGGTCATACAACAGCCTGCGTCTTTTGCCAGACCAGACTGAACCCAGGCCATCACTCTCTTGTCTTCCTTACATGCTTGCTTCCAGGCTGTGGCTGTGGTGTTGGAGGTGTGGCAGGAGGTGGAGGAGGAGGAGGATGGTCCAACTCACACAGGTGGGTATTGGGTGTGATTTGGCCCCTCAACCCCTTATTTAATGTGAGATAAATGATTTCCTCACACATGATGCGTTGGCCCTCCTCCATGTCCTGCATTTTGCAGGCTGTCATGGAGGCAAAGGCCTCTTGAGGATTGAGGGGGCTTCTGGGAGCAGCATTAGCCTCCTGAATCAGCCCAAGCGCTGCCTCCTCCACATTACTCCCCTTCCTGGCCCTTTTTTGTGGAAGGCGGAGGCGAGGGACCTGAGATGGTGTCAGGCTACTGGGCCCTGCCACCTCCTGGCTGCCACTTACCACCGCCACCTCTTGGCTGCCACTTACCCCCGCCACCTCCTGGCTGCCACTAACCCCTGCCTCCTCCTTGCTGCCACATTTCACAGCCTCCTCCTGGCTGAGGTCTTCCTGTGTATGAAAAAAGGGACATAGTTTTAGTATTCTGTTCATCAATCATACACAATTTTCTGCTCATGACTGTTGCAAATTGAATATTAACAAATAGAAAAGACTATCATTCAGACGCCAGCATTTGTCATTCTTGTCCCAAACCTTTTTGGCTACTACTGTCTATTGATATGTAAAACACTTTTAAAATCAGCAATTAGTGATCAATAATAACATCTATTTCACATCTTTTTTTTTTATGACAAGAAATATGTGGAACAATGCTATACCTGGCTCAAGCTGGGCTACTCAACTTCTTCCTGGCTGGCAGGCCCAGGGTGGGCGTCGGAAGCCTCAGCTGGGGTATAAGGAAGCATGGAAGGTAGGGTTGAGAGGGATTCCCTGACTTTAGTCTGGTCTGCCAGAAAATGCAGTCTGTCATAGTACCACAGACTGGGTACATAAATGTCATCTGCTGCAGCTCCTGATCTCATAGATTTCTGGACCCTAGTATGCTCACGATTATATGTGCTCCTCAGGCCACCAATTTTTTTTTTTTTAAATAGTTGATGTCTGCCGTGGGGACCTGCAGCTTCACCAACTCCAGCAGTTTCTCCATCGTTGCATGCCTCTTTATTTTGTTATTATAATGCGGGTGTTTGACCTGCCGCGGACAGGGTAGCTCCCTGTATTTATATGAATATTGGGAGGAAGCTGTGGTCTTTGAACCCATCCATTTTCTCTGCAAGACACAACACAAGACAAACCCTAATGTCAGGTGAAGCTCTCTTAAACTTGACCCAATAGAGGCCTCAATCTATAAGCAGTATAGGCCACTGATGCACCAACTTAAAAATGTACCTAACGATCATAGCTTCCGATACTCCATCCTCTGCTCACAGATCGTACGTACGATGCACGCGTGTTACTCTTTATATACACTGCGCATGCGTGAAACCCTGCCCGCCCCTGACGTTCGTTCTAGTGTATTCCCCGCCCCTTCTCTTTCAGCGCAGTGGGTAGAGAACTTGGCGGAGACACAGCAGGTGCATGCAGACAGCAGCAGCAACGAGGAAAGCCTGAAGCCACGAATGCCCCGATCCCGGAAGAGATTGAAGGCCTCAAATATGTCCTTTGTAGAGATGGTGGAGATGGTGGACATCTTGAAGTTGTGAAAAGTCTGCAGAAGAATTTTGGGGTACGACGATCCAAGGATCAACTGAGGAAACGCTGGTCAGACCTGAAATTAAGGGAGCACGATCAGTACAGAAAGATCCAGAAACTGCTTCAAAAAAGTAAGAAGTTGTCGTGTGTTTCTATTATTAGTATTACTTGCATGCTGCTCCATGTGCTTTTCTTTACTGTTGTACAGTTTAAAATGGCAACTTTCATGTTCGTGGGCACAGTAACGTTCGTAGGAAACATCGTTCGTTCACCCATTAATACGATGTTTTTGGCAGATGCAGGTTAACTACATTTGTTCAGGCCTATTTGTATTCAAAGAAGTTTATGACATTGTTGTCTAGATGGGTTTGTAACTAGAATGAAATAAAAAATTGATTCAGTGTAAGGAGTGGACACTCAGCAGCTGTTTACACATCTGGACGCAAGAGCACTAGTGTGGGACACCAGAACAAACTTTTTAGGGTGTCCCACACAGGTGCTCCAGTGGATCCTAGGGGTGTCTCCATGTGTGAAAACTGAACAAAAAAGGTAAGTATTCCAGCTTCAGAAAGGAACTAAAAATGTCTTCAGCTTGGAACTCTACCAAAACAGACAATTGTACGACACTTCCAAGCAATGTTTCATATTACTATTTCTGGCCTAAAATATCTGTGTGCTAAGTATACATTTTTTTTATTCACATAGGGGAGAAAAGACTCGGGACATCTGAGGACACCAGGGACCCCCCACCTCCTAAAGAAGGGGAAGTCACCAAAACCCAAGCAGAGGATGAGGAGGGAGACGTTTATGAAGTGGGCGAAATTGTCACCACAACAGGTAAGTATCTGAGACCACAGCTTCAGGTAATAGATGGATGCCTACATATTTATAATACATGGTATGTTTTTTCTTTTAGATGATGTGGATGTTGTAGAAGAAGAATTTCATTTCACCTGTGAAAGTGCCCAGATCCTCATAGGGAAGATAATGGGGTGCAATAGGGATTTAGAAAATATAAAAGAAAACAAAATGAAGAACATCATTGATGTTTTAGTCAGAATATAAAAAAAAAATTGTACCACTTTATGTGTATTTTTGCTTTTTTTTAAAAAGTTTTCAAGTATTTTAAAAGCCAAATTTTGAAGATGCACACGGTGTGTCAACATGTGCTATCTGCCATCAAGGAATATCAATGTACACGTTTTGTGGGTGCAACCCCTTCCTCCCAACTCAATTAGGTGAGAGGAAGGGGTTGCACCCTCAAAACACGTCCATTGATCCCCCATGATGGGAGCTAGCACATGTAGACATTAGGCATGGGATCAGGAGGGAATTCCCCAGTTTGAATCCCAATTTGTGTGCATCTTCAAAATTTGGCTTTGACAGGGGTGACATCACCCCATCTGATGAAGGCAATATCAACACAGTTTGGACGTACTAATGTCTGATATTGCCTTCAATTTATCAAAGTTGAACTTTGTAAGTTCCTGAGTTGTGTATGTTATGATTTGAAACATGCCTGTTTAACCAAAAAAAGGCTATTTCAAATGTGACCAAAAAAAATGTTAAACACCAAAGATGTTGGTTTGTTCAAAAATCCTTTTTGAAACACACATGTGAATGTGCTTTGAGTAAAATGTTTGCTACTCAAGAATGTGTGGCTTCTTCTCTCAATGCTCAATAGCAGTTTTTGAAGTAAGTTGGTGTTTACAGTGACAATGGGGGTTATTTAACACCCACAGTGGTTTATAAATGGCCACAATCAGCCCGTTTTCGTGAATCCACAAATCTCATTCCTGGTGCTGAAAATGATTAATATTATTATAATTATTATACAGGATTTATATAGCACCAACAGTTTATGTAGTTGCTTTACAACTTGAGGGTAGACAGTACAAATACAATACACTTTAATACAGTAGGAATCAGAGGGCCCTGCTCCTTAGAGCTTACAATCTAAGAGGGAAGGTCAAGAGATACAAGAGATAATAACTGTGGGTGATGTGCTGATTGAGAAGTTAAATGTACAGTTGTTAGGTGGGGGCCAGATAGGCTTCTCTGAAGAAATGAGTTTTCAGGGATCGTCTGAAAGTGGATAAAGTAGGAGAAAATCGGACGGATTGGGTAGAGCATTCCAGAGGATGGGAGAGGCTCTGGAGAAGTCCTGAAGGCAAGCATGGGATGAGGTGACAAGGAAGTTTGAGAGCAGGAGGTCTTGGGAGGAGCGAAGAGAATGATTAGGTTGGTATTTTGAGACTAGGTTAGAGATGTAGCTGGGGGCCAGGTTGTGGATGGCTTTGTAAGTTATAGTTAGTATCTTGAATTTAATTCAGTGACTGAGTGGCAGCCAATGGAGGGATTGGCAGAGGGGTATAGCAGACGCTGAGAGGTTTGTGAGGTGGATGAGCCTGGCAGCAGCGTTTATGATGGACTGAAGTGGGGATAGCCTATTTAGAGGTAAGCCAATGAGGAGGGAGTTGCATTAGTCGAGGTGGGAGATGACCAGGGAGTGAATTAGAAGCATTATGGTGACATTGGTAGGAAGGGGCGTATCTTGGAGATGTTGCGGAGATTGAGGTGGCAAATTTTTGATAGTGATAGAATGTGGGGCCGAAAGGTTAGTTCAGAGTCGAGGATTACACCTAGGATTTTGGCGTGGGGAGATGGGTTGATAGTTGAGCCGTTGATATTGACAGAGAAATCAGGGGAAGTGGCACCTGAGGGAGGAAATATCATGTGCTCGGTTTTGGATAGGTTGAGTTTGAGGAAGTGATGTGACATCCAGGCTGATATGTCTGCTAGTAAGTTGATAATGTGTGAGGAGACAGATGGAGAGAGCTGGGGGGTGGAGAGATAGATTTGGGTGTCATCAGCGTAGAGATGATATTTCAAGCCGTTGGAGGCAATCAACTGACCCAGGGAGGTGGTGTACATTGAAAAAAGGAGAGGTCCAAGAACAGAACCTTGGGGGACCCCAACGGAGAAAGGAAGAGGAAAGAAGGAAGTAGAGTTGTAAGTGACACTAAAGGAGCGGTGGGATAGGTAGGATGAGAACCAGCAAAGAGTATAGTCAGGGAGACCAAAGGAGTGGAGTTTATTGAGGAGGAGGGGGTAGTCCACTGTGTCAAAGGCAGCAGAGAGATCCTGGAGAAGTAGTACAGAATAGTGTCCACTGGTTTTAGCCGTTAGTAGGTCATTTGAGAGTTTAAGGAGAGCAGTTTCTGTGGAGTGTTGAGGGCGAAATCCGGACTGAAGGGGATCAAGAAGTTTATTCATGGTCAGATGGTCGCTTAGTCGGTTGTAAACCAGTCTTTCAAGAAGTTTGGAGGAGAAGGCGAGTAAGGAGATGGGATGTAGGTTGTTAAGATTGGTGGGGTCCAGTGAGGGCTTTTTAAGTATGGGGGTGACTAACGCATGTTTTAGAGAGTTTAGGAAGATGCCACAAGAGAGGGAGAGGTTGAAAATGTGAGTTAGAGAGTGTAGAATCGAATCAGAGGTTGAGCGTAGCATTTGCGAGGGAGCAGGATCCAGGGGGCAGGTGGTTAGATAAGTGTTGGATAAAAGTTTTGCAACCTCATTAATAGTAGCAGGGTTGAATGACGGAAGTGATGATTATATCTGTGGACATGGGGTGTTGCATGGGGGGAGGTTTTTGCGCATTGGATATCTCCTTATGAATTGTATCAGTCTTAATTTTGAAGTGATTGGCGATCTCCTGGGCAGTGAGTGAGTTGGTGGGTGGAGACAGTGGAGGACAGAGTAGAGTGTTGAAGGTAGAGAAGAGTTGACGTGGACTGGATGAGAAGATGTTAATGAGTGTGATAAAGTAGGTCTGTTTGGCAGTGTGAATGCAGGAATAGTATTTTAGGAGGGAAGATTTATATTGTGTGAAGTCTTCCTGGAACTTAGTCTTATGCCACAGGCGCTCAAAAGCAAGGCTACGTTTTCTGAGACTTCTGGTGTCATCTGTTTGCAAGGGTTGTAGCAGTCGGGGCCTAATTCTGCATGTAGTGAGGGGGGCAAGCTTGTCTAGGGAGGAAGAGAGTGAGCTGTTGTAGTTGAAAGTGGCTAGGTTGGGGCAGGACAGGGGTGAGATTTTGTCATAGAGGTGATTAGTAGCGAAGAGAAGGGTTGAGGTGGCAAAGGTTTCTACGTGTTAGGCTAGTAGCTAGTAACTAGTAACTGTTAGGCGGTTGGAGGGAGAGGAGGTGGAAGACAGGGAGAGAGCAAAACTAATAAGGTGGTGATCAGAGAGTGGGAGAGGATTGTTGGAAAGGTTGCAAGAAGTGCACAGATAGGAGAAGAGAAGCAGAGAAGTCATCAAGGAAGGTTGATACTGGTCCAGGGGGCCGGTAGATGACAGCAATTCTTAGAGAAATGGGAGAGAATAGACAAATGCAATGTGCCTCAAAAGAGGAGAGTGTCAGAGAGGGAGGTGGGTGAAGTACCTGATAGATGCTGCATGGGGCTAGAAGGATTCCCACTCCACCTCCCTTCCGTCCACTTGGTCTGGGAGAGTGAGTCCAGAGAAGGCTCCCATGGGAGAGGGAAGCAGGAGAAGTAGTAGCTGATTCATTAAGCCAGGTTTCAGTAATGGCAAGTAGGTTAAAGGAATTTGTGATAAAGAGGTCGTGGAGGGCGGTGAGTTTGTTACAGACAGAGCGTGCATTCCAAAGGGCACTGGAAAAGGGGGGGGGCTGGTTTTGGAAAGAAGAGGAATAGAGACCAAGTTCTGTGGGTTGTGGCTCCTGCCAGAGGGTGTAGGGGGATGGGAGCGTTGGGCAAACACAGATGATGGTGGCCCAGGGTTTGGAGATATGTCACCAGAAGTTAGGTGAAGCAGGAGGGTGAGGGAGGTAATGTGGGAATTAGGGATGAGCTTCGTGTTCGAGTCGAACCCATGTTCGACTCGAACATCGGCTGTTCGACCGTCCGTCGAATTGCGAACGATATGGGCCGTTCGCACCAAATTCGTGTGGCGCGTCACGGCCCATAATTCACTGCGGCATCGCAGTGCATTGCTGGCTGATGATTGGCCAAGCATGCACTATGACCCGCATGCTTGGCCAATCACAGCGCCGTCAGTAGAGAGAGCTGTAATTGGCCAAAGCCAGGGTGGCTTTGGCCAATTATGGCTCAGGGGATTTAGTACACACCCCACACTATATAAGGCCGCCTGCACGGCGGCCCTGTGTAGTGTGTGTTCCGGTGTGCTGAGAGATAGAGAGAGAGAGAGAGACAGTGTCATTTGATTTGAGTTAGATAGATTAGGCAGAACAGTCAGTCAGTTAGCTGCACTTACAGTGTATTGTGTATATATATGCATCCCAGGTGTTGCATATATATATATACACTGTATTCAGTTTAGCTAGATCCGTTCCTGTTATCTTCTATCTAGACTATTTACATTTAGTGCAGTGCGTCCTGCTCACAGTGTTCAGCTAGATCCGTTCCTGTTATCTTCTAGACTATTTACATTTAGTGCAGTGCGTCCTGCTCACAGTGTTCAGGTAGATCCGTTCCTGTTATTTACATTTAGTGCAGTGCGTCCTGCTCACAGTGTTCAGCTAGATCCGTTCCTGCTATTTACATTTAGTGCAGTGCGTCCTGCTCACAGTGTTCAGCTAGATCCGTTCCTGCTATTTACATTTAGTGCAGTGCGTCCTGCTCACAGTGTTCAGCTAGATCCGTTCCTGCTATTTACATTTAGTGCAGTGCGTCCAGCTCACAGTGTTCAGCTAGATCCGTTCCTGCTATTTACATTTAGTGCAGTGCGTCCTGCTCACAGTGTTCAGCTAGATCCGTTCCTGTTATCTTCTAGACTATTTACATTTAGTGCAGTGCGTCCTGCTCACAGTGTTCAGCTAGATCCGTTCCTGCTATTTACATTTAGTGCAGTGCGTCCTGCTCACAGTGTTCAGCTAGATCCGTTCCTGCTATTTACATTTAGTGCAGTGCGTCCTGCTCACAGTGTTCAGCTAGATCCGTTCCTGTTATCTTCTAGACTATTTACATTTAGTGCAGTGCGTCCTGCTCACAGTGTTCAGCTAGATCCGTTCCTGCTATTTACATTCAGTGCAGTGCGTCCTGCTCACAGTGTTCAGCTAGATCCGTTCCTGCTATTTACATTTAGTGCAGTGCGTCCTGCTCACAGTGTTCAGCTAGATCCGTTCCTGCTATTTACATTTAGTGCAGTGCGTCCAGCTCACAGTGTTCAGCTAGATCCGTTCCTGCTATTTACATTTAGTGCAGTGCGTCCTGCTCACAGTGTTCAGCTAGATCCGTTCCTGTTATCTTCTAGACTATTTACATTTAGTGCAGTGCGTCCTGCTCACAGTGTTCAGCTAGATCCGTTCCTGTTATCTTCTAGACTATTTACATTTAGTGCAGTGCGTCCTGCTCACAGTGTTCAGCTAGATCCGTTCCTGTTATCTTCCTACTGACAGGCAGGCTTGTCTGGTTACAGTATATAAAGCTACCTGAAGAAAATTACAGGTGTTCTATTTGATCCTATTAGTACCACGGTCAGGCAGCTAGACTATTTACATTTAGTACAGTGTGTCCTGCTCACAGTGTTCAGCTAGATCCGTTCCTGTTATCTTCCTACTGACAGGCAGGCTTGTCTGGTTACAGTATATAAAGCTACCTGAAGAAAATTACAGGTGTTCTATTTGATCCTATTAGTACCACGGTCAGGCAGCTAGACTATTTACATTTAGTACAGTGCGTCCTGCTCACAGTGTTCAGCTAGATCCGTTCCTGTTATCTTCCTACTGACAGGCAGGCTTGTCTGGTTACAGTATATAAAGCTACCTGAAGAAAATTACAGGTGTTCTATCCCAGCTTAGTGCAGCTACAGGCCATTAGTATGTCTGGAAGGCCAAGAAGGAGAGGCAGACAGTCACAAGCCAATAAGAGAGGGCAAGCAGGCTCTGTGTCTAGTGCTGGTCGTGGAGACGGTGCATCCTCATCAGCACGTGGCCATGGGACACGCTTGGCCTTTTTTTTCGGCAGCTGGCCGTGTTGAGCCGCAACATGCGGAAGACTTGGTCGAGTGGATGACCAAGCCCAAGCCGTCCTCATCCTCCTCATCCTCTCTCACCCATGCCCAGGGTGCTTTGTCTGGCAAAGCAGCGGCCTCTTCCCTCAGCTCAATGTCATCAGTGACTCCTTCCCTAGCTCCACCATGTCCTCATGAGGATTCCCTCGAACTGTTTGACCACAGTGTTGGGTACATGCTCCAGGAGGATGCCCAGCATTTGGAAGGCTCTGATGATGATACTGAGCTCGATGAAGGCAGTAACATGAGCACGGACAGAGGGGGTGCCCAAGAAGGACAGCAATCTGGCAGTCATGCTCCCCCTGCTGCAGCATACTGCCAGGTTTGCTCCAGTGATGAGGAGGGAGGGGATGATGAGGTCACTGACTCAACGTGGGTGCCTGATAGGAGAGAGGAGGAGGAGGAGGAGGAGGAGGAGGAGGAGGAGGCGGCACATCACCAACGAGGCAGGATGCCCTCCAGGGGCCAGCCTAAGGGCAGCACATTGACTGCATCACACCCCAAAGCTCCACATGTGCAGGGCGCTGCAGTCTCTGCGCGTTATTCAAAAAGTTCTTTGGTGTGGGCCTTTTTTGAGACGAGTGCATCAGATCGCACCGCTGCTATTTGCAACATATGTCTCAAGCGTATCTCGCGTGGCCAAAACATCTCCCGCTTGGGTACCACATGCTTGACCAGACATATGTTGACCTGCCATGCAGTTCGTTGGCAAGCGTATCTAAAAGACCCACACCAAAGAACAAAGAGGATCTCTCCTTGCTCCTCATCAGCTGAGATTTCCAACCCCACTAGACCTTCAGTCCTCTCTGAGACCTGCAGTGAGAGGAATGAAGGTGTAGAATTAGGTGTGTCACAGCCAGGTACTTGTGGGCAATCTTCTTTTGGTACACCGACGTCAGATTGTACCAGGCAAATTTCCCTGCCCCAGCTGCTGCACCGCCGAAAGAAGTTTGCTCCCAGCCATCCACATGCCCAGCGGTTGAATGCTAGCTTGGCAAAATTGCTAGCACTTCAACTGCTGCCTTTTCAGTTGGTAGACTCTGCCCCCTTCCGTGAGTTTGTGGAATGTGCAGTTCCTCAGTGGCAGGTACCCAAACGCCACTTTTTCTCACGGAAGGCGATTCCGGCTCTCTACCGGCATGTGGAAGGCAATGTCCATGCCTCGCTGGACAGGGCGGTCAGCGGTAAGGTGCATATTACCGCTGACTCATGGTCCAGCAGGCATGGACAGGGACGTTACCTAAGTTTCACGGCGCATTGGGTGACTCTGCTGGCAGCTGGGAAGGATGCAGGACAAGGTGCAGTAGTGTTGGAGGTTGTTCCGCCACCACACCTCCAAAATGCTGATTGTGACACACCTCTCTCCTCCACCCCCTCCTCTTCTTCTTCCTCCATGGCCTCTTCCTCGGAACCAGCAGTGCTCCGTATGCGTTCAAGGGGCTACGCAAGTACGCAGGCCAAAAGATGCCATGCGGTGCTTGAGCTGGTGTGCTTGGGGGACAGGAGCCACACTGGGGCAGAGGTTCTGTCAGCTCTGCAGGGGCAGGTTCAGAGGTGGTTGACGCCACGCCAACTTAAGGCAGGAATGGTGGTTTGCGACAATGGCACCAACCTCCTCTCTGCCCTCCGACAGGGACAAATGACCCATGTGCCCTGTTTGGCTCACGTCCTTAACTTGGTGGTGCAGCGGTTCTTGGGCAGGTACCCGGGCTTACAGGATGTCCTGAGGCAGGCCAGGAAAGTCTGTGTGCATTTCCGCCGGTCATATAATGCCAGTGCTCGGCTGACGGACCTCCAAAAGGAGTTTAACCTGCCCAAGAACTGCCTAATCTGTGACATGCCCACCAGGTGGAACTCAACGTTGGCCATGCTGCAGCAGCTGCACACGCAGCAGAGGGCCATCAATGAGTACCTGTGCGACTATGGCACCAGGACAGGGTCAGGGGAGCTTGGTTTTTTTTCCCCACGCCAGTGGGCCATGATCAGGGATGCATGCACTGTCCTGTCACCATTCGAGGAGGCCACGAGGATGGTGAGCAGTGACAGTGCATGCATCAGTGACACTGTCCCCCTTGTCCACCTGTTGGAGCACACGCTGCGTGGAATAATGGACAGGGCACTTGAGGCAGAACAGAGGCAGGAAGAGGAGGACTTCCTTAGCTCTCAAGGCCCCCTTTATCCAGACAGTGTTCCTGCGTGCCCGCCGATCACACAGGAAGAGGAGGAGGAGGAGGAGGAGGAGGAAGATTGTGTCAGTATGGAGGTGGAGCCTGGCACTCAGCATCAGCAGCAGTCTTTAAGGGATCAGTCCCAAGGAACACATGGACTTGTACGTGGCTGGGAGGAGGTGGCTGCGGACGTTGTTGTCCTTAGTGACCCAGAGGACTCCGGACCGAATGCCTCAGCAAACCTACGCTGCATGGCCTCCCTGATCCTGCAAAGCCTGCGTAAGGATCCTCGTATTCGTTGTATCAAGGAGAAGGACCAATACTGGCTGGCAACCCTCCTTGATCCACGTTACAAGGGTAAGGTTGCGGACCTTATCTTGCCATCGCAGAGGGAGCAGAGGATGAAACATCTTCGGGAGGCCTTGCAGAAAGGTCTGTGCAACGCGTTCCCAGAGACTGGGAGGTTACAAACTCCTGTTTCTGGACAACGTGTTGCTGAGGCTTCGGTCAGTCAAAGAAGGAGCGGTGGAGAAGGTGGCCGTCTGACCGATGCGTTCAGACAATTTTTTGGTCCGCAGCCCCAAGGTATGATCGGTTCCAGCAACCATCGCCAGCGTCTGTTTTACATGGTGCAGGAATACCTAGGGGCAAGATCAGACTTGGACACCTTTCCCACCGAAAATCCTCTGGGTTACTGGGTCTTGAGGATGGATCACTGGCCAGAGCTTGCACAGTATGCAATTGAGCTACTGGCCTGTCCTGCATCCAGCGTTCTTTCGGAACGCACATTCAGTGCTGCTGGAGGCGTGGTAACTGATCACAGGGTGCGTCTGTCCACCGACTCGGTCGATCGGCTGACCTTCATAAAAATGAATCAGTCTTGGATCACCACCAGCTACCAAGCACCTGATGCTGATGTAACCGAATAATTTTTTTTGAAATCTCAGATCCCTTCAAAGACTGCCTATGCTGATGCTGAGTGACTATCCCTGAGTAATTATCCTCTTCCTCCTCAATCATCACGCTGATAGCTTGTAAGAACATTTTTGGTTCTGGGCGCCACCACCAGTGCCTAAGGCACAATTTTTCAGCCCCTGTTTAACAGGGGCGTGTAATTACAATTTTTGATGTAATACTTTGCAGCAGGGCTCGTTCCTGCATTCCAACTAGAGTGTCTGTGAGGGGTTGCAGTGTTGTGGCACCAGCACCAGTGCCTAAGGCCCAATTTTTCTGCCCCTGTCTAACAGGGGCGTGTAATTACAATTTTTGATGCAATACTTTGCAGCAGGGCTCGTTCCTGCGTTCCAACTAGAGTGTCTGTGAGGGGTTGCAGTGTTGTGGCACCAGCACCAGTGCCTAAGGCCCAATTTTTCTGCCCCTGTCTAACAGGGGCGTGTAATTACAATTTTTGATGCAATACTTTGCAGCAGGGCTCGTTCCTGCGTTCCAACTAGAGTGTCTGTGAGGGGTTGCAGTGTTGTGGCACCAGCACCAGTGCCTAATGCCTAATTTTTCAGCTCCTGTTCAACAGGGGCATGTAATTACAATTCTTGATCTAATATTTCACAGCAGGGCCCTGTGAGGGCTTACAGTGTTGTGGCCACAGCAACACCTAAGGCCCAAATTTCTGCTGAGTATATAGGGCAGGACCCTACTTTCAAACATCTAACTTACAAACGACTCCTACTTGCAAACGGAAGGAGACAACAGGAAGTGAGATGAAATCTACCCCTAGGAAGGGAAATTCTCTCCTGTAAGAGTTAATATGGGAAAACAATTTCTCCTTTCCACTGATGCTTTCCAATCCTTGTTCCACAAAAAAACCCAAATTTTCAAAAAACATTTTTCATTGGGACAAAAAAGTGAGGTGAAATCTTCTGAAGAGGAGGAAAGACAGCAAAACAAATGTCACAGGGGTGATAACCCTTCCCTATGTTTTCCAAAAAGCTTAGAAAAGATTTTTTGGCTGGAGCTAAACACGTTAAAAATGTTCAAAATTACAAACAGATTCTACTTAACAACAAACCTACAGTCCCTGTCTTGTTTGCACCGCCTGTATACTGCTGTTCAGAGTATATAGGGCCTGGTGGCCCCACACCTTTCCTTATTTTAATTTGGGTGCGGGGTTCCCCTTAATATCCATACAAGACCCAAAGGGCCTGGTAATGGACTGGGGGGTACCCATGCCGTTTGTCTCACTGATTTTCATCCATATTGCCATGACCCGACATGACATTAAACCCGCAAGCAGTTTTAAATGAGATTTTTTCCTTTAAAAATGACATTTGGTGCAGGGACTGTTCTAAACATGGGAAACACGCGTCACTTTACAGGCATACTATAGACACCCCCCAGGTACGATATTTAAAGGAATATTTCACTTTTTTTTTTTTTACTTTAAGCATCATTAAAATCACTGCTCCCGAAAAAACGGCCGTTTTTAAAAGTTTTTTTTGCATTGATACATGTCCCCTGGGGTAGGACCCGGGTCCCCAAACCCTTTTTAGGACAATACCATGCAAATTAGCCTTTAAAATGAGCACTTTTGATTTCGAACGTTCGAGTCCCATAGACGTCAATGGGGTTCTAACGTTCGTGCGAACTTTCGGTCCGTTCGCGGGTTCTGGTGCGAACCGAACCGGGGGGTGTTCGGCTCATCCCTAGTGGGAATGTGATTTATGTGAAAGGGCATGTCTCAGAGTACTGGAAGTTTTATCAGTATATGGATGTAGAATGAGCAAGAGTTGGTAGGAGCAGTTGTAGGGAGAGGACAGAAGGCAGGGTGATATGTATAAGCGGGTGGAGAATAGGGGTGAAGGTAAGAGAGTTTGAGGAGAGAGGACACATACACAGAGACAGCAAGCAGATCCCAATTTCATTTAACGGTGGAAGATGTGGTTGAGCTGACACATATCTGTAAAGAGACAGAGAAGGAATGTTCAGGTGAGGCAGAACTTGAAGCAGAGATTGAAGTGCATATCACTTGTAGAAAGAATCACTTAGAGATAGAAGCCTTAAGGATAGAAGCCCCTGAAATGTGCTCCCCCAGCAAAATGATTTTTATCTGCAAAAACCAACGGACACTATTCTGTACTCCTACTTCTGGATCTTTCAGCTGCCTTTGACACGGTTGACCACCCCCTCCTCCTCAAAAAACTTCACTCCATCGGTCTCCGTGACTGTGCTCTTCAGTGGCTCTCATCCTACCTATCCCAACGCACCTTCAGTGTCACTTACAATTCTACTTCCTCCACTCCTCTTCCCTTCTCTGTCGGGGTCCCCCAAGGTTCTGTTCTTGGACCTCTTTTATTTTCAATCTACACCTCTTCCCTGGGTCAGCTGATAGCCTCTCATGGCTTTCAATATCATTTCTATGCTGATGACACACAAATCTATCTCTCCACCCCTCAACTCACTCCATCAGTCTCTTCACGCATCACTAACTTACTAACCGACATATCTGTATGGATGTCACACCACTTCCTCAAACTCAACTTGTCCAAAACTGAGCTTATAATATTTCCTCCCCCACGTGCCTCTTCCCCTGACTTCTCTGTCAAGAGCAATGGCAAAACCATCCACCCGTCCACACATGTCAGGGTGCTAGGTGTTATCCTGGATTCTGAACTCTCCTTTCAGCCCCACATCCAATCACTTTCCAAAGCTTGCCACCTCAACCTCCGCAACATCTCTAAACTACGTCCCTTTCTAACCAGTGAAACTACAAAGCTCCTGATTCACTCCCTGGTTATCTCTCGCCTTGACTACTGCAACTCACTCCTCATTGGCTTACCTTTAAACAGACTATCCCCCCTGCAGTCCATCATGAATGCTGCTGCCAGACTCATCCACCTTACAAACGGATCAGTGTCTGCTACCCCTCTCTGCCAATCCCTCCATTGGCTGCCACTCGCCCAACGAATTAAATTCAAAATACTAACAATAAGTTACAAAGCCATCCACAACTGTGCCCCCAGCTACATCACTAACCTAGTCTCAAAATACCAACCTAAACGCCATCTCCATTCCTCCCAAGATCTCCTGCTCTCTAGCTCCCTCATCACCTCCTCCCATATCCGCCTCCAGGACTTCTCCCGAGCCTCACCCATCCTCTGGAATTCCCTACCCCAATCTGTCCCTGAAGACTTTCCTCTTCAGAGAAGCCTATCCTGCCTCCATCTAACAACTGCATTATTTTCTCCATTAGCTCATCCCCCACAGCTATTACCCTTTTGTATAACTTGACCCTCCCTCCTAGATTGTAAGCTCTAACGAGCAGGGCCCTCTGATTCCTTCTGTATTGAATTGTATTGTACGTGTACTGTCTGCCCTAATGTTGTTGTAAAGCGCTGCGTAAACTGTTGGCGCTATATAAATCCTGTATAATAATAATAATAATAATAATAATAATCATTAATGCATTACAGACATTAACAACAAAAACAAGGTGTGTGTGTAGCAGACCCACAACATAATATTTCGCTGAAGAAGAGATTGTCACCTCATGTATCAAATAAATTACGTTTGCACTATTGAAGAAAAAGGCCAAAAAAAAAGACCATTGGAGAACCTAGGAGACAGCTGAAATAAACCCAAGCAGTAAATCAAATGAAATATTCTGTTTCAAAAAGATATTTATTTAAAAAATGTCTCAGACATTTGGTGGCATATCAATGGCCCCCCTACCCGCAAAGTACTGTAGATAGTTTTGGCAAACTTCACGGGCGCTTGGGGGGGCAAGCCAGGACAGCCAGATTCAAGAGTCGTCAGTGATGGATCCGGTGAGAATCAGGCCTCAGGCCCGACTGAGGCCACATAGTTTGCTGCATTTTTGCGCAAAAAGTTATGTAAAATGCAGCAGGCAAGAATTATGTGATTACGTTTATATTCCGCCATGTTAGTTGCAGTCAGGAATAGGCGGAACAGGCTGGCCATTATCCCGAAAGCATTCTCCACCACTCTTCTGGCTCTGGCCAGCCAGTAAATAAAAACCCTCTGCTCCGGGGTGAGGGTTCTCATCGGGAACGACTGCATCAGGTGTTCACCCAGACCAAATGCTTCATCAGCAACAAACACAAACGGGAGTCCTTCCACATTTTCTTCCGGAGGTGGCAATCCCAAGCCACCACTCTGGAGATGCCTGTAGAACTCCGTCTGGGCAATGACTCCACCATCCGACATCCGACCATTCTTCCCCACGTCCACATAGAGGAACTCGTATGTCGCCGACACCACCACCAACATCACAATACTATTAAAGTGGTTTTGAACTCTACCCGAAAACTTTGTCCCATGTAAATCAGCATAAAAAACCCTAATGAACACTGCTTGTAGATATCTCCTTACTTGCTTAGTATTGTTGTAATCCTTTTTGTTCTTTAGAATGACTTCATTTAGCATGCCCAGATCTCCCCTGATTTACGGCACACTCTGTGTACTTATCTGTCTTTTATCAGATCTTCCTATGGCACAACTCTGAAATCCCACGAGACTGCATAATCACTCAGAGCTTTATACTACACCCCATGTGACCATGTGACATCATATGCAGTGTAAACTTGGGCATCAGACAGGATTACTGCAGCCTTATCAGCTGAAGCTGATAAGACTGACACAGGCAAACACTAGATAATAGGCACAAGTAAATACTATGAAATAAAACAAGTCAGCTATGAAACAGGGTTGCCATAGAAACGTTGGATTGTGAAGGAGGCTTGGTTAACAGTACAGGAAGTGCTTAATGTAAGGGCGTAAATACACTCTACTGTGGACTCAGAAAACAATACTTAAGATGGTGCTGCCTAACCCCTGGAAACAAGTTTTTTAAAGTTTCTTTAAAGAGTAAGTAATATGCGATTTGGGCTGGATTACAGTGGCTATAGTTTGATCATTACTTATTATAATGGACTAAATGAAAAGCAGCATCAGGGTGGGAGAGTTTACTTCCTTTTTAAACCCCTTATAGTTATAATAGTATGACCCCGAGTTGGGGGGTGGGACTATATGGACATGTTTCCCATCAATTGCCCCTCCACAGTTGGGAAAGTCCCAGTGATCAGCAAAGTGGGATGCCACAGTCTGCCATTCCTGTGGTGTTGAAGGAAACTATGGAGTCAAACAAGAAAAAAAAATAGTAATTTTGCACATAAACATTGCAAGCAGATTAGACACAAACATTCTTGGCCAACATCAGTATTAACATTTATTTGAAGGAGTATTTAAAGACAAAAGTATAAGATCCACTTATCAGATTCCTCACCCCCCCCCCCCTCTGATGGCACATTGTAAAAATTTTAGGGGGGGTGTTTTGGACAGGTAACTCTCTCCACTTCATTGAGAGCTGAATGCATAAATTAATGTATTTTACTTTGGCCAGCCCCTCCTTACTTACACTGTTGGCAACCCACTGGACAGGTAAGAAGTGTCATAATACAAAAATATGAATACACACTGTCCAAATTGAAGCACATTTTTACATTCTGCAATTACCTATCAAGATAATTGGAGAAAAAATACTATAAACAGTACCATCTGCAAACTCAGCAGATAGAGCATTGTTATCGGTTGACTTAGCGGTTGGGGGGAGGGAGGGTTACAAATTATTTTGTTAACCAAAAAAAAGCCTCTGGCACGCTGCCTGAATTTAAGCACACAAATAACATTTGTACACATTTTTAGGGGGTGTTTAGGGTAAAGCACTACTATGGAGCTGACAAAATACATTGTTAAGTGACTAAGCTAGGTGGATATGGGCCCAGGATAGCATGCTGGATAGGCTAGTGAAGGCAAATATGCATGAAGGACAAAAAAGGAGCATTAAATGAAAGAAATACAATACATTAGTAAACATTAACTACATAGAATGTGACGTTAAAGGAGAAATCTTACCTTAATACAGTCCTTCTGCAGCCTGAATGATGGCAGAACAGGTCTCTGGAATAATGATCCCCAGAGCCTGGGGGGAGATGCCTGTCGAGAACTTGATGTCCTGCAGACTTCTCCCCGTCACCAAGTACCGCAACATGGCGACTAGCCTCTGTTCGGGAGTGATGGCTTGCTGCATGCAGGTGTCCTGCCTGCTAAAATAAGGGGACAGCAAAGCCAACAGACAGTGAAAAAGGGGGTCCATCATCCGGAGATAATTTCTGAAATCATCAGGATTATTCTCACGGATCTTCCTCAACAAAGGCATATGACAGAATTGGACACGGTGGAGCAACCAATTCTTGGTTCATGAACTCCTCCCCCCCGTTCATGGACTGGGCTTGGGTCAAAGTAAGAACCTCAACACCAAGCCCCTGCACAGCACAAACTCTACGATGAGTACGTACCCGCAACATGGCTTCAAAATGGTTGGCTGGTCAGAACAAACTAAACAGAAAGCACTGAAAAACAGCAAGGCCTGAGAAGAGCGAGCTGAAAATAAGAAAGGAGCAGACAAGAACGCACTGAAATCAAATGCGTACTATAATAATAATAATAATACGCACTGGCAAACAAATGCGAACTGACTACACGCGCTGAAAAACAGATACGAACCCACAAGCACAAACTGAAGAACAGTAACGAACGGAAAAGCACGAGTCTGAAAAACGCAAATCGTCTCTCACCAAACTTCTATTAACACGAGATGAACACGAGATTAGCAGAAGGAGCCCAAAGGGTGGTGCACTGACTATTGAACTTCCCTTTTCTAGTCCCGTCGTACGTGTTGTATGTCACCGCGTTCTTGACGTACGGAATTTCTGACCAACTTTGTATGACCGTGTGTATGCAAGACAAGTTTGAGCCAACATCCGTCGGAAAAAAAACATGGATTTTGTTGTCAGAATATGCGATCGTGTGTACGAGGCATTACTGTACCACCATACACCTGTAACTGAAGCCAAGCCAAGCCTTGACAGAATAAATTGTCAATTGAAGCCTAAATCCTTGAGTAAATCCTTATGGGATCACAAATATACACACAATACCAAAAAAAACAAACACGTCAATGAATCAGAATAATGAGAAAGGGTAGGCCACTGGGCCTGGGCCACAGACAGGCAATGGCACAGCCACAGATTCAGACATGAGTTTAGATCTGTGTGTGTGTTTTATTTGTGTGTGTATTTGTGTGATCCAATAAAGATTTACTCAAGATTTTAAGTTTCAATTTGATCTTTCAAGGATTAGCCTTCCTCTGGTGGCTTGGCGGGCGTCAGTTGTCTGGAATACACTTTTAGTATTTATTTGGTTGAGGGTTAAAAACCCCTAGAGACAGACAGACAGTCACAGACACTAGTGTGAAAATTCAAATGGACACAATCTTCAAAAAGAAACCATTCTCCATCTCTTCTCCAGTGCTAGAAAAGTTATAACAAATATAATATGTTCCAGGTTCACTGTGATGATTGTTTGCAATTGCCACTACCACCTGACAGCTGCTACTGCCAGTCAGTCAACAACACAGTGTGACTGTTGAGTTTACACTAGAGTGGCGTTAGAGGGTTATATAAGTTCTTGTTGACATAGGGAGAAGAAAGAAAGAAAGAAAGAAAGAAAGAAAGAAAGAAAGAAAGAAAGAAAGAAAGAAAGAAAGAAAGAAAGAAAGAAAGAAAGAAAGAAAGAAAGAAAGAAAGAAAGAAAGAAAGAAAGAAAGAAAGAAAGAGGGATGGGGAATGGGGAGAGGGGGATGGGGGAAAGGGAGAGAAGGATGGGGGGAGAGGGGAAGGGAAGGGGGGGTTGCAGGGGAAAGGGGAGATGGGGAAAGGGAGTGGAGAGGGAGGGGAAGGAAGGAGAGGGAGGGAGGGAGGGAGAGAGAGAGAGAGAGAGAACAAACTTCTCTCTTCTCTTCTCCTTCTCTCTCTCCCGAGTCCCTCTTTCTCTCTCCTTCTCCCCGTCATCACTTCCTGGATGTGCGTTACTCCCCTCCCGTGGGCGATGGGTGAGATCGCGCCCCACCGGTGCCCGAGGCGGTCGGGATCGTTCCAGGAGCGATCTGTCCTAAGGGGGAGGCCACTGATTCATGGCCTCTCCCCCACAATTGCTCCTGACGAATGAGAAGCTTCCTCTGCTTCTGAAACTGTAAACAGAAGCAGAGGAAGTGATGTCATCTCTCCTCGTGCAGCTTTTTAGTTCCGGAGCCGAGGAGAGAAGTCATCACTGTGAGTTACACCAACAGAACACTAACACCAGTACACATAGGCACACAAATCCCCCCTGATCACCCCCCCTGCACCCCCTGTCACAGTGACACCAATAGCAGTTTTATTTTTTTTTACTGATCACTGCATTGGTGTCATTTTGTGACTGTTATAAGTGTTAGGGCTGTTAGTGGTAGCCCCCTTTAAGTCTAGGGTACCCCCCTAATAAAGGTTTAACCCCTTGATCGCCCCCCAGTTAACCCTTTTATCCCCTGTCACCAGTGTCACTAAACAATCTTTTTTCTGATTGCCGTTAGGGATGAGCCGAATACCCCCCTGTTCGGTTCGCCCCAGAACATGCGAACAGGCAAAAAATTTGTTCGAACACCGTTAAAGTCTATGGGACTCGAACATGAATAATCAAAAGTGCTCATTTTAAATGCTTATATGCAAGTTATTGTCATAAAAAGTGTTTGGGGACCTGGGTCCGGCCCCAGGGGACATGGATCAATGCAAACAAAGTTTTAGACATCCGTTTTTTCGGGAGCAGTGATTTTAATAATGCTGAAAGTGAAACAATAAAAGTGTAATATTCCTTTAAACTTCGTACCTGGGGGGTGTCTATAGTATGCCTGTAAAGGGGCCCATGTTTCCCGTGTTTAGAACAGTCGGACAGCAAAATGACATTTCAAAGGAAAAAAAGTCATTTAAAACTACTCGCGGCTATTAATGAATTGTCGGTCCGACAATACACATAAAAGTTAATTGAAGAAAACAGCATGGGATTTCCCCACAGGGGAACCCTGAACCAAAATTTTTTTTAAAAATGGCGTGGGGGTCCCCCTAAATTCCATACCAGGCCCTTCAGGTCTGGTATGGATATTAAGGGGAACCCTGCGCCAAAATTTTTTAAAAAAAGGCGTGGGGGTCCCCCTCAAAATCCATACCAAACCCTTCAGGTCTGGTATGGATTTTAAGGGGAACCCCGCGCCAAAATGTAAAAATACCAGACTCTTATCCGAGCACGCAACCTGGCAGGCCGCAAGAAAAGAGGGGGGGATGAGAGAGCGCCCCCCCCTGAACCATACCAGGCCACATGCCCTCAGCATTGGGAGGGTGCTTTGGGCTCCCCCCCAAAGCACTTTGTCCCCATGTTAATGAGGACAAGGGCCTCATCCCCACAACCCTTGCCCGATGGTTGTGGGGGTCTGCGGGTGGGGGGCTTATCGGAATCTGGAAGCCCCCTTTAACAAGGGGACCCCCAGATCCCGACCCCCCCCCGTGTGAAATGGTAAGGGGGTACTTTACCCCTACCATTTCAAAAAAAAAGTGTCAAAAATGTTAAAAATGACAAGAGACAGTTTTTGACAATTCCTTTATTTAAATGCTTCTTCTTTCTTCTATCTTCTTCCTTCTATCTTCCTTCGGTTTCTTCCCAATCTTCTTCTTCTTCTGGTTCTTCGTCCGATCCTCTGCTTCTTGCTCTGGTGTTCTCGTTCGGTGTCTTCCTCCGTGGCGTCTTCTTCCCTTCTTCATTCTTGGGCCGCTCCGCACCAATGATGGGAGGCTCCCGCTGTGTGACGCTTCTCGTCTTTTGACGGTTCTTAAATAAAGGAGGGGGGGGCCACCCGGTGACCCCATCCCCCTCTGACGCACAGGGACTTCCCTGAGGCTTTCCCCATGATGTCAGAGGGGGGTGGGGTCACCCGTTACGTAACAATTATTGGACAATTATTACACGAGAGTGCCACTTTTTAGTCACTTGTTTGATCCAATCACCGGGGCTTACCCCAGAGGCTTGTAGATTCTTGTCTTAGGCTGGGGGAGAGAGCCTGCTTGAAGTGTAATAACTTGCTCGCTGTGAAGAGGAGGGATAATAAGAATGTTTTCATTCTGTCCTCCCTTCACACAGACATGATGGTCCAAATTCCTACGGTGACAGGTGTTGTGGAGAAACCCCTCTGTGTCCACGAATATAACCAAAATATGGGAGGGGTGGACCTCAACGACTAGTTGCTGGCGCCGTACCTAGTTGCCCGTAAGTCCAGACGTTGGTATAAAAAAGTGTCTGTATACTTATTTCAATTGGCTTTGCTGAATGCTCATGTGCTATACTGAGCGTCAGGACAGACTGGATCCTTCCTTAAATTCCAGGAATAGATCGTCAGAGCCCTTCTGTTTCCAGACGGTGCTTCACCTCACCTTCCCAATCCAAATGCAGTAAGCCGGCTGCATGAGAGGCATTTTCCGTATGTCCTCCCTAGTACCCCTACCCAACGAGCCCCCCAAAGAAGATGTCGTGTCTGTAGCAAGTGCAGATATAGGCGTGACACTCGCTATTATTGTCCCTCCTGTCCTGACAATCCTGGTCTGTGCATTGGTGAATGTTTTGAACGCTACCATACACTAGTGGAGTTTTAGCGTAGGGTACAGCACTGCACAGACTAGAACACACTTTCACAGGGTCTCCCAAGATGCCATCGCATTTTGAGAAACCCGAACCTGGAACCAAACCGTTAGTTACAGTTACAAATAAAAGTGTAAAAAAAAAAGAACACAAAAAAATATATAAAATAAAAAAAACAAAAATAGTTGTCGTTTTATTGTTCTCTCTCTCTCTATTCTCTCTATTGTTCTGCTCTTTTTTACTGTATTCTATTCTGCTATGTTTTATTGTTATTATGTTTTATCATGTTTGCTTTTCAAGTATGTAATTTTTTTATACTTTACTGTTTACTGTCTTTTATTGTTAACCATTTTTTTTTTTCAGGTAGCTATTCAGCTGCAGCACGGATTTATCTTGACAGCAACAGCGTTTGCTCCCACGATACATAAAGCCGTGACTCCAGTGCTGTAGGAGAAATAGAGGGGGGAAAGAGGGGAGTTGGGACTTTAAATGAGGCACGTAAAGTGCCTCCATCCCTGTATACGAAATTAATAAAAAGTTTGGGACTTTGAGTGAGGTCATGGAAGACGTGCAGGTAACTAGGGTAGCAGTACAAGTTTATTAATCAAGCAATATGCATAAAAACAAATCAAAACAGAACCACATAGAGAAAGACATTATAATAAATATCATTTCAAAAATCACATCACATATATATGTGCATATGCGATCGGCATCAAGGGTACATATGGCTTGGCGCCACATAGTGGTCTAGTTGAAGAATTAGTGCATATACAAGGATTACAAATATGTACAAATAATAATAATACCACAGCACAACGGAGGAAATTGGTTATGTAGAATAAAAATCATATGAAAAGGTGAAGATTGTTCTTGAGATGTTGTACTGTGAACATATGTTTGTATCCCAAATGCACGACGCGTTTCGTGTAGAACACACTCATCAGGGGCCAGATGATCAGGGATTTCTAAAAAATGTAATGAAACATATAGTAAATCTAACTGATAGCTAATACTAACAGAGAGAAAAGGGTGAACCACCCCAAAATACTTACATACAAACAGTGCAATGAGACATGGCGGGTACAGAGCCAGGACCAACAAGTATCTGTCCCGGGAGCTGAGGTGTTGCGGAATGCATGCTGGCGGGTCGGGTACATCGAGTTCACCCCCTCCGGGGGCAATGCGGGAAACCACAGAGCTGATGTAAATAATAGGAGGTATCAACATCAGAGGGGAAGTGCCAGTATAAACTGCCTGGGAGAAAAAATATATATGGGTTTTATACTACATAACCAATTTCCTCTGTTGTGCTGTGGTATTATTATTATTTGTACATATTTGTAATCCTTGTATATGCACTAATTCTTTAACGAGACCACTATGTGGCGCAAAGCCGTATGTACCCTTGATGCCGATCACATATGCACATATACATGTGTTGTCATTTTTGAAATGATATTTATTATAATGTCTTTCTCTATGTGGTTCTGTTTTGATTTGTTTTTATGCATATTACTTGATTAATAAACTTGTACTGCTACCCTAGTTACCTGCACGTCTTCCATGACCTCACTCAAAGTCCCAAACTTTTTATTAATTTAGTGCTGTAGGAGGTGATTTCACCACCACAGTTAAAAACAAAATGGTGTCCCTTTGAAGACGTCAGGTGTGGCGAAACAAGTAGGGCGGTGCTACTTACTGACGCCATCATGCCCCTTGTGATTTTTGGTACACGGGTGTGCGCTTTTAGCTTTTTTTTTTAATTTGCCTGCTATTTTTAAATGTACGGTGCGGAGGACGCCAGTCTCCGCTTTTGCCCTCTGTTTTTATCTTGAGCAATAAACACCTTTTTTACGATATTACACTATCTAAGTTTTTTTGCTTTCTTACACTTACGGCCTTCCTGGCCAACGAGTGGCAGTTCCGGTCGGAAGTGTGGTTCTTCCGCCTTGGATCATCACGGAGACGCAAGGTTACGGAGCAACAGGAGTCCCATCCCGCCCGTGCAGAGGGCTATATCTGCTTGCAATTTAGACCTCACTATTCAGGGGGTCCACCGTTTCTGGTAAGGGCATTAACACATTAATTGTGACCCACTTCCAACTGGGGATTCCTCTCACATCTCTCCTCCTCCTTTCTCTGGTGAAGGTGTTTGAACCCTGGACATTTGTCTCCCTCAGTGGACTTGCCTCCCCCCATCAGTGCTCTCTCTTTGAACTGTCCACAGATTATTTCTTCTTTTCATCTAATGTTTGCCTGTTTATGTATTGACTCAATTTATCGTCCATTTATATTAGTGTTTATCACTCATTTTCAATGTCATTTTGTATTTTGAGTGTTCACATTTATAAGCAACTTATATGGTTTTTATGATTGTTATACATCATGGATATTTGATGGTTTTTGTTGCCGCTATCCTTTTCGATTTTTGCTTTTGAGCGCGTTTTACCCTCTTTTTTACATTTATAAAAACAAAATGGTGCATGTATGCCCATCATTAGAAGTGGGTGGATGAAGGGAGGTATTCTAATGGTGAGCATACCCACCGATCAATCTCTTTTTTTCATGCAGCCCACAGGCTGCATGAAAAAAAAAAAGATTACAATATATTCCCAATAAGGACCAGTAACGTACTGGTATGTTGCTGGATTTTGAGTGGTTATACCAGAATGATTTCTGCAGGTTTATGTATCATCTTGGTATCATTCTTTTCTGCCAGTGGTCAGCTTTCATGTAAAAGCAATCCTAGTGGCTAATTAGCCTCTAGACTGCTTTTGCAAGCAGTGGGAGTGAATGTCCCCCCCCTCCCACCGTCTTCCATGGTTTTCTTTGGCTCTCCTGTCCCAACAGGGAACCTGAAAATGCAGTCGGTGGTTCCGCCAGCTAACCATAGAGCTGATCAGAGACCAGGATGGCTCCAATCATCTCTATGGCCTAAGAAACCGGAAGCTACGAGCATTTCATGACTTAGATTTCGCTGGATATAAACAGCGCCATTGGAGAATTGGTAAAGCATTTTATCACACCAATCTTGGTGTGGTCAGATGTTTTGAGGGCAGAGGAGAGATCTAGGGTCTAATAGACCCCAATTTTTTCAAAAAAGAGTACCTGTCACTACCTATTGCTATCATAGGGGATATTTACATTCCCTGAGATAACAATAAAAATAATTTAAAAAAATGAAAGGAACAGTTTAAAAATAAAATAAAAAAGCAAAATAAATAATGAAAACAAAAAACACCCCTGTCCCCCCCTGCTCTCGTGCAAAGGCGAACGCAAGCGTCGCTCTGGCGTCATATGTAAACAGCAATTGCACCATGCATGTGAGGTATCACCGCAAAGGTCAGATCGAGGGCAGTAATTTTAGCAGTAGACCTCTTCTGTAAATCTAAAGTGGTAACCTGTAAAGACTTTTAAAGGCTTTTAAAAATGTATGTAGTTTGTCGCCGCTACACGTTTGTGCGCAATTTTAACTGGTTCCCGACCGGCGCACGCTGATGTACGTCGGCAGAATGGCACGGCTGGGCAAATGGGCATACCTGTATGTCCATTTGAATTCCCCGCCGTGGCAGGCCGGGAGCTCCGTGAGTCGGGTCGCAGGTCCCGCGGACTTGATCACCGCGGGTATGCCCGCGATCGCCTCACAGAGAGGACGAATGGGGAGATGCTGATGTAAACAGCATCTCCCCGTTCTGCCTAGTGACAAGTGTCACTGATCACAGCTCCCTGTCATCGGGAGCTGTGATCAGAGTAATGACACTGCTAGCCCATCCCCCTACAGTTAGTAATCACTCCCCTAGGACACACTTAACCCCTCCCCGCCCCCTAGTGGTTAACCCCTTCACTTCCAGTGTCAGTACACAGTAATCAGTGCATTTTTAATCGCACTGATCGCTGTATAAATGACGATGGTCCCAAAAATGTGTCAAAATGTCCGACATGTCCGCCATAACATCGCAGTCACAATAAAAATCGCTGATTGCCGCCATTACTAGTAAAAAAAAAATTATTAATAAAAATGCCATAAAACTATCCCCTATTTAGTAAATGCTATAACTTTTGCGCAAAACAATCAATAAACGCTTATTGCGATTTTTTTTTACCAAAAATATGTAGAAGAATACGATCGGCCTAAACTGAGGGGAAAAAAATTTTTGTATATATTTTTGGGGGATATTTATTATAGCAAAATGTAAAAAAATAATGCGCTTTTTTCAAAATTGTCGCTCTTATTTTGTTTGTAGCGCAAAAAATAAAAATCGCACAGGCGATCAAATACCACCAAAAGAAAGCTCTATTTGTGGGAAAAGAAGTACATCAATTTTGTTTGGGAGCCACGTCGCACGACCACGCAATTGTCAGTTAAAGCGACGCAGTGCCGAATCAGGAAGGGGGTAAAATCTTCCGGGGCTGAAACGGTTAAAGCATGTCATGTTTGAAATCCATGTACTCGGCCTCCATCTAAACAAAAAGTGTCAGAAAGGGCTTTGTCTTCAAGTGGTTAGAAGAGTGGGTGATGTGTGACATAAACTTCTAAATGTTGTGCAAAAAATGCCAGGACAGTTCAACCCCCCCCCCCCAAATTACCCAATTTTGGAAAGTAGACACCCCAAGCTATTTGCTGAGAGGCATGTTGAGTCCATGGAATATTTTATATTTTGACACAAGTTGCGGTAAAAAGACAATATTTTTTTGTCACAAAGTTGTCACTAAATGATATATTGCTCAAACATGCCATGGGCTTATGTGGAATTACACCCCAAAATACATTCCTGCTGCTTCTCCTGAGTACGGGGATACCACATGTGTGAGACTTTTTGAGAGCCTAGCCGTGTACAGGACCCCAAAAAACAATCACCGCCTTCAGGCTTTCCTCAGACGTAAAATGGTGATTTCACTTCCTCACTACCTATCACAGTTACAGGGGCCATGAAATGTCAAGATAGCACAAAACCCCCCAAATGACCCCATTTTGGAAATAAGACACTTCAAGCTATTTGCTGAGAGGCATGTTGAGTCCATGGAATATTTTATATTTTGTCACAAGTTTCTGGAAAGTTGTTTTTTTTCTTTTTTTCTTTTTTTTTACAGAAAGTTGCCACTAAATGATATATTGCTCAAACATGCCATGGGCATATGTGAATTTACCCCCCAAAATACATTCTGTTGCTTCTCCTGAGTATGAGGATACCACATGTGTGAGTCTTTTTGGGAGCCTAGCCGCGTACAGGACCCCAAAAACCAAGCACCGCCTTCAGGCTTTCTAAGGGTGTAAATTTTTGATTTCACTCCTCACTGCCTATCACAGTTTCAGAGGCCATGGAATGCCCAGATGGCAAAAAAAAACCCAAATGACCCCATTTTGGAAAGTAGACACCCTAAGCTATTTGCTGAGAGGTATGGTGAGTATTTTGAAGATCACGCTTTTTGTCTTTTTTTTCTTTTTTCTTCATTTTCAAAAACAAATGAGAGCTGCAAAATACTCACCATGCCTCTCAGCAAATAGCATGAGGTGTCTACTTACCAAAATAGGGTCATTTGGGGGGGGGGGGGGTTGTGCTATCTTGGCATTTTATGGCCTTCAAAACTGTGATAGGTAGTGAGGAGTGAAATAAAAAATTTCCGCTTTTAGAAATCCTGAAGGCGGTAATTGGTTTTCGGGGCCCCGTATGCGGCTAGGCTCCCGAAAAGTCCCACATATGTGGTATCCCCATACTCAGGTGAAGCAGTAGAATGTATTTTGGGGTGTAATTCCACATATGCCCATGGCATTTTTGAGCAATATATCATTTAGTGACTACTTTGTACAAAAAAAAAAAAGTTTGTAATTTTCCCGCAACTTGTGGCAAAATATAAAATATTCCATGGACTCAACATGCCTCTCAGCAAATAGCTTGGGGTGTCTACTTTCCAAAATGGGGTCATTTGATGGGGGGGTTGTGCTATTTTGGCATTTTATGGCCTTCGA
Source organism: Lithobates clamitans (assembly GCA_037952925.1). Classification (NCBI taxonomy): domain Eukaryota; kingdom Metazoa; phylum Chordata; class Amphibia; order Anura; family Ranidae; genus Lithobates; species Lithobates clamitans. The sequence goes on along the minus strand of JBBGZY010000430.1, from coordinate 6,257,558 downwards.
AACTGTGATAGGTAGTGAGGAGTGAAATCAAAAATGTACGCCATTAGAAAGCCTAAAGGCGGTGCTTGGGTTTTGGGGTCCCATACGCAGCTGGGCTCCCAAAAAGTCTCACACATGTGGTATCCCTGTACTTAGGAGAAGCAGCAGAATGTATTTTGGGGTATAATTCCACATATGCCCATGGCATGTTTGAGCAATATATCATTTAGTAACAAAAAAAAAAGTTGTAATTTTCCCGCAACTTGTGGCAAAATAGAAAAAATATTCCATGGACTCAACATGCCTCTCAGCAAATATCTTGGAGTGTCTACTTTACAAAATAGGGTCATTTGGGGGGGTTGTGTTATCTGGGCATTTTATGGCCTTCTAAACTGTGATAGGTATTGATAGGTAGTGAGGAGTGAAATCAAAAATTTACGCCCTTAGATATCCTGAAGGCGGTGCTTGGTTTTCGGGGGCCCGTATGCGGCTAGGCTCCCAAAAAGTCTCACACATGTGGTATCCCCGTACTCCGGAGAAGCAGCAGAATGTATTTTGGGGTGTAATTACACATATAACCATGGATAAAGATAAATAATGGGGTAATGGCGCTCCCTATATATAGTTATATGGGCATGAGCAGGTGTATTATGGGGGGAGGGAGGGATGGGGAGCCGACGTGCTGACCCAACAGTGGGGATACCCCGCCTTAATACATATAGTCCCCTTCCAATAATGGTAACCAATAACACAGATACCTGTGTGTAAATGTGTGGTGTAAGTGCTAAGGTCTCAAATTAATTAGACTCTGTGTGTGTTAAATATGTCATAGGTAATATACACATAAGATGTGCCATAAAGTACTTCTCAAAAGTGTTGAATAAGCAATGTGAAAAAGTGCAATAACCAACTTAGCTATGATAATACCCCTAGTGATAGATTAATGGTATATCTACATATACTAATAATAGAATAACAATAATAGTAATAATACCCATAGGTCAACATATAAAACTTGCTAAAAAAGCCGTTGATAGACCATACTCTACAGCCAAGTCAGAGAGTCCATAGGCATTATGGGCAGTCAAAAATCATATAGTGTTCATATAGCAGTCCATAATTTGTGCATTAAAATTTTCTTCAAAAATTGTGAAAAGGAACTTTCCTAAAGAGGTGACTTGAGTGCTCTCAGTATCCTTGGTGACTTTGTGCTCCCCCACAAGGGTCCCCACTCACCAGATCCAGTCACCCCAAAGGGGCAATGTGCATGTGGATATAGCCTCTGCGGTCTCCTCCCCAACGTAATCAGTGGAGCTCCAAGGGTGGTCCTCAGCTTTCATAAGAATAATTTTAGCCTGGTCACGGTAATTCCCTCATATAGGAAAAAAAGGAATAGTAGGCTCCCATAGTGTAGTAGGTTAAATTTATTAAAAACGTTAAAAAACTTGCTGATTGAAATTAAAGTAAAAACAAGCAAGTCCAGCAGCAAGATGACTACAGATATATACTCAAATCCTTAAGTGTAGCTAGATGGAACGGACTACATCCCAAGGTTGAGCATAAAAAACAACAAGCACTCTGTGACGCTAGGTGGAGACAGTATCAGATGTTTGCACCTGCGTTCCAACAGCCTGTAATCCGGAAATGACGTAGCGTGCAAGGCGCCGTTGTACGCGTTTCGTCATAGACGTCCTCTGCGACGGTGCCAGCACACCACGCACCACATTTGTAGGGAAGAAGACATGCCCGTCCCACCCCTCAAAGGCGAGGGCACCTAACATAATTAGGTAGAGGTGGAGTGACATCTCCTGCCCCTTCCGTGGTGTCCGCAATGGTTAGACTGGGATAAATCCTACGATGGGGTGGCGTGTGATGATGTTTTTAGACCTCATGGCTGATTTCCTATTATGAATACAAGAATTATACATATGCATATAATAAAGTAATGCTGACATAGAGATATTGCTCAATAATTACTAATTCATCTGTGGTTCACATATATAGGATCCCCCTCTAAGCACCTTGATTAATACTAATAATTCTGTACAGCTCATATATAGGCCCCCCTTCTGGGTACACCTATTCTCCACAGTATAATGTACCAGAGCCTCATCACGTAAGAATTGGGGGCACATAGACTTATTGTGTACCCAATATATTACAGTTAATAGTAATATAGAACAATGCAAAAAACTATTAGTAAGGGTCCTAATTTAAATGATACATAAACCATGATACATTGTTACATAGATGGAAAGGATATAAGAAAAATATAAAAAAGAGAAGAAAAACCCATAATCCCACGGTAGTGGGTATATGTGTGTTTACATGGATGCGCACCCAAATTGGGCATCCCCTATCTAGTGGTCAAATACTAGTGGAGACTCGCTAGCCAGCCTATACTAGATTAAAGCCGGCCAAATGGTATATGTGGGTACGAGACCTCAATCCAACCATAACACAAATGCCGATAATGGGGAAGTTATATATGAGCTATGTAAGGAACATATGTGCGCATGCGCACATACAGACATCTACACATACATACATACATTTTCCCACATACACATAACATGCATTCAAGCCCTAGTTAGAAGTTAATAATGAGGATATCACGGGGCCTGCGACCCCCAGTAAGACATCACACATACCCATGAGGCGAAGGCCAACCAGTCCCTTATACCTAAACAGTTCCACAGGTCACCCTCAAGGGTTAGCTATGAAGCAATTTAAATCAATATCTAAGTTGAGGCCCCTTGGGGCAAGGGACCCCAACCGATATATCCAGGCGGTTTCATTTTGTGAAACAAGTGTAGTTTTGTTACCGCCTCGCCAGTGGTCCTTGATGCAGTCAATCCATAAAAAACCAACCCTGTGGGGTCATGGTTATGTACTGCATCAAAGTGGCGGGAAAGGTGGTGTTTTGGGAACCCCTTTCTTATGTTTTGGATATGTTCTCGTATTCGCACATATAAGGGTCGAGTGGTTCTTCCCACGTATTGCAATTGACATGGGCACTTAATGACGTAAGTCACATGGGTACTCTGACAGGTTATGAGTTTCCTAATATGGTATTCTTTGTAATCCGTTCTTGACTTAAAGGTTTCCCTTTTGCGGGGTTGTTTTTTGCATGGTAGGCATCTTTGGCATTTATAGAAGCCCTTCATATCTGGAAATATTTTGGTCGACTTGGGAGGATTGATTACATATGCACTAGGTAATCTCTTAGAGTAGGGGCTTTTCTATACACAACCCTAGGTTTATTAGGTAGTATATTTGCTAGGACTCTGTCCTCTTTTAAAATAGGCCAATATTTACCGTATTTATTGGCGTATAACACGCGCCGGCGTATAACACGCACCCCAAGTTTAGGAGGGAATTTTAAGGAAAAAAACTTTTAGGAGTAAAGTTTAAGGAAGAAAAACTTACATTAAAATGCCTATCAATGCAGCGTTATCGGTGTCCATCTGCAGCCTTGTCAGTGCAGCTTTGCCCCAGTGCAGCCATGTCAGTGCAGCCATGTCAGTGCAGCCATGTCAGTGCAGCCATGTCAGTGCAGCTTTGCCCCAGTACAGCCTTGTCAGTGCAGCCATGTCAGTGCAGCTTTGCCTCAGTGCAGCCTTGCCCCAGTGCAGCCTTGCCCCAGTGCAGCCTTGTGTGATTGCCGCCGACATACACAGCCGTGTGTAAATTCAAATATGGCGCCGAGACTGCAGGGACTCGTCGAAGCCGAGATACACATACCCGAGTATCCTCGGCTTTTCTCAGCGCCGCTCACAGTGACTCCCAGTCCCGCCATTGGACCTGTGTTATGTCCATCATAGGGCAGGACTGGGCGTGACTGTTAGCGATTTTCCCCTGATTTTAATGGGAAAAAAGTGCGTTTTATATGCCGATAAATACGGTAGTTAAGATATGTTCAAATTCCTTGTATTGGGTGTTAAACCCTGTGACAAACACCAAATCTGTGTTCTTTTTCCCTCTTTTAGATTTTGTGAACAGACTATTCCGGTCCAGATTTGCTATGTCAGTCTTCATCTTAAGTAACATGTTTAACTTATATCCTTTCTCATGGAAGCGCTCAATCAAGACATCAGCTTGTTCTAAATAATCCTCAATTGTGGCACAGTTTCTCCGCAGTCTTATAAGCTGGCCTTTAGGGATATTCCCTTTCCATTGAGGTGGTGGCAGCTGGTAATCGGGATATACCCGTTTCTATCCATTACCTTAAAGAAGGTTTTGGTATATAGGCCATCACCCCTCTTGAAGATTTCAAGATCAAGGTATTCAATCTTGTGGTTGTCCCATTTACCGGTGAAGGTAAGACAATATCTGTTGGAATTTAAATCCTGCAGGAAACTTTCGAAGGTCTCAGATGTTCCTTCCCAGAATATGATCAAATCATCTATGTACCTACGGTACAACTTCAATTGGGGAATTTTCTTAGCATAGATGTACTCTTCTTCCCACATATTCATAAGAAGATTGGGCGTACCGTTCGCCCATAGCAACTCCTTTGGTTTGGACGTAATAATCTTGATTGTACCAGAAATAGTTACATGACATAGCTAGCTGTAGGCCTTCAAGTATAAAATCAATCTGTTCTTGTTTCATAGAGGTTAGCTCATGAAGGGCCTTTTCTACACCCAAGAGTCCGTCTTGTTGTACAATACTTGTGTATAGAGAATTCACATCAATGGTAGCTAGTAAACAATCCTTTGCCCCATTTGTTTGTTGTAATTCCTCTAGGAGCTGGGCACTATCTCGTAGATAAGATTTTCCCATCCTGACCAATGGTTTAAGAAATTTATCTAGGTATTCGCCCAACCTGGAGAACACTGAATTAATGCCACTAATAATAGGTCTCCCAGGTGGCTTGTGTAATCTCTTGTGGATTTTGGGTGTGTAATAGATAACCGGGGTTTAAGTAGAGCTGGAGACCAAATATTCCGCTTCTTTGTTATTGAGAATGCCTATACTTTTCCCTTTCATAACGTAAGCTTTCAGTTTCTTCTCGTATATACGTTTGGGATTCTTATTGAGTTTGTTGTAAGTGTTCTCTACCTGAAGCAGATTCTCCATTTCCTCCTCATAATCCCTCTTGTTCAATATCACCAGTCCTCCACCCTTATCTGCGGGTCGTATAACCACTTCTTTTCTTTCTCCCAAGGATTTTATAGTTTTCCAGACATTTTTTGTTTTATGATTCCTCCGCTTTTCCAATTTCCTTAGGTCGTCCTCGACCATTTTTTGGAAGGCTCCCATACATTGATTCCCAGATGTTATGGGATTAAAAGTAGAGTTGTTTCTCAACCTGGTTTGCAAATAAATTGATTCCTTTCTTATTTTGTATCTTTATTTAAAAAGAAATGTTTCTTGAGATTCAGTTTCCTCAAACTTTTTTAAATCGATATACGTTTCGAACTTGTCCAAAGATTTCTCAGGGGCAAACTTAAGTCCTAAGTCCAGAATTTTCATTTCATCCTCAGTGAATAAGGCATCACTAAGGTTGAAAAAAAATGTCTGGAAAACTATAAACAAGAACATATTTGGGGGGCACACTATACAATGCGTTTAAATTCAAGATGGTGCTGCTATAAGACCTACAAACAGTACAAAATATTTTACAGCGCACACATACAAGAATGACATTTCCTGCAGGGCTAGTTAAAAACACCTGAACATGTTCAAAAAATACAGGGGTTTGGTCACACTATATGGTCATATAGTGCTAAGCCCACTTACTGCGACAAAGTACCCCGAATTAGTGGGTCCTACACTAGTAATAGAATGGAAGATCCTTTGTCTCAACCATGGAAGCTGAACTCCTCTATGTGGGAGAACTGAAGGGGATACATCCTAAACACTGGTGGCCACTAAATAGGAGGTAATGAGGAGGGGGGGGTGCTCCAGCCCAAAAAACCTGGCCAGGGCCTATTACAATATACAAGAACATATTTGGGGGGCAAAGGGAAAGATATAGGTAATAACAAAGAAGCGTAATATTTGGTCTCCAGCTCTACTAAAACCCCAGTTATCTATTACACACCCAAAATCCACAAGAGAATACACAAGCCACCTGGGAGACCTATTATTAGTGGCATTAATTCAGTGTTCTCCAGGTTGGGCGAATACCTAGATAAATTTCTTAAACCATTGGTCAGGATGGGAAAATCTTATCTATGAGATAGTGCCCAGCTCCTAGAGGAATTACAACAAACAAATGGGGCTAAGGATTGTTTACTAGCTACCATTGACGTGAATTCTCTATACACAAGTATTGTACAACAAGACGGACTCTTGGGTGTAGAAAAGGCCCTTCATGAGCTAACCTCTATGAAACAAGAACAGATTGATTTTATACTTGAAGGCCTACAGCTAGCTATGTCATGTAACTATTTCTGGTACAATCAAGATTATTACGTCCAAACCAAAGGAGTTGCTATGGGCGAACGGTACGCCCTGAGTGTGGCCAATCTTCTTATGAATATGTGGGAAGAAGAGTACATCTATGCTAAGAAAATTCCCCAATTGAAGTTGTACCGTAGGTACATAGATGATTTGATCATATTCTGGGAAGGAACATCTGAGACCTTCGAAAGTTTCCTGCAGGATTTAGATACCAACAGATATAGTCTTACCTTCACCGGTAAATGGGACAACCACAAGATTGAATACCTTGATCTTGAAATCTTCAAGAGGGGTGATGGATTCAAGAGGATTATTTAGAACAAGCTGATGTCTTGATTGAGCGCTTCCATGAGAAAGGATATAAGTTAAACATGTTACTTAAGATGAAGACTGACATAGCAAATCTGGACCAGAATAGTCTGTTCACAAAATCTAAAAGAGGGAAAAAGAACACAAATTTAGTGTTTGTCACAGGGTTTAACACCCAATACAAGGAATTTGAACATATCTTAACTAAATATTGGCCTATTTTAAAAGAGGACAGAGTCCTAGCAAATATACTACCTAATAAACCTAGGGTTGTGTATAAAAAAGCCCCTACTTTAAGAGATTACCTAGTGCATAATGTAATCAATCCTCCCAAGTCGACCAAAATATTTCCAAATATGAAGGGCTTCTATAAATGCCAAAAATGCCTACCATGCAGGGTTAGCGAAAAACAACCCCGCAAAAGGGAAACCTTTAAGTCAAGAACGGATTACAAAGAATACCGTATTAGGAAACACATAACCTGTCAGAGCACCCATGTGACTTACGTCATTGAGTGCCCATGTCAATTGCAATACGTGGGAAGAACCACTCGACCCTTATATGTGCGAATATGTGAACATATCCAAAACATAAGAAAGGGGTTCCCAAAACACCACCTTTCCTGCCACTTCGATGCAGTACATAACCGTCACCCCACGGGATTGGTTTTTTATGGGATTGACTGCATCAAGGACCACTGGCGAGGCGGTAACAAAACTACACTTGTTTCACAAAATGAAACCGCCTGGATATATCAGTTGGGGTCCCTTGCCCCAAGGGGCCTCAACTTAGATATTGATTTAATTTGCTTCATAGCTAACCCTTGAGGGTGACCTGTGGAACTGTTTAGGTATAAGTGACAGGTTGGCCTTCGCCTCATGGGTATGTGTGATGTCTTACTGGGGGTCGCAGGCCCCGTGATACCCTCATTATTAACTTCTAACTAGGGCTTGCATGCATGGTATGTGTATGTGGGGATATGTATGTATGTATGTATGTGTAGATGTCTGTATGTGCGCATGCGCACATATGTTCCTTACATAACTCGTATATAACTTCCCATTACCGGCATTTGTGTTCTGGTTGGATTGAGGTCTCGTACCCACATATACCATTTGGCCGGCTATAATCTAGTATAGGCTGGCTAGCGAGCCTCCACTAGTATTTGACCACTAGATAGGGGGTGCTAGAATGCCCAATTTGGGTTCTCATCCATGTAAACACACATATACCCACTACCGTGGGATTATGGGTTTTTCTTCTCTTTTTTATATTTTTCTTATATCCTTTCCATCTATGTAACAATGTATCATGGTTTATGTATCATTTAAATTAGGACCCTTACTAATAGTTTTTTGCATTGTTCTATATTACTATTAACTGTAATATATTGGGTACACAATAAGTCTATGTGCCCCCAATTCTTACGTGATGAGGCTCTGGTACATTATACTGTGGAGAATAAGTGTACCAAGAAGGGGGGCCTATATATGAGCTGTACAGAATTATTAGTATTAATCAAGGTGCTTAGAGGGGGATCCTATATATGTGAACCACAGATGAATTAGTAATTATTCAGCAATATCTCTATGTCAGCATTACTTTAGTATATGCATATGTATAATTCTTGTATTCGTAATAGGAAATCAGCCATGAGGTCTAAAAACATTATCACACACCACCCCATCCTAGGATTTATCCCAGTCTAACCATTGCGGACACCACGGGAGGGGCAGTAGATGTCGCTCCACCTCTACCTAATTATGTTAGGTGCCCTCCCCTTTGAGGGGTGGGACAGGCATGGCTGCTTCCCTACAAATGACGTGGTGCGTGGCGTGCTGGCACCGTCGCTGAGGACGTCTATGATGAAACGCGTACGACGGCGCCACGCACGCTATGTCATTTCCCGAGTATGGGCTGTTGGAACGCAGGTGGAGTGCAAACATCTGATACTGTCTCCACCTAGCGTCACAGAGTGCCAGTTGTTTTTTATGCTCAACCTTGGGATGTAGTCCGTTCCATCTAGCTACACTTAAGGATTTGAGTATATATTTTAGTCATCTTGCTGCTGGACTTGTTTGTTTTTACTTTAATTTCAAACAGCAAGTTTTTTAACGTTTTTAATACATTTAACCTACTACACTATGGGAGCCTACTATTCCTTTTTTTCCTATATGAGGGAATTGACATGACCAGGCTAAAATTATTCTTATGAAAGCTGAGGACCACCCTTGGAGCTCCACTGATTACGTTGGGGAGGAGACCGCAGAGGCTACATCCACATGTGCATTGCCCCTTTGGGATGACTGGATCTGGTGAGTGGGGACCCTTGTGGGGGAGCACAAAGTCACCAAGGATACTGAGAGCACTCAAGTCACCTCTTTGGGAGAATTCCTTTTCACAATTTTTGAAGAAAATTTTAATGCACAAATTATGGACTGCTATATGAACACTATATGATTTTTGCCTGCCCATAGTGCCTATTGACTTTCTGATTTGGCTGTAGAGTATGGTCTATCAACGGCTTTTTTAGCAAGTTTTATATGTTGACCTATGGGCATTATTACTATTATTGTTATTCTATTATTAGTATATGTAGATATACCACTAATCTACCACTAGGGGTATTATCATAGCTAAGTTGGTTATTGCACTCTTTCACATTGCTTATTCAACACTTTTGAGAAGTACTTTATGGCACATCTTATGTGTATATTACCTATGACATATTTAACACACACACAGTCTAATTAATTTGGGATCTTACCACTTACACTACACATTTACACACAGGTATCTGTGTTATTGGTTACCATTATTGGAAGGGGACTGTATGTATTAAGGTGGAGTATCCCCACTGTTGGGTCAGCACGTCGGCTCCCCATCCCTCCCTCCCCCCATAATACACCTGCTCATGCCCATATAACTATATATAGGGAGCGCCATTACCCCATTATTTATCTTTATCTGTGAACTAACCCCTAGGGGAGCTCCATTTAGGGGGGCGGCATACCTAATCATTATCCTAAGCGCAGTCACTACATATATTTACACATATAACCATGGCATATAACCATGGCATGTGTGAGCACAATATAATTTACTGACAACTTTATGTAACTTTTTTTTTTTGTCATTTTTCAATCACTTGGGACAAAAAAATTAAATATTCAATGGGCTCAACATGCCTCTCAGCAATTTCCTCGGGGTGTCTACTTTCCAAAATGGGGTCATTTGGGGGCGGTTTGTACTGCCCTGCCGTTTTAGCACCTCAAGAATTGAGATAGGCAGTCATAAACTAAAAGCTGCGTAAATTCCAGAAAATGTACCCTAGTTTGTAGACGCTATAACTTTTGCGCAAACCAATAAATATACGCTTATTGACTTTTTTTTACCAAAGACTTGTGGCTGAATACATTTTGGCCTAAATATATGACTAAAATTTAGTTTATTGGATCTTTCTTATAACAAAAAGTAGAAAATATCATTTTTTTTTCAAAATTTTCGGTCTTTTTCCATTTATATCGCAAAAAATAAAAATCGCAATCAAATACCATAAAAAGAAAGCTCTGTTTGTAGGAAAAAAGGACACAAATTTTGTTTGGGTACAACATTGCATGATCGCGCAATTACCAGTTAAAGCAGCGCAGTACCAAATTGTACAAAGTCCTCTGGTCTTTAGACAGCCAAATGGTCCGGGGCTGAAGTGGTTAAAACAAACAAAAAAAACATGGATCACTGCAGTGCTGCTCAGCATTTGGGAATGTGTAGATTTTTCTGTAAGAACACTAGTTGATCCACATGCTCTGGTTTGAGGGTGCTTCTGTAACAAGCCCCTTGCTCGCTCGATTCCACTCTCCCGACACTCCTCTGCGGCTATAGAATCAGATTGCAGATCGCAACATCTGATTGTTCGGTCATCCGATGCTTCGGGGTTAGAACCACAGCTATGTGCCGTTCTAACCCAGTTGTGATAGCTCAGAACAAACACCAGGCAGGCTTTATGTAAGTTCAACCAGGAATCTCTCTTTATTGACAGGAATACAGTCTCTTTTATACAATAAAAGAGGAGGAGCAGACCTCCTGCTCATATTACTCTAACAATACAGCTGTAACCTAATTAACCTAATTAACATGAGCTAATTAACTAATCACTTTAGACAGCCTAGATGGGGATCTAATGACTCTTAGATCCCATACTAGAGACTTATTTACAATACACATTTTAGCAGACAACAGACAGGTAGCTGAAATTGATGACATTAGCATTTAACAGTAGAAGTCCCAACGGTATGAATCAGTCACTATTCCAATATGGCAAATCCAGGGTCCCCAGAGTCTGTGTGTCCTGGGGAACCAGGACCCGAATCCACAGTAATACCATCTCAAGGGTCCCCAGGCATACAGCTCACAAAGAGCACCATTCCCCCAAATGCCAGGGCCCACGATCGATCGGCAAGAGGCTAGCATTCAGTCCCCTCCAAAAGTCTCTCTCCCGGCTAGGTCTGTCACATTTCTCCCCTTTCAGCAGGAGACTAACACAGGAGGAGACCCCAGATGGGTTGACTCCGAAGTTAGTAGTTCCAGTCCTCTAATGTCTGTACCCACACAGTACCCCAAACAAATTGTTCCAAACAGAGTATTACTCACCCAGCCAACCTCTGCCTCTCTCAGAGAACATATCTTCCGCTGGGGAGAGGCCTGGACTGGCCCTTCTCCCTGGAGTCCTTTCTGCCGCTGGAGAGAAGACAGGGTGTCTGGGCTCACTCCGTCATGCCAAATGCCCAGCATCCCTGGGGTATATAGGTGGAGACTGAAGTCCCATCCACCTTCACAGGAAATGCATCCTCTGTTAGTTGAGGGCAGAGGCCAGCAGTACTCGGCCCTGTTGCCAGCCCTTCTGCTGGAAACCCCACACCATCTGCTCCGGCTAACTGTTGGGGAGGGAGGCCGACTGCCCCACCTCCCTGGAACTCTGTAGTTGTTGCCGGTGCTGGGCAGAGGTTGGTAGCAATCTGCCCTGATGCCAGCACTTCTGCTGGGGACTCCGCATCCTTCGCTCCAGCTAACCGTTGGGGAAGGCGGCTGGCTTCCTACACTCCCAAACTGTGTAGCTGCCATTGGTGAGGTGAGCCGGCGGCTTCCTTTTCCATTCCCTCATCTGGATGTTGGGACGATATGTCTATGGTACTGTCTACCAGGTGCACAGATCTTTGCTGGGGAGGAAAGACCACTTCCTAAACCCTGGCCAACTGTTGGGGAGGGACGACAAACACCTCCTCTCCCTTCTCCCCCTGTATCCTGATCTGCTGCTGGGAAGTGACCACCTCCTTCTCAACCTGAGCCTCCGGAACCACAGCAGGTGTAGGGCAGAGATCTTGGACCCTCTGTCCGGTTGCCAGCGCTTCAGTTGGGAAAGTTCCTTGTAACTTCACAGATACTTCTGTTGTGCTGGGCAGAGCACAGTGAAGTTTGGCCCTAATAACAGCTCTTCTTCTGCTGGAGGCTCACCAGGTTGTTCTTCCTTAGCAGAAAAGTCAATCAAATCCCCTGTCTCTGCAACTGGTGTCTGGGGATAAAGGTTCACCATCTCCTCTCCGTGGAACCCAGAAGATGCTATCAGTGCTGGGCAGAGCACAGTGAAGTTTGGCCCTAATACCAGCTCTTCTGCTGGAGGCTCATCAGGTTGTTCTTCCTCAGCAGAAAAATCTATCAAATCCCCTGTCTCTGCAACTGGTGTCTGGGGATAAAGGTTCACCATCTCCTGTCACTGGAACCCAGAAGAGGCTATCAGTGCTGGGCAGAGGTTAGCAGAGCTCTGCCCTGTTGTCAGCACTTCAGGTTTGGGGATGGCAATCTTTAGATTTTCCACTGCCAATTCTCTGGCATTCTGCTTTACAGGCACATTCCTCCATCCAAGATCATCCAATGCAGAAACAGGTTCATCAAGGTCAGTCAGCACTTGCTGCATCGACCATAAGACCTCCGCCTCCATAGCTCCGGGGGCAGGTTGGAAAAGCACACTGTTACTCTGCCACATTGTCAACTCTTCAGCCAGGATTTCAGAGTTGTTAACTGGTATTTCCTGATAGTCCCAGGCAAAGGGAGCACCACCCTGCTGCTGAGCAGAGTCTAACAGCTGTCTGTAGGCGATCTCCAGCTCCCATTCCTGAAGGGCCAGAAACTCCAAATCTTCCTGTGCCCAGTGCACTTCTGAGACATTCAGTCTTCGCTCTCTGTGCTCCATTATTTCCTCCAAACACCACTCCCGATCTCTCCCAAAGTCAGGGTCCCTGGACAGCCTCCAGTACAACAATCCCAGGCCATCGTAGTCAAAGCCTTCCGTGGGGCTGTCATCCACTGTCCACGGGTACACTTGGGCTACATACCACTGGAGGGCTCTGTAGCTCTCGTCCAACCTCATTTCTGCCCGGATCAGCCTGCTTAACTCAGCTGTCCACTCCTGGTTCAGCTGTTCCCCCAATAACAGCATTCGCACTTCATACTGCGACCAGTACCTTACATAAATGGAGGGGAGAACTTTTCCCTGGTTTCGCTGCTCACGGGCTAGCGCTTCCTTCCAGAGTTTGCAGCGGATAGAATCAAACCATCCTAGCAGGACCTGCTCTGATACTGGTCCTCTGTGCTGTATCTGCTTCTCTCGCAACCTCCTTCTGAATTCCTCATCCATGGTGGCTGGTATCTCTCCTCTCCTGCTATCTGGACCTTGGATCCAGGTGATGGTTTGGATGTGTTCACGGCAAGGAAGCATGATCCCACCATTCCCTCCACGGCTCTCAAGTAAGTCTTTCAGCGTGGCTCTCCTGCAGGCTGGTTTGGAGTGTCCCAGTAACTGGAGAGCAAATCCCACAGCTACCAACCAATGTAACGAGCACCTTGCTCGTTCGGTTCCACTCTCCCGACACTCCTCTGCAGCTATAGAATCAGATTGCAGATTGCAACATCTGATTGTTCGGTCATCCGATGCTCCGGGATTAGAACTACAGCTATGTGCCGTTCTAACCCAGTTGTGATAGCTCAGAACAAACACCAGGCAGGCTGTATGTTAGTTCAACCAGGCATCTCACTTTATTGACAGGAATACAGTCTCTTTTATACAATAAAAGAGGAGGTGCAGACTTCCTGCTCATATTACTCTAACAATACAGCTGTAACCTAGTTAACCTAATTAACATGAGCTAATTAACTAATCACTTTAGACAGCCTAGATGACTCAGACATGACCTTTAGGCCAGACTGGCCATCTTGTAGCTCAGAAACCCCAATCAACATTATCACAAGAGCAGAGTTAATTAACACAAACAACAATGGGGATCTAATGACTCTTGGATCCCATACTAGAGACTTATTTACAATACACATTTTAGCAGACAACAGACAGGTAGCTGGAATTGATGACATTAGCATTTAACAGTAGGAGTCCCAACGGTATGAATCAGTCACTATTCCAATATGGCAAATCCAGGGTCCCCAGAGTCTGTGTGTCCTGGGGGACCAGGACCCGAATCCACAGTAATACCACCTCAAGGGTCCCCAGGCATACAGCTCACAAAGAGCACCATTCCCCCAAATGCCAGGGCCCACGATCGATCGGCAAGAGGCTAGCATTCAGTCCCCTCCAAAAGTCTCTCTCCCGGCTAGGTCTGTCACAGCTTCTTTTTGCAGTTACCACATCTTCAGTGGAGAAAACCTGCTCTGCAGACACGCTTGTGCCTGGGATACACAAGTATTGCTTTGACAGCTGAGAGAGGAGGGGAAATTTGACCTCATGCTCACACCACCAGATCTAAGGGTCCTCAGTGAGAGGCAGAGGTGGGGCTTTACAATATTTTTTCATTTCCTCTTCAGCCTTGGCATAGGGGGTCTTGGGTTCTTTTGTACCTTCAGTGTCAGTGAAAGACTGTCCCAGCAAAGTCATGAGCAGCAATCTGGACTTTCTTTTGGGAGGAGATGGAGAATCGTTGTCCTCGATGGGTGAACTTTCTTCTTTTTCCAGATTTCCTTTTCTCCTAAGCACTTGATCCTCATGTGTCCTCTTATTAGATGTAATCTGTGTTTGAACAAAAAAATAGAAAATACTGATGTAGCACCCTGATGTTTAAGCAGGGTTGCTCCTAAATTTACCTGCTAGGTATAGTTGCCTTGGCCAATTTTTAGGGATCAATTGATTTCACCCTAAGTCTGGAATTGCTGCACTACTCTCTTCTGCCACTGTGTGGCCCGGTACTTGGTGACAATAGATAAAGATAGGGGCGATGCAAGGACAGATTGGGAGTATATTGGGTGTCTCAGCCAATTTGCAGTGGTTTTCTTGGCCCCTTAGCCTGCTGGCAGAACCTATATATTTGGGTGAAGTCAGGTGATCACTGTTCTGTCTGGGTGGACGTGTGTTGAGCTGCCCGGGCTGCTAGGTCAGAATTTGGGTTTATCCTCCTGAGTACATCTGGCTGCAAGGCTTTCCAAGGGCCTATCCAAAAGCAAGGGAGCAGCGTAGGGTTGGGAGTGCGGCTTGCAGTCCAGCCAGAAGTGACAGTTCTGCCAGAGAACCTGTCGTGGTTGGAGGTAGAGGGGAAGCTGTCGCCACTAAGGGACCAACCACCTTATTACCAGGGACTACAGTGAGTAGCTGAAGCAAGTACCGGAGCAGTATTCTCACCAACCGGGGTCGATGAAGAATCGGGAAACTTCAGTGGGTGCCAAGCCAGGGACCCAGCCAGTGGGATGACGCTTGAGAAGTATCTGGAGTGCCAATTCAGGGACCCAGCAGGGAAGCGGGGGTGACGCTTGAGGAAGATACTAAGTAAGATGATTGGAAGAGCTCACGGGGTTCAGTGGCAGTGAACCAGCAAGTCTAGTGAGAGACACTGGGAGCTCAGTGGGCTGAGAATCTACACAAAGTGATTATAGAGGAAGTAAAGGAGTTTGTTACAACTTATGTTAGGAACTGTTATAAGACTGTTGCCATAGGAGACAGTGCTCCTGCAAATGCAGATGTGGTGTTTTGCTGGATGCCTTTCCCTGCATGGCTGTCTACCTGTAGTAGTCTCAGAGTCTGCTAATTAACATTGCAATGTTGACACATCAGTTATCAGCTTATGATTCCTCAGGCCAAGACATTTCTGTTTCTCTTTTAGACAGTGGCTTGCTCTAGCGCTGCAGTAAAAGAAAGTGGATAGCCCTCCCACTCAGCCAAGAAGCCTGGAGAGCGTGGCCACTTTCAGCGCCCGCTGGGACGCAAGATTAAGTGTATGGGTGAAGCATTTTACATGAGGAAATTTCCCAACTTGAGCTGCAACTATCATGTTCAATGCATTGTCGGTCACAAGTACTACAGATTTATCGGACACCTGCCATTCTTCCACGACATGAGACAGTAGTTCCGCTAGATGAGCACCCATATGAGACTCATAAATGGCTCTCGTTTGCAGTGCATGCGACAAGATATGCCAATCCTTACTAATGTAACGTGCTGTTATTATAACTTAAGACTCAGTTGTGACTAAAGTCCATAAATCACACGTTATTGCGACTCGACTTGCTTGGCTCATTGACGCAATTACCTGAGCCTTGGTTTCATGGTAGAGTGCAGGTATAATGTTTTCTGTAAAGTGACTTTGTGACGGGATCTTGTAACACGGCTCTATCGTCTTCAACAGGTAGCGAGACCCAGTGTTGTCCTCAACAGAGTAAGGCCGTAGATCCTTAGCAATGAAAGATGCCACAGCTTTTGTTATTCTCTTCCCTTTTTCAGAGTTGGGCGGCAAAGTTGACAGTATCGCATCAATTCTTGGCTGAGCTGGGTCTATTTCCTTGGCACTGGTACTGGCAGTGGTGGTGGCAGCAGGTGTTAGTATCTCAGAGTGAAAGCGGCTAACGTGGTTCTTCAAGTTAGTAGTATTCCCTAGATATTTAACTTTTGTGTGACAGGCTTTACACACAGTGTGTGTCTTGTCCAATTCGTGCTTCCCAGGTTGTTCATAAAAGCTGAAATGTACCCAGATGTTAACATGCTAGGTGCATTTTTTATCTCTCATTTTTTTGGTCTCCTGCCATTTTACTTTAGCATGCCATGTAATTGTGACAGATAGCTAGGGGTGAGGACCGTGACGTCAACAAACTCTGTCAGTATTAAAAAAAAAAGAAAGAAAAAAAAGCACTGAGTGACTAAGTCACGACCAGTAAAGCAACAAGTTTCCTATAAAGGTTAAACAAATATTACTGTCAGAAATCCATCCTAGTCTTACCCCGTCCCCTCCCTTACACTGTAGCTAACACTGTAATGCCCCGTACACACGGTCGGATTTTCAGATGGGAAATGTCCGATCGGAGCGTGTTGTCGGAAATTCCGACCGTGTGTGGGCTCCATCGGACATTTTCCATCGGATTTTACGACACACAAAGTTGGACAGCAGGAGATAAAATTTTCCGACAACAAAATCCGATCACGTCAATTCCGACCGTGTGTGGCCTGTTCCGAGGCACAAAGTGCCACGCATGCTCAGAAGAAATTCCGAGACGGGACAGCTCATTCTGGTAAACTTAGCGTTCGCAATGGATACAGCACTTTCGTCACGCTGCAATGTTCAAAATGGTTTAATACAGCGCACTCTCTTCTTCTTTATAATGTGACAAGAATTAAGTAGTTTTGCTGCTCATATTCACACACACTTCTCACAAACTTCTTTCATTACTATTTATCGGGATTCCCTCAATATATTTTGATTTCTCACATCTGACAACATATTTTTGTATATTTTTTATATATTTTTTGGCTTTAATGTAGATTCTTTTTTTGTGTTTCTATTTTATTTTTTTTATTTTTGCGATTTTGATTTGTACTCCCGAAAATGTTTGAGTGTGTTTTTTGTGACAAGTTCCCACAACACCATTGATATGTTGTTCTATTTAATCTGTAGGAGATTGTTTGGTGTTGTTGTCTCTTGTTAATTTCACATTTTATGTTAGAAATGTACTTGAATCCTCACCAAAAAACTGTCCTTTTTGGATGAAAACACACACAGGAGAGTAGAATTTCCCCAAAAAATGTATTAAGGGCTCACAACTATAAACAAAGAGGGAGGCAACGCTGGAGAAACTGCAGAAGTGGGTGAAGCCTTGGACCCCCAGGGCAGACATCAATTATTTAAAAGCAAAATTGGTGGCCTGAGGAGTCCTTATCTAAGGGAGGGCAGTGTGGTCCAGAAGTCCCAGAGATCCAGAAAGCAGCAGATGACATCTATGTCCCCAGGCTGTGGTCATACGAGAGACTGCAGCTTCTGTCAGACCAGACTGAACCCAGGGCCATCACTCTTTGGTCTTCTTTCTACGCCTCCTTCCACGTGGTGGCTCTGGTGGTGGAGTTGTGGCAGCAGGAGGAGGAGGAGGATCGTCCATCTCAATGACATTCGTCTTGGGTGTTAGTTCCCCACTCACCCCCTTACGTAGGACTTTATAAATAAGGTCCTCAGAGAGCCTGCGTTGGCCCTCCTGCATGCCCTGCAATTTGGTGGCAGCCATGCAGGCAAAGGCCTCTTCAGGAGTTGGTAAGGCTCTGAGGGACGCAGAAGCCTCCTGGATCAGCCTGTACGCTGAATCCTGCACGGGACTCGGAGTCGTCTTCCTGGCTCGTTTATGTGGCAGGCGGAGGGACCTAAAACTCAGTCAGGCTGCGACTGGTCCCAGGTTTCTCTTGGCTGCCACTTAGCCCCGCCTCCTCCTGGCTGCCACTAATCCCCGCCTCCTCCTGACTGCCACATTCCACAACCTCCTCCTGGCTGAGGTCTTCCTGTGTATGAAAAATGGACATAGTTTTAGTATTTTTTTCATCAATCACACACAATTTTCACCTCCTGACTGCTGCAAATTTAATGTTAACAAATATAACAGACTATCATTCTGAGCCCAGCATTTTTCATTCTTGTCCCAATTTTGGGTGCCCACTACTGTCTATTGATATGTAAAACACTTTTTTCAATCAGCAATTAGTGATCAATAATAAAATCTAGTAAACATCATTTATTTATTGACCAGAAATCTGTAGAAGAATGCTATACCTGACTCCAGCTGGGCTCCTCCATTTCTTCCTGGCTGGAAGGCCCAGGTTGGATATCGGAAGCCTCAGCTGGGGTGGAAGGAAGCGTGGAAGGAAGAGTGGAGAGGGATTCCCTGACTTCAGTGTGGTCTGACAGAAATCGCAGTCTCTCGTAGTACCACAGTCTGGGGACATAAATGTCATCTGCTGCAGCTCCGGATCTCTAGGAATCTGTGACCTTCTTGCGCTCCCTTAGATAAGTGCTCCTCAGGCCACCAATTTTAGCTTTTAAATAAGGGATGGTTGCTGTGGGGACCACCGGCTTCACCAACTCCAGCAGTTTCTCCAGCGCTGCCTGCCTCTTCTGTTTGTGGTTATAGTGGGGGTGTCTCACTTGCCACAGACAGGGCAGCTCCCTGTACTTGTCTATGAACAGGGGCAGGAAATTGTGGTCGTTGAACCCATCCATTTTCTCTGCAAGACACAACACAAGACAAACCCTAATGTAAGGCCAAACTCCCCTAATCTTGTTACAATATAGGCTTCCATTTCGAAGCAGTATAGGCCCAAGTTTAGATCTTACCTTCATTATCACGATCGGCGTCTCCGATGCTCCTTCCTCCGCTCACAGATCGTACGTAAGACGCACGTGTGTTACGCTTTATACACACTGCGCATGCGTATAACTCCGCCCGCCCCTGACGTTCTTTCTAGTCTATTCCCCCCCCTTTTCGTTCGGCGCAGTGGGGGAAGAGCACATGGCGGATAGACAGCAGGTGCGTGCTAATTGTAGCAACGAGGAAGAGGAGGAGGAGGAAAGGCCGGAGGAGATGTTGGAGATGGTGGACATCCTGAAGAAGGCCGACTATGATGGAAAGTATGGGCCTTACCCCAACCCAAATGTCCGAAAAGGCCAAGATCATGGCGAAAGTGGTCAGGAGTCTGCACCAGAAATTCGGGGTACGACGATCGAAAGATCAGCTCAGGAAGCGGTGGTCGGACCTGAAATTACGAGAACATGAGCAGTACAGAAAGATCCGGAGAGTGCTGCAAAAAAGTAAGTAGTTGTGCTGTGTTCCTATTCTTTTTGTGTTTATTACGTTCGTGCTGCTCCATGTGCTTTTAGGAACTGTCGTACAGTTTAAAATGGCAACTTTCATGTTCATGGGCACATTATTCGTTCGGATCAAACATTTTTCGTTCCAAATATAAAATACCATTGTTTAGCCCATATGCATTTGGCCACCATTTTGACGCCCTATACTTGTCTTCAAAGAATTGGGTTGTGTAGATGGCTTTGTTACTAGAATGAAATGCAAACTAGATTCTGTGTAAGGAGAGGACACTAAGCAGCTGTTTTCACATCTGGACACTGGAGCACTAGTGTGGGACACAAAAATGCCATTTTTATTAGGGGGGCCACACAGGTGCTCCAGTGTATACTATAGGGGGGTCTCCATCTGTGAAGCATACACTAAACAGGTAAAGTATTGCAGGTTGACAAAGGGCATTCAAAAAATTACCACTTGGAACTCTGCTAAAATTGACAATTGTACCCCACTTCCAAGCAATGTTTCCTATTTATAGTTCTGACATTAAATATCTGTGTGCTAATTATACCATTTTGTTTCACATAGGGGAGAAAAGACTCGGAGGACATCCCTCATCTGAGGAGACCAGAGCCCCCCCCCCCTCTGTAAGAAGGGGAAATCCCCCCAACACAAGCTGAGCAGGAGGAAGAAGACGTGGTGGAACTAGTCACCACAACAGGTGAGTGTCTGCAACCACAGGCTCAGATAAGAGATAGATGGCGGCATTTTTTTGAAACCAAATTGATTTTGGGGTTCCTCTCTTTTTAGGTGATCGTGAGGTTGTGGATGAAGATCCTTTCACATCCGAAAGTGCCCAGATCCTGATCGGGGAGATCATGGGGTGTAATTTACAATTGGAAATCATCAAGAAAAACATCAATGATGTTATTCCAAAATATAAAAACATCATTGATGTTTTGGGGCGAGTTTAAAACCCCTCCAAATCACTTTCTTCTTTTGTGTGCTACAATGTGCTAAATGTTTTTGTGATTTTTCCCAAAGCCAAATTTGGAGGATGCACACAGTGTGTCAACATGTGCTATCTGCCATCACGGAAGATCAATGGACGCGTTTTGGGGGTGCAACCCCTTCCTCAATAATAAAGTAGCGGTGGAGAAAGGGCTTGCTCCCCCAAAACACATCCCTTGATCCCCCGTGATGGCAGGTAGCACATGTTGACATTGGGAAATTTGTGTGCATCTTCCAAATTTGGCTTTTCCAGGGGTGATTTCCCCCCATCTGAACGCAATATCAAACACAGTTCCTAAATACTCATGTCTGATATTGCCTTCAAGTTCTACCAAATGTGAACTTTGTAAGATCAAGATTTGTGTCTTTCTTGTTGGTTTTACACAGGCCTGTTTTGTATAAAATGGACATTTTGATTTTGGATAATGCCACCACAAAAATTGGTATACAACAAACATGTTGGTTTGTGTGAAAAACCTTTGGTAAATGCACATGTGATTGTGCAGGTATTAAAAAGATTGTTAATCAAGAATGTGTGGATTATTGTCTCAACGCTACAACACTTTTGGGGTGATGTAATTGTTGTTTTATGAGAAAATGGGGGTTATTTCCTAAGGGCAAATCCACTTTGCACTACAAGTGCAGTTTCTGTGCAGTTGCAAGTGCACTTGTAGTGAAATGTGTTTTTGCATTTAGTAAATAACAGCCAACAGTGCTTTGTATAAGGTTAAACAATCACGCCATTTTCTGCACTCCAAACATTTCTGTCAGGGTCAGCTAAAACAAACACAAGCAGTAAATGTCCACAAAGATTTTTTTTTTTTTTTATTATAAAAAGGCTTCACAGATTGTCTGGCATATTGATGGCCCCCCTACCCGCAAAGAACTCCTGGTATCGTAACCGGACATCACGGGCACTCAGGGAGGGCAAGCCAGGACGGCCGCTTTCAAGCGCCGTCAGTGTGGTTTGATGTATCATTCCGGCCTCAGGCCCAACTGAGCCAGCATAGTTGGCCGAATGTTTCCTTAAAAAGTTATGGAGAACACAGCACGCAAGTATTATATGGTTCAGTTTATACTCCGCCATATGGATGGGTGTCATAAATAGGCGGAACCGGCTGGCCAGGATTCCAAATGTGTTCTCCACCACTCTTCGGGCTCTGGCCAGCCGGTAATTAAAAACCCTCTGTTCCGGGGTGAGGGTCCTCATTGGGAATGGCCGCATCAGGTGGTCCCCCAGCGCAAACGCTTCATCAGCACCGAACACAAATGGGAGTCCTTCCACATTGTCCTCTGGAGCTGGCAAGTCCAAGCTGCCATTCTGGAGACGCCTGTAAAACTCCGTCTGGGTGATGACTCCACCATCGGACATCCGGCCATTCTTCCCCACGTCCACATACAAGAAGTCGTAATTAGCCGACACCACCGCCAACATCACTATACTATTGAACCCCTTGTAATTATAATAGTACGACCCCGAGTTGGGTGGTGGGACAATGTGGACGTGTTTCCCATCAATTGCCCCTCTGCAGTTAGGAAAGTCCCACCGTTGGGCAAAGTGGGAGGCCACAGTCTGCCATTCCTGTGGCGTGGAAGGAAACTGTTGAGGAAAAAACAATAAACATTACTATTTTTACTCAGAAACATGGCAAGCAGATTATACACAAACATTATGGGGCAACCTCCAGATAGCATTTATTAAGGGGAATTTAACAACGCCAAAGTATAAGGTACACCTATCATATTCCCCCTCCCCCCCTCTCATGGGCCATTTCTAACATTATAGGGGGTGTGTGGAAATCTTGGACAGGTAACCCTCTTCACTTCATTGAGAGATGAATGCCTAAATAATGTGTATTACTTGGAACAGCCCCTCCTTAGTTACACTATTGGCAGCCCACTGGACAGGTAAGAAGTGTCATAATACAAAGATATAAATACACATTGTACACATTTGAGGACATTTGGACATTCTGCTATTACCTATCAAGATAACAATAGGATACAAAAACTTTAAACAGTACCATTGTAAAGTATTCAGGCAGGCCCTTGCACTACATGCTTTGGGGAATTCATCCATAAATCTGAGTACAAAAGAGATGGGTATAGTGTGTATGGATTTGGCAAAGTCAGCAGATAGATGATTGAGGATAGATAGAGAATTGGGATCAGCTGACTTAGCAGTTGGGGGGAGGGAGGGTTAGTAAAAATTATTTGGGGACACCACAAAAAAAAGCCTCTGGCACTCTGCCTGAATTTAAATCAAAAATTACATTTCCAAACATTTTAGGGGTGTTTGGGGTAAAGCACTACTATGGAGCTGATAAAATACATTGTTAAGTGACTACATGAGGTGAATATAGGGCAGGAGACACCATGCTGGGGAGGTTATTGAAGGGCAAATATGTATGAAGGACCTAAAATAATAATTACATAAAAATCCAGCATGCATGAGGACAAAGGGGACATTCACAGCATATTACAATCATGGTAATTAGGGAATGAGGAAAGAAATACAATATATTAGTAAACATTAAATACAATAAAATGTGATATAAAAGGATAAAAATCTTAACTTCATATACTCCTTCTGCAGGACCTGGATGATGGCAGAACAGGTCTCTGGGATAATGATCCCCAGAGCCTGGGGGGGGGATGCCTGTCGAGAACTTCAAGTCCTGCAGACTTCTCCCTGTGGCCAAATACCGCAGGGTAGCGACCAACCTCTGCTCCGGAGTGATGGCTTGCCTCATGCAGGTATCCTGCCTGCTAATATAAGGGGTCAGCGAAGCCAACAAACGGTGAAACACGGGGTCCGTCATCCTGAGAAAGTTCCTGAAATCATCAGGATTATTCTCACGGATCTCACGGAGCAAAGGCATATGAGAGAACTGGTCACGCTAAAGCAACCAATTCTTGGTCCATGAACTCCTCCCCACCCTGTTCATGGACTGGACTTGTGTCAAGGTCAGGACCCCAACACCAAGCCCCCGCACGGCACGAACTGTACGAGGAGTACGCATACGAAACATGGCTAGAAAACGGTCGGCTGCTCAGAACGAAGTAACAGAACGCACTGAAGAACAGCAAGGCCTGTGAAGAGCGACCTGAAAAATAGTAACGAACGAAAAAGAATACAATGACTACCTAAAGTCACGTGGAACATGCTTGCACGCACTGAAGAGCAGATACAAACCCACAAGCACAAACTGAACGGCAGAAAACGATCTGAAAGCCACGAGTCTGAAAAAGCGCGAATCGTCTCTCACCAAACTTTTACTAACACGAGATTAGCAAAAGGAGCCCAAAGGGTGCTGCGCTTGGTTCTCAACCGGGCCTTTTCTAGTCTCGTCGTACGTGGTGTACGTGATCGCGTGGTTGGCGATTGGAAATTCCGACAACTTTTTGCGACCGTGTGTAGGCAAAACAAGTTTGAGCCAACATCCGTCGGAAAAAAATCCTAGGATTTTGTTGTCGGAATGTCCGAACAAAGTCCGACCGTGTGTACGCCCTATAAGTGTTAAAAGAACAATGCGTCCTCAGACATCTTATCTGCGATCTGTTCTAGCCGGTTGGTCAGTAAATCAATTAAGTATTTGTGAAAAGATCACAAGAACCATCAATTAATAAAATTATAGTAATAAAAAAAAGGTATTATTATAATATGAATGATTTAAATATATATATATTGCACTTCCTGAATAGTATGTGCGATTGTGAATGTACGCTAGCCTGAGCCAATATATATTCTAAAAACAGCTACAACAAATGTCCCCACTCCCCATAAGATGACATCCCGTCCCCCCTAATGGCAACCTAATCATATAACATTTCATTAATTATGGTTTATGTATGTGTCTTATTGTCTTAGTGATTGATTCACATCACAACTTTGATACCTTTTTTTTTTTGTATGATTTATGGTTTTGCTCATCACTGCCCCACACATGATGCAATGCATGGCTGCATGCAGCCAGCCATGCATATTGTGTGGGGCAGTGATGAGAAAAACCATAAATCATACAAAAAAGGTATCAATGAAGTTGTGATGTGAATCAATCACTAAGACAATAGGCATGACATACATAAACCATAATTAATGAAATGGCATGATCAACTCATTGCTTGCCTATTGGTCACTTTTTCATAATTTGACAAATTTGCAGTCCACAACACAGCATGGTACATCAAATATTATTATATATGTTATATTTTGCTAGTACTGTCAGTGTCACTGTCTAAGTAAGTAGTACCTGATGATGACTCGTGCACTCACTGGTGGTCTCTAACTCCTGTCCTGCTGCCCGCAGCAGCCTGTGAGGAGGACTGGAGGACAGAGGACAACCGCAGCCTTCCAGTATTGCTTTGGGACACTGGGCCTGGCCTGGCTCGTTTGGGTCTCCCGCAGTCCTGCTGCCCACAGCAGCCTATTGTCAAGAGGACGGAGGCTCAGGTCTCCAGCCGGTGTGATAGTGTGAGCCGAGGAGGATGGCTCTAGGGAGTTGGACCGGGACTTGTCGGGAGTCAGGGGACACTCGCTCCACCTGTCTCTCCTGCAGCACCCAGCTCAACACACACAGCGACGGCAGTGATGGGTGGCTGGGGATGACGTCAGTGGAGGGGCGGGAAAAGAGGCTAACGCCCGTGGCTCCCTCGGCTGCTTTCATCTCCATTAGAACTCAGAGGCAGGGCATAATGCGGTGTGCGAATGATGTCATCAGAAAATTGATTATGCAAGTTGTAGCATCGATGCCGCATCGTGGATGGTCAAATCGCGATGCATCGATGCTACAATTAACTTTGTTTATTTGATTATGTAATTTTCTTTTTTTTCCACCATAGGTGAAAGGAATGAAAATTGCTTGATACTCCCATCAAACACAGGCAGTGTTAATAAAGGAATCCCTCCCACAGCGCTGTTGTATTCTGCCGGCGGGGAGTCTTCCCTGCTGACAAAACACAGTCGGGGTAAATTACTAAAATTTGAGAGTGCAAAATCTGGTGCAGCTATGCGTGGTAGCCAATCAGCTTCTAATTTCAGCTTGTTCAGTTAAGCTTTGACAAAATAAAACTGAGCTATAGTTGTTAGCACTAATCGTTCGAGAAAAACCCAACAGGTTCGTTGTACACAAGTCGATCGATAAATCGACTTACAGTATGTACAGCCAGGGTTCCCATATACAGATCGAAAGTTTGACCAAATTTTGAACCATGTTTGGCTGGTTTAAGATTGATAAATAGATAGATGGGGGTCATTTACTAAGATGAATGCACTGCGCTGGTTCAGACCTTAATTGGTGCGCTGGATAGATCCTTAATCCAGCGTGTGAACTGGGAGTACCTACACGTGAGAATGTTTCCAGCGCGTTGGCATTTCGTTGGTTCTCGGCGAGGTACATCTCGTGCTCGCTGCAATGGGAAAAACATATCTTCCTATTAAAGCAGCACGAGAAAAACCGGCATCGGGTGCATGCCAGGCCCTTTGGTCTGGTATAGATTCTAAGGGGAACCCCTACACAGAAAAAACGGCGTGGGGGGTCCCCCAAAATCCATACCAGACCCTTATGCGAGCACGCAGCCCGGCCGGTCAGGAAAGGGGGTGGGGCCAAGCAAGCGCCCCCCCTCCTGAACTGTACCAGGCCGCATGCCCTCAACATGGGGGATGGGTAGTTTGGGGAAGGGGGTCGCGCTGCAGGCCCCCCCACCCCAAAGCACCTTGTCCCCATGTTGATGAGGACAAGGGCCTCTTCCCGACAACCCTGGCCGTTGGTTGTCGGGGTCTGTGGGCGGGGGGGCTTATCAGAATCCGGGAGGCTCATTTGATAAGGGGACCCCCAGATCCCGGCCCCCCACCCTACGTGAATGAGTATGGGGTACATTGTACCCCTACCCATTCACCTGGGGGAGAACAATGTCAAGAAAAAAAACACACTACACAGGTTTTTAAAGTAATTTATTAGGCAGCTCCGGGGGTCTTCTTCCCACTTCGGGGGTCTTCTTCCACGCTCTCTTCTCCCGGTGTCCAGTTCTTCTCTGCGCTGTCCGGCCTCTTCTCCCGGCGTCCGGTATTATCTGCCAGCCTCCCCCGCTATCTTCTTCCAGCTCTTTTGCTAGCGAGGGGTCCGGTCTTCTGCCGCTGTCCAGTTCCTCTCCAGTATCTTCTGCCGGACCTCCGCTATCTTCTTCCAGCTCTTTTGCTAGCGGGGACCTGGTCGTCTTCTCCCCTCTTTTCTTCCGATGTTGACACGATGCTCTCTCCCGCTGTAATGCCGTCTGCGACGACTTATATAGGCATGGGGCGTGGTCACCGTGTGATGTCACCGGGTGACCCCACTCATTATGACGGCACAGTCCCGTAGCATGCTGGGACTGTGACGACATAAAGGGTGGGGTCACCGGGTGACATCACGCCCCATGCCTATATAATTGGTTACAGACCTCGCTCACGGCATTACAGCGAGAGGGAGCATCGTGTCAACATCTCAGGAAGAGAAGAGGAAAGAAGACGTCTCAGAGGATCGGGCTCCTCCGCTAGCAAAAGAGCGGCAAAAGAGCAGAACATAGCGGAGGAGCCCGGCAGAAGGAAGAAGGCACCAGAGAGCATGGAGACGAGACTGGAGAGAGGGAGAAGAGGCCTGAGAGACCCCCCGAAGTCGGAAGAAGACCCCCGGAGCTGCATAATAAATCACTTTAAAAACCTGTCTACTGAGTTTTTTTTAATTGACACTTTTTTCATAGGTGAATGGGTAGGGGTAGTGGAGAAAGAAGAACACCGGACAAAGAAGACAGAAGAAGAGCGGAAGAAGAAGCAGGGGGAGAAGGAGAAGAGCGGAGGATGAAGATGTGGGAGAAGATGGAGGAAGTCCGGAGGAAGAAGCGGAGAAGATTTGTAATTAAAGACTTGTCACAAACTGTCTACTGTATTTTTTAACACTACACTACTTTTTTTCCCCAGGTGAATGGGTAGGGGTTGTCGGGAAGAGGCCCATTGTCCTCATTAACATGGGGACAAGGTGCTTTGGGGCTGGGGGGGCCGCAGCGTGTAAAATGGGACAGCGCGGCTATACCGCTGCGTTGGCGTTTTGCGGGTGGATTTAACCCCTTTTCAGCCGATAGCGGGGGTTAAAACCGCTAGCGGTCGAATACCGCCGGTAAAGCAGCGCGAAAAATAGTGCAATTTTACCGCTGCCGCCCGCACTGCTCCAGTGTGAAAGGGGCCTGAGGCCTCCCTCACACGGACGGGCCTTTCAGGTCAGCCTCGAACCTGAACGGACACTCCATAGACCTCTATGGAGGGTCGGATGTCAGTGGTGACATGTCCACTGACATCCGACGCACTCCAATCCTAAAAAGTGTAACTGAGGAAAAAACTATTTTTCCATCTACACTTTACGGTCCGTCATCATCCGATCCCCCATAGAGGAGAGCGGCACAGTGTGCAGAGACAGACCTGTCATCTGCCTGCCCAGCGGGGATCGACTTAGCGATCCCCCGCTGAGCAGAGCGTGCTCCGTACACGGACACGTCCTTGTGAAAGAACCCTAAGGCCAACGCCCTTTGTAAAAAAATCTACGGGAAAGTTTGTACAAAGTCCCATCATGTGTATGAGACTTAAACACCAGAAATTCAACTTTTCATATCTTTAAAGGTCACCATACACTGGCCAATCAGTTAGAGCTTCCATAAATTAGATTAAGTGCAAGAGCCTGTTTGGTTTTCTACAATTACAAGTAATTCTA
This sequence comes from Lithobates clamitans, assembly GCA_037952925.1. NCBI lineage: Eukaryota > Metazoa > Chordata > Amphibia > Anura > Ranidae > Lithobates > Lithobates clamitans. Next base: position 6,229,008 of record JBBGZY010000430.1, on the reverse strand, counting down.
ATGCCCCGTACACACGGTCGGACTTTGTTCGGACATTCCAACAACAAAATCCTAGGATTTTTTCTGACGGATGTTGGCTCAAACTTGTCTTGCATACACACAGTCACACAAAGTTGTCGGAAAATTCGATCGTTCTGAACGTGGTGACGTAAAACACGTACGTTGGGACTATAAACGGGGCAGTGGCCAATAGCTTTCATCCCTTTATTTATTCTGAGCATGCGTGGCACTTTGTCCGTTGGATTTGTGTACACACGATCGGAATTTCCGACAACGGATTTTGTTGTCGGAAAATTTTATATCCTGCTCTCAAACTTTGTGATGGAGCCTACACACGGCCGGAATTTCCGACAACAAGGTCCTATCACACATTTTCCGTCGGAAAATCCGACCGTGTGTACGGGGCATTACAGTGCATCTTCCTATTACCGCTTTAGCCTAATGCTCTCTTTCCACTATTTCAACCCCAAAGTTGCGTGATTTACAATGTGCTTTTTCGGCTTGTTTTCCACTATTGCAACTTCTCATGCCACTAGGGACTGAAAAGTTGCATCACAAGTTCTACCCCATGATTTACAATGAGTACCGTTCATATGTGTGCAACTTCAAGTTGCAGCAACTTCAAAGTAGTCCCTGCACTACTTTGGTCCCACTTTGATGCGACTTGAGGTCCATAGACCTCAAAAATACACAGGAATTGCTTCAAGTTTCTGCAAAAAGTTGCGGGAAACTCGCAGCAAAAAAACACGCAACTTTGGGCTTGCAATAGTGGAAACCGAGCCTTAATGCCATGTCATGCGACTAATTCAAAACATCTGAGAAAAAGTCGCACTGAAGTTGGAACAAAATAGTGCAAGAACTTTTTTTGAAGTTGCACCAATTAGAACGGGGGAACATTGAAATACATGTGTTTTGACTTGTCCTGCGACTTCACATATGTCAAGTCGCACAACAACTCGCAGTAGTGGAAAGAGAGCCTAAGGCCACTTGGGACTGAAAAGTTGCATCACAAGTTATACCCCATGATTTACAATGAGTACCATTCATATGTGTGTGACTTGCTTACGCACATGCTGTATACGCAATGGGCACATATCTTTATTACAGAAATCCATATTTGGCATTGAAATTAACCACTTGCTTACTGGGCTCTTAAACCCCCCTGCTGTCCAGACCAATTTTCAGCGCTGATCCATTTTGAATGACAATTGCGCTGTCATACTTAGCCAAATGTTTTGTTTTTGTTTAAGTTCCCACAAATAGAGCATTTTTTTGGTTGTATTTGATCACCTGTGTGGTTTTTTTCGTTTGTTCAAACAAAAGAAAAGACAGATTTTTATAAATAACTTTGTATATTTTTGCATAGTTTGATATTAAATTTTGCAAACAGGTAATTTTTATACTTAATTGATGTACGCTGATGAGGCAGCACTGATTGGTTACACTGATAGGCAGCACTGCTTGGGACCACTGGTGGGCATTGATAGGTGGCACTTGCAGGTGGTACTGGTGGGCACAGATGAGGCAGAATTGCCTCTTCGTGACCAATGTCCCCTGCACCTAAGCCGGTGATCAGCTTTTTTTTTTATCCGCATGCTGTCAGCGTGAGGAGAAAAAATAAACAATTACCGAGCTTTAGTTTACATCATGCGATCAGCTGTCATTGGCTGACAGCTAATCGCGTGGTAAGGGGCCAGGATCGGCCCTTGCTTTGATCTGTGATCACCCGAGTCTCAGTGAATCAGTGCGCACTCTGCAGGGAGCATACGGGGAGCCCATCCTATGACAGCCTTCCAGAAATTCAGGTCCACTCTGTGGCCGTCGTTTGGCTATAGCACAGACACCAAGTGGTTCATAGAAAAACAGATGCAGATTTCTAGGACTGGCCAAAAATAATGTTTAGAGTCAAAGGCAACTGATGACTTTCTATTAAAGGTCTAAATGGGCCATTAACATGCATCACAATTGCACTTAGGAATGTGTCTTTGCAAAGTTAAACTAATTAAAATCCTTTCTTATTTTTGCTTGGGGATAGACCGCAGAGGGATTAGAAGTTTTGGGGGATGACTACACCCCTGATAGGGTGAAGACACCTCCCAAATTTGGCCAATTTCTCATTAAAAATTATTCACTTCCTGTCACATAGCCAAACAGAAAGTGAGGATAAAACCCTACCAATGTATGTCCTTGGGGACACACAGGTCAAACTAAATAGTTTCCCCATTCGGGAAATTGCACTCTAGCATTTTGCCATGTACATCCCAAATTATTATGTATCTTGGTGTATATTTACTAAAAGGTAAATCCACGTTGCACTACAAGTGCACTTAGAAGTGCAGTTGCTGGAGATCTGAGGGGGACATGCAAGGAAAAGAAAAAAACAGCATTTTTGCCTCTACATGATTGGATGATATAATCACCAGTGCTTCCCCTCTGATCAACTACACTTGTATTGCAGAAAGGATTTGCCTTTAATAAACCCCAAAATACCTAATAATTTGGGGTGTACACAACAAAGTGCTAGAGTGCAATTTGCATAATGGGGGCACTAGTTAGATTGACCTGTGTGTCCCCAAGGAAAAATATTATTAGGGTTTTACTCTCACTTCCTGTTTGGCTATGTGACAGGAAGTGAAGCCAATTTTAAGAAAAGGGACACAAAGCCCAACCTTTAAAAAAAAAAAAAATCTTGATTTCCCTCAAATGTCCACAATTAGAATAGGATTGTCTTCAGCTTGATTTCAGTTCAGTGCTCTAAATCAGTGCTTCTCAACCCTGTCCTCAAGTACCCCAACAGGCCATGTTTGCAGGTTTTCCTTTATCTTGCCCAGGTGCTTTAAATCAAAGTCAATGGTTTTGTATTTTGGACAGCTATTTTAGATAAGATAACATTTCCTAAACATGTCTTGTCGGGGGGGGGGGGGGGCTGCGTTTCTATGGTGTGAACTAGCCCTAGGGGCCCTAAGGGCCAGATCACACTATAGAAACGCAGTCCGGATGCGTTTCAGGTGCTTTTCTGCATGCACGTTTTTGATGCGTTCCAGTGCGTTTTTGATGCATTTTACAGTGTTCCAATACAGTCCAGTGCATAAAAAAATGCACCATGTTCTAAATTTTTTTCTGGAACTGGAAGCGCACTGGAACTGCAAGCACTGGTGTGAACTATGCCATTGAAAACCATAAAACCTACTTTCCGTGTGTTTTTGATGCAGAAAAAAACGCACTGGACTGCATGTGGTGTGAACTGGCCCTTAAGGAATAAAAGTTATTTAAAAATACTTGCGGCTAATGTCGGTCCGGCAATACACATAAAAGTTCATTGATAAAAACAGCATTAAGAAAAAAAACAGTTAAGAACAAAAAAATTTGTGGGGTTCCCCCGAAATTCCATACCAGGCCCTTCAGGTCTGGTATTGATATTAAGGGGAACCCCTCACCAAAATAAAAAAAAATGGTGTGGGGGTCCCCCTCAAAATCCATACCAGGCCCTTCAGGTCTGGTATGGATTTTAAGGGGAACCCCATGCCAAAATTAAAAAAAAAAATGGCATGGGGGTCCCCCTCAAAATCCATACCAGGCCCATCAGGTCTGGCATGGATTTTAAGGGGAACCCCGCGCCAAGATTTTAAAAAAAAAATGGCGTGGGGTCCCCCCTCAAAATCCATACCAGATCCTTATCCGAGCACGCAACCTGTCAGGCCGTAGGAAAAGAGGGGGGGACGAGAGAGCGCCCCCCCTCCTGAACTGTACCAGGCCATATGCCCTCAACATTGGGAGGGTGCTTTGGGGTTCCCCGCAAAGCACCTTGTCCCCATGTTGATGAGGACAAGGGCCTCATCCCCACAACCCTTGCTCGGTGGTTGTGGGGGTCTGCGGGTGGGGGGCTTATCGGAATCTGGAAGCCCCCTTTAACAAGGGGACTCCCAGATCCCGGCCCCCCCCTGTGTGAAATGGTAAGGGGGTACAAAAGTACTCCTACCATTTCACAAAAAACTGTCAAAAATGTTAAAAAGACAAGAGACAGTTTTTGACAATTCCTTTATTTGAAGTCTTCTTCTTTCCATCTTCTTTCTTCTATCTTCCTTCAGTTTCTTCCTTCATCTTCATCTTCTTCTTCTTCTGGCTCTTCCTCCGGTGTTCTCGTCCGGCATCTTCCTCCGCTGCACCGGTGTCTTCTTCCCTTCTTCTTCGTGCTCGGGCTGCTCCGCATCAATGGGAGGCTCCCGCTGTGTGACGCTTCTCGTCTTCGTCTTAAATAACAGAGGGCGGGGCCACCCAGAGACCCCACCCCCTCTGATGCACGGGGACTTCCCCGAGGCTTTCCCCGTGACGTCAGAGGAGGCGGACAGGGAAATCACCGGGGGTCACCGGGTGGCCCTGCCCTCCGTTATGTAAGAACCGTCAGAAGACGAGAAGCGTCACACAGCGGGAGCCTCCCATGGATGCGGAGCAGCCCGATCGCTAAGAAGAAGGGAAGAAGACGCCGGCGGCGCGGAGGAAGATGCCAGACGAGAACACTGGAGGAAGAACCAGAAGAAGAAGAAGATGAGGATGAAGGAAGAAACCAAAGGAAGATAGAAGAAAGAAGATAGAAAGAAAAAGATGGAAAGAAGAAGACTTAAAATAAAGGAATTGTCAAAAACTATCTCTTGTCATTTTTAACATTTTTGACAGTTTTTTTGTGAAATGGTAGGGGTATTTTTGTACCCCCTTACCATTTCACACAGGGGAGGGCCGGGATATGGGGGTCCCCTTGTTAAAGGGGGCTTCCAGATTCCGATAAGCCCCCCGCCTGCAGACCCCTACAACCATCGGGCAAGGGTTGTGGGGATGAGGCCCTTGTCCTCATCAACATGGGGACAAGGTGCTTTGCGGGGGACCCCAAAGCACCCTCCCAATGTTGAGGGCATGTGGCCTGGTACGGTTCAGGAGGGGGGAGGCGCTCTCTCGTCCCCCCTCTTCCTGTGGCCTGCCAGGTTGCGTGCTCGGATAAGGGCCTGGTATGGATTTTGAGGGGGGACCCCACGCTTTTTTTTAAAAAATTTTGGCGCAGGGTTCCCCTTAAAATCCATACCAGACCTGAAGGGCCTGGTATTGAATTTCAGGGGAACCCCACACATTTTTTCTGAATTTTGTTTGTTTTCTTAATGCTGTTTTATAGCCACAAAGTGAACCAGCGTAAAAAAAAAAAAAAAAAGTCTAGAGGTGCGCCCGTTCAACCTATGCAAATGCATTTACGTTGCTTGATATTTACTAAGATTTTGCCGGCGCACTGAACCAATGCATTTGAACAAGCACAAATGCCGTTTGAGCATGCGCAGTGTATAAATTCACCTCCCGAAGCTCTAAATGTATTTGCCGGCGCTGCCGGCTTGTCAGAAAAAGACACTTTCTCATTCTATTTTGGGTATATTTGTTACTTGGACAGTTAGTACTATACTTCCCCACATCACCCCACATCACCCCATAATATTGGCACTTCCAATTTGTTTAACCTTTAAGTTAAAGATGCCGTGCGCCATGTCTATAGTGGCGTACCGAATCCCGTGCGCCGGGAAGAGAATAGTAAATGGGGGATCGCGCTGTGTTACCAGCGCAAATGCTTTGTAAATACGAAAATGTAATTTGCGCATCGGCGTGCACCGCAAGTCATGGCGCAAATGCTTCGTAAATCAGCCCCATAGTGTCTACACAATAAATAAGGAACATATACAAAACCACTATACTATAAATTTAGTTCCCCTTACAGGCATATAATCATTACCTTTGCTTATCATGTTTTGAAACTTCTAATGTCATCCAAGGTAATTATTTTTGCAATGTCAGTGGTTCTAAACTATTTTGAATTTACGTGCCAAGAAACTTTTTAGGCACAAGGCTGCCGATAAGGGGGTACAGGCAGTCCTCCCATACTGGGCTCAGGCCCCACCTGGTCTGCAGGGGGTCCCATGCCCTACTGGGGCTGTATGTAGCTCCATCCCCAGGGCAATGTGTCCCCTAGGTCTCTTGTATATCTCCTCCCCACACATTCCCTCAGTGCCTTGTGGCTAGAAAAAAAGAAAGGAAGCAAGAAGTATTTTGGATGCACGAAATGGGCAAACTGTTTCCTACTGGATTAGGACGGAGGAAGATTTTTACTAACAGAAGAGGTATCAGCACAAAGGACACATCCTACTGACTGTAAGTTATGTCCCTTGTTATGATTTTTCTGTTTGTGATTTTGGCTTTAACATTTGCCAAAATTCATGCATTAAAGATGTCTCATATACTGTAGTGTATCATCTGTACACATTTGGTGTGTCTTTTCTGTATTCCCAAAGTGTTAAAAAAAATCCCCAACAGGACAAGGGTTCACCAAGTGTCTGTGGAGGACTGCAGAGGTTTATCACAAAGGAGCGACATAGTCCTAAGCACAAGTATATATGTATATAAAATGCATCACTATATTGCCAATACTTATCCAACAAATAATACTCAATATAATCATATCCACACTCACCAAGTAAAATGAGCATTAGGAGAATGTGACAATCAAAAATCAGGTCCCAAAGTAAGCAGTACTTACACTGCTTACAGCTGTCTTTTGGTGGTATTTAATTGCCACTGGTTTTTTTATTGCTTGCTAAACAAACAAAAAAAGTCATTTTTCTCCTTCACTGATGTGCGCTGATGAGGCTGCACTGACAGGCACTGATAGCCTGCACTAATGGGCACTGATATGCTGCCATGATGGGCACTGATATGCTGCATTGATTGGCACTGTTAGGCTGCACTGATGAGGCGGCCCTGACTCACAGCTGATCATAGTGTAAACAGGATTTGACAGTTATCCACAATCCTCTCCTCACGCTGACAGCGTGTGAGGAGAGGAGAGCTGATAACCGGCAAACCCACACAGGGGACATCTACACTGATAAACAGGGCACTAATCATCAGTGTCCTGAGGATCAGTGTAGCCCTAACAGTGCTGCCAATCAATGCCCATCAGTGCTGCTAATCAGTGCCCACCAGTGCTGCCAATCAATGCTTACCAGTGCTGCCTGTCAATGCCTATCAGTGCTGCCTATCAGTGCAGCCCTATCAGTGCCTCATCCCCAGTGGCAATTAAATACCACCAAAAGAAAGCTCTGTACCCAAAATTTTGTTTGGGTACAGTGTTGCATGACCGCACATTTGTCATTCAAAGTGTGACAGCGCTGAAAGCGGAAAATTGGCTGGGGCAGGAAGGGGGTGAAGGGGGCCCAGTAGGCAAGTGGTTAAAGGATAAACTGGTTATAACATCTAGATGTGGAAAAAAAACAGAATTGCTGATGCAATAAAAATAAAATACAGGATCTATTGAGAGAATAGAAGAAAAATTAGTCTTAGCACTTGCACATCCTTCAGAACAGCTCATACATTATGCTAGCGCTCCAGAGGGCTGTTTAATAGATCGTATATCAGAAATGAAAAATGACATCTCTATTCTAAAACCAGGGAATATCTGCACTTAGGATGGCACAAGAAAACCATGCAATCCACCATTTATACACTATTTTATTTTCCAAGCATGGCTTTCTAAAACTAGCTTCATATTTTATTTTAAACAACCTGAAGACACACACACGTATAGTGAGAACATAAGCGATTACAACACATGTAGAAAGAGAGACTAATTTATAACAATGTCACCACACTGCCTTTAGAGTGAGAAAATGATTTGGTAGCTTTTTTTTTTTTTTTGTGGCATTTTTAGAAGAAGATTCTGTGAAGTAACTATAAAAACTTGAAGTTTAGAATGTAATCCTGCCAATGTTAGCAAGGTCAGCTGACAATCCTTTTTACCTTAGGGCAGATTTAGGCTGTAACAGGCACTACAAGCTGATTATTGTTAGAAAGAAACGTCCATCACCCAGGTTGGTCTTTTCTGGGTAAAATGTGTTGTCTACCAAGATATATCACGAGAACTAATGCACTTACCATGTGAGCCTAGGTTCACACTGACAGCGGGAATTAAATCGTGCGAGTTCAGTCCCGACTTCAGGGGCGATTTCAGAGACATCTGTGCGGGTTTCTGCACAGATGCCTATTAAAATCACACCCCAAAGTCACCAAAAGTAGTACAAAAACTACTTTTGGGAATCGATGCGGTGCCGCAAATGCGGCGTCGCACCAATTCGGAGGGTGCCATTGCCAGCATGTCAAATCGCATGCCAAATCCCTGCAATGTGAACCAGGGCTTAGATTGATAAGTATAGAGTTATATAAATAATAGCACTACCCCCAGAGGAACCACTGAACTGTTTAGTGATTTCTCGGCACCTGTAAATGACACACCTTGCTCACCCAGCATTTATCAACACACCTTGAGTTTATTAAAGTATTTAATAAGTCAAGCATAGCCTAAAAGAAGAGAAGATTAGCAAATGCACTTATGCAAACAATCACAATCAATAAGACTTCCTTACAAGTGGTGGGACTGTTACAAATAAAGAAGAGTTAAGGCAACTTCACTGGAGCAGAACCACATTACAGAACCAGGGAACAAGAAAAGTCAGTAGCCAAGAGGCCTCTCACCACAGAAGGCACTCCCTGAATATACCAGCTGATGCAGCTTCATAGATTGATAAGAATGAGAGGGAATGCCTGTGTCACCACTTACATGCCCCCTTTTGCTCTTGTGTCCCTCCGACAGCTGCAGCTAGCAAAATGGAGCTTTGTAAAACGCACTCCTGCACTGGACGTTGCCACACGCCAATGGCGCGCTAAGCCATGCCCCCTCCGTAACAACGCACCCCCCCTCTTTTCAAAGAACGTTTTCCAACGTGGGCGCGGGCCTCCGATCTGACAGGATTGGCATGAGTGTGGGGGGGGTGGCGAGGAGGAGCTGGTAACAAACCACCATACAGCAGCAGTGGACGAACGGAGCGGCATCGCTGATCATTCCGCTTCCCCTTATCCAGGTAGAGGGGGAGAGATTTTACCCAGGTGGGGGGTGTTTTGGCAAAAAAATCCCCGCCCCCAACATCTTACCGGTGCTCTGGGACTGCAAGCCGGAGAGAAGTCTGTAGCTTCTGCTGACACAGCCTGATCTGAGGAAAGCATGACAAGGTACGTGCTCTACAGAGCCCCCAGTGGTGACTTTTAGGCATGACAACATTTACTTTTTAAAGGAGACAATTCATAAGAGGTATTAAATTCCTTAGAAATCTCCACTTACCTTTCCTGCCGCAGGGATTCTGTGGTAAATCTTCACCCCTCACAGTGGGCTCCGTTAAAAAACTTTCAGGAATTGGGGCCCCTTTTTATCGGGGGATCCACACTCCTGGACCCGTAAAACACCCCGCCAGGAAACTTTATGGCTGAAAACAAAGCACTGGATTCAGGGGTCCAGCTCTCTGAAAAGAGAAGCATTACGGGCTAAACCTTATTTCTTCCGCCACGAGGCCCGGGTACCATTCAATTCAGCCTGAAAAGACACTTTGAATGGATCCAGTTGCATAGCCTGCCCCAGCAAGGAGTATTCCAGTGGAGCTCAGGACAGCACATCTTTACTCGTGACCAACACCTAAGACACTGGCGAAAAAACTGAGGTACTCCCAATAGTGGGAGGGGTTTTATAGGGAGTGGGCTTCCTGTCTTAGGGTGTGCCAGTGTCCATCACCTGAAGGTGGCCTATAACCCACATAGTAACTACTATGGCTCTGTGATGTACGATAAAGAAAATAATCTATGTATATTGTGTGATATGAATTATGGTAAATATTCTATGTTTGTTTTCATTCTATTTTAGTCTACAACACGAGGCTTGAGCAGCTGTTATTGGCAATAGAGAACAATGCTATTTCATATTATACATCTTTTCAAGTGTGGGAATTATGTTATTATACTAAAATCACTTGTGCTTTTTTGAGAATAAATTATTTGAAATATGAATAGTTAATTGTGTGTGATTTCTTGGAATGTAAGAGGTATGGGAGATGTCACTAAGCGCAAAGCAATTTTTTACTTACTAAAACAATACCAGCATGCTATAATTTGTTTGCTAGATACAAATTATACCAAATACAGTGTAATATTCACAAAGGTTTAATTACACTTAGGGTATACTGTACATTCATATTCATGTGCTGTTAGTAATGTTTTACATAGGCTAGTACAGTTCACTTGTGTAGCCTTCTTTTAAGGGGGAAGCTATAAGAAATGACCCTCCCCAAACTGTATATTGCACTAAACCAGTAGGTAATGAGAGAACCAGAACCCATGCTTAATGGAAGAGTGGGTTTGATAATAAAGTTGTCAGTGCCTCCAACCAGCACAAGGCCTCTGAGAACAGAGGGTATTCCCTTCCTGCAAAATGAACCAGTAAACTAATCAAAGTAATTGGAAGCAGAGGAACTACTGTAACCATCAAATAACATTAACCATACGCAGGGCCGACCCAAGACATTGTGCTGCCTGGTACCAAGAATTAAATGCTGCCCCCCCCCCAAAAAGAAACACGCCCACCAAAATGCCCCCACATCCATTATTTTATATCATGATAATTAGAGTGGACCTGTCATGGCTCTATACATGTATATAGGAGTATAAAGAGGACCTGTTAAGTTTGTTTACATGTATAGGAGTATAAAAAGGAACTGTTATGGCTCTATTCATGTATAGGGACTATAAAGAGGACCTGTCATGGCACTATACGTGTATATATAAGTATAGAGAGGACCTGTCATGGCTCTATACATGTATATAGGAGTATAAAAGGACGTGTCATGGCTCAATACATGTATGTAGGAATATAAAGAGGACCTGTCATGGCTCTATACATGTATGTAGGAGTATAAAGTGGACCTGTCATAGCTCTATACATATATGTAGGAGTATAAAAAGACCTGTCAGGGCTCTATACATGTGTAAATAGGAGTATAAAAGGACATGTCATGGCTCAATACACGTATGTAGGGGAATAAAGAGGACCTGTCATGGTTGTATACATGTATAGGAGTATAAAGAGGACCTGTCATGGCTCTATACATGTATATAGGACAATAAAGAGGACCTGTCATGGCTCTATACATGTATAAAGGAGTAAAAAGAGGATTGGTCATGGGTCTATACATGTATATAGAAGTATAAGGAGGACTTGTCATGGCTCTATACATGTATATAGGGGTAGAAAGAGAACCTGTCTAGGCTCTTTACATGCATAGGAGTATAAAGAGGACCTGTCATGGTACTATACATGTATGTAGGAGTATAAAGAGGACCTGTCATGGCTCTATACATGTATATAGGAGTATAAAAGGACCTGTGCGTGGCCGACGGCCGCAATGTCAGCCGGCCACCCGCGATCGCTCCACAGAGAGGCAGAATGGGGTTCTGTCAATGTAGACTGTTTCTAGTGATTAGGAACAGAGATCTCTCTCCTCCTCCAGTCAGTCCAATCCCCCCAGTTAGAAACACCTCCCAGGGAACACATTTAACCCCTTCCCTGACAGTGACATTTACACAGTAATCAGTGCATTTTTATAGCACAGATCGCTGTATAAATGTCACTTTTCCCAAAAATGTGTCAAAAGTGTCCGATCTGTCCACCGCAATGTCACAGTCTCGCTAAAAATCACAGATTGCCGCCATTACTAGTAAAAAAAAATAATAAATATAAAATAATAAAAGTGCCATAAAGCTATCCCCTATTTTGTAGATTCTATAACTTTTGTGCAAACTAATCAATATACACTTATTGTGTTTTTTTCCCCAAACATATGCAGAAGAATACATTTTTTTTTTTTTTTTAATTGTCGCTATTTTTGTTTATAGCACAAAAAATAAAAACCGCAGAGGTGATCAAATACCACCAAAAGAAAGCTCTATTTGTGTGAAAAAAAGGATGAATTTTGTCTAGGTACGTGACAGCGCAATTGCCAGTGAAAGCGACCCAGTGCCGTATCACAAAAAAAATTATTGAAGTGCAATATTTCTATTATTACATTGTTATATAAAATAAAATAGTTCAACTCACCATAATGCAGAATCAGTGGGAGCCCTGAGCGTGTCACTTGCCAGCGTCACCTGCCTTCAGATGCAGATTGTCACTTGCCACATGTTGCGGATTGTCACTTGCCACAATGCCACCTGCCACACGTTGTAGATTGTCACTTGCCACGATGTCACCTGCCGCACGTAGCGTATTGTCACTTGCCACGTCACCTGCCACACATTGCAGATTGTCACGTGCCACGATGTCACCTGTCACACGTTGCAGATTGTCAATTGCCACGACATTACCTGCCACACGTAGCGGATTGTCACTTGCCACGTCACCTGCCACACATTGCGGATTGTCACTTGCCACGACGTCAACTGCCACACATGGCAGACTGTCACTTGCCACCACGTCACCTGCCACACCTAGCGGATTGCCACTTGCTGTGTCCCAGAGTAAAGGCAGGCAGCAGAGAGATGATGTAATCTCTCTGCTGCCGGTGGCTGCACTACGAGGGCGGAACTGCAGTGATGCAGGGCGGGAAGTGAGAGATGATGTCATCTTTCTGCTCCCCCGCCCGCCGGTGTTCTGACGAGAAAGGCCCCCTGTCGAATAATGCCCCCCTGTACTGCGCTTGCGCAGTACGGAGCGGCCGAAAGCCGCCGAATAGTGGAATAAACTCCCGATGCTCGTGCAAATCTGCAATGGGCGGACTTGTTCATGATGGGAGCGTGTTAGGGGCGGTTGGCAACAGAAGGGGGCGTATTATGTAATGAAGGGCAGTGCTGCTAAGATGGGGGCGGAATATGTCACAAAGCTGAAACACATCTCCTAAGCAAATATATCTCTGCTATTCTTCCTACACGAGTTAAGGGCAACATGTGTAGGAAGAATAGCAGAGATATATTTGTTTTGGAGATGTGTTTGAGTGTCGTGACAAATTCCGCCCCCATCTTAACAGCACTGTCCATTATTACTAAATACGCCCTATTGTGTTGCCATCCGCCCCTCACACGCTCCCATCATGAACAAGTCCGCCCCTTGCAGACTTGCACAAGCATCAGGAGCGTGTGGCACTATGTCGGCTATAGTGCGCAGATGCCGTCTACAGCTGATCGTCAATTCGGATGTTCGGCGGACTTTGGCGGCTCGCTACTGCGCAAGCGCTGCGCATGTGCAGTACCGGCCGGGCATTATTCGACAGGGGGCATTTATTGACAAAACATTGGCCCGCTGTGTTTTGCTTGCATCTATCTAGCAAGGTTACTCTGTGGTATAAGCAAGGAAGCTGAGATTTCTGCAGTGTGTAAATGTGCTTTTTACTATACAAAGATGCTGTCAGTGTTGCCAACCTAACAGATTGAAATTTACTGACACGACGCCCAAAATTTACTGGCACAGCCGAGTTTTTACAGGCATTTGCAAAAGTTACAAAATTACAGTTTTAAGTACAAATGTCATATGTAATTAGCAATGTGATTTAAGGTAGATAATAAGGCAAAAAACATATTTCTTATTTTATTTTCGATATAGTAAGTAAGTAGCTCAGGGACAGGATCCAGGAGGGCAAGAAATTAGAATGGGCGGCACACACATGAAATTGACTCTCACTGTGATACTGACAGCAGTGTGCAGCAGCACAGATTACCGACATGACATGTCCCCTCCTGAGTCACAGTGACAGTCTCTCTCCAAGCCAGGTGGTCCCTCCAGGCCAAACAGCACTGATGGTCCTGCTCCTGGTCTTCCTTTCTCCCATCCCGCAGACCCACACATGAGGCTCTGGCTGCTCTGCTTGGCTCCCTTGCACCATGACATCACAGGACATGCTCAGGCACCGCCTCCACCAGAGCCGCCCGAACACACTGTGGCAAGCACTTGTATGGTCTCAGCTGGCTCCGGGCCGAGCATCACAGCCATATTTTTTACTGGCAACCTTTTCTTTTTACTGGCATTTACTGACAGGAGAAAATTGCCTGTTTTTTACTGGCTGCCAGTAAAAATACTGACGGTTGGCAACACTGGATGCTGTACATACAAAACTATTACAATATTAGGAATACAATACAAGACTGACCGATATCTATAACAAGCAAAATGCTTAGCAAACTGAACAGCCTATGGTCTATAATAGTACAAATACACTTAAAAGTTACTTATCTTCTGTTACTGTATGTTCGTGATCTCCATTGGCAACGATGCTTCTTGGAAACCAGGCAGCGTTCTTGTATCATGAGTGGCAGCTTCTGATCTTCAAAGCATGATGGTGTGTGTGTGTGTCCCTACTCACCCCCTTTTATGTGTCAGGCTGTTTGCCATAGCTACCAAACAACAGAAAACATGCCTGTTTACTGTAGCTGTAGAAACAATGGACTGTTGAAAACTGCATCTACGTACCCATTGTCTAATCAGGCCAACACCTGACAGTAATCTAACAGTCATTCTTTCAGTTTGAGAGCTGAAAGGACCTCAAACAACTAAATCTCTTTCTTGTGTACTGTATCAATAGAGACAATAGCCTGTTGAAAACTGTAACAATACAATACAACAATGATATTTACCCCCTGTCAGGAAAGGGTCCATCCGCTGGTAAGATATATCGTTTGGCATGCAGTACTGGGGTCCACCAGCAGGTGTCTCCTGGCAGTGTTGAACTGTCAGGAAAATATTTCCCTGCTGGTGTCATTTCATCTTTGGCCGCAGTACTGATGTCCACCAGCGGATGGATCCTGGCAGTATGGAGCAGACAACACTCCCTGCGCTCAGGTGTGACTTGAAGCCAATTATAGTCAGCCCTATAAATACCCGGCAAGCCCTCACATGCTCGCCTTGGTATCTTTCTCCCTGTGCCTTGACCTTGCTGCCTGTATTCTGATTGTGAACCTGTTCTGCCCTGCTCTGCTCTGATCCGATCCCTATCCCAGGCCCATCCTGTTATTGTCCCTCCTGATTCCCTTGGATCCCTACCCTGCAGCTTTACCATCCATCCTCTCCCCTTCCTGCTGGTTTCCCGTCCTTACCCATCTGCTGACCTCCTGTGTATGACCCTGGCTTGGCTAACATTTATGTTTCTGGTTTATCCCTTGTTCCTGCTTACCTGCTGTGTATGACCCTGGCCTGGCTGACATCTGTGATTCCGGTATTGCCCCTTGCTGTATATACTATTGTTTGCTGTGGGTTTGTTGTGTTGGTTTTGCACTGTTTGTATTTTCTGAGTTATCACTTATTTTTAATAAATATTATTTATTCATTTACATGCGTTTGGGTTATCTCTGTGCAGTCCACACAGTCTGGTCAATTAGATTCCCTGACACCCCCATTGTATAAAACAGCATTTGTTTGAGAAATCTACTCAAGACAAAAACTGACAATATCTTTATGACCAACCACTATTTTGTAATGTTATGTCCCATGTATCGTAAGTCTGATTAATAAAAAAAATCATATTGTAACAAACGCAACACATTCCGCCCTAGATTTTTTTTTCCCAGACTACACACAAAATCTCTTCATTACTAAACTCATTCTAAACATTAATTTTCCTTGAATGCAACACCTCCCATTTCTGTCACTGAGAAGGTGTTTCAGTCTTTAACTAAAAAAGTTCATTAGAAAGTCCATTCTAAAGTTCTTTAGAAACAAGTCCAGGCTTGTAATACATCAAAGGCCTTGCTCTCCACAGCTCTTGCGATCTTCTGTCATTCTTTCCATCATTTAACCACTTTTCTCTGGTCTTCCTATGGATCAAATCGGAGACAGCCTGTGGAGTGGAAAACATAGCGGATTATCTGTTCCTTCTAATAATACATAAACAGTAGATCCAGGCCCTTCAGCTAAAATCTCTCCTCTAAATGGCTTCTTGCCTGGATATCTGATTAACACTTTGCCCCCTGCCTGAACCCACTTCTGACCCTCCCAAAGAACATCAATAGTGAGGAGAGGAAATATACTGATATTTCCCAGAAGATCACTGCTGTTTATTTTGGAAGGTTTGCTGTTATGTAGCCTCACTTTCCACTCTTGCTGAGAAATATCCACTAACCAGTCAGAGTCCCAGCCACTGTCTTGAGGCTCATCTGGCAATGCAAATGTAACTTCAAACCTTCCTGCCAGATTCCCTCTCATTCCTAGATAGGCTTCAGCTTCAGATACATCACTCTTGGTTTTTTATGTCATGGGAAGCAGTCAAATGGTATCTGTTAAGCCCTGTTCTTTCAGGAACCTTATATAAATACTGAACTCTGCACTCCAGCTGTGGAATCTGTGCCCCAGCCACTAACATCCTCTCATATGGTGTGCTTTTGGCTATTGGCCTAGAATTTAACAACATGACTGCCTGTGTGAGGACCCGATCCCACCCCCTTAGTGTATGTGTGGGTGTAAGTTTGCGTATCTGGTCCTTCAATAGCCCGTTGTATCTTTCAATCAAACCAGCTGCCTTTGGATGGTATGGGATGTGGCACAACCAGTACACTCCAGAATTTTTGGCCCACTGCTGTACTGTTGATCCGGTGAAGTGTGAGCCGTTATCACTTTGCACTTGTTTGGGACAACCATAAGCAATGACAAGTTTCTGGATCAGTTGAAGCGTTGCGGCTTGATCTGCACGTTTGCAAGGATGAACAAGAATAAGTCCTGAATAGGTGTCCCCTGCAGTGCAACAATATCTCAGTACATTGTTTCCCTGTGGCAGGGGACCGATGAAGTCAATCTACCAGATCTCTGCAGGCCTCTCACTCCTCTTAATCGACCCGGTGGAGTACTTTTGCAATGGCCATTGTCGCACTTCTCCACACACTGTACAGTTCCCTATTACAGTCTTTATCATGTCCATGGATATAGGCAATCCTCTCTGCAGGGCACATTCATATGTTGCTTTCTGCCCCAAATGTCCAGATTGCTTGTGGGCCCAGTTGGCCAAGTTCATCAAGACAGGATCAATTGGCACAACTGCCTTCACTTTGGCGATTTCATCTGCAACTCTGTTATAGTTCTCAAAGTCTGGGACTAGGGGCACATGTGCATCAACATGCCCCACTTTTATGGTGCGGGAGTGAGCTTCCTTCCAGATGTAGTCCCAGACTTTCTTGCCTACCCACACCACCTTTCCGTGAATCATCCATTCATTAGACTTCCACGTGGGCATCCAAGTTGTCTGTCCTTTAAAAACCACCCAGCTGTCAGTGTAGATAGTGACATGGGAAGAAGGATCCTCCTGAAGAGTCATCACCACCGCTTTCAACTCTGCATACTGACTGGACCCTCCAATTCCGGTCTCCTGCAGGACTGTGTCTGTACTTGGGTTGTAGGCTGCTGCTGTCCATTTACGTCCAGGCGAGGTGACTATGGCTGAACCATCAGTGAACCACGCTGACTCCTTCATGTCTTCTGACAGAGACTCAAAGGGTGGAGCCTCTTGAATGGGGGATGACTGCAGCACAGAAATTTCTTCTTCTGGCCGGGTGCTGGTAAAAGTGACATGCCCAGCCAACTGTTTTGAAATGTCTCTAACATCCCCAGCTGCAATACCCCCTCTTTCTTGAAGGTACCACTTCCATTTCATTAGTGTCTGGTTCTGGGCTACAGCTGCCCTAGTGGTCAGTCCATTATCTCTCACCCATCCTGCTATTGTCAATGCAGTATGGATGGTGACTTTGTCCTTTCCTGTAATGGTCTCTACATGTTGAAGTGCTGTGTAGGCCCCAAACAGGTACTTCTCTAGGGGCATGTATCTCTTCTGTGCCCCTGTCAGTTGTTTGGCCCAAAATCCAATAGGTATTGCTCTTAGTCCTTTCTTTTCATTTGGCTGCCATATACTCCAAAATATGGTACAATTCTGCTCCACTACATCTAGCTGAAATGGTACTCCTTGTCTCATGGGTCCTAATCTCTGATGCTGCAAAATAGCTTCTTTAGCAGCCAGGAATGCAGTCCGCTGCCCTGAGCCCCATGAGAACTCAGTCTTTTTTTCTGGTGACATTATATATAGGCCTCAGAATCAGTCCAAGATGTGGGATGAACGATCTCCAGAACCCCACAACTCCAATGAACTTCTGTGCCTCCTCTTTGGTAGTAGGGGGCGACACAGCCTGGATAGTTTGCACAACTGTCTCTGGAATTTTCCTCTGTGGCCCAGTCCACATCATTCTCAGGAATTTTACTTCCGTGGCAGGTCCTTGGACTTTGTCTTTGTCGATAGTCCACCCTCTGTTCTCCATGTGATGTATCAGCAGGTGCAGTGCTTCAGTTACATCTTCTTTTGTTCCAGAGATCATGATGTCATCAATGTAGTGGAACACAGCGACTTTCAAACTCAGGGTACTTAAATCTCGGGCAATCAGTCCATGACAAATCGTTAGAGAATGAACATAGTCTTCAGGAAGCACGGTGAAAGTGTACTGGCGGCCGTCCCACACTATAGCAAACTGATCTTGACACTCTGGGTCTATCAAAATCGAAAAGAAAGCATTAGCCAGGTCTATCACAGCATGATATTCTTCTGCATCTTTAGCAATTTTCTCAACAATTAAGATCATGTCTGGTACAGCTGACTTCAATGGAGGTGCCACTTTGTTTAGACCTCTGTAATCCATAGTCATTCTATATGTCCCATCAGGTTGCTTTACTGAGAACACCGGAGACGAGAAAGGACTTGCAGCAGGTCTAAGGATCCCTACTCTCAACAGTTCTTGAATAGTCTCCCCAATTTCTTTGTGGCCTCCTGGAAGTCTGTACTGCTTGAGACAGACTGGCTTCTCTGGTGGAGGAATGTAGACAGGGGTGCATTTCCCATGACCTCTGACCACAGCCTTCACCGACCTTACCAGATACGCTTTATCAGGATACCCGAATGTGAATGTGCCTCTTTCAGTCTGAATTGACTGACCTTGAAGTACATCCATCCCAAGAATATTTTCGGGTAACTCTGATACCAAAACATTTGTCATAAATCCTGATCCTTTGCCAATAGCCAATTTCACCTGTGAAATTAAATAAGAAAAAAAAAGGGGGGTTGAATCGCGCTAAAACAGATTGGTGATCATACACATCATCACCAAACCAAATATTTAGAACTAAGTGAAGAGTTCCCCTTTAGTGTATACATAATATACAAAACACATGTCAAATGAATAATCAATCCAAAAATAAAATGTTCAAAGTGATAATAAAAAGTCCATGTATAAAAAAATAAATCACCCAAGTGATATGAAAGTATCCTAAAAAAGTTCCAAAAAAACATAAATTCTTGCTGTGAGAAGAAAAAAGCATGCTTGCTCCACCACCGTGAAATCAGACTAGCCACTTACCAGAAACTCATGATCCCCCGTTACAGAGGATCAGAGAAAGCTGTTTGTTAATACTGCTTCGAACCACGATCAATGGATCAGAGACCTTATACCGAGATGGGACATCAAAGACTGCAGGGTCAGGCTAAAGATGTTCACACTGAGACAGACATCAGCCCACAGCATTGCAAATAGAAGGAAAAAAAGGCTCCATATAGTGTCAAATCCTTGACTTTATTAGATAAGTAAAAGGTTAAACTCACATGTTAGTAGACAATAGTAGGCATGTAGTATAGTCTGGAGCGCCGGCCGGAAGCTCACAGACAGCCCGTCCTACTGGAAACAACAGCAGCAATGGGAGGTGACGAGAACACGTCACTCTGCCTCAATTTCACCTGTACCCTAACTGCTGGTGTGGTTTGCCCTCCCAAACCTTCTACATAAATCAATTCTCCTTTGTGGTGGGAAGGATTTCCTTGCAAAAGTGTAACTTCAGCTCCGCTATCAACTAAAGCCATTACATGTGTAGGAGAAGATGACTTCCCCCACCATACAGTGACAGGTGCATATGGGCGTCGGCCTCCTGCTGTCACTGCCCTCACGGCTATTACAGGAGACTCACCTTCCCTTCATAAAGGATAAGAAACCTCCCAATCCCCTTTTCCGATTCTCTCTAATGCCTCCCCAGGATAAAGGGATTTGTATTTGGGTTCATGTTCAATTTTGGGAATTGGTTTGGGGCTAACAGGAGAGGTCTGTTCTGTTTCCTCTACGTCTAGGCTGATGTTATCTTCACTAGGAGTAGTGTTTCTAACCCTGACAGTTTTCCCTACTAAATGATTCCACCTCTTCAGCATTTCTGCAGTAGAAATCCCATCTATCTCATCTTTAGGTACTCCTGCCTTTAATAGGTCCACCCACATTTCTTTCCTAGAAATAACAAGCCTGGTTTTCTCTTTACCTCCTGTCTTCTCTACCCCATTCCCTTTCTTCTCTGTTCTTTTCTGCTTGTATTCTTCCTGTCTGGCCTTGACCTTATCTACTGGCCTGACAGGTTTTGTTTTAGTCTCCTCTAGCTCCCCCAACTGGCTTAAAAGGGTAGTTAAATGAGGAAAAGATGATTCGCACTCCGGTGATTGCTCTTAAGAAGTATAATATTTATTGACAAGGCACAGTGACCAAACGCAAATAAGAACAGTTGATGCGTTTCAGCCTATAAGGCCTTGGTCATAAAAGGGTAGTGGCTTCATGAATCTTGCTGTTTAATCCCAGGCCTCCCAACAAGGACAATAATGGAGCCCTCAGATTTAATGGCGCAGACTTTATCAGCTTAGAGCGCAGAGCAGACGTAAAGGGTTCCATATCTGGACCCATCCATTCTGGAAACGTATTTAATCCGGTTATACAACCCATCTCATGTAACCTGGAAATACCCTCTCCTATTGCTTTCCATGAGTAGGTATTTTCCAGGTCAGTAGGACTAGCGTATACTTGGACTATTCCATCTCTCACGACGTCTAACAGTGAAAAATTCACACTAAACCCTCTGGCTTTTCGCATTGCCTGACGCAATTGTGGATCATGGGTTAACGCTCTCATAGTCACTGCTTCCTTACCTGACAAAACAACACTGTCCGCCCCTTCATCCCATAAGCGTAGGAGCCAGGTCAATAGTGGTTCCCCAGACCCTTGTTGTTTGTTTATTGTTTGGCCAGCTCATGGAGTTCAGTTTGTGTAAACTTCCATACTTCTTCAAATTAAACATCTCTGGGGTTGCGATAATGCACCTCCCCATGTGCCATATCCTCTCTATCATGTTGCCGTTTCCTATGCTTAGTAATGAGAGGTCTGGCATACTTTTTCTTTCGCACTAGCAGATCATCATGCAAAATATCAAACTCTATCTCCTCATCCTCACTATCATTTGAGGAGAGCACATCCTCACAATCCCAATTTTGGGATGTGACAATGGCACGTACCCTGGCTTTACTAACAGGTTTACGGCCCTTCCTTTTCCTTAAGGCATTAATTGATTTGGTCATGAAGGCTGCACACCGCTCTTGCAAATCATCAGCCCGATTAGCAGTTGAACGCACACACTCACACACTTTCCTAAACAGCTTACACAGCATTTTACCTAGCACAAGCTACACAACACACTACAGAAAAACACGTCTGCTTCAGTTGAATTATAGCACAGATCGCGGCACAAGCCCCCAAATGTTTTGCTTGCGTCTATCTAGCAAGGTTACTCTGTGTAATAAGCAAGGAAGCTGAGATTTCTGCAATGTGTAAATATGCTTTTTACTACACAAAGATGCTGTACATACAAAACTATCACAATATTAGGAATACAATACAAGACTGACCGATATCTATAACAAGCAAAATGCCTAGTAAACTGAACAGCCTATGGTCTATAATAGTACAAATACACTTAAAAGTTACTTATCTTCTGTTACTGTATGTTCGTGATCTCCATTGGCAACGATGCTTCTTGGGAACCAGGCAGTGTTCTTGTATCATGAGTGGCAACTTCTGATCTTCAAAGCATGATGGTGTGTGTGTGTGTCCCTACTCACCCCCTTTTATGTGTCAGGCTGTTTGCCATAGCTACCAAAAAACAGAAAACATGCCTGTTTACTGTAGCTGTAGAAACAATGGACTGTTGAAAACTGCATCTACGTACCAATTGCCTAATCAGGCCAACACCTGACAGTAATCTAGCAGTCATTCTTTCAGTTTGAGAGCTGAAAGGACCTCAAACAACTAAATCTATTTCTTGTGTACTGTATCAATAGAGACAATAGCCCGTTGAAAACTGTAATAATACAATACAACAATATTTACCCCCATTGTATAAAACAGCATTTGTTTGAGAAATCTACTCAAGACAAAAACTGACAATATCTCTATGACCAACCACTATTGTGTAATGTTATGTCCCATGTATCGTAAGTCTGATTAATAAAAAAAAATCATATTGTAACAAATGCAACACACGCTGATTGGCCAGCAAGCCCGCTCACCTGCCGACTGTCCCACTCGCTGATTGTTCCCCTGTTCTGTCCGCATGCTCCTTTCACCTCGGCGCTGGGCACCTTACAGTGGGATCTGCAGCGGAGCAGGCAGAACGGGCTGGCTGGTGGGTGGCACATTGCCACCCCCTGAAAGTGCCGCCTGGGATGATGGTACCATCGTGTCCCATGGCAGGGCCGGCCCTGACCATACGTATATAAAAGCATACCTATAGAAAAAATAATACAAGCTTTATATAAGAAAAGATTAATAATAGTACATGTATCCAATGAACAAACAGGTATTATCAGCAAAGGGCCCAACAAGAGTCCTGGTGGAATTGTGCACATATACAAGGGTATATATAGTTATTTAAAAAATTCCTCTAGATGAATGTTGCAGCAAAGTTCAGTTGCAGGGGCCCCTGAAACTGATTGCGATGCGCCGTCCGCCTTTGTGTCAGAGACCTGAAGATAGGATCAGAGGTGATGGGGAGATCCTCTAACCGTTGTCCAATGGCAATGGGACTAATGCCCTGTACACACGTGAGGACTTTTCGACCGGACTGGTCCGACGGAACGAATCCATCGGACAATCCGACCGTGTGTGGGCTTCATCGGACCTGCAGCAGACTATTTTGGTCGAAAATCAAACGGACTTTAGATTTGGAACATGTTTCAAATCTTTCCGACGGACTCGAGTCCGGTCGAAAAATCCGCTCGTCTGTATGCTAGCCGAAAACCGACACTAGGGCAGCTATTGGCTACTGGCTGTCAACTTCCTTATTTTAGTCCGGTCGTACGTCATCATGTACGAATCCGTCGGACTTTGGTGTGATCGTCTGTAGGCAAGTCCGTTCGTTCGAAAGTCCATCGGAAGTCTGTCGGAAAGACCGTCGGACCTTTGATGCCGAAAAGTCCGCCTGTGTGTACACGGCATAAGAATTACCTATCTACTTTGCATCTTAGTCTTTTCTTAGTTTCTAATCTGTCATGCAACTGGATCTCTAACTTCCAGAAGTGGCCATCAGTGCACTTGCAAAGAAAGTCGCCAGATCCAAGCATGGAAGTGGTGGCGAGATGTCAGCGTGTAGCTCCTACCCCAATGTGTTTCATGCAAATGCACGTCTTCAAGGGACTCTATAGGTCATGTATCCTCTGACTTTCTCTGTCTTCACTTCCTTCTTTCTGAGGTTTTCAACCCAAAAACTCAGAGACAGGAAGTACATACATAATAAATCAGCAGATCCCTACACTTGTATTCAGAAAGAGGCGGATTCTAAAGGTAGATATGTATTTAAACATGGTTCACTGTATTGCACTAAGTATATTATTGGTAACCTTAATTCCCCCACCATATTCTAGAGCAGTGTTTCTCAACCTTTTGTCAGTCCAGACACCCTTTAAAAATTAAGGACAGTCTCGAGGCACCCTTAAAAAATTATGGACCATCTTGAGGCACCTCATTCTAAATAAAAACTATTCTAATAGTTTTACATAATGCAGCAACATCCACAAGTCTAAGTAGGACACCCAATGTTAGAGTTGATGTATTCTTCCATCACTCAGCTAATATGACCCCAACGCTGATGGAAAGGGGCAAGGGTGTGTTAAACAAGGATGCTATGCAGGCAACGGACAGCCTCCTTATCAACTGATGATGCCATTGGTCATTAGGAACCAGGCAGCTAAAAGGTTGTAATGGTGCACAATGAAAACCTGTGGCTTAGTCTAACTAAAAGAAAGGTGGCCTTCATGCATGCTGGCTTGTATACAATGTTATTGAATTTTGAGGCATTTTGCCAAGGCACCCCTGAAGAAACCTTAAGGCACCCCAGGGTGCCTGGGCACCATGGTTGAAAAAGGCTATTCTAGAAGCGATGGCATTTTTTCAATATCATTTCAGATAAGCAATATGAGTTTCTTATTGTAGTTGGCAACTTCAGCAAAGTTATAATGCCCAAAATGAATAGACACCATAATCCTGGATCACAGTGACCTAGTTGTCTTTCTACTGTTGGTAAGTTACCACAGGCAGGGACATTGCAAGCACCAGGAACCCAGGGCATATGCCCTGAATCTTCTGACGGAGAGGAAGCTTGTCATGCTGTAGTCTGGTGAGTTCAGAAAGGAGGGGTGAATTTTACTGGGGCAATAATGTTTTTGGTAAAGATTTGTACTGGGGGAATGAAGATGTTTGCTGGGAGAAGAGATTTTTGGGAAAGGGGGGTTTAGACTTGTTCTGGGAGGAGAGATTTTTTGGGGGTTGAATACTTGTGCTGGGAGGAGAGATTTTATGTTGGAAGGAGGGATTGGAGGGGACAAAAAATTCTACTAGGAGAGTAATTTCAGCAGAAGAGGGAGATTTCTACTAGAACGACATTTTTTGGGGGGAGAATTTAGGCTTGCAGCAGGAATTGCTGGGCGAGGGATTTATGTTGCAGGGGATAATATTGCATTCCCCAACCCCATTCTTCGCGTTACATACTCCTGACCCTTGCACTGCACACCCCGACCCCTGTACTCTGTGAGTTACAGTGCCCTGACTCCTGCATTCTGTATGTTATGTACTCCTGATCCCTGTGTGCTACATACTTCTGACCTCTGCTCTCTGTGTGTTACATAAACATTGGAAATTTGTTAGGGAATAAAGGGCTTACTTATTTTACACCTAATTGGGGTAACTACATGTCTAAGGAAATGGAAAAGCTGGAGGAATTTTCCTTTTGAAACCAAGTTGTATTTTAAGATTCAAGCTATTGTATTGTAATGATTCCCTAAAATGATTGCAATGGCTAAGGCAAGAATTCTGTAAATCTTTAGAAAGCTTTTATCCGTACTTACAATTGCATCACACAATTGGCTCCCAGGAGTTCATAACACCTATGAGACTTTGTAAGATCCCAATAATAGAGGATATGGTGCTGTCTGATTTGACAAAGGGTATTATTTCCTCTGTATATACCATATTCATAAATATCTGATGAACTACCCCCTGAAACACAGAGAGCAATGGTCTCAAGACACCGGCAACATTGCAGAGAATGTGTGGTTAGAGATATTAAAGGCAATTCCCTCTGTCTTGATGTCAGCCTCTCAGAGAGTAGTGCCCGGTACACACGATCCGAAAATTGGATGACAGATCGTCCGACTTTTTTCCGTTACTAGTCGCAAGTAGAAATTGAATAGGTTACTAAAGTCCCCAAAAATTCTTGTATAACAGAAAAAAAAATCAGAAGTGATATAATGTGATATAATATGTTGTGTATACTGACTAAAGGAA
This sequence comes from Lithobates clamitans, assembly GCA_037952925.1. Taxonomy (NCBI): domain Eukaryota; kingdom Metazoa; phylum Chordata; class Amphibia; order Anura; family Ranidae; genus Lithobates; species Lithobates clamitans. The sequence continues at coordinate 6,203,460 of JBBGZY010000430.1, read as the reverse complement.
AATCGTATGATCTGGTATCGTACGAGGAAAATTTTCGTGCTTGTCCGATCTAATAATATCGGATGAACTGTCGTGATTGGCTCTTGAAAGCTCTGTACTAAGGATCCAAATATTGTACAATTTCGTTGAAAGCGATATATTTTGTCTGATTTTAGTGTGTACGAGCCATAACTGAGTTATTTAGTGTCTATAGGATGTATAGAACTCCCCGGTCACTTTTTAGAGCAAGTCTTTGGGCTAGAGATTTTGTACATCGCATTTTGAGATGTACTACATTTGTAAGATTTTGGAAGGACGCTATTCAACATAATAACACTATTTTTTAAAACAGATGATCTATATAATCCATATACGTGCATTTTTTGGACAAATTTTCTAAAAAAATAAAGCCAATTTGAGATGGGAATCAGTAGCTTATTTCAAGAAAATCATTAAATAAAAGTAGATTTTGCCAAATCCACTAATCGTGAGGGAATGACATTCAGACTAGAGCAGTGGATGTTTTAGCATTGGAGAGATTTTGTTTTGACCAAAAAGATTTGGCCAGAATGGCTTCAGGTACCCAGTTTGGTATCCAGTTAGTGGAATGTGAAAGTTGCTACAAGCTAGGAAATTATAGAGTAAAAGTTTGTTTTAATAAGACTAATATTTATGAATTAGAATGTGTAATGTAAAGTTGGCTTTAGTCAGGTTTTTTTTATGTAGTTTGCTTTGTCTTGAGAATTTGTTCTGGTATTTACGTTAGAATTATTTTTTTTAACTACCTGGCACATAGGTAGTTAAATCACTAGACATGTGCAATTCGTTTTGGAATTTGTTTTCGGATGAAATTCCTCATATTCATTCATTAGGAAGCATTCGAATGAACGAAAGACTCTTTTGACTAATGCATATACAGTAAAAAAAACACATTTTCAGTAAGAACGGAAATCCAAAATAACGAAAACCCGAAATAACGAAAAACAATTCAACCTACGAGTTTAACGAATCAATTCGGATAATTTGGTTTTTCGTATTATCTATTATAATTAAATTACTATTATTATATATTTTTTATTATTATTTATGATTATAAACTATTAAATTATACAGTATCTCACAAAACAATATCTGTCAGGTCACCTGAGGTGACAGATGCACACCGCTGGGGGTCAGGAGTGTACCGCTAAGGTAGTGGACCTTATGGCTGACTGCTGTGGATGGAACTCTTGGTTGTTCAGGAAAACAGGTCCACTGGAGCACCAACACAGATCACACTGGGAGCTAGAGCATGAGATTTCCCAGGGCAGGGAGTATGAGAGCCAGCAGGTGTTCACCAGGGCCTCTAATGGTGCGGATGGCCTTCGCTGCAACTGGCTCCAAGTTGCGGCCCTAGGGTCTCCCAGCTCATGCTCACAGAAGGCTACTGGAGGATAGAGAGGGAACAGCAGTTCAGGACAACAAGGGATAGTCAGGATACAAGCCAAAGGTCGGGGCAACGAGCAGACAGGGATAGACAGGAGAACATGCCAGCGGTCGGGGTATCAAGCAGACAGGGATAGTCAAAGAACAAGCCAAGGTTAGTAAACAGAATCAGACATAGAGCAAACGGCAAGAAGCACATAGGTAGCTAAACACACAATATTGCTTGGGCCAGGCAGGCTTGGAGAGCATGGTGTTAAATAGTGTATCCTGTGGAGGCTAGGGTGGAGCCACACTGAGGGAGGATTATAAAACCATGCAGGTGTGAGAGTGCAGGCCCAAAGGCTGATACACAGACCAGAGGTAAGCAGACAGACAGGGCATGAAAGTATTACTGCAAATTCATGACAACACCCCTCACATTTTTGTAAATATTTTATTATATCTTTTCATGTGATTCCACTTTTCTACAATGTAAAGTAGTGCAGGTTATTTGAATTTGGTGTTATCGCTCTCTCTCATTCTGGTCACTGGAAGTTTAACATGGCACAACATGGCACCTTGTGGCAAAGAACTCTCTGAGGATCTGAAAAAAATAATGATTGCTCTACATAAAGATGGCATAGTCTATAAGAAGAATGCCAAGACCCAGAAACTGAGCTGCAGCATGGTGGCCAAGACCATACAGCGTTGTAACAGGACAGGTTCCACTCAGAACAGACCACAACATGGTCGACCAAAGAAATTGAGTGCATGTGCTCAGCGTCATATCCAGAGGTTGTATTTGGGAAATAGACATGAGTGCTGCCAGCATTGCTGCAAATGTTGAAGGGGTGGGGGGTCAGCCCGTCAGTGCTCAGACCATACGCCGCACACTGCATGAAATTGGTCTGCATGGCTGTCATCCCAGAATGAAGCCTCTTCTAAAGATGATGCACAAGAAAGCCTGCAAACAGTTTGCTGAAGACAAGCAGACTAAGGACATGGATTACTGGAACCATGTCCTGTAGTCTGATGAGACCCAGATAAACTTATTTGGTTCAGATGGTGTCAAGCGTTTGTGGCAGCAACCAGGTGAGGAGTACAAAGACAAGTGTGTCTTGCCTACAGTCAAGCATGATGGTGGGAGTGTCATGGTCTGGTCCTGCATGAGTGCTGCTGGGGAGCTACAGTTCATTAGCTCCCCATAAATGCCAACATGTACTGTGACATAATGAAGCAAAGCATCATCCCCTCCCTTCAGAGACTGGGCCGCAGAGCAGTATTCCAACATGATAACGATCCCAAACACACCTCCAAGACAACCACTGCCTTGCTAACAAAGCTGAGGGTAAAGTTGATGGACTGGCAAAGCATGTCTCCAGACCTAAACCCTATTGAGCAACTGTGGCGCATCCTCAAACAGAAGATGGTGGCGCGCAAGGTCTCTAACATCCACCAGCTCTGTGATGTCGTCATGGAGGAGTGGAAGAGGACTCCAGTGGCAACCTGTGAAGCTCTGGTGAACTCCATGCCCAAGAGGGTTAAGGAATTGCTGGAAAATAATGGTGGTCACACAAAATATTGACACTTTGGCCCAATTTGGAAATTTTCACTTAGGGGTGTACTCACTTTTGTTGCCAGCGGTTTAGACATTAACGGCTGTGTGTTGAGTTATTTTGAGGGGACAGCAAATTTATACTGTTATACAAGCTGTACGCTTACTACTTTACATTGTAGCAAAGTGTAATTTCTTCAGTGTTGTCACATGAAAAGATATAATAAAATATTTACTTTTGTTAGATATTGTAGGTATTGGAATTTCCTTTCAAATTTGGCTAAAGTAACTGTTAGTGAACGTAACGAATACAAATACATCTGAAATCACAAATTATTCAAAGTAACGAATGCCGCATCTAAATGTATGTAATGTAACAAATATGAATGCATCCGAAGTTACGAATTATCCAAAGTAACGAATGCCGCATCTAAACGAATGGAACAGAGTAGACATGTGCAATTCGTTTAGTGACAAATTTGTTAATTCGGAAATATACGAATTTACGAATTTTCAAATTTTTAAGAACCTTCAGAAATTGGAAAATTTCGAAATTTCGGAAATTCGAAAATTCAAAATTCGAAAATTCAAAAATCCAGGAAATTCGAAAATCCAAAAATAAGAATAAAAGTCCAAAAATTCAAAAGAACGAAAATCCAAAAATAAGAACAAAAATCCGAAAACTCGAAAATCTGATATAATAACTAACTATTACTAACTATTAAATTATAGGTATTGGAATTTCCTTTCAAATTTGGCTGTTAGTGAATGTAACGAATACGAATTTATCCGAAGTTACAAATTATCCATAATAATGAATGCCATATCTAAATGAATGGAACGTAACGAATTCATAATAACAATAATAATAATAAAAACGTATTATTATTATTATTTGTTATTATTTTGTTTTGTTCCATTTGTTTAGATGCGGCATTCTTTATTTCGAATAATTCGTAACTTCAGATAAATTTGTATTCGTTACGTTCACTAACAGCCAAATTTGAAATTCCAATACCTATAATTTTAATAGTTTATTATTAGTTAGCTACTTATTAAATCAAATTTTTGGATTTTCATTCTTTCTTATGCTTCATACACACGGTCGGACATTGATCGGACATTCCGACAACAAAATCCTAGGATTTTTTCCGATGGATGTTGGCTCAAACTTGTCTTGCATACACACGGTCACACAAAGTTGTCGGAAAATCCGATCATTTTGAACGCGGTGACGTAAAACACGTACGTCGGGACTATAAACGGGGCAGTAGCCAATAGCTTTCATCTCTTTATTTATTCTGAGCATGCGTGGCACTTTGTGCGTCGGATTTGTGTACACACGATCGGAAATTCCGACAACGGATTTTGTTGTCAGAAAATTTTATAGCCTGCTCTCAAACTTTGTGTGTCGGAAAATCCGATGGAAAATGTGTGATGGAGCCTACACACGGTCGGAATTTCTGACAACAAGGTCCTATCACACATTTTCTGTCGGAAAATCCGACCGTGCGTACGGGGCATAACTCTTGGATTTTCCTTTCTTATCTTCGGATTTTTGAATTTTTGGATTTTCAAATTTCCGAATTTTCAAATTTTCTAATTTTGAATTTACAAATTTTCGAATTTATGATTTTCTGAATTCCGAATTTTCGAATTTCCGAATTTCGAATTTATAAATTTTTGAATTTCCGAATTCCGTATTTACAAATTTACGAGTTTGCAAATTCCGAATTTTCGAATTTCCGAATTTTCGAATTTTAAATTTTCTGAATTCCAGGATTTTCGCATTTTCGAATTTCTGTATTTTTGAATTCACAAATTTTCAAATTTTTTGATTTTCCGAATTTTTGAATTTTCAAATTTCTGAAAAAACCTAAAAACAAATGAAACAAAAACAAACAAATTTTTCAGCAGTGCACATGTCTAGAACGTAACGAATACGAATGCAGCCAAAGTTACGAATAATCCGAAGTAACGTATGCCAATCATAATGAGTAATCCGATAAACGAATGAAACGAAAACAAAAATAAACACATTTTTCAGTAGTGCACATGTCTATAAATCACCTTTATTAATATATGCAATCTATTTATGGCATCTACGTCAAATTTTAAACTCTGTTACTAGGTAAATCTATGAATTCAATGTTAAAAGCAAAGAAAATTTTGAAGTACCGTATATATTCGAGTATAAGTCGAATTTTTCAGCACATTTTTTTGTGCTGAAAGTGCCCCCCTCGACTTATACTCGAGTCAAGCACTTTTCTGCAGCAAAAAATTTCATTTGGGGCCCCGTATCTCAGGGCCACTTGGTGCTAGAAACCCCAAATCTGGTATGCACACCCAGTGGGCCTAGTACCACAACATATCCAAAGCTGAAGTTCCTAGCACTAAGTGGCCCCGAGATACGAGGCCCCAAATTCGGTTCGGAAAATGTCATTCTCTGCTGCAGAAAAGTGCTTGACATTTTCTGAACCGACTTTGGGGCCCCATATCTCAGGGCCACTTGGTGCTAGGAACCCCATATTTGGTGTGCAAACCCAGTGGAACTGGTACCATAACATATCCAAAGCTTGCGTTCCTAGCACCAAGTGGCCCTGAGATACTGGGCCCCAAAACCGGTTCGGAAAATGTCATTCTCTGCTGCAGAAAAGTGCTTGACATTTTCTGAACTGATATTTGGGGCCCTGTATCTCGTGGCCACTTGGTGCTAGAAACCCCAGCTTTGGAAATGTTATGGTGCTGGGTTTGCACACCAAATTTGGGATTCTTAGCACTAAGTGGCCCTGAGATACGGGGCCCCAAATTCGGTCAACTGTGTCTATCTGCAGCAATGTCATTTGGGTTCAGAGACCCCAAATTTTGGCTGCAGCTAGGGGGCATCTAGGAACCCTTAACTACCGAGTTTGAAGTTCAGGGGACCTATGGCTGCAAATGGGCACAGTGAGGCATGCAAATGGGCACAGTGATGCTGCAAATGGGCATTGTTGACCCTCTTTTCCACTTACAGTAGCTGTGCATTTCTCACCCTCGTCTTATACTCGGGTCAATAAGTTTTTCCCATTTTTTTTGTGGTAAATTAGGGCCTCGACTTATACTCGGAACGACTTATACTCGAGTATATACGGTACTTTCAAACAATATTGGCCAAGCTGTCCAATGTACTGAGAATTCCCATACAAATTTCCATACGAATGTAAAGTCTACTAGTGTATGGCCAGCTAAAGCATGCGATGACAAGCGTTTTCCTCAGCAGGCTTTCAAGCAGCCCAGTGGGTAATTAGTATAATGTGGCCTTATCAACCTTTTGATCAATAGATTACTGAGCCCGAGTGCGAGACCCGGAGAGAGCTACCGCCAGTCAGGGGAGGATCCAGAGCCTAGTCTCAGGAGGGGCACTGCCAGAAAATACTTTTTTTTGGGTAAATTCATCGGGGAAATGGCTGGGGTTAGCGCTTCAATCATCCCAGCACCATGGTTGTTATGGTGTCAGGATGATTGAAGCGCATTATTACTATTATTACATTGTTATAAAATGAAATGGTTCAACTCACCATAATGCAGAATCAGTGGGAGCCCCAAGCGTGTCACTTGCCACTGTCACCTGCCAGATTGTTACTTGCCACGTCCCATGCCACATGTTGCAGATTGTCACTTGCCACTTCCCATGCCACATGTTGCAGATTATCACTTGCCATGTCCCATGCCACATGTTGCAGATTGTCACTTGCCACATCACCTGTCACCAGATGCAGATTGTCACTTGCCACGTCCCATGCCACACGTTGCAGATTGTCACTTGCTACTTCCCATGTCACATGTTGCAGATTAGAGGACATAAAAGTGTGGGCAGGCACCAAGACTTTGTAGGCACAATAAGGATACTAAGATCATAAAAAGTCTGATTTTTATTTCAAAAATAATATATTAAAAGCGGGGAAAGACAAAAATAGGATAAAAACTGAGTATAGTATACATCATTTACAGAATATGCATTCCATACACAATATATCAAGAGACAACGGAACTACAGGATCAGTAAGAGACACACAGACAACTTATTGATCTATATAGTTACAGTACATATCGTTGAATCAAACGCCATGTGATGGTGGTGGTCAAAAATTCTGTATAAACTTATAAGCTCGACATGTTGCGCGCCTTAGCGCTTCCTCAGGAGCATGCAATACGATAACTGTAATGAATAGTACATTAATAACATCATTTCCAAAATATTTTTGTATGTGTATAATATAGTATAAACACTTCCATATAGGTCAACAGATAATACATGGGGACCGCTTGAAGAGAAGATTGTTGCAGATTGTCATATGCCACGTCCTATGCCACATGTTGCGGATTGTCACTTGCTTGCTATAATTGTCTCTTGCTGTATCCTGTGTCAGGCAGCAGATTACCATCAAGCAGCAGAGAGGTGATGTAATCTCTCTGCTGCTGCGGCTGCCTTCACACTGCACAGTGAGGGCGGAACTGCAGGGATGCAGGGCGGGCGCTGGGCGGTGAGAGATGATGTCATCTCTCTGTTCCCCAGCCTACCGGTTCCCTGATTGGCCAGCAGCCCATTCTCACACTGTCACCGAGTTGCTCACTAACCGAGCCACCAATGAAGCCGCCCGCTGTCTCTCACCAACGGAGCTGCCCGTGCTCTCAGCTGCGGAGCCACCTGCTGCCCACTCACTCACCCGCATTCTTGGAGGGGACAATTGCCCTGCTGCCCCCCCGGATCTGCCCCTGCCACCAGTGCCCTCTATGGCGGACTGAGACAGGTGGCACCCCGACTTAAAAGCAAGACTCCTCCACAAGAACACAGTTAACACTTTGTGTTCCGTGGCCAACTTTTATAACACTGTTCCTATGGACAGTTTCTCATTATGGTTTAAAATACTAAATACTATATTTCTGAGCTTGTACTGGTCTCTATCAACCCAGTAACCTGTCACCCCACTCCCACTGACATTGATTCACATGTTTCATTGAATACTAGGAAGCCCACTTGTACGTATCCCATACGTATTCTTCTCCTGAAGTCTCACTATATCCTCCATGACTCATAGGCTTGTAGGCAGGTGCAGTCTTTTTTCTCCACTCAACTGTAGTTGGCACTCAAATGCAGCAGCATTGCAGTTGGAGGGAAAGTCAAGAGGAACCCGGTTCCTCTATGGTTACCTGGGTCACTGGGAAAGCTACCCCATGTGACTCTGGCAGCCATCTTGGGTCAAGCAGAGCCTATTTAAGGCCCTGGCTCTCAGGCTTGGCATGCATTTCACATGTGGGTAGTGTAGGGACAGGTCACCCGTCTCGTAGGGACAGTGATTCATGGTAGGCAGAGGTTCCAGATAAGTAGGGAAAGGATAGAGACACGCCACCCTTCCTGTAGGCTTCCCCATTTGGGCACGGACCAGCCAGGCCATATTCCGCCCCTCAAGACAGATGCTTTCAGCACATCAGAGACCTGCTCTGCTACACACTGCTGTTACATTCTGTGAGGGTTCCCAGTCGGGTGCCTTCCCACCGGTCTTGTCATGAACTGCTGAACTTCAACATTAGTACAAGTACATTTGTACAAGTTCTGTTCTCTGCTTCTGGAGCAGACGCTGCACCTGCCTATAGGTTAGGACCCTATGATATCCCATGCTGCGCGGTCAGTCCCAGTATGTGGGAAACCGATCACTAGGGAAGGAGTAGAAGCACAAAGGTCCTTTACTGCCTGGATCTCTTTCACACTTGCCATGTCATCCACTTCCCAACTGGCTGGTTTGCTTATGCACATGACACAAGTACTGTAGTCATTCGCAATGGCAATATTGCCTTCTCCGGATAGCTTCTTTGCTCACTGGACATTTTTACAGCATCTTTACTAACTCTTCTCCTCCCCTTGTCAAGCCCTGTTCATGCCATGCATGCTCCCCTTTAGTGACTTCAGTTCAGGCTATTCAAGTAACAATAAAGTTATTTTACTGAAGTAGTTAAATAATACAGATGAACAGTTCTCAGACATCTTCCATACACATTCCCGAACAAAGTCCTCTAAGTGCCTTTTAGTTGTGCCCCTGGTGCTCTCTTTTGCCCCATGAGGTAGTCATACCTTAAAAAGGTAAGAAAGTCTTTTAGTCCATTTGTTTCAACAGCATGCCCCTGGAACCCTGACTGGGCTTTCACAAGGAGTGGTTAATCAGCAAGGGAGCAAAGTGGCAATTACAGCCTAGCTTAGCTCCTGTTTCCTTCCCATGCAGAGAGCAGCCAACAACCTTTTACTTAAAGGCAGTTCCCTTCTCCTTTTATCCTTTTTCTTCAGCAGAGAACGGTACCTCCTAAAAAACCTGGGAAAACCTGGTCAGCCGTGTTAACCCTTACCTCTCAGATAGGACCAGCTTTGCTGGGCAACATTAACTAAGTATTTCAATTAACACAGCAGTTTCAATAGAGAACACAACCCAACCAAAAAGATAATTAGCACAAGCAACACATAAGTACCTTAATATGCACTTGCTTACAATCTGCCATTACAATAACATTTTCTTCATCGTCTACTCAAATAGTTGAGAGTTCTACCGCTCCCCCTTCATAACAATACAAGGGAGTTAAAACCTAAATCTAACCACACCTTTTTTGGATACAATGGGGAGGATATAGAACCTCTGTCAACCTTCTATGGGTGTCTCTTTCGTCATTTGATGGGTGTCAAACATAACAGGAAGTAAGGGAAAGCAATGCACACTCTTTTTTGTAGTATGAGGAAGGTATTATGGCTGTTTCTGTCAAAATTCGAGAAATTTCCCCCTTAAAGTTCAGGAAGCAACATCTCATCTGTGAGGACACAGACAGAATTCAAACTCTTACAGAAGATCTAACCCTGCCTTATTCTAGACAAAACCAAAAAAAAAGGTTTTGGCTGGAGTTCAGCTTTAACTGTGTGCCCAATCTTCTTTCTCGCTATTCAGGAATCAAGATTCTTACTTTAGTTTCTATATACCTGTGACAGATCTCGGATATCCCGGCTGGGCACCTCCGTCAGACCTGTGTCTCCTGTTCTCCAAGAGGGGGTAGGGGACAAGAAAGAACCAATGGAAACTCGACACGTGTATATTCAAACAACTACAGTTGAAACACACCAAGGGATTATGATAAGAAGGCACATCCCGCTGGGATGTGTCTCCACACCTTTTGTCTACGTGCCATGACCTAACATTAAAACACAGTAACAAGAGGGGGGGGTGGGGAAGAAGGGATGCAACTTACATAGAGACCTCATTACATTATCCCAATGCCATTTTGTCCCCAAGTCTCTCGTTCTCTGCTGGGCCATAGTCTGTGGGTAGGAGGCCAGCCCACAGCCCCCTCCAAAACACACAGTGACAGTGGGTTCTGTCACATTTCTCCCCTTTAAAAGCTGACTAACCAGGTCCCTGACCCTCAACTGGTCTGGACCTGCGTTAGGCTGGATTCACACCTATGCATTTTTTGTGCTTTTTGCATTTTGCAGATTTGCACTACAGCCCATTTAACATGGTTTCCTATGGAACACTTTCTGTAGTGCAAATCTGCAAAATGCAAAAAGCACTATAAATGCATAGGTGTGAATCCAGCCTAAGTCACAAACTCCCACCCCAGGCAAACAGCAAAAGGATCAGTATGACTCTGGCGCTGGGGAGCAAAATCACACATACGGTCTCCCGTGAATAAAAACAGCAGGCTGTCTGCACTCCCGTGATCCAGGGCTGGGTTGCAGGTATTGGGGGGAGGTGAATAACCCTCTATCCCGATGCCAGCACTTCAGCTGGCAGGGAACGTAGGCTGGTAGTGCTAAGCTGTTGAGGAGGAAGAGGTACTTGCTTTCCTCCCGATGTAGTTACCAGCCACTGGAGAGGTATCTTGCGGACACTATCTCCCGGACACTCCGCCTCTTTTTCTGATGCTGGGCAGAGATCAACAGCGCTCTGCCCAGTAGCCAGCGCTTCTGCTGGAGGGACAGATTCAAAGGTAGAGTTCAGCCGCTGGGGAGGGGGAAGGGTTTTCTCCCCTCCTGGTTCTGTGACCAGCCACTGGGGCGACTTCTGATGGGGGCCATCTCCCAAACCCCGAAAACATACTGAGGGCTGGGCAGAGCCCAGCGACACTGTGCCCCGTAGCCAGCGCTTCTGGTGGGGGGATGAACACTGGGTTAGTGTCCAATTGCTGGAGAGGCAGAATTGCTTTCTCCACTCCTGGTGGGGATATCTGCTGTTGGGGAAACAGCTCACGGAGATCATTTCGCAGATCTAATTGTGAGGGTGGGCAGAGGCCAGCGTTGCTCTGCCTCATAGCCAGCGCACCTGCTGGGGCACCGGATGCGATACTCAGGACTTGCTGCTGATCACCATCTACCAGCCTTCCAGCACCCGTCTCAACTCCCCCTTCTGAGACCTTTATGCTATTAGCTTGTCTCGCTGCCTGGGGAACCTCTGGTGCGTTCCAGCTAGAGATGAGCTTCGAGTTAGCGCCAACCCAAGTTCGACTCGAACATCGCATGTTCGACCGTTCATCGAATTGCGAACGTTATGGGCCGTTCGCGACAAATTCGAGTGGCGCGTCACGGCCCATAATTCACTGTGGCATCGCAGTGCATTGCTGGCTGATGATTGGCCAAGCATGCACTATGACCCGCATGCTTGGCCAATCACAGCGTTGTCTGTACAGAGAGCCATAATTGGCCAAAGCCATGGTGGCTTTGGCCAATTATGGCTCAGGGGGTTTAGTACAAGCCCCACACTATATAAGGCCGCCTGCACATCAGCCCTGTGTAGTGTGTTCCGGCGTTGAGAGAGAGAAAGAGAGAGATAGAGACAGTGACATGTGAGTCAGTTAGCTGCACTTAGAGTGTATTGTGTATATATATATATATGCATCCTAGGTGTTGTATACATATATATATATATATATATATATATATACACTGTATTCAGTTTAGCTATATCCGTTCCTGTTATTCTCTTCCTACTGATAGACAGGCAGGTGTTTTTACAGTATTTACAGCTACCTGAAGAAAATTGCTGGTGTTCCTCTGATCCTATTAGTCCTATTAGCTACAGTATTTACAGTTAGTGTAGTGCGTCCTCTGCACAGTGTGCACCTAAAGCTACCTGAAGAAAATTGGTGGTGTTCTTCTGATCCTATTAGTACCGCAGGCAGCTGTAGTATTTACAAGTTAGTGTAGTGCGTCCTCTGCACAGTGTGCGCCTAAAGCTACCTGAAGAAAATTGATGGTGTTCTTCTGATCCTGTTAGTACCGCAGGCAGCTGCAGTATTTACAAGTTAGTGTAGTGCGTCCTCTGCACAGTGTGCACCTAAAGCTACCTGAAGAAAATTGGTGGTGTTCTTCTGATCCTATTAGTACCACAGGCAGCTGCAGTATTTACACATTAGTGTAGTGCGTCTTCTGCACAGTGTACACCTAAAGCTACCTGAAGAAAATTGGTGGTGTTCTTCTGATCCTATTAGTACCGCAGGCAGCTGCAGGTTTTACAAGTTAGTGTAGAACGTCCTCTGCACAGTGTGCACCTAAAGCTACCTGAAGAAAATTGGTGGTGTTCTTCTGATCCTATTAGTACCGCAGGCAGCTGTAGTATTTACAAGTTAGTGTAGTGCGTCCTCTACACAGTGTGCACCTAAAGCTACCTGAAGAAAATTGGTGGTGTTCTTCTGATCCTATTAGTACCGCAGGCAGCTGCAGTATTTACAAATTAGTGTAGTGTGTCCTCTGCACAGTGTGCACCTAAAGCTACCTGAAGAAAATTGGTGGTGTTCTTCTGATCCTATTAGTACCACAGGCAGCTGCAGTATTTACAAGTTAGTGTAGTGCGTCCTCTGCACAGTGTGCACCTAAAGCTACCTGAAGAAAATTGGTGGTGTTCTTCTGATCCTATTAGTACCGCAGGCAGCTGCAGTATTTACAAGTTAGTGTAGTGCGTCCTCTGCACAGTGTGCACCTAAATCTACCTGAAGAAAATTGGTGGTGTTCTTCTGATCCTATTAGAATCGCAGGCAGCTGTAGTATTTACAAGTTATGCCCCGTACACACGGTCGGATTTTCTGATGGAAAATGTCCGATCGGAGCGTGTTGTCGGACATTCCGACCGTGTGTGGGCTCCATCGGACACTTTCCATCGGATTTTCCGACACACAAAGTTTGAGAGCAGGCTATAAAATTTTCCGACAACAAAATCCGATCGCGTCAATTCCGACCGTGTGTGGCCAGTTCCGACGTACAAAGTGCCACGCATGCTCAGAAGAAATTCCGAGACGGAACAGCTCGGTCTGGTAAAATTAGCGTTCGCAATGGATACAGCACTTTCGTCACGCTGCAATGTAAAAAATGGTTTAATACAGCGCACTCTCTTCTTCTTTATAATTTGAGAAGAATTAAGTAGTTTTGCTGCTCATATTCACATAGACTTCTCACAAACTTCTTTCTTTATTATTTATCGTGATTCCCTCAATATATTTTGATTTGTCACATCTAACAAAATTTGTTTTTTTTTATTTATTTATTTATTTTCAAGGCTGTTTTTTGGGTTTGTATTTTTTTCAAGGCTGATCTTTGTTTTATTTTATTTTTAGTTTGACTCCATAATATTTTTGTGTGTGTTTTGTGTGTCAAGTTACCACAACACCATTATTATCTTGTATTATTTAATCTCAAGAAGGTTGCTTGGTGTTGGTGTCCCTTGTTAATTTCACATTGTATTTTTGAAATGTACCTGCCTCCTCACAAACAAACTGTCCTTTTTTAAGGAAAACACACATAGGCGAGTATAATTGAAACAAAAAATCCTTTATTAAGGGCTCAGAACCAAACAAAGAGGGAGGCAACGCTGAAGAAATATCAGAAATTGGTGAAGCCTTGGACCCCCAGGGCAGACATCAAATCTTTTCCTGCAAAATTGGTGGCCTAAGGAGTCCATATCTAAGGGAGTGCAGTCTGGTCCAGAAGTCCCAGAGATCCGGAAAGCAGCAGATGACATCTGTGTCCCCAGGCTGTGGTACTTCAAGAGGCTGCATCTTTTGCCAGACCAAACTGGACCCAGGGTCATCACTCTCTGGTCTTCTTTCCATGCTTCCTTCCTGGCTGTGGCTCTGGTGTTGGAGATGTGGCAGGAGGAGGAGTAGGACCTGGAGGAGGAGGAGTAGTAGGACCTGGAGGAGGAGGAGGAGGAGTAGTAGGACCTGGAGGAGGAGGAGGACTATGTGTGAGGTTACAAATATGGGTAGCACATGTTATTTGGCCCCTCAACCCCTTATTGAGAGCTTCCATAATTAAGGACTCACACAGGAGTCGTTGGCCCTCCTCCATCTGCCGCATTTTGCATGCAGTTAGGCCAGCAAAGTCCTCCTCCACACTGTGTGGGCTTCTCGGGGCCCCTGTAGCCTTCCAAAAGAGGCCTATGGCAGCCTCCTCCAGGTTACTCATCTTCCTGCCACTTTGTCTTTGAAGGTGTAGGGTAGGGACCTGGATATCAGGCAGCCTGCTTGGCCCAGCCACCTCCTGACTGAGACTTCCCTGTGTATGAAAAAGGGACATGGTTTTAGTTTTTGCATCATCAATCACAATCATAATTAGTACTCCAAACTAACATCTAGATGGGACAACCAGAAATATTTAGAGGAATGCTATACCTGGCTCAAGCTGGGCTCCTCCACATGTTGCTGCCTGGAAGGCCCAAGTTGGGCTTCAGAAGCCTCAGCTGGGGTGGAAGGAAGCGTGGAAGGAAGAGTGGAGAGTGCTGGCCTGGGTTCAGTCTGACCTGCCAGAAAATGCAGCCTATCATAGTACCACAGCCTGGGGACATAAATGTCATCTGCAGCACCTGATCTCTGTGAATCCTGGACCTTCTTGTGCTCCCTTAGATATGTGCTCCTCAGGCCACCAATTAGGATCTTCAAATAGGTGATGTCTGCCTTGGGGATCACCGTCTTCACAAATTCCCACAAATTATCCAGCGCTGCCTTCCTCTTTGTTTGGTTCTTATATTCAGGGTGGTTTATCTGCCACAGACAGGGCAGCTCCCTGAACATATCAATGAAGATTGCCATAAAGTCCTCATCTTTCAAGATATCCATTTTCACTGCAAGACACAAGACATGACAAACCCTAATGTCAGCCTAAAGTCTTCTAAACTTGTGCAAATACAGGCCTCAATCTAGAAGCAGTATAGGCCCAATGTTAAATCTTACCTTCGTTATCACGATCGGCGCCTCCGTTACTCCTTCCTCCGCTCACAGATCGTACGTACTACGCATGCCTGTTATACTTTATAGACACTGCGCATGCGTGAAACTCCGCCCGCCCCTGATCTTCTTTCTAGTCTATTCCCCGCCCCTTCTCGTACGGCGCAGTGGGGAAGAGCACATGGCGGAGTCAGAGCAGGTGTCTGATATTTACACCAACGAGGAGGAGGAAAGCCCCGAGGCAGAAACGTCCCGATCCAGAAGGAGACGATATAAGGAATCAAATATGTCCTTTGGGGAGATGTTGGAGATGGTCGACATAATGAAGAGGGCCGACTATGATGGAAAGTATGGACCTTACCGCAACCCCAATGTCAGAAAGGCCAAGATCATGGCGAAAGTGGTCAAAAGTCTGCACCGGAATTTCGGGGTACGACGAACGAAAGATCAGCTCAGGAAGCGGTGGTCAGACCTAAAATTAAGAGAGCACGAGCAGTACAGAAAGATCCGGAGAGTGCTGCAAAAAAGTAAGTAGTTGTGCTGTGTTCCTATTCTCTTTGTGTTTATTACGTTTGTGCTGCTCCATGTGCTTTTCTTAACTGTTATCCAGTTTAAAATGTCAACTTTCATGTTCATGGGCACATTATTCGTTCGTATCAAACATTTTTCTTTCGGCCTATAAAACACCATTGTTTGGGCCATATGCATTTGCCCACATTTTTTAGGGCCTACTTATCTGAAAATAATTTGGTTGTGTAGATGGGTTGTTACTAGAATGAAATGCAAACTAGATTCTGTGTAAGGAGAGGACACTCAGCAGCTGTTTAGACATCTGGACGCTGGAGCACTAGTGTGGGACACAAGAACACCCTTTCTATTAGGGGGTCCACACAGGTGCTCCAGTGTATACTATAGGGGTGTCTCCATCTGTGAAGCTTGTACAAAACAGATAAATTATTGAAGCTTGACAAAGGACACTAAAAATTCAACATCTTGGAACTCAGCCAAAATAGACAATTGTACCCCACTTCCAAGCAATGTTTCATATTTATAGTTCTTCCCTCAAATATCTGTGTGCTAAGTATACCATTTTTTTTTTACATAGGGGAGAAAAGACTCGGAGGACACCCCTCATCCGAGGAGACCAGAGACCCCCCCACCTCTGGAGGAAGGGGAAATCCAACCAAGACAAAAAGAGCAGGAGGAGGAAGACGTGGTGGAAATTGGCACCACAACAGGTGAGTGTCTGTGACCACAGGCTCAGGTAAGAGATGGATGCCGGCATATTTATAATACATGTTTTTTTTTGGTTTCTATCTTTTTAGGTGATCGTGATGTTGTGGATCCAGATCCTTTCACCTCGGAAAGTGCACAGATCCTGATTGGGGAGATCATGGGGTGTAATAGGGACTTGGAAAACATCAAGAAAAACATCAATGATGTTCTTCAAAAAAATAAGAACATTATTGATGTTTTGGGGAGAGTTTAAAACCCCTCCAAATCCCTTTGTTTTTTGGTGTGCTACAATTTTAACATTTTTTGTCAAAATAGTAGAAAAGCCAAATTTTGAAGAGGCACACAGTGTGTCAACATGTGCTATCTGCCATCACGGGAGATCAATGGACGCGTTTTGGGGGTGCAACCTTCCTCAATAATAAAGTAGCTGAGAGGAAGGGGTTGCTCCTCCAAAACACGTCCCTTGATCCCTCATGATGGCAGCTAGCACATTTTGACATTCGGCTATTTGTGTGCATCTTCAAAATTTGGCTTTTCCGGGGGTGACTTCACCCCATCTGAACGCAGTATCAAACACAGTTTCTAAATACTCATGTCTGATATTGCCTTCAAGTTCTACCAAATGTGAACTTTGTAAGTTCAAGATTTGTGTCTTTCTTGTTGGTTTTACACATGCCTGTTTTATCTTAAATGGACATTTCTACTTTTTCTAATGCGACCCCAAAAATTGTTTTACAACAAACATGTTGGTTTGTTTTAAACAGTTCAATACAGGGCATTTTCACCCCCTTCCTTCCCTGGCCAATTTTTAGTTTTCAGCGCTGTCGCACTTTAAACGATAATTGCATGGCCGTGCAACGTTGTACCCAAAAATAATTGATGTCCTTTTTTCCCCACAAATAGAGCTTTCTTTTGGTGGTATTTGATCGCCTCTGCGGTTTTTATTTTTTGCGCTATAAACAAAAGAAGAGCGACAATTTTGAAAAAAACACAATATTTTTTACTTTTTGCTATAATAAATATCCCAATTTTTTTTTTTAAAAAACAAATTTTTTCCTCAGTTTCGGCCGATACGTATTCTTCTACATATTTTTGGTAAAAAAAAATTGCAATAAGTGTATATTGATTGGTTTGCGCAAAAGTTATAGCGTCTACAAAATACGGGATAGATTTATGGCATTTTAAAAAAATATATATTTATTTATTTTTTTAGCGGCGATCGCGATTTTTTTTTCGTGACTGCGACATTATGGCGGACACATTGGACGCTTTTGACACATTTTTGGGACCATTCACATTTATACAGCGATCAATGCTATAAAATTGCATTGATTACTGTGTAAATGTGACAGGCAGTGAAGGGGTTAACCACTAGGGGGCGGGGAGGGGTTAATATGTTTCCTAGGGAATGCTTCTAACTGTAGGGGGAGGGGACGTACAAGGGGAGGAGACCGATCAGTGTTCCTCCGTTCTGGGAACACAGATCGGTCTCCTCTCACCTGACAGGCTGTGGATCTGTGTGTTTACACACACAGATCCACGGTCCGGCCCGGTTAACGGGCAATCGCGTGTGCCCGGCGGACATCGCGGCTGCCAGGCACACGCGCCGGGTCCCGAGCAACGCGGCGGCGCGCGCGCGCCCCCTAGACGGCCGGGAATCCCAGGACGTCATATGACTATATGTGGGTAGGGAAGTGATTTAAAAACATTTTCTAAATGCACATGTGATTGTGCAGGTATTAAAAAGATTGTTAATCAAGAATGTGTGAATTATTGTCTCAACGCTCCAACACTTTTGTGGTGCTCTAATTGCTGCTTTCTGTGACAATGGGAGTTATTTCCTAAGGGCAAATCCACTTTGCACTACAAGTGCAGTTTCAAGTGCACTTGTAGTGCAAAGTGTCTTTGCCTTTAGTAAATAACACCCAACAGTGCTTTGTAAGGTTACACAATCACGCCATTTTCAGGACTCAATACATTTCTGTCAGGGTCAGCTAAAACAAACACAAGCAATAAATGTCACCAAAGGTTTGCTTATTTTTTTTTTATTTGAAAAAGGTTTCACACATTGTCTGGCATATTGATAGCCCCCCTACCCGCAAAGAATTCAAGGTATCTTAGCCGAACATCACGGGCACTTAGGGAGGGCAAGCCAGGACGGCCACTTTCAAACGCCGTCAGGGTTAGTTCATTTTGAATTCCCGCCTCAGGCCCAACTGATCCAGCATAGTTGGCAGAATGTTTCCGTAAAAAGTTGTGTAGAACACAGCACGCCAGGATAATATGATTCAGTTTATACTCCGCCATATGTATGGGTGTAAGAAATAGGCGGAACCGGCTGGCCATGATTCCAAACGCGTTCTCCACCACTCTTCTGGCTCTGGCCAGCCGGTAATTAAAAACCCTCTGGTCCGGGGTGAGGGTCCTCATCGGGAATGTTCCCCCAGCGCAAAGGCTTCATCCGCAACAAAGTCCTTCCATATTGTCTTCTGGAGGTGGCAAGTCCAAGCTGCCATTCTGGAGACGCCTGTAGAACTCCGTCTGGGCAATGACTCCACCATCAGACATTCGGCCATTCTTCCCCACTTCCACATACAGAAATTCATAAGTAGCCGACACCACCGCCAACATCACAATACTGTTGAACCCCTTATAATTATAATATTACAACCCCAAGTTGGGTGGTGGGACGATGTGGACGTGTTTCCCATCAATTGCCCCTCCGCAGTTAGGAAAGTCCCACCGCTGGGCAAAGTAGGAGGCCACAGTCTGCCATTCCTGTGGCGTGGAAGGAAACTCTGGAGTAAAACCAAAAAAAAAAAAAAGTCTTTTTGCACATAAACATGGAAAGCAGATTAGACACAAACATTCTTGGCCAACATCAAGATAACATTTATTTATGGGAATTTTTAAAGACCAAAGTATAAGGTACACCAATCATATCCCCCCCCCCCTCATGGGCCATTTCTAACATTATAGGGGGGGGGACTCTTGGACAGGTAACCCTCTCCACTTCATTGAGAGATGAATGCCTAAATAATGGGTATTACTTTGAACAGCCCCTCCTTAGTTACACTATTGGCAGCCCACTGGACAGGTAAGAAGTGTCATAATACAAAAATATAAATACACATTGTACACATTAGAGCACATTTGGACATTCTGTTATTACCTATCAAGATAATAATAGGATACAGAAACTTTAAACATTACCATTTTAAAGTATACAGGCAGGCCCTTGCACTACATGCTTTGGGGAATTCATCCATACATCTGACCACAAAAGAGGTGGGTATAGTGTGTATGGGTTTGACAAAGTCAGCAGATTATTGAGGGTAGATAGAGAATTGGTATCAGCTGACTTAGCAGTTGGGGTAAGGGAGGGTTCCAAATTATTTGGGGACCCCCCCAAAAAAGCCTCTGGCACTCTGCCTGAATTTAAAGCACAAATCACATTTCAAAACATTTTAGGGGTGTTTGGGGTAAAGCACTACTATGGAGCTGATAAAGGGGGGGTAAGTGAAGGCAAATATGTATGAAGGACAACAAAAATAATTACAAAAATATCAAGCATGCATGAGGACAAAGGGGACATTCACAGCATATTACAATCATGGTAATTAGGGAATGAGGAAATAAATACAATATATTATCAAACATTAAATACAATAAAATGTGATATTAAAGGATAAAAATCTTACCTTAATATACTCCTTCTGCAGGACCTGTATGATGGCAGAACAGGTCTCTGGGATAATGATACCCAGAGCCTGGGGGGAGATGCCTGTCAAGAAATTCAGGTCCTGCAGACTTCTCCCCATTGCCAAGTACCGCAGGGTGGCGACAAGCCTCTGCTCCGGAGTGATGGCTTGCCTCATGCAGAAATACGGGGTCCATCATCCGGAGAAAGTTCCTGAAATCATCAGGATTATTTTCACGGATCTCACGGAGCAAAGGCATATGACAGAACTGGTCACGCTGGAGCAACCAATTCTTGGTCCATGAACTCCTCCCCACCCTGTTCATGGACTGGACTTGTGTCAAGGTCAGGACCCCAACACTAAGCCCCCGCACAGCACTAACTCTACGAGGCGTACGTATGCGCAACATGGCTAGAAAACAGTCGGCTGCTCAGAACGAAGTAACAGAATGCACTGAAGGACAGCAAGGCCTGTGAAGAGCGACCTGAAAAACAGTAACGAACGAACAAGAACACAATGACAAGTCAATGGTACTCGCTGCACGCACTGAAGAGCAGATACAAACCCACAAGCACAAACTGAACAGCAGAAATCGATCTGAAAACCACGAGTCTGAAAAAGCGCGAATCGTCTCTCACCAAACTTTTACTAACACGAGATTAGCAAAAGGAGCCCAAAGGGTGCCACGCTTGGTTCTGAACTGGCCTTTTCTAGTCTCGTCGTACGTGGTGTACATCACCGCGTTCTTGGCGATCGGAAATTCCGACAACTTTGTGCGACTGTGTGTACGCAAAACAAGTTTCAGCCAGCATCCGTCGGAAAAAATCCATGGATTTTGTTGTCGGAATGTCCGATCAATGTCCGATCGTGTGTACGAGGCATTAGTGTAGTGCGTCCTCTGCACAGTGTGCACCTAAAGCTACCTGAAAACAATTGCCGTTGTTCTTCTGATCCTATTAGTACCGTAGGCAGCTGCAGTATTTACAAGTTAGTGTAGTGTGTCCTCTGCACAGTGTGCACCTAAAGCTACCTGAAGAAAATTGGTGGTGTTCTTTTGATCCTATTAGTATCGCAGGTAGCTGTAGTATTTACAAGTTAGTGTACTGCGTCCTCTACACAGTGTGAACCTAAAGCTACCTGAAGAAAATTGGTGGTGTTCTTGTGATCCTATTAGTACTGCAGGCAGCTGCAGTATTTACAAGTTAGTGTAGTGCGTCCTCTGCACAGTGTGCACCTAAAGCTACCTGAAGAAAATTGGTGATGTTCTTCTGATCCTATTAGTACCGCAGGCAGCTGCAGTATTTAAAAGTTAGTGTAGTGCATCCTCTGCACAGTGTGCACATACAGCTACCTGAAGAAAATTGGTGGTGTCCTTCTGATCCTATTAGTACCGCAGGCAGCTGTAGTATTTACAAGTTAGTGTAGTGCATCCTCTGCACAGTGTGCACCTAAAGCTACCTGAAGACAATTGCTGTTGTTCTGCTCCTATTAATACCACAGGCAGGCAGCTACAGATTTTACAGTTAGTGTACTGTGTCCTCTGCACACTGTGCACCTAAAGCTACCTGAAGAGAATTGGTGGTGTTCTTCTGATCCTATTAGTACCACAGACAGGCAGCTGCAGTATTTACAGTTAGTGTACTGCATCCTCTGCACAGTGTGCACCTAAAGCTACCTGAAGACAATTGCTGTTGTTCTTATCCTATTAATACCACAGGCAGGCAGCTACAGTATTTACAGTTAGTGTACTGCGTCCTCTGCACAGTGTGCACCTAAAGCTACCTGAAGACAATTACTGTTGTTCTGCTCCTATGAATACCACAGGCAGGCAGCTACAGTATTTATAGTTAGTGTACTGTGTCCTCTGCACAGTGCGCACCTAAAGCTACCTGAAGACAATTGGTGGTGTTCTTCTGATCCTATTAGTACCACAGGCAGGCAGTTGATTCTGCTAGCTGCAGTATCAGTATATATATATACATCCCAGCTTTGTGCAGCTACATCTCACTGCAGGCCATTAGTATGTCTGGAAAGCCAACAAGGAGAGGCAGACAGTCACAAGCCAATAAAAGAGGGCAAGCAGGCTCTGTGTCTAGAGGCAACAATGCTGCCTGTGGAGATGGTGCATCCTCATTAGCACGTGGCCATGGGACATGCTTGTCCTTTTTTTCGGCAGCTGGCCGTGTTGAGCCGCAACATGCAGAAGACTTGGTAGAGTGGATAACCAAGCCGTCGTCATCCTCATCCTCTCTCACCCAGGCTCGGGGTACTTTGTCTGGCAAAGCAGCTGCCAACGCGGCCTCTTCCCTCTGCGCAATGGCATCAGTCACTCCTTCCCTAGCCCCACCAAGTCCTCCTGAGGTGTCCCCCGAACTGTTTGACCACAGTGTTGGGTACATGCTTCAGGAGGATGCCCAGTGTTTTGAAGGCTCCAATGATGGTACCCAGCTAGAGGAAGGCAGTAACGTGAGCCCAGAGAGAGGGAGTTCCCCCAGCTGCAGCATACTGCCAGCTTTGTGATGAGGGAGAGGATGATGACGTCACTGACCCCACATGGGTGCCTGATAGGAGAGAGGAGGAGGAGGAGGCACATCTCCAACGAGGCAGGATGCCCTCCAGGGGCCAGCTTAAGGGCAGCACACCGACTGCATCACACCGCAGAGCTCCGCATGTGAAGGGGCGCTGCTGTCTCTGCATGTTATTCTAAAAGTTCTTTGGTGTGGGCCTTTTTTGAGACGAGTGCATCAGATCCCACCGCTGCTATTTGCAACATATGTCTCAAGCGTATCTCGTATGGCCAAAACATCACCCGCTTGGGCATCACATGCTTGACCAGACATATGTCGACCTGTCATGCAGTTCGTTGGCAAGCGTACCTAAAAGATCCACACTAAAGAACAAAGCGGACCTCTCCTTGCTCATCAGCTGAGATCTCCAACCCCACTATACCTTCAGTCCTCTCTGAAACCTGCACTGAGAGGAATGAAGGTGTAGAATTAGGTGTGTCACAGCCAAGTACTTGCGGGCAACCTGCTATCGGTACACTGACATCAGATTGTACCAGCAAATTTCCCTGCCCCAGCTGCTGCACCGCCGAAAAAAGTTCGCTCCCAGCCATCCACGTGCCCAGCGGTTGAATGCTAGCTTGGCTAAATTGCTAGCACTTCAACTGCTGCCTTTTCAGTTGGTAGACTCTGCCCCCTTCTGTGAGTTTTTGGAATGTGCGGTTCCTCAGTGGCAGGTTCCCAAACGCCACTTTTTCTCACGGAAGGCGATTCCGGTTCTCTACTGACATGTGGAAGGCAATGTCTTGGCCTAGCTGGACAGGACGGTCAGTTGTAAGGTGCATATTTCCGCTGATTCATGGTCCAGCAGGCATGGACAGGGACGTTACCTATCTTTCACCGCTCACTGAGTGAGTCTTCTGGAAGCTGGGAAGGATGCAAGACAGGGTGCAGTAGTGTTGGAGGTTGTTCCGCCACTACGCCTCCAAAATTCTACTAGTGGTGATTCTGCCATACCTCTCTCCTCCACCCCCTCCTCTTTCTCTTCCTCCATGGCCTCTTCCTGTGCTGATTTGTCCTCTGAACCAGCGGTGCTCCGTAGGCAATCAAGGGGCTACGCAAGCATGCAGGCATGCGGTGCTTGGGCTGGTGTGCTTGGGGGACAGGAGCCACACTGGGGCAGAGATTCTGTCAGCTCTGCAGGGGCAGGTTCAGAGGTGGTTGACGCCACGCCAGCTTAAGGCAGGTATGGTGGTTTGCGACAATTGCATCAACCTCCTCTCTGCCCTCCGATAGCGACAACTGACCCATGTGCCCTGTTTGGCTCACATCCTTAACTTGGTGATGCAGCGGTTCTTGGGCAGGTACCCGGGCTTACAGGATATACTGAGGCAGGCCAGGAAAGTCTGTATGCATTTCTGCAGCTCATATTATGCCAGTGCTCAGCTGGCTGACCTCCAAAAGAAATTTAACCTGCCCAAGAACCGCCTAATCTGTGACATGCCCACCAGGTGGAACTCAACGTTGGCCATGCTGCAGTGGCTGCACATGCAGCAGAGGGCCATCAATGAGTACCTATGCGACTATGGCACCAGGACAGGGTCAGGGGACTTTGTTTTTTTTCCCCACGCCAGTGGACTATGATCAGGGATGCATGCACTGTCCTGTCACCATTTGAGGAGGCCACGAGGATGGTGAGCAGTGACAGTGCATGCATCAGTGACACTGTCCCTCTTGTCTACTTGTTGGAGCACACGCTGCATGAAATAATGGACAGGGCACTTGAGGAAGAACAGAGAGAGGAAGAGGAAGACTTCCTTATCTCTCAAGGTCCCCTTTATTCAGACATTATTCTTGCGTGCCCGCCGATCACACAGGAAGAGGAGGAGGAGGATTGTGTCAGCAAGGAGGTGGAGCCTGGCACTTAGCATCAGCAGCAGTCTTCAAGTTATCATTTACATTCCGAAGAAACCCATGGACTTGTACGTGGCTGGGAGGAGGTGGCTGCAGATCATGTCGTCCTTAGTGACCCAGAGCACTCTGGACCGAATGCCTCAGCAAACCTACGCTGCATAGCTTCCCTGATCCTGCAGAGCCTGCGGAAGGACCCTCGTATTCGTGGTATCAAGGGAGGGATGATTACTGGCTAGCAACCCTCCTTGATCCATGTTACAAGGGTAAGGTTGCGGACCTTATCTGGCCATCGCAGAGGGAGCAGAGGATGAAACATCTTCGAGAAGCCTTGCAGAAAGGTTTGTGCAATGCGTTTCCAGAGCCTGGGAGGTTACAATTTCCTGGTCCTCCTGGAAAACGTGTTGCTGAGGCTTCGGTCAGTCACAGAAGGAGCGGTGGAGAAGATGGGTGTCTGACCGATACGTTCAGACAATTTTTTAGTCCGCAGCCCCAAGGTCTGATCGGTTCCAGCAACCATCACCAGCGTCTGATTCACATGGTGCAGCATTACCTAGGGGCAAGATCAGACTTGGACACCTTTCCCACCGAAAATCCTTTGGGTTACTGGGTCCTGAGGATGGATCACTGGCCAGAACTTGCACAGTATGCAATTGAGCTACTGGCCTGTCCTGCATCCAGCGTTCTTTCGGAATGCACATTCAGTGCTGCTGGAGGCTTTGTAACTGATCACAGGGTGCGCCTGTCCACCAAATCGGTCGATCGGCTGACCTTCATAACAAAGAATCAGTCTTGGATCACAAACTACCAAGCACCTGATGCTGATGTAACCGATTGATTTTTTGTTAAATGTGAGATCCCTTCAAGACTATGCTGATGCTGAGTGACTATCCTGTTATGCTGAGTGACTATCCTCTTCCTCCTCAATGATCATGCTGATCATGCTTGTAAGTATATTTTTGGTTCTGGGCGCCGCCACCAGTGGCTAAGGCCCAATTTTTCAGCCCCTGTTTAACAGGGGCGTGTAATTACAATTTTTGATGCAATATTTTGCAAGGAGGGTTCGTTGCTGCGCTCAACTACAGTATTTGTGAGGGGTTGCACTGTTGTGGCACCAGCACCAGTGCCCAAGGCCCAATTTTTCAGCCCCTGTTTAACAGGGGCGTATAATTGCAATTTTTGATGCAATACTTTGCAGCAGGGCTCATTCCTGCGCTCCAACTATAGTATCTGTGAGGGGTTGCAGTGTTGTGGCACCAGCACCAGTGCCCAAGGCCCAATTTTTCAGCCCCTGTTAGGGGCGTATAATGACAGTTTTTGATGCAATACTTTGCAGTAGGGCTCATTCCTGCGCTCCAACTATAGCATCTGTGAGGGGTTGCAGTGTTGTGGCACCAGCACCAGTGCCTAAGGCCCAATTTTTCAGCCCCTGTTCAACAGGTGCATGTAATTACAATTCTTGATATAAATTTTTACAGCAGGGCCCGTTCCAGCGCCCACCAAGAGTAACTGTGAGGACTTACAATGTTATGGCAACACCACCACCACCACCAAAGGCCCAATTTTTCTACCACTGTTCAACAATGGTATGTAATTACAATTCTTGATCTAATATTTCACAGCAGGGCCCATTTCTGCGTCCACCAAGAGTAACTGTGAGGGCTTACAGTGTTGTGGCAACACCAACACCTAAGGCCTCAATTTCTGCAGAGTATATAGGGCAGGCCCCTACTTTCAAACATCCAACTTACGAACGACTCCTACTTGCAAACGGAAGGAGACAACAGGAAGTGAGATGAAATCTACCCCTAGGAAGGGAAATTCTCTCCTGTAAGAGTTAATATGGTAAAAACGTGTCTCCTCTTCACTGATGCTTTATCACCAATCCTTGTTTCACTAAAAACCCCAAATTTTCAAAAAACATTTGTCATTGGGACAGAAAGTGAGGTGAAATCTTCTGAAGAGGTGCACAGTCAGCAAAACAAATGTTACAGGGATGATAACCCTTCCCTATGTTTTCCAAAAAGTTAAAAATAAATTTTTTTGGCTGGAGCTACACTTTAAAAATGTACCAGTTCAAAATTACAAACAGATTCTACTTAACAACAAACCTACAGTCCCTGTCTTGTTTGCACCGCTTGTATACTGCTGTTCAGAGTATATAGAGCCAGGGGGCCCCACGCCTTCCTTTTTTTAATTTGGGTGCGGGGTTCCCTTTAATATCCATACAAGACCCAAAGGGCCTGGTAATGGACTGGGGGGGGGGGTACCCATGCCGTTTGTCTCACTGATTTTCTTCCATATTGCCGGGACCCGACATTACATTAAAGCCGCAAGCAGTTTTAAATTACTTTTGTGCAGGGACTGTTCTAAGCACGGGAAACACGCGCCACTTTGCAGGCATACTATAGACACCCCCCAGATACGATATTTAAAGGAATGTTACACTTTTTTTTACACTTTAAGCATCATTAAAATCACTGCTCCCGAAAAAACGGCCGTTTTTAAAACTTTTTTTTGCATGTCCTCTGGGGCAGGACCCGGGTCCCTAAACCCTTTTTAGGACAATAACTTGCATATTAGCCTTTAAAATTAGCACTTTTGATTTCAAATGTTCGAGTCCCATAGACTTTAACGGGGTTCTAAAGTTCGCGCAAACTTTCGCAGGTTCTGGTGCGAACCGAACCGGGGGGTGTTCGGCTCATCCCTAGTTCCAGCATTCTAGCACTAGCAGTGCCTTCTATATCATTGTTGCTTCTTCCATTGCGGTTAGGACAGGAAAACGTAGGGGCACCCCAGCCCCATTTCCGCCGAATCTTCGCAACTGTCTGCTACTTCTCCCGTACAGTCCCAGGCAATGGGAGCCATGCTGGGCTGCTGATCACCGTCAAACAGCCGCTTTAGGCAATCTCAAGCTCCCATTCCTGCTCGACCAGGAACTCCAATTCCTCCAGGTCACATGCCTCTTCGGGAAGGTCCAGCACCTCATCTTGGAAGTCCAGGATGTCTTCCAGCCGCCACTCCCCGTCGCTCCCAAAGTCTGGGTCTCTGTACATTTTTTTAAGGAGCAGCCCCAGGCCACCATAGCCAATGTCTTCTGTCGGGCTGCCATCTGCTGTACCTGGCCACAGTTGAGCTGCGAACCTCCGGAGAATCATCTCCTCCCGGACCAATCTTCCAAGCTCCATCTTCCACTCATCTCGCGGTCGTTCCCTCAGGAACACCTCTCGCGCATGGTACTGCATCCAGTACATCTCTGTGGAGGAGGGAAGGATCTTCCCCTGATGGTGTCGCTCGTTGCTTAGCATCTCTTGCCAGAGTTGATGGCGGATCACATCCCCCGAGCCGAGCATGGTACTGGTCCCCGATGTTGCTTCTGCATGCCTGGCAGCCTCCTCCCAATCTCCGCTCTCATGCTGTGGGGTCCCTGTACTGCTCCTCGGCGGCTGCCCGGATCTTGAATCCCAGTGGTGGTTTGGATGTCCCGGACTGCAGGAGACATCCCACTGATGCCACCACTGTGACGGATTTCGGATACCCCAGCTGGGCACCTCCACCAGACCTGTGTCTCCTGTTCTCCAAACGCACCCGCAGCCCGCACACTCGTCATAACCAGCCCTTAACCCCCCAATCACAAGGCAAATCACACAGGTGTTGAGGGTTAAACATGCAGAGCATAAAACTCTTTATTAAGTACAAAACATACACCTTTAAACACAGTTAGAGACACACCCCTTAGCCTTGTCATAGAGGGGGTAGTGGACAAGGAAGAACCAATGGAAACACGACACTTGTATATTCAAATAACTACAGTTGAAACACACGAAGGGTTTATGATAGGAAGGCAACCCCTTCTTACACATCCCCCGCTGGGATGTGTCTCCACACCTTTTGTCTACGTGCCATTACCTAACATAATTAAACACAAAAACAAGAAGGGTGGATGTGGGAGAAGGGAAGCAACTTACATAGAGACCTCATTACATTATCCCAATGCCATTTTGTCCCCAAGTCTCTCATTTCCTGCTGGCCCATAGTCTGTGGGTAGGAGGCCAGCCCACAGCCCCCTCCAAAACACACAGTGACAGTGTTTTCTGCAAAAATACTCATCCCTCGTAACACACAGAGAATGGGACTTAAAGCATTTGTTACCCCAACAGTTAATTTCCTGATATGTGCCTGCTATACCATGTAATTGTATGAGAAAATATCCTGTTTGTATTGTTTACTTTATATGAAATCCTTGGTGTTCCTGACAGTCCCTCTGCTTTCCTATTAAAACTGACCACACTAAGCAGGAGAGCACACTATGGTTAGTTCTCTAGCTGTGCTGGGAACTCAGTATGCTCTCCTCCAATGCTCAGACTTGTCCTGACACGCCCCTACTGCACAGTCATTCACTGGGAAGCTCAGTTTGCTGCTGCTTCTCCTCCCCTCTCCCCAGCTCTTATGCAGCTGAGAACAGAGGGAATGTGATCGCTTATAAAAAAATGGAAAAAGGTATTTATAATGCTATATATATATATATATATATATATATATATATATATACAAAAATGTTTTGCCTCTCATTTCTATTTTAAACGGAATGGGTTGTTTTATATAGTGATCGTTTACAATCACCTTAATCATTATCCACCTGCCAGTGAAGGAGAATTAATTTTATGCATCAAAAGCAACTAAGCCGCCAGCAGGAAGCAGGGTTAACACTATACTAAGGGCCCTTTCACGCATAAACGGACTGCTGCCGCACACTAAACCACAGCGGAGCGCTGCTCTGCTGTACAGTAACATGTTATCCTGCTACAATAAAATGCAGAAAGCAGGAAGAGGCTATTGCATAGAACATCACAAAGTTGACTTTCACAAAATAAACATTGGATAATGCTGTGAGGCATTGTCTGGATTCTGGCTGCCGTGGATTATAGTGAATATTACAGAAGCTGCCATTGCTGACATACATCTGAAAATGCTATTTGCCTGGTCCTATGACTTCAATACAGTCACTAGGGATGAGCCGAACACCCCCCGGTTCGGTTCGCACCAGAACCTGCGAACGGACCGAAAATTTGCGCAAACTTTAGAACCCCATTGAAGTCTATGGGACTCGAAAGTTCTAAATCAAAAGTGCTAAATTTAAAGGCTAATTTGCATGGTATTGTCCTAAAAAGGGTTTGGGGACCCGGGTCCTGCCGCAGGGGACATGTATCAATGCAAAAAAAAGTTTTAAAAACGGCCGTTTTTACGGGAGCAGTGATTTTAATGATGCTTAAAGTGAAGAAAAAAGTGAAATATTCCTTTAAATATCGTACCTGGGGGGTGTCTATAGTATGCCTGTAAAGTGGCGCATGTGTCCCGTGCTAAGAACAAAATGACATTTTTAAAGGAATAAAAGTCATTTAAAACTGCTTGTGGCTTTAATGTAATGTCGGGTCCCAGCAATATGGATGAAAATCAGTGAGACAAACGGCATGGGTACCGCCCCCCAGTCCATTACCAGGTCATTTGGGTCTTGTATGGATATTAAGGGGAACCCAAATTAAAAAAAGGAAAGGCGTAGGGCCCCCAGGCCCTATGTACTCTGAACAGCAGTAAAGAGGCGGTGCAAACAAGACAGGGACTGTAGGTTTGTTGTTAAGTAGAATCTGTTTGTAATTTTGAACTGGTACATTTTTAAAGTGTAGCTCCAGCCAAAAAACGGAAAATTGTATACTCACCTTTCCGTAATTTTCCTTTCCTGTCGCATCTTTATGGCAGCATACACGTTGGGTTGTGACTCCGCCTCCACAACCTGATAGGACCACATAGCTATAAATTAGAGAGTAGACACCTGCCCCAGTATTTTCTGTAAATATATACACATGTCACCTCAGAGGGTGGGTGATTGTATGCTGCCATGAAGATGCGACAGGAAAGGAAAATTACGGAAAGGTGAGTATACAATTTTCCGTTTTCCTGTCGCATCATGGCAGCATACACGTTGGGGAGTAACTCGCCAAACTCGGTGGGAATGCAAAATTAAATTTATTGACAAGAAACAGAAGAGTTGGCCTGTATGACGGCCCTCCCAAATTCAACTGCTGCTAAGCGTGCAGCGTCTATTCTATAATGGGAAATGAACGTGTTTCTCGAAGACCAAGTGGCCGCTCTACAAATGGTTTCCGCTGAAACTTTACAGTAAGCTGCCCATGAAGTAGCAATTGCCCTGGTGGAATGCGCTCTTAGATCTTCCGGAATCTGTAAGGTGCTTAAGGAGTAGGCCTTCTTGATAGCTTTCACGAGCCATGAGGCGATGGTACGGGCAGAAGCTGCCTGGCCCTTCCTGAACCCATGTGGGATGACTAAAAGGTTCTCGCATTTTCTGAATGACTTGGTTACCGAGAGGTAATGCAGAATGTTGCCCTTGACATCCAGGGGATGAGGGACGCCCTGATCCATGATCAAAGCCGGGAGGTCAATCTCCTGGTTAAAGTGGAATGAAGAGGAGACTTTTGGGATAAACTTGTCTGAAGGCTTCAGGGTTAGCCTGTCTGGGTAAATCATCAGATATGGTTCTTTGATCAGCAAAGCTTGCATTTCTGAGACCCTCTTCGCCGATGTGATGGCAATTAGGAATGATACCTTTAGAGTCAGGTCCCAGAGGGAGGTATCCTCAAGTGGGAAGAATGGCTCTCCGGATAGAATCTCTAGGACAGTTGATAGATCCCATGTTGGAAATGAAGGCTTTCTGGGCCTTAGCTTCAGGCAGGCTTTTTGAAATTGAACCACGAGAGGGTTAAGTGCCCACCTAACCCCTGTCAGAGCAGAGATGGCAGAGACTTAGACTTTCAGGGTGCTGGACCTAAGGCCTTTGTCTAGACCTGACTGGAGGAACTCAAGCACTTGTATTGCTGATGGGGAAGAAGGGCCCCAACCTTGTTCCTGAGCAAAGGAAGAGAACTTTCCCCAGATTCTCTCGTAGGTGCTATTCGTGGAGGATTTCCTGGCTTGAAGCAGGGTATCGACTACCTTCTGAGAACAGCCTTGATCTAGGAACCTAGACCTTTCAGTCTCCAGGCCGCTAGGTGCAATCTCTCTGGATTCGGATGTAGTTGCTGGCCCTGGGTTAGTAGATCCGTTGTCACCGGGAGTGGAAGTGGATCCGCTGTGCTCAGTTGCAGCGGATCCCTCAGTGGCCAAAAGGGAATCACAGCCAGGACTAGAGCTGTTGAATGTTTGAGCCTCAGAAGGAACTTGGCTATCAGTGGGGTCAGTGGAAAAATGTAGCCTAGGCGAAAGTTCCAGGCGTGCTGGAGACAATCCGTTCCCTCCGCTGAGGGGAAGGGGTTCCTTGACAGAAACCTCTGACACTTCTTGTTCTCTGGTGTTGCTGCGAGGTCTATGTCTGGATGACCCCATGTCTGGCATATGAGGGCAAAGGCCTGCGGGCTTAGGAGAAGGGTCACTCAACTTTGTAGAGCGTTTTTCCTCTGTGCTTTGCAAATGACAGGCGATCTGTAGCATGCAGCAACCAGCAGCAGCACCTTCAGCTAGTGCTGGGTTTTTTAATTCGCCGCCATCAGCGTTGGACGCTCGCGCATGCGCAGCAGCGCCGCGCCGCGAGGACGCCGAGAACGCTCGGCAGTACCACACAGCAGCTATGGAACAACAGAGCCCAGCAGAGCACGAAAACGGTAGGAGAGGGGGGGAGAGAGGAGGGTCGAGGGGGGATGGAGACCGCTGCACACAATTAAGCCTGTTTAAGGCTTATTTCATGAGGCCATACTGAAGCTTCCCTGGCCAATCCTCCAGCAAGCCTGTTTAAGGATTTTGTGGGCTGTTGCACTTAAAGCCTGTTTAAGGCTTATATCATGGCAAACAGTTTGAGTTGAGATGAGTGCCCCTGAGATCACCAGAGTGGGGCTCCTTCCATTTAGCTCGTTTAGAGGCTGTACAAGAAGGACTTCCACCCAGGAGAGGCTAGAACCTGGCTGGGGCGAAGCGGTAAGGGGGTGCTGATCCGTGCGGTCCTGACAGGTGAGGAAAAATAAGAGAATACTGGGGCAGGTGTCTACTCTCTAATTTATAGCTATGTGGTCCTATCAGGTTGTGGAGGCGGAGTCACAACCCAAGGTGTATGCTGCCATGATGCGACAGGAAATCTATTTTTAAGCTTTTTGGAAAACATAGGGAAGGGTTATCACCCCTGTGACATTTGTTTTGCTGTCTGTGCACCTCTTCAGAAGATTTCACCTCACTTTCTGTCCCAATGACAAATGTTTTTTGACAATTTGGGATTTTTAGTGAAACAAGGATTGGTGATGAAGCATCAGTGGAGAGGAGACACGTTTTTCCCATATTAACTCTTACAGGAGAGAATTTTCCTTCCTAGGGGTAGATTTCATCTCACTTCCTGTTGTCTCCTTCTGTTTGCAAGTAGGAGTCGTTTGTAAGTTGGATGCTTGAAGGTAAGGGCCTGCCCTATATACTCTGCAGAAATTGCGGCCTTAGGTGTTGGTGTTACCACAACACTGTAAGCCCTCACAGTTACTCTTGGTGGGCGCAGAAACGGGCCCTGCTGTGAAATATTAGATCAAGAATTGTAATTACACATCCCTGTTGAACAGGGGCAGAAAAATTGGGCCTTTGGTGGTGGTGGTGGTGCTGGTGCCACAACACTGTAAGTCCTCACAGTTACTCTTGGTGGGCGCAGAAACGGGCCCTGCTGTGAAATATTAGATCAAGAATTGTAATTACACATCCCTGTTGAACAGGGGCAGAAAAATTGGGCCTTAGGCACTGGTGCCACAACACTGCAACCCCTCACAGATACTCTAGTTGGAGTGCAGGAACGAGCCCTGCTGCAAATTATTGCATCAAAAATTGTAATTACACGCCCCTGTTAAACAGGGGCCGAAAAATTGGGCCTTAGGCACTGGTGCCACAACACTGCAACCCATCACAGATACTCTAGTTGGAGTGCATGAATGAGCCCTGCTGCAAAGTATTGCATCAAAAATTGTAATTACACGCCCCTGTTAAACAGGGACTGAAAAATTGGGCCTTAGGCACTGGTGCTGGTGCCACAACACTGCAACCCCTCACAGATACTCTAGTTGGAGCGCAGGAACAAGCCTTGCTGCAAACTATTGCATCAAAAATTGTAATTACACGCCCCTGTTAAACAGGGGCTGAAAAATTAGGCTTTAGGCACTGGTGCTGGTGCCACAACACTGCAACCCCTCACAAATACTGTAGTGGAGCGCAGCAACGAACCCTCCTTTCAAAATATTGCATTGAAAATTGTAATTACACGCACCTGTTAAACAGGGACTGAAAAATTGGGCCCAGAACCAAAAATATTCTTACAAGCATGATCAGCATGATCATTGAGGAGGTAGAGGATAGTCACTCAGCATAACAGGATAGTCACTCAGCATCAGCATAGGCAGTCTTTAAGAGATCTCACATTTAAAAAAATCAATCAGTTACATCAGCATCAGGTGCATGGTAGCTGGTGGTGATCCAAGACTGATTCATTTTTATGAAGGTCAGTCGATCGACCGAGTCGGTGGACAGGCGCACCCTGTGATCGGTTACAAAGCCTCCAGCAGCACTGAATGTGCGTTCCGAAAGAACGCTGGATGCAGGACAGGCCAGTAGCTCAATTGCATACTGTGCAAGCTCTGGCCAGTGATCCATCCTCAAGACCCGGTAACCCAGAGGATTTTCGATGGGAAAGGTGTCCAAGTCAGATCTTGCCCCTAGGTATTCCTGCACCATGTAAAACAGATGCTGGCGATGGTTCTTGGAACCGATCATACCTTGGGGCTGCGGACTAAAAAATTGTCTGAACGCATCGGTCAGACGGCCACCTTCTCCACCACTCCTTCTTTGACTGACCGAAGCCTCAGCAACACGTTGTCCAGGAACAGGAGTTTGTAACCTCCCAGTCTCTGGGAATGCATTGCACAGACCTTTCTGCAAGGCCTCCCAAAGATGTTTCATCCTCTGCTCCCTCTGCGACGGCAAGTTAAGGTTCACAACCTAACCCTTGTAACGTGGATCAAGGAGGGTTGCCAGCCAGTATTGATCCCTCTGAAAAAATTGTAAAGACCACAAAGCAATTCTTCAGAGAGGACAAACCAGTGGAAAAGCTATTGATCATTTATTGATTATCCATGTAAAGAAAACTATTACAAAAACTAAGTGAAAAAATACAACTATCTCCATCACATGTATAAAAAGACCTAATGTCTTAGTAGGACACCGGAGGCCACCATTCCTTAATCACACCATTCATTATCCCTCACAAACACACATACACTTGCAGACCAGAATCGATCACCAGATCGGTTGAAAAAAAGGATAATAGTAGCCCTGAACACTGAGAAATAATGGTGGTTACATCTAGAAGGAATGTATTATCTTCCGTGAAATTGACAAGTGTTCATGACTAGTCTTCCCAGGAAGAAAAAGGGATATAGACGTACAAGGTGCTAGTGCTGTGTGAAAGTTCCTCGGTGTTTAACCGCTGTAGATACTATGTTTCAAAAAACTTCTTTATATTCAACAAATGCACGCTATAGCCGGAGATCACAGACTAATGACAGTTTGTATCAAAACGGGATTTTACACAGGTGCTTTGCAGAGTATGCTGGTAGTATTTCCTTATGTGAATAATAGGAACGTGATACAGCTCACCATATCTTCGTGTATACAATTGATCGCAGCCTCAGGCATCTAGACATGGTCTCCGTGATCCATCTGTCACCGTCACAGCCGCTGCGGGGAAATCCAGATATGGGATAGCAGAGTAGTTTCCTCCGTGAGGAGTTGATACAGTTGTCCGTGTCTGGAGGGAAGGGGAGGATGAAACCTCCAGTAGCGCAGGGGGTCACTGCAAAAGATGTACCGTTGTAGTGTCACCCGTGGTGGTTACATCGCTAGCCACTCTACAGTGCGTGGTGGCGGCCCGAGGAAAAATGGGGGGGGAAATCAAGTTGATGAATGGAGGTCTCGGTGTCCTCATCATGGATACCATGATAACATCATGCTTACATGTTTCGCTTTGTTAAAAGCTTCTTCAGAGCATGCTCAGTAGTTTAGAATACATGTTTAAATCTTCAGTTAATCAGAGATTAAACGATTTCATATGGAGACATTCTAAGTGCGCTGTGATTCTATCAAGGTATCATTCATCACCCGTGCAGTGACACACTCTCACACAGGGGCGATCGATAGCTGGATATACAAAGTTTAAAGCAAAAACCAGATACCAAATACCAGAAATTGACTCAAAAAGATCAAGGAAGAAAAATAGAAAAATAAAAAAATAATTAATTGAGTGAATTTTTTCACAAAAAGAAGATTAAGAGAATTAATTCATCTAAGAACTAATAGAGGTTGGAATAGACCCATTTTTATAAGAAAATTAACTCATAGATAGTGGAGGAAACAAAAAACTTTTTTACATAGGGTTACAGAGCGATTTCATTTCATAGACGAGTTAATGGTGGTAGGGATAAGTTCCCTACATCCCTGGAATAGAGGGAGGTGTCTCTATAGTGATCCGATTGAGGCATTTTGTATTGTAGATCCAAGGTCTATCCTTATTGGAACTCATACTTTTATGTATACATAACCTTTAATCTACCCTATTCTCTCCATCCATCTAGTAAGGGGCATTCATTATGGCCAGTCTGGTATGTAAAAAGGGGCAGTTTTGTATATTACAATGTGTAATAGAACCTAAGCCCCCCATAGGTGGATAGTAAACTAGGGCAAAGAAAAGGCTATTTATCTGTTATGCCCCGTACACACGGTCGGATTTTCCGATGGAAAATGTCCGATCAGAGCGTGTTGTCGGAAATTCCGACCGTGTGTGGGCTCCATCGGACATTTTCCATCGGATTTTCCGACACACAAAGTTGGAGAGCAGGAGATAAAATTTTCCGACAACAAAATCCGTTGTCGGAAATTCCGATCGTGTGTACACAAATCCGACGGACAAAGTGCCACGCATGCTCAGAATAAATAAAGAGATGAAAGCTATTGGCCACTGCCCCGTTTATAGTCCCGACGTACGTGTTTTACGTCACCGCGTTCAGAATGATCGGATTTTCCGACAACTTTGTGTGACCGTGTGTATGCAAGACAAGTTTGAGCCAACATCCGTCGGAAAAAATCCTAGGATTTTGTTGTCGGAATGTCCGAACAAAGTCCGACCGTGTGTACGCCCTATAATTGTTCAAGAAAAACAGATAGATTACATTCATTATTTAAGCCTCGTGGTTGCATGCTATTGAAAGTAAATATCCACATTTTTTCTTTTTGATAGAGGTCCCCATCAAAATCTCCCCTACGTGAAGGTAGATTAAGTTTGTAGATACCTTTGCATTTGAGGCCACTCTGTTCTCCATCATGCATTTTCAAAAAAAGTAGAGATAGTGGTCGATCGTCATCTTTATTATTTATGCTTTGTATATGTTCACCAATCCTGGTTTTAAGCTGCCTCTTGGTTTTTCCCACATAAATTAGTCCACATGGACAGGTGAGCATGTATATAACACGTGTTGTTTGGCAGTTTATAAAGTTGTGGATTTTAAATTGTTTGGTACCCTCAGAATTGGTGAACATATCTGTTTTGTCCACATATTTGCATATGTGGCATCTACCACATTGATACATGCCCTTGAGTGGGGGAAGGCTAGTAAGCCAATCCCGTCTCCCAGGTCTACGGTATTCGGAGTGGACTAGACTATCTCTGAGGTAAGTGGCTCTTTTGGCAGTAAGTAAGTAAGGGCCTGTCACCAACTATATTCCTGAGAATGGGAGACCCAGCTAGAATATGCCAGTGACGGCTAAGTATTTTCCTAACCTGTTCCCATTGTGCCCCAAATTTTGTGATGATCCTAATTGGGGCACATCTAGTTCTATCTGGTTGTTGCCCCTCCATCATGTCAGTGAGAAGGGATGATCTGTCTGCTGCCGTAGCTCTTTTCTTAGCCTTTCTAATACATCCATGGGAATATCCCCGTTCACCGAATCTCCTATACATTTCACGGGCTTCAGTTTTGAAGTCCAATTCCTCTGAACAGTTCCTCCTGCTACGTAAGAACTGTCCTACTGGGATTCCCTGAATGAGTGATCTGGGATGATGGCTCGAGGCTAATAGCAGGGTATTTGCTACCGTCTCTTTTCTAAACGTTTTGGTGGATAATACACTGTCCCTGATTTGGATTCTAAGGTCAAGAAAGGGTAAAGTAACGGGATCAAAGGAAAAGGTAAGTTTTATGTTCCTGTT
This sequence comes from Lithobates clamitans, assembly GCA_037952925.1. Lineage (NCBI taxonomy): Eukaryota > Metazoa > Chordata > Amphibia > Anura > Ranidae > Lithobates > Lithobates clamitans. The sequence goes on along the minus strand of JBBGZY010000430.1, from coordinate 6,165,657 downwards.
GTTATTGTTAAGTTCCTCAATGAAAGAAGTTAATTCAAGGGGTGTGCCTCCCCATGATCACGTCATCAATGTACCTCTGGTGGCTGAGGTACAGAGACGAGGGATATACACATTCCAATTCCCACAGTGCAAGATGTAGACATGCATAGGCTGGGGCCCAAGGAGCTCCCATCGATGTACCCCTGATTTGCCTATAATATTGTCAGAGGAATTGGAAGCAATTGTTTTCCAACATAAATTGCAAAAGGTCCACAATAAACTCGTTTTGTGAGGCTAGCTGGGGAAACTTAAAATTCCAAAAAGTGCTGTACTGCTTTCATACCCCATTGGTGTGGAATTGACGTGTATAGTGATTCAACGTCAATCCCCACCAAAATAGCATCCCGTGGTACCACGACCCTGTCTATTTTCCTAAGTACATCGCGTGTGTCCTGTACAAAAGAGGGGAGTTTACTTACTAATCTTACTAATACTTTTATCAGTGCATCAACGAATTTTCCAATCGCTCCCTAGTATTGATCCCTCTCCTTGATACCACGAATACGAGGATCCTTCCGCAGGCTTTGCAGGATCAGGGAGGCCATGCAGCGTAGGTTTGCTGAGGCATTCGGTCCGGAGTCCTCTGGGTCACTAAGGACGACATGATCCGCAGCCACCTCCTCCCAGCCACATACAAGTCCATGGGTTTTTTCGGACTGTAAATGATCCCTTAAAGACTGCTGCTGATGCTGAGTGCCAGGCTCCACCTCCATGCTGACACAATCCTCCTCTTCCTCTTCCTCGTCCCCTTCCTGTGTGATCGGCGGGCATGCAGGAACACTGTCTGTATAAAGGGGGCCTTAAGAGCTAAGGAAGTCCTCCTCTTCCTGCCTCTGTTCTGCCTCAAGTGCCCTGTCCATTATTCCATGCAGTGTGTGCCCCAACAGGTGGACAAGTGGACAATGTCACTGATGCATGCACTGTCACTGCTCACCATCCTCGTGGCCTCCTCAAATGGTGACAGGACAGTGCATGCATCCCTGATCATGGCCCACTGGCATGGAAAAAAAAAACAAGCTCCCCCAACCCTATCCTGGTGCCATAGTCGCATAGGTACTCATTGATGGCCCTCTGCTGTGTGTGCAGCCACTGCAGCATGGCCAACGTTGAGTTCCACCTGATAGGCATGTCACAGATTAGACGGTTCTTGAGCAGGTTAAATTCCTTATGGAGGTCAGCCAGCTAAGCACTGGCATTATATGACCTGCAGAAATGCACACAGACTTTCCTGGCCTGCCTCAGGACATCCTGTAAGCCTGTACCTGCCCAAGAACCACTGCACCACCAAGTTAAGGACGTGAGCCAAACAGGGCGCATGGGTCAGTTGTCCCTGTCAGAGGGCGGAGAGGTGGTTGGTGCCATTGTCGCAAACCACCATACCTGCCTTAAGCTGGCGTGGCATCAACCACCTCTGAACCTACCCCTGCAGAGCTGACAGAATCTCTGCCCCAGTGTGGCTCCTTTCCCCCAAGCACACCAGCTCAAGCACCGTGTGGCATCTTTTGGCCTGCGTGCTTGCGTAGCCCCTTGAACGCCTACAGAGCACTGCTGGTTCCGAAGACAAATCAGCACAGGAAGAGGACATGGAGGAAGAAGAAGAGGTTGGGGTGGAGGAGAGAGGTGTGGCAGAATCACCACTAGTAGTATTTTGTAGGCGTGGTGGCGGAACAACCACCAACACTACTGCACCCTGTCCTGCATCCTTCCCAGCTGCCAGAAGAGTCACCCAGTGCGCGGTGAAAGATAGGTAACGTCCCTGTCCATGCCTGCTGGACCATGAGTCAGCGGTAACATGCACCTTACCGCTGACCGCCCTGTCCAGCAAGGCCAAGACATTGCCTTCCACATGCCGGTAGAGAGCCGGAATCACCTTCCGTGAGAAAAAGTGGAGTTTGGGAACCTGCCACTGAGGAACCGCACATTCCACAAACTCACGGAAGAGGGCAGAGTCTACCAACTGAAAAGGCAGCAGTTGAAGTGCTAGCAATTTAGCCAAGCTAGCATTCAACCGCTGGGCATGTGGATGGCTAGGAGCGAACTTCTTTCGGCGGTGCAGCAGCTGGGGCAGGGAAATTTGCCTGGTGCAATTTTATGTCGGTGTACCGATAGCGGATTGACCCCAAGTACTTGGCTGTGACACACCTAATTCTACACCTTCATTCCTCTCAGTGCAGGTCTCAGAGAGGACTGAAGGTATAGTGGGGTTGGAGATCCCAGCTGATGAGGAGCAAGGAGAGGTCCTCTTTGTTCTTTGGTGTGGGTCTTTTAGGTACGCTTGCCAACGAACTGCATGGCAGGTCAACATATGTCTGGTCGAGCATGTGGTGCCCAAGCGGGAGATGTTTTGGCCACGCGAGATACGCTTGAGACATATGTTGCAAATAGCAGCGGTGGGATCTGATGCACTTGTCTCAAAAAAGGCCCACACCAAAGAACTTTTGGAATAACGTGCAGAGACAGCAGCGCCCGGCACATGCGGAGCTCTGCAGTGTGATGCAGTCAGTGTGCTGCCCTTAAGCTGGCCCCTGGAGGGCATTCTGCCTCGTTGGTGATGTGCCTCCTCCTCCTCTCTCCTATGAAGCACCCACGTTGAGTCGGTGACCTCATCATCCCCTCCCTCCTCATCACTGGAGCAAAGCTGGCAGTATGCTGCAGCTGGGGGAACATGACTGCCAGATTGCTGTCCTTCTTGTGCACCTCCTCTCTCTGGGCTCACGTTACTGCCTTCCTCTAGCTGAGTACCATCATCGGAGCATTCAAAACGCTGGGCATCCTCCTGGAGCATGTACCCAACACTGTGGTCAAACAGTTTGGGGGACTCCTCAGGAGGACATGGTGGGGCTAGGGAAGGAGTGACCGATGCCATTGAGCCGAGGGAAGAGGCCGCGTTGGCAGCTGCTTTGCCAGACAAAGTACCCTGAGCCTGGGTAAGAGAGGATGAGGAGGATGAGGACGGCTTGGTCATCCACTCTACCAAGTCTTCCGCATGTTGCGGCTCAACACGGCCAGCTACCGAAAAAAAGGACAAGCGTGTCCCACGGCCACATGCTGATGAGGATGCACCGTCTCCACGACCAGCACTGTTGCCTCTAGACACAGAGCCTACTTGCCCTCTTTTATTGGCTTGTGACTGTCTGCCTCTCCTTGTTGGCCTTCCAGACATACTAATGGCCTGCAGTGAGATGTAGCTGCACAAAACTGGGATGACAGTACACTAACTGTAAATACTGTAGCTGCCTGCCTGTGGTATTAATATAGTATCAGAAGAACACCACAAATTTTCTTCAGGTAGCTTTAGGTGCACACTGTGCAGAGGACGCACTACACTAACTTGTAAATACTACAGCTGCCTGCGATACTAATAGGATCAGAAGAACACCACCAATTTTCTCCAGGTAGCTTTAGGTGCACACTGTGCAGAGGACGCACTACACTAACTTGTAAATACTGCAGCTCCCTGCAGTACTGTACTAATAGGATCAGAAGAACACCACTAATTGTCTTCAGGTAGCTTTAGGTGCACACTGTGCAGAGGACGCACTACACTAACTTGTAAATACTGCAGCTGCCTACGGTACTGTACTAACAGGATCAGAAGAACACCACTAATTTTCTTCAGGTAGCTTTACGTGCACACTGTGCAGAGGACGCACTACACTAACTGTAAATACTGTAGCTAATAGGACTAATAGGATCAGAAGAACACCAGCAATTTTCTTCAGGTAGCTGTAAATACTGTAAAAACACCTGCCTGTCTGTCAGTAGGAAGAGAATAACAGGAACGGATCTAACTAAACTGAATACAGTATATATATATATATATATATATATATATATATATATATATATATATATATATATATATATACAACACCTAGGATGTATATATACACAATACACTGTAAGTGCAGCAAACTGACTCGCCTGCCTACTCTATCTAACTTAAATCAAATGACACTGTCTCTCTGTCTATCTATCTCTCTCTCAACACTGGAACACACTACACAGGGCCGCCGTGCAGGCAGCCTTATATAGTGTGGGGCGTGTACTAAACCCCCTGAGCCATAATTGGCCAAAGCCACCCTGGCTTTGGCTAATTATGGCTCTCTGTACAGACGGTGCTGTAATTGGCCAAGCATGCGGGTCATAGTGCATGCTTGGCCAATCATCAGCCAGCAATGCACTGCGATGCCGCAGTGAATTATGGGCCATGACGCCCCACTCGAATTTGGTGCGGACGGCCCATATCATTCGTAATTTGGTGAACGGGCAAACATACGATGTTCGAGTCGAACATGGGTTCAACTCGAACATGAAGCTCATCCCTAACAGTCACTGACCTGGAACAAGAACGCACCCAGCAAAGTCAGAGTGAATTCAGAACTTCTTGTAATTTTGTTCTATGTAAGCAGCTTAGTATTGAAGCCATTGGTTTAGTTTGACAGCTAGGCAATTAGATCAACAATGTCAACTACAACACAGTTTTACTTTAAAGTGCATTTTTGCCCAGAATCTAGATATTAAACTTTTTTTTTTTTTACATAAAAGTTTATTAAAGCATTAGACTTGTATACATACATTTCTGTATAAAATTAGTTAACAATGCGATATAAAGTACAATACAGCGGGCAATCCAATTGAGTACAGTTACGTTGTCTTGAATAACAATAATAATGGTTTGCAAACCTATAAAGAGACCAGTTTGTCAGTAATGACATCTATTGGTGTTACAGGCAAGACATATGAGCGGGTCCAAAGTCATATTGCAAATCTTGTCTTTATTGAAAACTTGATAACTTGCCGTATGGTTTACCATTTTTGCCAAGATGTACTCCAGGTCTTATAAAGGGGAAAGTAGGATAAGTGAAAGGAGAAAAAAGTACAGAAGATACTTGAGAAAGATGGGATATGTGAAGAAATAAAATTAAAAGAAAAATAAAATAGAAAGAAAAAAGGGGGGGGTATATTGAACTACTGAAGAAGGGTACCCAGGGGTCAATTGCGAGAGAGAACCCGATAAATCAATCTACAATATTTAGTACTGTTCTGCCACATGCAGAACTATAGAAGGTTTTGAATCACTGAGGGTAAGTCCATGAATTTGGTAATCATCAAGTCAAAAAGAATGTGTTCAGACCTTCTACTCAACTCGTTAGTTGTTCAAAGATCTGGGAGTATTTGAAAACAAACCACGGAGACCAAGTTTTATGATATTTCTCCGTAATTTCGGATGATTGTGCTGCTGTGTCTTCCATCTCGCAGATATAAGCAACTTTATTAAGCCAGTCTTTAAGTGTAGGAATGTGAGTGGATTTCCAATAAAGTGGAATAAGTGAATTGGCTGCATTAATCAAGAGCTTGGAGAGAGATGTTTTATATTTTTTAAATGAAAAATTTGTTATATGGAGCAAGCAACATGCCGCATCTAGATTCAGTTTGGTCTCCGTGATCTGTTGGATGACTTTCCTCACCTCGACCCAGAAAACCTGGATCAGGTCACATTGCCACCAAACGTGTAGCAACGTACCTCTGGCCTTATTGCATCTCCAGCATAATTCGGTAGTTTGAGGGAACCATTTATGTAATTTATCAGGGGTAGCATACCAGTGAGTTAAGATCTTATACGCCGTTTCCTGCATCCGTGTGCTTATCGAACTTTTATGGGCCAGTATACAGGCTGCCTCCCATTGTTTATCAGTGAACTGTATATTCAGTTCCTTTGACCAACTCTCTCTGAATCTGTCCATGCCATCAGATTGCAAATTCTGTAGTAAAGTATAAGAAAGGGAGGTGGATTTTTCCACTATCTCCCCTTTCATACATATCTGTTCAAACTCAGTGGGATCTCTTGTGAAATTGTGCCTGTGAATAGCGGAATTGACAAAACTGCGTATCTGGAAGTATGTCCACATGGGTAAGTGAGGCGTTTTGTTATCACTCCTAAATTGGGAGAGATCCTTCATTTTCTTTTTTGTGAAGCATTGCCCTGCCAGTATAGGCATTTTGGTGTCTGTTGTAGTCAGAAGGTGGGTGCCCACACCCGGTGGAAAGTCTGGATTATCTTTTAGCGGTGTGAGCGGGCTTAACAGGGAAGAAAATTTAGACTGTTTCGCTAGGGTGTGGAAAATGTCTAGGGAGGTACCAATAAGTGGATGAATCTTTACCGTGTGGGGATAGGACAGTTTTGAAACCCAGGGTAGAAATTGAAGTGGGGAAGAGCACATATCGTTTTCTATGGTGACCCAGTCCTTATTTTTTGAGTGGCAATGCCAGTCAATGATACGGGCAAGATGGGAGGCATGGTAATATCTCTTAAAGTCAGGTATTCCTAAACCCCCCATTTTTTTAGGTCTGGTAAGGAGTGAAGCTCTAATGCGGGGCGGTTTGTGAGCCCAAATGAATTTCATTTGTATCGCGTGTAATTTTTTGAAAAAACTATGGGGGATTTTTACAGGTAAAGTGCGTAATAAGTATAGGATTTTTGGCAGGATAGTCATCTTACAAATGGCTGCCCTGCCGAACCATGAAAAATAGGAGGTGTGCCAGCTTTGTAGGTCTTTTTCAATAGTTTTAAGAATAGGTGGGAAATTCCGTTCATATACTGAGGAGAGTTTGGGTGTTAGCCAGGTGCCCAAGTATTTTATTGCATTATTCTCCCATTTAAAGGGGCTGTTGCTCTGGGCCCTATTCAATTTGTCAATCGGCAGAGTAATGTTCATGGCTTCAGACTTTGAAAAGTTGATTTTAAGGTTGGAAACGTAGCCGTATATGGAGAACTCTTTTAATAGTGAAGGGATGGAAATGTGCGGGTCTGTCAAAAAAAATAAAAGATCATCTGCATAAGCAGCAACTTTGAATTCTCTGTTAGTTAGATTGAAGCCTCTAATGGAGCTATTCATTAAGATATGTCTAATGAACGGTTCCAATGATATGATGAAGAGCAGCGGAGACAGTGGACACCCCTGTCTAGTCCCGTTTTTTATACTGACACTGTCTGATAAAGTGCCATTAATTTTGATTTTGGCTGAGGGATTTTGGTACAGAGCTGAGATCCATGTCAGCATATGTGGACCCAGTCCTATGTGCTCACAAGTCTTCATCATATAATCCCAAGCTACTCGATCGAAGGCCTTCTCAGCGTCAGTAGACAGGAGAAAGCCCTCGATCTTTCGCTGATGGGCTGCATAAATCAGGTCCAATGATTTCGTCACGTTGTCTTTAGCTTCCCTATTAGGGACAAAGCCCACTTGGTCTGGTCCGATTATATCATGCAGTAGAGGCTTCATTCTATTGGCGATAATTTTGGCTAATAACTTGACGTCAAGGTTCAGTAGAGAGATCGGGCGATAGCTAGCGCAATGTATTGGGTCTTTGCCTTCTTTAGGCAGCACTGTTATGTGTGCTGCCAGGAAGTCATGTGGGACGGATCTCTGAGTGGATAGTGAGTTCAGTGCGTTTGTTAAAGGGGAGGTCAGGATGTCTAAAAACGTTTTGTAATAGATGGCACTAAAGCCATCTGGGCCTGGGCTCTTTCCTGTTTTCAACTCTTTGATAGCTTTCTGAATTTCTGAAGTTTCTATTTGTTTCTCTAATTGTGCAATGTCCTCTATAGCTAGGGGTGGGAGATTGGATTCTCTTAGATTATTTTTTATGGCCATATCCCTATCCTTCACTATGTTGTTGGGTTTATGTTGGGGTGGAAGGTTATATAACTCCGTGTAGAATTCATGGAAATGTTGTGCAATTTTATTCGTTGCTCTATCTAATTTACCTGTTTTATTTTGGATGCCTAAAATTGAGTGTTGGGAGATTTGACTTCTCAGTGCTCGTGCAAGAATTTTTCCCGTTTTGTCCCCATGTTCATAGTAGATCTTTTTTTTGAAGAAGAGAAATCTCTTGGACTTAGTTTCTAGAATGTCTTTGAGGGACTTTCTTGTTTCCAATAATAATGTCGCTGATTGGGTAGTTAGTGATTGCTTATGTTGAGTTTCTAAGTCACGTATTTTGTTCGTCAGTTTATTTATTTCCAACTCCGTTTCTTATTACCTTCGTGTGCCCATACGTATCAGTTCCCCTCTGATGTAACATTTGTGAGCCTGCCAGACCATTAAGGGGTCTGCTGTTGGGGTGATGTTAAGTGTAAAATAATCTCTTAGTGATGACGTCAGTTTTGGTAGTAAGAGTGGATCCGTTAAAAGTGACGAATTTAATCTCCACGTGCTGGATTTCACAATGGGTTCTAATATGTTCAGTGTAATGGCTATTGGGGCATGGTCAGAGATGGACTGTATGCCTATGTTTGCCGCGCTTAATGTGTCAAGGTCCCTTTGTGAGATGAATAAGAAGTCTATTCTCGCGTGTCGGTTATGTGGTATCGAGTAAAAGGTGTAATCTCGATCCTCTGGGTGTAAAAATCGCCATGTGTCTATCAGTGATAAGGAATTTATTAAATTTTTAATTTTTTTGAGAATTTTATATGTGAGATATGTTTTCCCAGTGGAAGTGTCTTCAGAAGGGTTAAGAGGGACGTTAAAATCCCCTCCTAGTATCACGCGTCCCGCATGAAAGCTTGTCAGTGCTGCAATCATCCTCTGACAAAATGTAATTTGCCCTGAGTTCGGGAAGTATACGTTGGCCAACGTTATGGTATTTCCGTGACATGATCCCTTCAGGAAGATAAATCTTCCTTCTGGATCTACTATTTTATCTGTTAAGTCAAATTTAGCTGATTAGAATTGAAACCCCCTTGGATTTAGAAGTATTGTGTGTAGCATGGTGTGCCTCTGTAAAGTATCTGTCAGTTAGTTTTGGTATATGATTCGTTTGGAAGTGTGTTTCCTGGAGGAAAACAAAATTGGGCCTACCTTTCTTTAGTTCTCTAAGGAGAGAGGATCTCTTCTCAGAGATGTTCAAACCCCTCACGTTGTGTGAGATGATTGTGGGGTTACGTCCTAAACCTGAGTAAGCCATGGTGAGGAGTCAGAGAGAGATGATCCAATAATCCCCTGTACCCTGCTCAGTGGGGAGCACAGTCAAACAAAAAAAACAAAGAAAAAAGGGATTAGGTTAACTTAGATTAAATAAAATTAAAATTAAATTAACTGAAAAAAATAAAAAATAAAAAAAAATAAAATAAAAATAAAGCAATGTAAAATTATATACCGTAAAGTGAGGAATATGCGGACAACAGATATATATCCGCCGTCTGAGGGTTTTATAGCTCTGTACAGGTATATATATAAATATAGGATATATAGCCCAGAGTGGGGTAGGAGAGGAAGTAAGGAGTTAGGTTAGAGAAGTGAGAGTGGAGAAGATCTAGGTACTTCCTCCTCGGGCGAAATGGTACGCCCTGGAGGATCAAATTTAGTGTGGGTCAATGGGCACAATCGTTACCCACCGCACACACTATTGTGGGGTTGGAAGGAACCCAGCGAGGGGGACCCCTGAGAGCAAACACCTATCCACCCGTGACGCGGGTGTCAAAATAGTCTGTGGAAGCTAGGTGTTGTTCAACAGTAGGTGAACCAAGCCTGGCCAGACTACGGCCTAATATTCTCATTTAAAGTGCTAAAAGGTCTGATCTGCACTATAAAACTGGTTAAGCAACATTTAAAGAAAACGAAAAAAAAAAGGAACTCAATAATAACAATAGTCAGCCATCTATAGGCTCATTTCTCTTGCCACCCTGTTAAGCGGTTATGATTTGCAAATTAAGGGTTAATTGTACAACTGTTGTCTATGACTATGGCTGAGTCCAGCGTTCTTCTAGGAGAATTGTATGGTGAACACGGAGCCCCCCAATCCCCACAGGTGCAATCTGAGTATGAAACAGAGCCCCCGTGAAGCTTGAGGTAAACCGCGACCCACATCCCTAACTGTCTCCCAACCATCAGAGGAGGACACAGCCGATGAGCATATCATAAACGAGAGGTGAAGACACCTAAGTCAAGAAAAATAAAAAATAGAAAAAACCCAAAGACCGTTTCAAACACACTGCAGCTTTTCTTTCATGCTTAGATGTGTCTGTTAGGAGTTTTGTAATAAGCAGAAAGTCCGCTCCTAAAAGCCTTATCGGTGCATTTAGATATGTTAGTCAAGCTGAGATTGGTTATACTTAACTTAAGATTATACATGTCCATGGGATATGTGAGTAACTCAGCTCAAATCGGGTCTGTTAGCGTCAGGGTTCGAGGCAAATTAAGAAGAAACAAAAAAGGGAACAAATAAATGAGCAAATAAAAAAAGGACCATAAAGCAGACCCGTGTTTTCTCAAAAATAAACCTAAACCGCTTGTATGGAAGCTGTCCATGAAACATTGGTAGACACGATTCCCATGGACATAACTATGTGTCGGTATAACTGATGCTGTTATGCTCGTTCCTCCATCATGCTTCCAGCGGGATGTGAGCGGCTGCGTGGCGTGCCACTAGACTGTGGATCCAGATGAGAGTGCTTCTGTTTCTTTGTATGTTGTTTTTCAGGCGTATTTAGAGGAGAGCGTAGAGGACTCCTTACTTGGGGTGTGATGATAAACTCCTGGTACCAGTCCGGGAGCTCAATTACTCCAAGTTGAAGTGCGTCACAAAAATCCGGGAGGTCTTCTGGCGTGCGAAGCGTGTGCTGTCTGCCGTCAAAAGTGACCAATAGGGCGAAGGGAAAGCGCCAAGTGTATCTGATCTCTTTCTCCCTCAGTTTATCCAGTAGAGGTCGCAAAGCCCTGCGATTTTTCAAAGTGATCTGAGATAAATCTTGAAATAGTTTAATGCATTCTCCGTTGAAAATTATTTGGTCATTCCTGCGGGCTTTAAACATTATTTCCTCCTTGAGTGCAAAGTTTTGCAAGCAGCAAATTATGTCTCTTGGGGGCAAAGTGTCTGGACCCCTGGCTCTCAGAGCTCAATTTCTGTGTCTTCAGGCTTTTCTAAGAGGCTGTTGAAAACTCTTTGTAAGACTGAGGGGATTTGATCAGCCAGGACAGATTCGGGGATGCCTCGGACTCTTATATTATTGCGTCTTCCTCTGTTGTCGAGATCCTCTAAATGCCTATTCATTTCTATGAAATGGCGTGCATGGGAGGAAGTAACTTTATCCAGTCTATGGATTCTGGTGTCCCTCTGTTTCCCTGCTGTTTCTTCAGCGGCCATCTTTTCTTGTAGTACTAATAGGCTGGTTTTGAGGTCTGTAATTGCAGCAGAAAATGAGGCCTTTATGTCGGCTGCGAAGCCTGACATGTCTTCATATGTGAGGGGATGACCCGCTCGTGAGCTTCTCCTACCGTACTCCTCTGCTGCCAACTGAGAGTCCTCACTGAATTCATCGTCCGCGTGTGCCGGCGCCATCTTGCCTCCCTCCATATCTTTCAGAGCTGCGGCCTGATTCCTGAAAATGTCAGAGATATCTCTCCCAGCGCTCGAAGCCATGGATCTCCGTGATCGGGTGTGATGAGGGTGTTTGGTTTGTCTGCTCATCCTCTGTGCTGAGTGCAGAAAAGACGTGCTTGGGCCTAATGTCTGGCGGAGCTCTGGAGTTAAGCTGCCATCCTCGCTGCGCGCCAAGCCACGCCCCGATATTAAACTTTTTACATATTTTTAACCAACAGTTAGAGCCCTTTCACACTGATTCACTTTCGTGCAGCTTAGGGCCCTTTCACACTGGTACGCTCCCTGAGCAGAGAGCTGGTGTAGGTCAGTCACTGCCTTTATGTTCTGCCCCACCCCTCGCCCACTGGAACACTGGGCTGTGGAGGGGTGGGAGCATCCGGCTCAAGCTCTCAGCGGCTCACTGAGAGGCTAAGCCGGGTGCTGGTCCAGCCACATGGGCGGATCCTGACCATATGGTCGCCATCATGCCTGAGCCTGAACCGGCTCTGTGACGTCAGCCCGCTGTCTGCTGAAAACAGGTCACAGGAGTGCAGAGAGAACTGAGCTTTGGCTTTACTTTTCCTTTAATGCATTCTCTTCATTAAGGTAAAAAACCTTCTGAGTGCAGTTCCCTACCCCAGCATCCCATTATACTTAGCCTGATCTCAATCCAGTGATGTGCACAAGGGCAGTGGCTCCCTCGGATCTTTCACTCTTCATTGGCTCAGAGAAAACAGTGGGAGCCATTGGCTTCCATTGCTGTCAATCACAGCCAATGAGGATTTTCACATAGACCCCATGTAAGCTACAATGTAAGCGGACGACCACAAACTTTTATAACCAAGAGCTAAGTGCTGACAACTCCTGTTAAAACTGAAGCAAACAAAAGCTGTCATTTAGCTCTTGCTATCTTGTAGCACATCTAATTAAATTCACTTGGTCAAGTGCAAAAGGCACCTATGAGGTTGAAGGAGATAAATGGGAACAAGAAATTTGCTGGACAGCATGGACAGGAAATTTAAAAAAAAGGAAATAAAAGACAATAAAGAGCCAACACTGACACCCATGCAAAACTAAGAATGTTTAACATATGATCTGAGATCCATATCCTGCTCCTTTATACTGTATATTAATTTTACTTTCAGTATTAGAAAGACTATAATCATGTTTATTCCATAACAATACAATTTATGAGCATTTTTTGAATTTTGCTATATCGGAGTTAAAAAGTGGAAAGACTGTAATGCAGAGAACTTTCTTGTGGACTATTATCAGAAATGAAGGCTTAGATAGCATCATAGAAAAGACTATAAAAGTGCCTAAACACATCACGGGTCAGATTACAATTCTAAAGCCTTGTACACACGATCGGATTTTCTGTCGACAAAACCACTGAGTTTTGTCCGAAGGGCGTTGTTTTGCATACAAATGGCACACAATTGTCGGCCAACAATCCAGAACGTAGTGACGTACTAAACGAACTAAGAGCCGATAAATAGAAAGTTCAATTGTCATGCGCCACCCTTTGGGCTCCTTCTGCTAATTTCGTGTTAGTAGAAATTTGGTGAGTGTTGATTCTCTCTTTTCAGTTCGTGCTTGTGAGTTTGTTTCTGAACGGCCATTTGTCAAATTAGCCATGTTGTGTTCTCATCGAAGAGATCGTGCTATCATTAGGCTTGGAGTTATTGCTTTGACCCAAGTCCAATCCAGGAACAGGAGGAGTTCTTGGACCAATAATTGGTTGCTTAATTGTGACCAATTCTCTCATATGCCTTTGCTGCGGGAGCTCCAGGAGAACAATCCTGATGATTTTAGGTATTATCTCCAGATGACGGATCCCTGATTTCAACGTCTCTTGGCATTGCTGACCCCCTATATTAAGAAGCAGGACACATACATGCAGCTTGCCATTACTCCCGAGCAAAGGCTCATAGCCACCTTGTGGTACTTGGCGATGGGGAGAAGTCTCCAGGACCTCAAGTTTACCACTGGGATCTCCCCCGAGGCTCTGGGACTCATTATTCCAGAGACCTGTTCTGCCATTATTCAAGTCTTGCAGAAGGACTATATTTGGGTATGTTTTAGCGTTTAACATCACATTCTATGTATGTAATGTTTGATAATGTATTGTATTAATTTCTTGATTCCATAATTACCATTATTGTTATATGCTGTGAATGTCCTATTTGTCCTCATACATGCTGTAAGCTTTTAATGCTCCTTTTTTGTCCTTCATGCATTTTCCTTCACTAACCTCCCCAGCTTGCTATCCTGGGCCCATACACACCTAGTCTAGCCTCACAATATATTTTGTCAGCTACATTTTTGTGCTTAGCCTAAACACCCCCTGAAAATGTGTCCAATTGTTATTGTTGTCTTCAAATTCAGGCAGAGTGCAAGAGGCCATTTTTTTGGGGCACAAACTCATTTGGAACCCCCCCCCCCCAAATGCTAAGTCAACCGATACCAATACTCTATCTTGTGACTTTGCAAAACCCATGCACACTATACCTCTTTTATAGTCATATTTCTGGATGAATTCACCAAAGCATGTAGTGCAAGGGCCTGCCTGATTACCTTTAAATTGTAATGTATAAAGTTTTTGTCTCATATTATCTTGATAGGTAATTTATGAATGGCAAAATGTGCTTCAATTTTGACAGTGTGTATCCATATTTTTAGATTATGACACTTCTTACCTGTCCACTGGGCTGCCAATAGTGTAAGTAAGGAGGGGTTGGCCAAAGTATCACACATTATTTATGCATTCAGCTCTCATGGAAGTGGAAAGGGTTACAAAACATCTACCCATTACCTCTCCCACCATACCATTTTTCTAATGGGCCACCGGAGGGGGTGATGAATCTGATAAGTTGACCTTACTCTTTTGTCTTTAACCACTTACCGACTGCCGCACGACGATGTACGTCCAAACTTTGAACGGGGATATCATTGTTATGGCAGCAGCTAGCTGCCATAACCCCGGTATCCCCGTTTTTGTGCGGCGGCCGGCTTTCAGATAAAAGTGGTCCCTGCGGTGGATTCGCCGCGAGATCACTTTTATCGGTGGCGGGAGAGGGGCCCCCCTCCCGCCACGATCCGGTGCCCTCCACCGCTTACCGGAGCCGTCGGTAGTGGTGAAGTCTTTTTGACCCCAGATCTCATATTTAAGAGGTCCTGTCATGCTTTTTTCTATTACAAGGGATGTCTACATTCCTTGTAATAGGAATAAAAGTGACACAATTTTTTTTTAAACAGTGTAAAAATAAATAAAATAATGTAAAATAAATATTAAAAATACATTTTTAAAAAAAAAAAAACCCCGTCCCGACGAGCTCGCGCGCAGAAGCGAACGCATACGTGAGTAGCACCCGCATATGAAAACGGTGGTCAAACCACACATGTGAGGTATCGCCGCGACCGGTAGAGCGAGAGCAATAATTCTAGCCCTAGTCTTCTTCTGTACCGCAAAATATGCAACCTGTAGAATTTTTTAAACATCGCCTATGGAGATTTTTGAGGGTAAAAGTTTGACGCCATTCCACGAGCGGGCGTAATTTTTTAAGCATGACATGTTGGGTATCAATTTACTTGGTGTAACATTATATTTCACAATATAAAAAAAATTGGGCTAACTTTACTGTTGTCTTATTTTTTTGTTCAAAAAAGTGAATTTTTTCCAAAAAAAGTGCGCTTTTAAGACCGCTGAGCAAATACGGTGCAAGAAAAAGTATTGCAATGACCGCCATTTTATTCTCTAGGGTGTTAGAAGAAAAACCATATATAATGTTTGGGGGTTCTAAGTAATTTTCTAGCAAAAAAAACCTGTTTTAAACATGTAAACACCTAAAATCCAAAACGAGGCTGGTCCTTAAGTGGTTAAATACTCATTTCAATTTTATACTTATGTTGGTCAAGAATGTTTATGTCAAATCTGCTTGCAATGTTATGTGCAGAAGTAGTAATTTCTTCTTTCTTTTTTGACTCCATAGTTTCCTTCCACCCCCAGCAATGGCAGGATGTTGCAGGCCAGTTTCAGCATCAGTTTTCACCAACAGTGGTGGTGCTTTTGATGGGAAAATATGTGAGGATTGTCCCACCACCCAACTCGGGCTCATATTACTACAATTACAAAGGCTTTGCAGCATAGTGCTGCTAGGTGTTGTTTCTGCAAAGTATGAGTTCCTTTTTTTGGATGTTGGGAAGAACGGCCGCAACTCGGACAGAGGTGTCATAATGCAGACGGAGTTCTACCATCAGCTCCAGAATGGCACCTTAAATTTGCCACCTGCTCAGAACAATGTTGAGGGCCTCAGTTTTCTTTTTGTGGCAGATGAGGCCTTTGCTCTAGGGGGAACATGTTATGAAGCCCTTTCCTATGGAGAAATCTCACCCCAGAGCAGAGAATCTTTAACTACAGGCTCTCTCATGCCAGAAGGGTGGTTTAAAATGCCTTTGGCATCCTGTCAAGTTGCTTCAGGCTCTTTTTAACCCCCATCAACCTGGCCCAATATAAAATAAACTATGTTGTTTTGTGCTGTTGCATCTGCCACTATTTTTTACGGAGGAATGCTAGCAGCTACCTTTCTCCACAGCCAGCTGATATTGACCCCGCAGTGTCAGGCTCAGCTGAAGAGGCTGCAGCTCGTCCATTGGTGGGAAACATGACAGCTCTAGAGGCTGCCCCTGCTGGGTTGCCCTCACAAAATGCACATGATATCTGCCAAAAATATCTTGAATATTTTGTGGGTAAAGGGGTAGTGGCTTGACAGCAAAATGTAGCTGATCCATGATCATAATTTTGTTTTATCATAAACTACGATTTCATTTGAACTGCTGTTGTCTATGTTTCTTATCTCTATAATAGGTTGTCAAGTGGCCTTTTTTTGCCCATTTTAGACAATAGTGAAAACGTACCTTATTTGCTACATGAGGTATCTAATGCATTAAGTTTGAAAACATTATGCCTTTTCAACTCCTTGAATTTCTTTGAGGCCATAAAATTGCCTAAGTTGGCCACATTTTAGAGCATATTGTCGCTGTAACTACACCAACTTAACAAATACACTGGTATTGAGCACTGAAATAATAAGCCACACATTGTTTAGGAAAAAACATTTTACTCCTAGCACATTCACATGTACTTTTTAAGGTTTTATAACAAACCAACATTTTTGTGTATAAACATGTATGTTTGCCATTATTTTGCCTTTTTTGGGTCCAAACAGGCATGTTTGAAAACATAAGATACACATCCCCAACTCAGGAACTTACAAAGTTCTAATTTGTTAAAGTGGAGGCCATATGTGACATTAGTATCCCAAGACTGTGTTGATGTTGCCTTCCTCAGATGGGGTGATCTCACCCCTCTAAAAGCCAAAATTTGAAAGCCACGTCCATGTAGAGGCATAAGTGTTAAATGTCCCTTATGATCCCCTGACTAAAATGTGTTTAGGTACAAAAAGGTTAGTTTGTAAAGCCTTAAAACACACACAACATGTGTTATCTCCCATCACAAGGTATAAATGGACCAGTTTTGGGGGTGCAACCCCTTCCTCATAACTAAAGTAGGTAAGAGGAAGGGGTTGCACCCCCAAAACGCGTCCATTGATACCCCATGATGGGAGCTAGAACATGTTGACCCGCTGTGTGTTTTGTGGCTTTAGCAAAATAGATGTAGGGAAAGACACACATTTTAGGCATGGGATCATGAGGTAAATAAGAATATTTTCTCACCATTTGTGGACATATTCAAATTTTGGCTTTGCAATTCTTAAAACAGATAAAGATTACAATTAACATTTCTCAGGGCGGTGTTTCCCAACGTTCCTTCTCCAGATGCATTCTCAGGTCATGTTTTCTATATTTTTGGCTTTTGTCACAGGTGATGCAGTCATTTTCAAGATTAGTAATTCACACAGTCTTTTTTACACTGAGGAAAATACAGAAAACAGGACCTGGTGGTGCACCTAGAGAAGTGGAGTGGAGAAACACTGACCTCGGACACTAAAGCCTAGGTTCATATTGGAGTGATTTGTCATGCAATTTGCAAGACTAAATCACATGACAAGTCGCAGCCTATTGGAGGCAATGGCACTTTTCCAATCGGTGCAACACAGAATTAGCGTAGACGCACCAATTTGCAAAGTAGTTTCTGCACTACTATTGCCAATTTCAGGTGCAAATTCAATAGACATCTGGGCATGAAGCCACACAAATGTCTATCAAGTAGCACCTGAAATTGCACTGACCTTGCTACTTAGAAATCGCTCAACTCAACTTCAAGTGAAGTAGCGCGATTTCAAAGTAGCATCAATGTGAACCAGGGCTTTACATTGATTTTGGCACTTGCCACATAAGGCTTTGTTGCCCAAACTGATTTGCATCCTAAATTATTATTATTATTATTATACAGGATTTATATAGCGCCAACAGTTTGTGCAGCGCTTTACAACATGAGGGCAGACAATACACTTACAATACAAATCAATACAGGAGGG
This sequence comes from Lithobates clamitans, assembly GCA_037952925.1. Taxonomy (NCBI): domain Eukaryota; kingdom Metazoa; phylum Chordata; class Amphibia; order Anura; family Ranidae; genus Lithobates; species Lithobates clamitans. The sequence goes on along the minus strand of JBBGZY010000430.1, from coordinate 6,147,754 downwards.
ATCAGAGGGCCCTGCTCGTTAGAGCTTACAATCTAGAAGAATGAACAAAGTATGTATTTGTACTTTTCTGCAAACAAAATACAGCATTCCTAAAGAAGCAAGTGTTATAATATGTTGGTAGATTTATGTGGGATTTTATGTTATTATCATATATATGTACACATACAGTACAAGATTGACCAGGCCAGATTTCAGTTGACAATGGTTGAGTTGTCAACTGAAGCCAACTCAATTGTAACATATCAGAGGGGACTTGTTGATGTTAATATGCAAGAATACAGATTAGGGATGTAGGCATTCAAGGACAAGTCCATTCTACACATCAAAAGGGTGTTAAGGTGGTATCTGTTAATCTAATTACACATATCAAAGGCGACAGATAGTGACTCAGGGCTATGTTAATGTTAATATGCAAGAATGCAAATTAGGGCAGTTTATGACTGCAGCTGAATATAACCTTGCGTTCAGTCTATTCACTGTGTGTGATTATGAAGGCACAGGTATAGGAAACATGGGACTCTGAAGGCTAGTATATTTACTAGCGTTGTTATATTTACTCTGTTGGATTTTGTCATTTGTTGCAAGTGCATCTCTCTGGAAGAATTGGGTTGCTGCAAAAGATTATAATAACTACTAATAATTATTTACCCACTATACAATATATCACTACAGCAAGGACAGACACAAAGTTGGTTCCAACTTTTTAAGATGTAACTTGGCTAACACATTTCTTTTAAACGTTTCTTAGAAAACTACAAAAATTACAGGTAAATGTGTAACTAAAACTGGTGAAGGTATTCAAGTTTTTTGGTGAAATAGTAATATACAAAACATGGATATTTGTACAATGTGTGAAAGCACACCTTCAAGCTTTTTGTACATGATAATACTTTTGGACAAGCTACACCCGCCATATTCAACAATGTGCGGTGTCCAATTTGGTGCTGTAGCTGGGGGAGCAAACCACCCTGAGAAATAGGCTAAGTTAAAATAGAAGCTGGCAACTCGATGATTCCTCTTTTTCTCACCAAAAATGAAAATAGGAAACAAGCTGATTTGTTTCATCTAAAGCATAATTACTCATCTGAGGAAGGCTGCAAGTGCTGAAACGCATCAGTTTGATCCTGTTGAACATGATGCAGGCAAGAAAAAAGATCATGACAAGTCATGGAGTTGCAGGTTCATATATCTTTTGCTAAAATGAAATTGTACATTCAAATAAAACAGTTGCAAATATTAAAAAAATGTGCAAAGGTTAGTCAATTTAAAACTGTACAAACACATGTACAACAGAACACAAAAAAATATTTATTTTTTAAATTTTAACTAAAATATCGATGATGTTGATAACTCTGTTTTGGAGATTATGCATGTTTTTTCTTTCATTTTCTCTAATTCCCTATTGCAAACCAAGAGCTCACTGATAAGTATTTGTGCACTTGCACTGATGAAGTGAGTTTGGTCTTCCACAACATCCACATCACCTAAAAATGATAAAACACACCATGTATTAGAAATATGCAGGCATTCATCTATTACTCGAAGCTGTGCTCTTAGACACTGACCTGTGGTTGACACACTTTCAAGAACTTCACACAGTACTTCTTGCACATCTACATCAACATCTTCTTCAGGGTGCCTGGTGAGTTGACTTTCTGGATCTTCAGGAGGTGCTGGGTTACTGGTGTCCACACACAGCTCAGATGTTCCTCTTCTTTTCTCCCCTATGTGAATCCAAAAAATGTATACTTAGCTGACAGATATGTTAGGCTAGAAGTAGTAATATGAAACATTGTTTGGAAGTGTCTTTCAATTGTCTGTTTTGGCAGAGATCCAAGCTGTATACATGTTTTTTTCCCTTTCCAAAGCAGGAAAACGTATCTGTTTTGTGCAAGTTTCACACATGAAGATACCCCTAGTATCCAATGGAGTACCTGCGTGGGACACCATAACAAGGGTGTTACGGTGTCCCACACTGGTGCTCCTGCATCCAGCTGCTGAGTGTCCTCTACTGACACTGAATAAAGTTGACATTTCATTAGTTACGAACACATCCAGACAACAATCTAATGAACTTATGTTACATCAAAATAGGCCATAACAAATGCATTTAACATGCATCTCCCAATAACTAAGTATTAGTGGTCGATCAAAACAATGTTTCATGTCCTGCGAAAGATTCCTGTGTCCATGAAAAAAAAACTTGGCATTTTAAACTGTAGAACAGTAAAGAAAAGAACATGGACCAGCACAAAAGTAGTAATAAGAACACAGGACAAATACTTACTTTTTCGCAGCACTTTCCTGATCTTTCTATACTGATCTTTCTCTCTCAATTTAAGGTCTGACCAGCGTTTTCTCAACTGATCCTTATTTTGTTGTACCCCAAAATTCCTGTGCAGACTTCTCATGACTTTAGCCATGATCTTGGACTTTCTGACATTTGGGGTTCTGTAAGGTCCATGCTTCCCATCATAGTCTGTCCTCACTAAGATGTCCACCATCTCCACCATTTATTCAAACAACATAATTGTGGCCTTATAGCTCCTCCTGGATCTGGCAGTGGCTTTCTCCGGGGTTTCATCATTGCTGCTCTCACCACACATCTTGTCATGGTTATGCAATAGAGTTTGTCGATCAGCATACCTGTCTCCATGTGTTCATCTCTAGAGACCAGCTGACCCTCACCTGACCTCTCCTCTAAGCATGGCCCCACCCCAGGCCCTATCAGGGAACCCTATATTAACCTGTGTGTACTTGCTGTGTGTACTTGCTGTGTTTCCTACATCTGATTCCTGTTACCGACTTTGGCCTGTTCTTAACTATTCCTGTCTGCTCGTGACCCTGACCTTTGGCGTGTTCCCGACCATCCCTGTTTGCCTGTGACCCTGAACCTTGGCTTGTACTCTTGTTGTCCTTGTCTGCTTGTGGCCCCGACCTTGGCTTGTCCCTTACTTTTCCTGCTGCCTCCTTCCTCTTCTCCTGTAGTCTACCGTGAGCGTGAGCTGTGAGACCCTGGGGGCCGCGACCTGGAGCCAGACTGCAGTGTAGTCCATCCTTACCATTAAAGGCTCTGGTGAACACCTGCTGGCTCTTAGACTCCACGCCCTGGGGAATCTATGCTCTAGCTCCCAGTGGGATCTGTGTCAGTGATCCAGTAGACCTGCTTCCTGAACCTCCCAGGGTTCAATCCGCAGCAGTCAGCCGTAGGGTCCACTACCTTGCGGTGCACTCCTGATCTCAACGGTGTGCATCTGTCACCTGGATACAGGTGACCTGACAGTTTGATCAGCCATGGACCCGGCTGATGTGCCACTACCCACAGATGATCCGATGCAGGGCTTAGTTCGCAGACTTGAGACCCAGGAATCGCATCAGACCCAGGTGATGCGATTCCTTCAGGATTTGGCATCCCGTTTTGAACAGGTTCAGGCCTCATTAGGATTCCCGGTTCAACAACCTCAACCGCTATCTGCTGCTGCACCTATCGCACCAGTTGCAGCCACACATTCATTACATCTGCCAGCTCATTTCTCTGGGGACTCCAAGGCCTGCAGGGGGTTCCTTAGCCAGTGCACAATTCATTTTGAGCTTCAGCCCCAAAACTTCCTGTCCGATCGGGCAAAGGTAGCCTATATTATATCCCTCCTGTCCAGGGAGGCGTTAGCCTGGGCTGCGCCTCTGTGGGATCTAAATGATCTAGTGGTTTCTAGCCTGTCTGATTTCTTGAAACTTTTTCAGAATATCTTCGAGGAACCGGGTCGTGTCTCCTCAGCGGCCAGCGCCCTTTTACGTCTCAGTCAAGAGTCCGCTTCTGTGGGACAGTATACTCTTCATTTTCGTACTTGGACTGCTGAGCTGAGTTGGAATAATGAGGTCCTAGTTGCAACCTTTTTACATGGCCTCTCTGATAGAGTGAAGGATGAATTGGCAGGAAGATCTCTCCCTGCTGATCTGGATGGTGTCATCACCTTGTGTAACCAGATCGATATTCGCTTTCAGGAGAGGGCCCTGGAAAAAAGACGCCAGCACTCCCCGTTCTTTAGGCAGCCTGAGCTTCATGTCCCTACTCTTCATTCCGAGGAGCACCTCCTGCCTGCTAAGGAACCTATGCAGCTGGGCCAGACCAAGTTATCTCCCGAAGAACGCACTAGGCGCAGAACTCTGGGCCTGTGCCTCTACTGTGGCGTCAAAGGTCATTTTCGTGGTACTTGTTCTCTTCGTCCAGAAAAACGATCGGGGCTAATACATCTGGAAGGTGGAGTATTAGACCCTGAAGTATCATCTTCACCTTCTCGTCTTCTTCTTTCTGTGTGCCTTCATGTCGGCGCTTCTTCTCGTTCGGTCTCGGCACATCTGGATTCCGGAGTCGCTGGCAATTTCATGGACTAGGAAACTGCGTCTTCCATGAGACTTACCCTTTTGCCCCTTACAACGCCATTGGTGGTCTTGGTGATTGATGGCACTGTTCTTCCAGGGGGCCCTATCCGCTTCCAGACCCTCCCTGTTAGGATGTCGGTAGGGACACTCCACTAGGAGTGTAAATCCTTCCTTGTCTTACCTAAGGCTTTGTCTCCTATCATATTAGGTCTTCCTTGGTTACGGTTCCATTCTCCACATGTTGACTGGACTGCTGGACAGATCTTGACTTGGGGTTCCTCCTGTTCCTCCTCCTGCCTACTCAAGGTTACCCCAAAAGAGAATCCTCCTGTTGCTACCATCCCAGTATCTTCTGCTCTTCCCACTGCATATAGCGATTTCTGGGATGTCTCCTGCAGTAGTCGGCCTGAGGCACTCTCTGGGATGTGTGGCACTCTGGATGAGGAGCCTACCTGTGAACCTGAGCTGATCAGTCACTCCGGTTTGCATGGTCATTTCCCTTTGCCTGTCCCTGGACCCCCTTGGACACACACCCAGGCTAACTCGTCCACCAGTTCCACAGTCGCTACACCCTGCGATGCAATTCTGATGGTCGCTGCACCTGGCAATGCTGTTCAGTCGGCCTCTGCATCAGTCCAGCCTATGCCTGTGAGCTTCCTGCTTCTTGTTCTGGACCTTCTGTAACCTGGCCTCACCCTACTGCTACTACGTCCGTTCAAACCTGTTTAAGAGGCTCAATCCATCCTTTGGATAGACTGCCTCATTCGGCCAGGTGGGGTTTTCAATCTTTTGTTCAGGGCTCTCTGCATTCTGTTTGTGTTCCAGCTATCCAGCTTAACTCTTGTGACACATCACCTTTTAACCAACCTGACCTCAGGGATCCACTGACCTCTACACAGTCTGATGGTCCTGTGTTGGATGTCCAGCACATCTTTAAGGGTCTGGGGGACCCTGCTCAGACTTCTGATGGTCTTCTCGTGCCTTTACCCATTTCTAAAAAGCCTTTAGTCCTCAATAAGTCCTTTCGTCCTCTCCTTACCTCGGTTCCGGCCTCTGAGGATAATCTACAGTACGAGGTTAGTCAAGTTTTGGATTCCCGGCTCCGTAAAGGCATTCTTCAGTACCTCGTACATTGGAAAGGGTTTGGTCCTGAGGAGAGGTCTTGGATCACTGCATCTGAGGTCTTTGCTCCTCGTCTATTGAGGAGGTTCCATCTGGAGTTTCCCTTTAAGCCTGGGCACAGGCGGGGGAGGGGGAGGTCTTAAGAGGGGGGTACTGTCATGGTTATGCAATAGAGTTTGTCAATCAGCATACCTGTCTCCATGTGTTCATCTCTAGAGACCAGCTGACCCTCACCTGACTGCTTTTGTAACCTCTCCTCTAAGCATGGCCCCACCTCAGGCCCTATCAGGGAACCCTATATTAACTTCTACACTGCAAGCCAGCAGTGCTGATCAACCATTGTGTGTTAGCCTCTGTGTGTACTTGCTGTGTTTCCTACATCTGATTCTTGTTACCAACTTTGGCCTGTTCTTAACTATTCCTGTCTGCTCGTGACCCTGACCTTTGGCGTGTTCCCGACCATCCCTGTTTGCCTGTGACCCTGAATCTTGGCGTGTACTCTGTTGTCCTTGTCTGCTTGTGACCCTGACCTTGGCTTGTCCCTTACTTTTCCTGCTGCCTCCTTCCTCTTCTCCTGTAGTCTAACGTGAGTGTGAGCTGTGAGACCCTGGGGGCCGCGACCTGGAGCCAGACTGCAGTGTAGTCCATCCTTACCATTAAAAGCTCTGGTGAACACCTGCTGGCTCTTAGACTCCGCGCCCTGGGGAATCTAAGCTCTAGCTCCCAGTGGGATCTGTGTCAGAGATCCAGTAGACCTGCTTCCTGAACCTCCCAGGGTTCAATCCGCAGCAGTCAGCCGTAGGGTCCACTACCTTGCGGTGCACTCCTGATCCCAACGGTGTGCATCTGTCACCTGGATACAGGTGACCTGACACATCTGCTGTCTCACTGCCATTTGCTCTCCCACTGCCCCGAAAGAGAAGAGGCGGGGAATACACTAGAAAGAAGGACAGGGGCGGAGTTTCACGCATGCGCAGTGTATATTAAGCCATAACGCATGATCGATGTAACGGTCGTAGAAATGATCTGGGTGTGGAGGATGAACGATCACCATCACCAACACGCAAAAGGAGCCATAAAACGAAGGTACAATTGTATATTGGGGCATCGGTGGTTAGTGGCCTGTACTGCTTAGATCAGTGTTTCTCAACTCCAGTCCTCAAGGCGCCCCAACAGGTCATGTTTTCAGGATTTCCATTATTTCGCACAGGTGATTTGATCAGTTTCACTGCCTTAGTAATTACCACAGCCGTTTCATCTAAGGGCAATCCTGAAAACCTGACCTGTTGGGGCGCCTTGAGGACTGGAGTTGAGAAACACTGGCTTAGATTGAGGTCTATATTGGGACCAGATTGTGAGTTAAGCATGACATTATGGTTTGTCTTGTGTTCTGTCTTGGCATCAGAGAAATCAGTAAAAATGGTGGATAAATTCACTGCGCCCGACTTTTTGCCTCAATTTATTGACCAATAACGGGAGCTTCCCTGTCTGTGGAAGGTGAAAAGCAGGGATTTACTCTAATAAAATCAAGAGAAAGGCAGCGATGGAGAAACTTCTGGAATTGGTGAAGCCTCTGTACCCCAGGGCAGACAAAAATTTTGTGAAGAGCAAAATTGGGAACCTGAGGAGTACGTTTAATAGGGAGCACAAGAAGGTCCAGAAATCACAGAGATCAAGAGCATCAGCAGATGACATATATGTCCCCAAGCTGTGGTACTATAACAGGCTGCATTTTTGTCCGCCCAAACCCAACCCAGGCCATCACTCTCAACACTCCCTTCCACATCGGATGAGGCCACAGCTCCTGAGGGCCACCCTGGTCCTTCGACTCAGGATGCAGATGTGGAGGAGCCCAGCTTTACCCAGGTATAGCATTGTTGAACATATTTGTATCCAAAAATAGAATGATAATAACTAGACGTTATTGTTCAAAAATGTATTCCTTAACAAAGTGGTTTACATATCAATAGACAGTAGTGGCCAAAAATGATTGGGGCAAGAAGGAAAAATGCTGGGTTCAGAATGATAGTCTATTTCTTCACATTCAATTTGCAAGAGTCATGAGTTCAAAATTGTGTGTGATTGATGACCAAAAAAAAAATAATTATGTCCCATTTTCATACACAGGAAAGTGGCAGTTTGGAGGAGCCTGTGGCCAGCAGCCACACAGAATCCCAGATCCTTCCCCTATGCCCTTCTGCTAAAAGGGCCAGGAAGAGCAGGAACCTAGATGAGACCACAGCTGCCTTCCTTAGCCACGCAACAACGGCCATCAGTATGGCCCCAAATGCAGCTGAGGCATTTGGTTGTGTGACAGTGAATAAGTTGAGGGATATGAATGTGGAGCAAAGGAGGATGTGCAAGGAACTAATCCTCCATCTTCTCAACAAGGGGGAAGGGGAGAAATTACATCAAAAACCCATTTCTCTGATTTGGATGCTCCACCTCCACAGCCACCACAGCAACCCCACCAACCACAGCAGCCCCTCCCACCACAACAGCATGCCGGACATTGGCAGTTCCAGTCCCAAGACACCCAACAAGCCCGCTGGGATGGGGATTTTCATCCACACAATTTTTATTTATTTTTTTTAATTATGATTTTAGTTTTTATACTTTATTTCTTTTTGTATGCAGACAAGTTGTTTAAGTTATTGAAATTTGATTTGGATGGCAGAGAACATGTCTAATTTATTTTATTTTATTTTTGGAATATAATGCACAAGAATAAAAATGGCCTGTGATGTTCATTTTTAGATTTAGCTAAAGATTGCAGTGGTGGTTATTCTTTAGTTAAAGCTTTAAACTGATTCTAAGAATTTTTTATTTTATAGATCACTGGGCGAACTTCTTGTCAAGTTTCCTTGCCTTTTAACACCTCCTGCCCCAACCATCAATTTGTCTATTTGGGCAATGGATGGTTTTGAAAATGCGTGCTTACAAAACGGGATTACAAAAGAGTAAACTTTTTTCAAACTCCCAATGGGGTGCTGAAGCTGTGAAAATGTAAGTTTTTTTTCTGTAATATCCATTAAAACTACAAAAAAATTGACCCAATTCTTGGGATAGGTTTTATTTTTAATGGCTCCTATGTTGACCAGTTCCAGTAATTTTACCTTGGGTGTAGTTACAATGAACTTATGGTGCACTTATAAACTACTGTCCACCTATTCCCCAAGCAAGTCTTATACACACCCGTCCCTGTCCAGAAAGCAATCACTATAAAAAACATGGCCCTAGACTCTAGTCAATGTTCATAAACACAGCTTGTTTGCTGGCTAAAATGTGCAGGGATTGTTCAATTAGCGACATCTAAAATGTGTATCTTGGTCTGCTAATCCTTCCCAGAAACAGCTCCACCAGGCATGTAAGGAGTTTATGGGTTCCATGTTCATCAGCTTTGTGATAACCAAGAAAATGTTTCCTAAATGTCTTGTAATTCATGTCCTAAGGTACCCCACAGTCAACAAAAGGCCTCTCTAAATGTTAAAGTGTTTCTAAAGGCAATATTTCCTGCATTAGGATAAAAAATGTCCCAGCTGTTGTATCGCCCCCTGCCCCCACCTCTCTAAATACTTACCTATTTCAATCCAGTGCTATGCCCATCTGCAGTGGCACTCTCCTCACAAGACATTAGGGCAGCAGTGGGAGCCATTGGTTCCAGCTGCTGTAAATCAATCAAATCCTGTGAGGTGGTGCACAGAAAAGAGAGGGAGCCGAGAGTGCCAGCAACAGACCCCAGGAGATGAGGTTCAGGGCCACTCTGTGCAATACTGTGGGCAGATTTGATGCTTGTCTGGGTTTACCAGAGACTCTTACATTGCACTAGGCTATGGTTAGGTCCGGTGAACAATAGTAAAGGGAATGAGAACTTTAACCGCTTCCATAATGGGCCAATTCTGGCGTTACTCTCCTACATGTAAAAATCATAATTTTTTTGCTAGAAAATTACTCAGAACCCCTAAACATTATAAATATATATTTTTTTTAAGCAGAGACCGTAGCGAATAAAATGGCAATTGTTGCATTTTGTTATGTCACACGGTATTTGCGCAGCAATTTTTCAAACACAATTTTTTGGGAAAAATATATTTTAATGAATTAAAAAGACAACAAAACACAACATTTACCCCAATTTTTTGTATAATGTGAAAGATGATGTTACGCTGAGTAAATAGATACCTAACACGCCATGCTTTAAAATTGCGTACACTTGTGGAACGGCGCCAAACTTTGATGCTTATAAATCTCCATAGGCTACACTTTAAAAATGTTTCACAGGTTACCAGTTTAGAATTATAGAGGCGGTCTTGTGCTAGAATTATTGTTCTTGCTCTAACATTTGCAGCGATACCTCACATGTGTGGTTTGAACGCCATTTACATATGCGGGCGCAACCTACGCATGCCTTCATTTCTGCATGTCAGCACGATGGGACATGGGCACTTTAAATTTTTTATTTTTTTTTTAACTGCCCCTTTAATTTTTTTTTATCACTTTTTTCGCTATCACTAAAAATGTAAACATTCCTTGCAATAGGAATAAGGCATGACAGGTCCTCTTTATGGAGACATCTGGGGTCAAAAAGATGAGTACATGTCCCCTGTCACACTTGCCAGTTACCGGCTCTGCTTTCCTCACGCTGTTACAGCGCGTGAGGAAAGTACTGCTGATAACCGGCAAGTCTGTTTACATTGTGATCAGCTGTGATTGGACACAGCTGATTATGTGGTAAAGGGCCGCTGTGATTGGGCCTTTACTGCGATCACAGAGCATGTCGGATGCATGTGTGGGGGATGTGGTTCCAGGAGGACATCCATGGATGCCCACCCGGAACAACAAAGCCATGCTGTAGCCATCTTTTGGCTATAGCGTGGTAATGAAGTGGTAAAATAAAAAAGTAATTCCAACTGGATTCTTCAGGAATAGGGATGGGCTGTCTGTTCGGGTCGAACATGAGTTTGACTCGAACATTGACTGTTCGCCCGTTCACGAATAGCGAACAATTTGGGGTGTTTGCGGAAAATTCGAAAGCCAAGGAACACCCGTTAAAAGTCTATGGGAGAAATCAAAAGTGCTAATTTTAAAGGTTAATATGCAAGCTATTGTCATAAAAAGTGTTTGGGGACCTGGGTCCTGCCCCTGGGGACATGTATCAACGCAAAAAAAAAGTTTTAAAAGTGGCCGTTTTTTCGGGAGCAGGGATTTTAATAATGCTTAAAGTGAAACAATAAAAGTGAAATATTCCTTTATATTTCGTACCTGGGGGGTGTCTATAGTATGCCTGTAAAGTGGCGCATGTTTCCCGTGTTTACAACAGTCCGAGAGCAAAATGACATTTCTAAAGGAAAAAAAGTCATTTAAAAGTGCTAGCGGTAGCGCCGGCTGCTATAATGAATTGTCGGGTCTCTACAATACTCATAAAAGTCATTAAAAAAAACGGCCTGGGACTCCCCCCACAGTGCATTACCAGGCCCTTTGGGTCTGGTATTTATATTAAGGGGAACTCGAACCAAAATTTAAAAAAAAAATGCGCGAGGGTCCCCCCAAATTCCATACCAGGCCTTTCAGGTCTGGTATGGATATTAAGGGGAACCCCGTGCCAAAATGTAAAAAAAAAATGTGGATCCCCCTAAAAATCCATACCAGACCCTTATCCGAGCACGCAACCTGGCAGGCCGCAGGAAAAGAGGGGGGGACTAGAGAATGCCCTCCCTCCTGAACCGTACCAGGCCACATGCCCTCAACATGGGGAGGATATCCCCATGTTGATGGGGACAAGGGCCTCATCCCCACAACCCTTGCCCGGTGGTCGTGGGGGTATGTGGGCGGGGGGCTTATCAGAATCTGAAAGCCCCCTTTAACCACCTCAATACTGGGCACTTTCGCCCCCCTCCTTCCCAGACCAATTTTCAGCTTTTAGCACTCTCACACTTTCAGTGACAATTGCGTGGTCATGCTACGCTGTACCCAAATTGAATTTTTATCATTTTGTTCACACAAATAGAGCTTTCTTTTGGTGGTATTTATTCACAACTCCGTTTTTTATTTTTTGCGATATAAGCGAAAAAAGAGCGGAAATTTGGAAAAAAAATGTATATTTTCTTCTTTCTATATTAAAACAAATCCAATAAAATCTAATTTTGTCATAAATTTAAGCCAAAACGTATTCTGCTACATGTTTTTGGTAAAAAAAAATCCCGTTAAGTGTATAATAATTGGTTCGTGTGATCACGGACACATGTGCACAAATGATCATGTACAAATGTGTGCAGGTGACATATGTGTGCAGATAATCATTGGGACATGTGATTTTACTGGGACATATGTGGGGGACATGTGTTTTGGGGACGTGTTTTGGGGACATTGTGTGTTTACTTAGTGTTTGTTTTGTGTTTTTACATGTGTGGGGTCACTAGACTGGTGATCAGTGAGTAAAAAGCTGTAAAAAACAGCTCATACTCACTGATCACCAGCGGCTGCAGCGATCCGCTCTCCTCTGCTCACTGACAACTTCCGTGTGAGGAGAGGAGAGCCGATTGCCTAGCAACCGGCTCTGTGTTTACATCACATGATGGCTGTGATTCGACACGGCCGTCATGTGATCAGGAGGGCCAATCGCAGAGCCCTCCTGCCGATCGGAGATGCGCCGTGTCCGGGTGACACGAGCGCATCGGGATTGCGCCGCTGCGTGGGCACACGCGCACGATCCCGCTCCTTCTGAGGGACGTTCCTGAACGTCCACTTGGAAGCAGAGATAGCCCACCCGGCCATTTATGTGCAGTGGCCAGGTGGGAAGTGGTTAACAAGGGGACCCCCAAAACCCGGCCCCCCCTGTGTGAAATGGTAATGGGGTACAAAAAAGACAAGTCTTTTTCTTTCCCCGCTTCTTCTTCAATCTTCTTCTGGTCTTCATTCGGTTTTCTTCCTCCATCTTGTTCTTCCCCCGCTTCTTCCTCTGCTTCTTTCTCTTCTTCCTCCAATCCCATCTGCTTCTTCCTTCAGTCTTCAAGGTCCGCATCTTCCTCCGTCTTCTTCTTCCCCGCTTCGTTCTCTGGACGATCCGCATCCATGGGAGGTTCCCGCAGTGTGACAGTTCTGTTCTTCTGATAGTTCTTATATAACTGAGGGCAGGGCCACCCCTCTGACGCACGGGGAATTCCCTATGGTTTTCCCCCTTGATGTCAGAGGGGGCAGGGTCACGCGGTCATGTAACGGGTGACCCAGCCCTCTCTGACACCACAAGGAAAGCCACAAGGAAAGCTTTCCCCATGATGTCAGAGGGTGGCGGGGTCACCCGGTTACGTAACGGGTGACCTCGCCCCCTCTGACACCACGAGGAAAGCCATAGGGAAGTCCCCGTGCATCAGAGCGGGGCAGGGTCCACTTTGAAGCACCTTTTTATTTAATGGGTGCTCTATGCTGACCACATATTTGTTCCTTTTTGGACTATAGAAAATAAAATAATTTTTGCTACACAATATAACCCGATGTGAGCACACACTTATCACCCACATTTTTATGGCAAAAAAGCAGACAATTGTAAGGACATGGAAGTCAATGACAACAGTTTTGAAGTGGTTAAGAGTCATGTGCACACTTATCACGGAGAAATTAACGGCGATCCTTAACGATACACGCAACAAATTCTTACGCACCTGACATGCTTGCCTTTTTCCAAATTCCATCATCACAGGTGACCACTGATTTCTTGGAATTGTAATTTATATATCTTAGAATTTCATTTGGCTTACGTGAGGCCCGGGGTAAACCCTCTATTCCTTCTTATTCTTACTCTACCCTGCCCTTCTCTTACAGCTTCACCTGACTCTTTTTCCTTCTCTCTGACACTAGTTTTTTTATTCTCTCCACAACCTTACCTCTTGGCTGTTTTCTGCGCTGCAAAAGTGTCTTTTTTCTCCCATAAACAGCTATGCTGGAACTACCTCGAGCAGGCACTGCCTCCCTCTTTGTCGACCAATCGCTTATGGTCATCTTTGTAACATTGGTTTGATTGCATCTTAGATATATCACTTTCAGTTTGTTGGTATGAACCGAGGCACTACTGCTATATGGACTACCCCTTCACTACTTGTTGGTTAAAGTACCGCTACCAACCAAATTTTGAAGATAACTTACATTGTTGATGTCTGCTATTCGTTTGAATAGGGTTGAGCTTTTGTATAGGAGTTTTTATACATACTTTATCATGCTATGGGGTTGATTTACTAAATTCAAATAGTCTGCGCACTGCAAGTGCAGTTGCGCTAGATCCGAGGGCAATTGCTGGAAGATTGGTCAAAGCAGTGGAGACTGCAGTTCAATATTTCTAAATGTAAAACAAAGCACCTAGGTAAAAAGAATCCCCTGAGAGAGTACAACATTGGGGGTACAGTGTTAGCCAGCACTTCAGAAGAAAAAGATTTGGGGGTACTTATTTCAAATGATTGCAAAATGAGAAAACGGTGTGACCAGTGAGTGGGCAAAGCAAACAGAATGTGAGACCTCATTTAGAATACTGAGTTCAGTTTTGGATGACCTCACTTACAAAAAGATATTGATAAGATAGAATGAGCCTAAAGATGGGTAACAAAAATGGTAAAAGGTCAGGGGGATAAAACATATCGAGAGCAAGTTCAGGAACTTAATATGTACAGTCTGGAGGAAAGAATGGAAAGGGGAGACATGATTGAAACCTTTATATACATCTAGGGGGTGAATGAGGTTCAGGAATGCAGTTTTTTTAATATGAAACCAAAATCAAGAATACGGGGACATGACCTCAAACTAACTGGAGGGAAGTTCAAAAATAATCTTTAGAAAGTATTTTTTTACTAAAAGGGTAGTTGATGCTTGGAATAAACTTCCAGCAGAGGTAGTGAGACAGTCAATAGTATATGGCTTCAAACATGCTTGGGATTAACATAGAACTAAATTTACCAAAAAAAAAAAAAAGAAACAATAAAACAAACTACTCTGTCTTTTTCTGTCATAACTCCTCTATGTTTCTATGTAAGCTCTGCTGATTTCTATCATCCAATCATGTGCAAGCAAAAATGCTGTTTTTTTTTTTATTTTCCTTGCATGTTCCCCTCAGATCTAAAGCAACTTGCAGTGCACAGACTATTTGCCTTTAGTAAATCAACCCCTGTGTATATGTGATATCCACCTGTTCTTTTTGTAAATTAAAATTGAAAGAGAATAAATAATTATTGCAAGACAATATTGGCAGAAAAAAAGTTTATAAAAAAAAATTTCACTGTATGTATTAATTTGTTATATTAAACTATTGAAAAGTTATCACCAAACTGGCCAATATTGAAATGTAAAAATCGCTTAAAGTGACATGAAAAGAAATCCTTATTCTTCAAAAATATTTCATACACATCCACTACGTACTAGCTCTGTAATGTAGTTTTTATCAAATTATTTCTTCTGCCTCCTTGCAATGTCCACTGTGAGCTCTCCCTTTCCCCCTCACTTCTGTTTGTTTGTGATGAGCAGTGCACATGAGTTGTGGTCATGTGCACTGCTGTATGCACACTACAGATTCTATAGTCCATAGTGGCAAATCCATCTCAGGAGTGAGCATGAGAGGGTAGCTAGGTTCCTACATACCGTGGAACCATGAAGAGCAAGCATAGCCACCCTCTGACAGGAGGTTGGATCACAGCACCAAAAAAAGGAATTTGGAAATTTGGAGGAGGCTCAGAGCAATAGAAGGTACTTTTTGAATTAATACATATTTTAATATATTTTTTTTCCAACCAGAGTTTAGTGTCATTTTAAGTCTATAAGGGGGGTAAAGGTTAAAGTAGCAACAGAGTCACTTTAAGGAGCAAAGATGAGTGAGCCAAATCTCCATATGGAGATTAGAGGCATTCTCTTTTTATTTCAGCTTTCCAGTATGGAAGAGAAATGGACCTTTTACTTTTAGGGTCTTATCTTGATGTACTCACCTGATGATGAAAGGCAAGCTAGTAATTAACATGACAGGGAGTCTTTACACTAATTTTCTTCCTGCTATGGGAATAACAACCTGTGCAGATCCGTGAAAAACTGACAGAGCAGATTTTCTATTCTTTGCTCATCTCTATTACATAAGCTTAGAGTCAGGTTATAAATTCTGGTGAAAAAGGATTTTGTTAAAGCTGACCTCTAACTAGATATAAAAGACATAAATTAATGCAACTCTGTATTTAGTAATACATTCCTAAATATATATATTTAAATATAAGCATTTATCTGAATTTAACTTTGTATCAGCCTCTTGCATTCCCTGTACAGCAGAGCTAAGATGAGAAGAAGGAGAAGCAGCATAAGGAGCCATTAGGTAGTGCTGCAGTGTCAGTAGTATGCTGACAGAAGGGGAGAGCAGAGTGACCGAGAGATAAGGTCTTATGCCGCGTACACATGAGCGGACTTCTCGTCGGACTAAACCCCGAAGGACTTTTCAACGGAGTTCCAACGGAGTTCCGCCGAAACGGACTTGCCTCCACACGATCAACCCCAACTCTGACCGTCTAGAATGCAATGACGTACACCAGGTCCGACGGGACTATAAAACGGAAGTGCAATAGCCAGCGCGCCACCCTTTGGGCCCCTTCTGCTAATTTCGTGTTTATCCTGTGTTAGTTGAAGTTTTGTGAGAGATTATTCTCGCTTTTCAGACTCGTGTTCTTTCAGATCGTTTAACTGTTGTTCAGTTTGTGCTTGTGAGGTTTGTATCTGCTTTTCAGTGCATGTAGTCAGTTTGCATTTGTTAACTCAGTGTGTTCTTGTCTGCTCGTTGCTGAATTTCAGCTCGCTCTTCACAGGCCTTGCTGTTCTTCAGTGCGTTCTGTTAAGTTTGTTCTGACCAGCCGACCGTTTTGAAGCCATGTTGCGTGTATGTACTCGTCGTAGAGTTCGTGCTTTGCTTGGGCTTGGTGTTGGGGTTCATTTTTTGCCCCAAGCCCAGTCCATGAACAGGGTGGGGAGGAGTTCATGGACAAAGAATTGGTTGCTTCAGAGTGACCAATTCTCTCACATGCCTTTGCTTCATGAGATCCGTGAGAATAATCCTGACAATTTCAGGAACTTTCTCAGGATGATGGACCCCATTTTTCACTGTTTGTTGGCTTTGCTGTCCCCTTATATCAGCAGGCAGGATACCTGCATAAGGCAAGCCATCACTCCGGAGCAGAGGCTAGTCGCCACGTTGCGGTACTTGGTGACTGGGAGAAGCCTGCAGGACCTCGACGAAGTTCTCGACAGGCATCTCCCCCCAGGCTCTGGGGATCATTATCCCAGAGACCTATTCTGCTATCATACAGGTCCTGCAGAAGGACTATATTAAGGTAAGATTTATCCTTTTACATCACATTTTATTGCATTTAATAGACATGTGCATTCGTTTTCATCCGAATGCATTTTCGTCCGAATTTCAGGTATTTTCGTTATTGTTTTAACAAACGATAACGAAAGTGCAGAATCCGAAAAAACGAAAGATTTGACATAAACAAATGCTTTATTTTCGTTTTCGTTGCTACAACAGTTCGAGATAGATAGGAGATTCGACATGATGATGACAATAACAATCTGTGTCCATCAAACCTGTGGTCGAATGTGCCTAACCTTAACTCTATTAGACCAAGATTATTCTACATAGAGAGAAAAGATTCGACATAGAGAGAAAAGATTCAACGTAGGGGAGAAAAGATTTGAAGTAGGGAAGAAAGATTCGACGTAGGGGAGAAAAGATGAATAAAAATAATGATGATGATGAATGTTATTGGCTGATTGTAACCAAAGAGGAGGAGCAGTAAAATAGCTAGAACTAAGTACACACATAGTTTGGCTTATGGTGTCTGTTGAAAGTTCTAAGAAGATTCGACGGAGCAGGTAAACTATAGGGCGTCGTACAGTTTAGCTGCTCCGTCGAATCTTCTTTGAACATTCGACAAACACCATAAGCCTTCAATGACAGATTCTACCTCAATTTGGATTTTCGGACGAATGCAATTTTTAACGAAAAACGAAATAAATAGAAACGAATTACTAAAATAAATGTATTTTTCGGATGAAAACGAAATTCCGAAACGAAATATTTCAGTGTGCACATTTCTAGTATTTAATGTTTGCTAATGTATTGTTTTTCTTTCCTCAATCCCTAATTATCATGATTGCAATATGCTGTGAATGTCCCCTTTGTCCTCATGCATGCTGTAATCTTTGAATGCTCCCTTTTTGTCCCTCATGCATATTTGCTTTCACTAACCTCCCCAGCATGCTATGCTGGGCCCTTATCCACCTAGTCTAGTGACTTAACAATGTATTTTGTCAGCTCCATTGTAGTGCTTTACCCCAAACACCCCTTAACATGTTTCCAAATGGTCTGTGTGTCCTTAAATTACTTTATAAGCCCCCCCTTAAAATGTGTCCAAATAGTCTGTGTGTCCTTAAATTACTTTATAAGCCCCCCCCCCCCTTAAAATGTGTCCAAATGGTCTGTGTCCTTAAATTACTTTATAAGCCCCCCTCCTTAAAATGTGTCGAAATGGTATGTATGTCCGTAAATAAATTTATAAGCCCCCCCCCCCCCCTTAAAATGTGTCCAAATGGTCTGTGTGTCCTTAAATTACTTTATAAGCCCCCCCCCCCTTAAAATGTGTCCAAACAGTCTGTGTGTCCCTAAATTACTTTATAAGCCCCCCCTTAAAATGTGTCCAAATGGTCTGTGTCCTTAAATTACTTTATCAGACCCCCCCTTAAAATGTGTCCAAATGGTATTTGTGTCCTTAAATTAATTTATAATCCCTCCTTAAATTTTATCAATGGGCCATCAGAGGGGGTGAGGAATCTGATAAGTGGGCATTATATTTTAGTCTTTAAATAATACTTAAAAAAAATGTTATACTGATGTTGGGCAAGAATGTTTTTTGTGTAATGTGCTTGCAATGTTATGTGCAAAAGTACTTATATTTATTTTTTCTTGTTTGACTCCCCAGTTTCCCTCAACACCACAGGAATGGCAGACTGTGGCATCCCATTTTGCCACCCGTTGGGACTTTCCCAACAGTGGAGGGGCTATAGATGGGAAGCACGATCACATCGTGCCACCACCCCATTCTGGGTCATACTATTTTAACTATAAGGGGTTTCATAGTATCGTGTTAATGGCGGTGATGTCGGCACAATATGAATTTCTGTATGTGGACATGGGGAAGAATGGCCGGATGTCGGATGGAGGTGTCTTTGCCCAGACGGAGTTCTACGAGTGTCTCCAGAGTGGTGGCCTGGGATTGCCACCTGATGCGGATTACGTGGAAGGACTCCCCTTTGTCTTCATTGCAGATGAAGCCTTCAGTCTGGGCGAGCACCTGATGAAGCCATTCCCCCAAAGGACCCTCACCCCGGAGAGGAGGGTTTTTAACTACTGGCTGGCCAGAGCGAGAAGAGTTGTGGCTTCGGGATAATGGTCAGCCGGTTCCACCTGTTTCTGACAGCAATCCATATGGTGGACTACAAAGTTAATCATATCGCCCTAGCATGCTGCATCCTGCACTATTTTTTAAGAAAAAATTTGAGAAATTATATTGCCTCAGTTGGGCCTGAGGCCGGACTTATTCCAGAGAATCCTCTGACGGGCCTGCCCCCCAAAGTGCCGTGAAGTTAGGGATAAATATGTTACTTTTTTTACTTTATTAAAAAAAATTATCAGATAAAAAAAAAAATTAAATATATATATATTTTTTTTTTAAATATATATTTTTTTGTTTTTAAAAAACTTTTTGTTTTTTTTAGTTTGACAAACAGGCATGTTTTAAAACATAAGATAAACACAACTATGTAACTTACAAAGTTCAACATCTATAAAATGAAGGCAATATCAGACATTATAGTGTCAGGCTGGCGAGGTCGGGGGGTCCCTGGGATCCTGTGGTCTGAGTTTTTTCTCCCCTAGGAGAATGAAACAAAAGGTATACTTAGCACACAGATATTTGAGTCCAGAAATAGGAATATGAAACATCGCTTTGAAGTGGTGTACAATTGTCTATTTGGGAAGAGATCCAAGTTGAAGACATGATTAAAAATCCCTTTTAACCAAACTGCAATGCTTACCTTTTTTGGCCAAGTTTCACAGATGGAAACACCCCAAGTATCCACTGGAGCACCTGTGTGGGTTACCCTAAAAAATGTGCTCTGGTGTTCCACACTAGTGTGTAAACAGCTACTGAGTGTCCTCTACTTACATTCCACTGAATCAAGTTTGAAATTCATTCAAGTTTCAAAGACATCTAGACAACAATGTCCTAAACATCTTTTAATAAGACAAATTAGCAAGACCAAAATGTAGTTAAAACCCTGTATCAACTAAATACATTGTATATATTTTCAAACGATGTTTCCTACTAACGATGTTTCCTACGAACGATTACTGTGACCACGAACATGAAAGTAGCCATTTAAAACTGTACAACAGTAAAGAAAAGCACATGGAGCAGCATGCAAGTTAATAATCAGAATAGGAACACACGACAAGTAATTACTTTTTTGAAGCACTTTGTTTATTCTTCTGTACTGATCCAGCTCCCTCAGTTTAAGGTTGGACCAGCTTTTCCTTTATCAGTCTTTTGAGCGGCGTATCCCCAAAATTCTGCTGCAGAGTCTTCACAACTTTTGACATGATTTTGGCCTTGCGCAAATTCGGCTGGGTGTACGGTCCATGCTTCCCATCATAATCGTTCCTCCGCAAGATGTCCACCATCTCTTCAAAAATTCCAGTAACAAGAAAAGCCTGAAGCCCGAAACGTCCTGATCCAGGAAGAGGAGATTTATGGCATCCAATGCCATATTGGAGGCCATAAATCTCCTCTTCCTGGATCAGGACGTTTCAGGCTTCAGGCTTTTCTTGTTACTGGAATAATTTCCAACCACCTGCTGTGTCTCCGCCATGTTGCTCCTACTGTGCACCGTAGAGAGAAGGGGCAGAGAATATTCAAAGACATCTAGACAACAATGTCCTAAACATCTTTTAATAAGACAAATTAATAAGACCAAAATGTAGTTAAAACCCTGTATCAACTAAATACATCGTATATATTTTCAAACGATGTTTCCTACTAGGGATGAGCTTCGTGTTCGAGTCGAACCCATGTTCGACTCGAACATCGGCTGTTCGCCCGTTCGCCGAATTGCGAACGATATGGGCCGTTCGCGCCAAATTCGTGTGGCGCGTCACGGCCATAATTCACTGCGGCATCGCAGTGCATTGCTTGCTGATGATTGGCCAAGCATGCACTATGACCCGCATGCTTGGCCAATCACAGCGCCGCCTGAACAGAGAGCCGTAATTGGCCAAAGCCAAGGAGGCTTTGGCCAATTATGGCTCAGGGGATTTAGTACACGCCCCACACTATATAAGGCCGCCTGCACGGCGGCCCTGTGTAGTGTGTGTTCCGGCGTTCATTGAGAGAGAGAGAGAGAGACAGACAGTGTCATTTGATTTGAGTTAGATAGATTAGGCAGAACAGTCAGTCAGTTAGCTGCACTTACAGTGTATTGTGTATATATATGCATCCCAGGTGTTGCATATATATATATATATACACTGTATTCAGTTTAGCTAGATCCGTTCCTGTTATCTTCTAGACTATTTACATTTAGTGCAGTGCGTCCTGCTCACAGTGTTCAGCTAGATCTGTTCCTGTTATCTTCTAGACTATTTACATTTAGTGCAGTGCGTCCTGCTCACAGTGTTCAGCTAGATCCGTTCCTGTTATCTTCTAGACTATTTACATTTAGTGCAGTGTGTCCTGCTCACAGTGTTCAGCTAGATCCGTTCCTGTTATCTTCTAGACTATTTACATTTAGTGCAGTGCGTCCTGCTCACAGTGTTCAGCTAGATCCGTTCCTGTTATCTTCTAGACTATTTACATTTAGTGCAGTGCGTCCTGCTCACAGTGTTCAGCTAGATCCGTTCCTGTTAAATTCTAGACTATTTACATTTAGTGCAGTGCGTCCTGCTCACAGTGTTCAGCTAGATCCGTTCCTGTTATCTTCCTACTGACAGGCAGGCTTGTCTGGTTACAGTATATAAAGCTACCTGAAGAAAATTACTGGTGTTCTATTTGATCCTATTAGTACCACGGTCAGGCAGTTAGACTATTTACATTTAGTACAGGGCGTCCTGCTCACAGTGTTCAGCTAGATCCGTTCCTGTTATCTTCCTACTGACAGGCAGGCTTGTCTGGTTACAGTATATAAAGCTACCTGAAGAAAATTACTGGTGTTCTGTTTGATCCTATTAGTACCACGGTCAGGTAGCTAGACTATTTACATTTAGTACAGTGCGTCCTGCTCACAGTGTTCAGCTAGATCCGTTCCTGTTATCTTCCTACTGACAGGCAGGCTTGTCTGGTTACAGTATATAAAGCTACCTGAAGAAAATTACTGGTGTTCTATTTGATCCTATTAGTACCACGGCAGCAGGGCTCGTTCCTGCGTTCCAACTAGAGTGTCTGTGAGGGGTTGCAGTGTTGTGGCACCAGCACCAGTGCCTAAGGCCTAATTTTTCAGCTCCTGTTCAACAGGGGCATGTAATTACAATTCTTGATCTAATATTTCACAGCAGGGCCCTGTGAGGGCTTACAGTGTTGTGGCCACAGCAACACCTAAGGCCCAAATTTCTGCTGCGTATATAGGGCAGGACCCTACTTTCAAACATCTAACTTACAAACGACTCCTACTTGCAAACGGAAGGAGACAACAGGAAGTGAGATGAAATCTACCCCTAGGAAGGGAAATTATCTCCTGTAAGAGTTAATATGGGAAAAACATTTCTCCTTTCCACTGATGCTTTCCAATCCTTGTTCCACAAAAAAACCCAAATTTTCAAAAAACATTTTTCATTGGGACAAAAAGTGAGGTGAAATCTTCTGAAGAGGAGGAAAGACAGCAAAACAAATGTCACAGGGGTGATAACCCTTCCCTATGTTTTCCAAAAAGCTTAAAAAAGATTTTTTGGCTGGAGCTAAACACGTTAAAAATGTACCCGTTCAAAATTACAGATTAGATTAGAGATTCTACTTAACAACAAACCTACAGTCCCTGTCTTGTTTGCACCGCCTGTATACTGCTGTTCAGAGTATATAGGGCCTTTCCTTATTTTAATTTGGGTGCGGGGTTCCCCTTAATATCCATACAAGACCCAAAGGGCCTGGTAATGGACTGGGGGGTACCCATGCCGTTTGTCTCACTGATTTTCATCCATATTGCCATGACCCGACATGACATTAAACCCGCAAGCAGTTTTAAATGAGATTTTTTCCTTTAAAAATGACATTTGGTGCAGGGACTGTTCTAAACACGGGAAACACGCGTCACTTTACAGGCATACTATAGACACCCCCCAGGTACGATATTTAAAGGAATATTTCACTTTTTTTTTTTTACTTTAAGCATCATTAAAATCACTGCTCCCGAAAAAACGGCCGTTTTTAAAAGTTTTTTTTGCATTGATACATGTCCCCTGGGGTAGGACCCGGGTCCCTAAACCCTTTTTAGGACAATACCATGCAAATTAGCCTTTAAAATGAGCACTTTTGATTTCGAACGTTCGAGTCCCATAGACGTCAATGGGGTTCTAACGTTCGTGCGAACTTTCGGTCCGTTCGCAGGTTCTGGTGCGAACCGAACCGGGGGGTGTTCGGCTCATCCCTATTTCCTACTAACGATGTTTCCTACGAACGATTACTGTGACCACGAACATGAAAGTAGCCATTTAAAACTGTACAACAGTAAAGAAAAGCACATGGAGCAGCATACAAGTTATTAATCAGAATAGGAACACACGACAAGTAATTACTTTTTTGAAGCACTTTATTTATTCTTCTGTACTGATCCAGCTCCCTCAGTTTAAGGTTGGACCAGCTTTTCCTTTATCAGTCTTTTGAGCGGCGTATCCCCAAAATTCTGCTGCAGAGTCTTCACAACTTTTGACATGATTTTGGCCTTGCGCAAATTCGGCTGGGTGTACAGTCCATGCTTCCCATCATAATCGTTCCTCCGCAAGATGTCCACCATCTCTTCAAAAGCCATATTGGAGGCCATAAATCTTCTCTTCCTGGATCAGGACGTTTCGGGCTCCAGGCTTTTCTTGTTACTGGAATAATTTCCAACCACCTGCTGTGTCTCCGCCATGTTGCTCCTACCGTAGAGAGAAGGGGCGGAGAATATTCGTGAAAAAGAACGTCAGGGGCGGGCGTCGCGGGCGGAGTTTCACGCATGCGCAGTGTATATAAAGCTAGCACGCATGTGCTGTACGTACGTTCTGCGTGCGGAGGAAAGAGGAACGGAAGTTTCAAGCGTCTGAAACAAAGGTCATTTTTTACTATTTTGAAACGTCAGTGGCCTATACTGATTGAGGTCTATATTGAGATAAGATTATGAGAGTTTAGGCTAACATTAGTGTTTTTGTCTTGTGTATTGTCTTACAGAAAAAATGAATAAGTTTAAGGAGCCTGAATTTATGTGCAAATTTATTGACAAGTACAGGGAGATGAGGAATCTGTGGGAAGTCAAACACAGTTTATATTACAATAAACAAGCAAGGAAGGCAACGCTGGAGACACTTCTGGAATTTGTGCAGGCTTTGATCTCAGAAACAATCATGAAGATTTTGGAAAGTAAAATGGGGATCTTGAGGAACATGTATAGGAGGGGGCATAAGAAGATCCAGGCTTCCCTGAGATCAGGAGCATAAGTAGATGATGTGTATGTACCCAGGCTGTGGTACTTCCAAAAACAGCGTTTTCTTGACGACCAGACTGAAGCCGGGGAATCTCTTTCGACCCTTCTCTCCACCTTTCCCTCCACCCTTCCCTGCAGCCTTCCCTCCACCCTTCCCTCCACCCCAGCAGAGGCTGACGAGGAACAACCTGGGCCTTCCATCCTGGAAGAAGCGGATGTGCCCAGCTGGAGTCAGGTATATTATTTTTATAAATATTTAGTGTCCTAATATTAATGATGTTAACTAGATGTTATAATTGATTACCTATTAAGGATTTTATCCAAAAAATGATGTATACATATCATTTGACAGTAGTTTGTCACCAGCTTGAAAAAATGCTGGGGTCAGAATGATACTCTTTTATATGTATTAACATTGAATTTGCAAGTCATGAGCTGAAAATTGTGTGTGATTGATGAACCAAAAACTAAAACTATGTCCCTATTTTATACACAGGATGAGCTCAGCCAGGATGAGGGTCTGGAAAGTGGCAGGCAGGAGGAGGCCGGGCCCAGTGACAGCCAGGACGTGGCCGTGCCCAGTGACAGCCAGGAGGTGGGCGGGCCCAGTGTCAGCCAGGAGATGGCTGGGCCCAGTGTCAGCCAGGAGGTGGCCGGGCCCATTAGGAGCCTCACCCAATCGCAGGTTCCTCCCCTCCGCCTTCATACTAAAAGGCCCAGGAAGGGGACGTTGACACAGGAGGCATCACTGCGCCTCATTAGGGAAGCTACGAATGTCCTCAGGAGCCCCCTCGACGCTGAAGAGGCCTATGGCTGCCACCATATATAGCCACCAGGTTGGTCGAATTGGAGAAGGGCCAAGGCCTCCTCTGTGAGAGAATTTTTTTTGATGCCCTTCAGAAAGGGCTGAGGGGCCAGCTAACTGAGAATAGCCAGATATATGAGCAAGCCCCTCCTCCTCCTGCCTGTTACAAGTCCACCACCAGAGCCACAGCCTCCAAGGAAGGCTGCAGGGAAGGCTGCAGCGAAGAGAAGAAAGTGATGACCTGGGTTCAGTCTGGTCTGACAGAAGACGCAGGCTGGTGTAGTACCACAGCCTGGGGACATATATGTCATCTGCTGCTGGTCTTGATCTCTGGGATTCATGGACCAGATTGTGCTCACTATTATATGGACTCCTCAAGATCCCAATTTTCTTTTCCACAGACTTGATGTGTGCCCTGGGGCCAAAAGGCTTCACAAATTCCTAAAGTTTCTCCAGCGTTGCCTTCATCTTTATTTTGTTAACCAGAATAAATGGATATTTTATTTTCTAAAAATACTTGCCTATGTGTTTTTATTCAAATACATTTCTAAAAGACAATGTCAAATTAACAAGGGACACCAACCTCCTTGAGGTTCCAAAAAAAGAAATTATAATGTTATTGTGGTAACTTGACACACACAAAAAAAAACATAAATAATGTTATTGTGGTAACTTGACACACAAAAAAAAAAAAAATATGGAGATCACTAGAAAATAATTTGTGGTAACTTGACACACACAAAAAAAAAAATGGAGATCACTAGAAAATAATTTGTGGTAACTTGACACACAAAAAAAATAAATATGGAGATCACTAGAAAATAATTTCTAAATAATCCTAAAAAAGATCCTGATGAAATCAAAAATAATAAAAGATGACTCTGTGTGAATATGAGCAGCAAAACAACTTCGTTCTTTTAGTATTATAAAGAAAACAATAATGCACTGCATTAAACGATCACAGATTTTGCAGCGTGAGGAATGTGCTAGCTACAATACGAACACTAGTTTTACCAGACTGAGCGCTTCTGTCTCGTACTTGCTTCAGAGCATGCGTTGTTTTTGGTCCGTCGGAACAGCATACAGATGAGCGGTTTTCTCGATAGGAACTGGTTCCGGCAGGGTTACGGCGGAAAGATTTGAAACTTGTTCTATTTCTAGGTCCATCAGAACTTTTGAAAAAAGAAAGTCAGATGAATCCCACACACGATCGAATTGTCCAACTGATTCGTTCTGTCGGACCTTTGATGCCGAAAAGTCCGGTCGTGTGTACGCGGCATTAGTCTGTTTCTTCTCATTTCACTGTCCATTTACAGACTGGGGAAGGGGCAAGATCTGTAAGGGAGCATTTACATTAGCAGTAGTCCTTGCCACCCTTCTGAAATGTGATCCACAGTGGATCACTTTTCAGAGGATGCTTGATAGGAGGTTTATCATCATCTCTTTTAAACTTGAAAAGTCTGCACCATTGAGCCACAACTGTGCACATTGCTTGCAGTAGATGGGTGATTGCAACATTTGGATGGGTCAGGGTTCAGTAACAGTACTGCCCTCTGAAAATGACAGGGAGTAAAATTTTTGCCACAGCATGTGTAAAACCCCCTCTGCCCGCTATGGTGGGAGGCAGTTGGGGGGGTGCTGAAACCACAGCTCAACACCCTATTTTTACCATCTCCCCACAGCTGCAAGTGTAAATGAGCACTAAATGTTATCACACCGCAGCAGAGAAAAATCTATGTGCTATGCAACAAGGCTGGTAAATCCCAGGACTGCATGGCCAGAAATACAAATCATTTCATAGGTAAAACAGATCACTTGTAATTAATTTCAATTTTGGGAAGAACCACTGTATGAACAAGTGCAGGTAAATGCCCATGCAGAAGCCATCAGCAATTATCCGAGCATAGCCACGTACAGCCATTTACTTGTATTGGTGGCTGTACGCAATGCATGGCTTCCCAGGCACCAGAAAGTTTGGGGATTTTACGCCTTTGCACGCACGAGGCTTGATAATTGTTGCAATCCAATAAAGATTATAGGTACATAATGTACTGAAGTTGCACTTGATGGGAAGGTTCTAGAAAATGGTGAAACCTCTTGGATTCACCTGGTTGGGTGGAGGCCATATAGCATCACAAACCCTGCTGGGGCAGTGCGTGACACCCTGCAATGATGTTCTATCAGAGAGACAAACATCATATCAGATAGTAAAAGGTAACTCAATGCAGTCCTGGACTGGGAGAAAAAATAGGTCCAGGCATTTAAGACTGAGCAGCCCACTTTTTTTTAACTGATTCCCCACCAACTGCCGCGTTTGCTCTCCTGCGCGAATCACCATCATTGTACGTCGGGCCTGTACACGGCAATCTGTGGGCATGTCCATTCGCTAGTGGGGGAGCCAATCAGTGGGTCCGGTGGACTCTATGTCTGCCGGCCACCCGCGATCGCTCCACAGGGAGGCAGAACGGGGATCTGCCTGTGTAAACAAGGCAGATCCCCGTTCTGTCAGGGGAGTAGAGTGAGATTGTTTGTTTCTAGTGATTAGGAACAGCGATCTCTCTGTCCTCCCTGTCAGTCCACTCCCCCACAGTTAGAAAGCACCTCTCTAGGGAACATCTAACCCTTTGATCACCCCTGGTGTTAACCCTTCCCTGCCAGTGTCATTTATATTTGTCATTTTATAGCACTGATCGCTGTATAAATGTCACTGGTCCCAAAAAAGTGTCACAAGTGTGCGATCTGTCCGCCAAAATGTTGCAGCCCCGCTAAAAATCGCAGATCACCACTATTTAGGGCTGCAACGATTAATCAATATTATCGATAATAATGGTTAATGAAAATCGTTGTCAATCATCAATCATTATCGATTAGTGGATCCGCACCTTCCGTCCGTTTGTGTCCGACTGTGTACAAGGCGCGGCCGTATTACGAGGCACGTCCGCGCCGCATGTCCAACTGTGTACAAGGCGCCGCTGTATGACGAGGCACGTCTGCGCCGCACGTCCGACTGTATACAAGGCGCCGCCGTATGATGAGGCATGTCCACGCCGCACGTCTGCGCCTCTCCTCTGACGTCAGCTCCCCACTGATCTCAGCCCCGTCCGCTGCTGCCTCGAGGGAACAGAGAGGTGAGAAGCAGCTGTGAGGGGAGCTGAGCTGGCAAGCTGCACTGTGCACATTGACTGGCAAGGTAGCCAACAGTAATAGTAAAAAAAAAATCACACAGTACATTTTAAAAAAAATTTTATGACAAGTGCCCCATCCTAGTATTCCTGGGGGGGGGGCCTTCATTGGTGTTCTGGGGGGGTGGGTGGAATAGTAGTGCCCCATTGGGTTTCCTGGGATTGGGGGAAATAGGTGGTGTTCCTGGAAGGGGGAGAAGAGTGCCCCATTGGTGTTCCTGGGAGGGGGAGGGGAATAGTGCCCCATCATTGGTGTTTCTGTGAGGAATAGTGCCCCATCATTGGTGTTCCTGGAGGAATAGTGCCCATCATTGGTGTTCCTGGAGGAATAGTACCCCATCTTTGGTGTTCCCAGAGGAATAGTGCCCAATCATTGGTGTCCCTGGGAGAAATAGTGCCCCATCATTGGTGTTCCTGGAGGAATAGTGCCCCATCATTGGTGTTCCCGGGAGGAATAGTGCCCATTTATTGGCGTTCCCGGGAGGAATAGGGACCCATCATTGGTGTTCCTAGGAGGAATAGTGCCCAATCATTGGTGTCCCCGGGAGGAATAGTGTCCCATCATTGGTGTTCCCGGGAGGAATAGTGCCTCATCATTGGTGTTCCCGGGAGGAATAGTGCCCCATAATTGGTGTTCCCGGGAGGAATAGTGCCCATTTATTGGTGTTCCTGGGAGGAATAGCGCCCCATCATTGGTGTTCCTGGGAGGAATAGTATCCCATCATTGGTGTTCTAGGGAGGAATAGCAACCCATCATTGGTGTTCCCGAGAGAAATAATGCCCCATCATTGCTGTTCCCGGGAGGAATAATGCCCCATCATTGGTGCTCCAATGGTGTTCCTGGGAGGAATAGCAGTGCATATAAATAATGAATAATCATTTATTTATATAAAACTGTACAATACATAATATTAATTGCACTCCGTCTCCGCACTTTTTTTTTTAACTTCTAGCTGCAAAACGCATTATAAAAATGGCAGAGGGTGCTGCTGACACAATGACCTCAGAAAAAGGTGTTCGACCCAAATCTAAGGCATGGGAGCATTTTAATTTAAATGCTGCAAAGAAGGTGGTCACCTGCAAACTTTGCAAAATGGAACTTGCATGGCACGGAAGCACAACGATGAACGAGCACATGAAACGGAAACATGTGGGGTTCACAGAAGATGGTGAAACATCAGGACGGTAAGTTAAACCGAAATGATATATAGAGTTAAACAGAAATAGTTTTTCCTGCATACTAATCATTCATATTATCTTTTTCATTGCAGAAAGAAACAGCACACCATGACAGAGTTTGTGCAGCAAAATCGTTCGTGCACTCCCCAACAATCAGCAATTATTACAGATTCTATTGTGAAAATGCTAGTCACTGACATGCGGCCACTATCCATGGTTGAAGACCGAGGATTTAAAAGCATGATCAGTGTACTGAACCCTGGATATATTTTACCATCAAGAACCCATTTAACCAAACTAGTGGAGAGAAAGTACCAGGAGGCATTTCAGAATATGAAGGATGCCATCAGCGCTAATGAAAGCAGAATTGCAATTACTGCAGACATATAGACAAGTATAGCGACCAAGGCTTTCCTTGGCATTACATGCCACTACATAGCGGAGGATTGGAAGATGATTTCTATCTGCCTCACTACCATGCCTCTAGAAGACAGACATACAGCAGCAAATATTGCAGAATGGTTGGAGGAAGTCACTGAAAAATTTGAAATTCCGGCTCAGAAAATAATTGCCATTGTGCATGACAATGGTGCAAATATTGTGGCTGCTGCGAAAATCCTGATGGACACGCATGGCTGAGCCAGTATCCGCTGCACTGACCACACCTTGTAGCTGGTGATCAGTGCTGCGTTAAAGAATTCCAGAATTAAGAGAGCAGTTAGTGCTGCAAGAGGACTAGTTGAACATTTTTAAAAAAGTGAGCTAGCCAGCAGCAAATTGAAGGAGAAACAAAAGCAAATGGGTACATCTGACCACAAGCTTCTTCAAGATGTAAGCACAAGATGGAATAGCACTTACTATATGGTTGAACGACTCATTGAACAAAGGTGGCCGGTAACTGCAACTCTGTCTGACCCATCAGTTACACAAAGGTGCAAACATTATCTGGACTTAAAACCAGACCAGTGGAGTATTCTTGAAGAACTTTCCACTGCTCTTAAGCCCTTTGAATGCTGCACTGTATTCATGAGTGGCCAAGAATATGTTACTCTATCATCCGTGCCTGCATTGGTAAAGGGGCTGTTGCGGTCCAATGAAGGTGCTTCATTTGAAACATCTCCGCTAAAGAGCTTCCAAGCCACTGCAACAGACCAACTTCAAAGCAGATGGAAGGGGATCCTCGAAGACGTCCCAAACACCGTAATCCTTTCCTCTGCCCTGGACCCACGATTTAGAAGACAAAAATTTTTATCACCAGAACAGATCATAAATGTGCAGGCAAAAGTACAGACAGAGGCACTTGCTTTAAGAAGGGAGATGGTGGTGCAGCAGCAAATGACCACCACGTCGCCTGTAACTAGAGATGCTGAGCGTTCAACATCTACAGCATCTCATTCTCTACTTGACATACTCCTTGAGTCTGGTGGCAGTAGTGAAGAGGAAGAGGGACAACTTGAGGAGGATATTCACACACAAGTCCGAAATGAAGTGCAGGCTTATTTTGCTGAGAAGCCACTTCCGAAGGAGGGAAACCCTTTGAATTGGTGGAAGGGTAACCAAGATAAATATCCTACTTTGGCAAAACTTGCGAAATCCTTCTTGTGCATCCCAGGCACCTCCACTCCATCAGAGCGCCTCTTTTCTGCTGCAGGCAACATCGTTTGTAAAAAGAGAGCCAGCCTTAGCCCCGAGCATGTTAACATGTTAACTTTTTTACATTCAAACGCAAAGTTTCTTGAACAGTTATAGTTCACCTCTTTTCAGAATATTTGTTGTTTTTGTACTACTGCAAAGTTATGTAATGTTAAACGTTTGTTATTCTGCAGTTTGATTGTAACACTCAGTTTTTTCATCATTACTTTTAAATAAACAAAAAAAAGGCACATTACATTTTTTTATGATTTTATCCGATTAATCGAAAAAATAATCGGCCGATTAATCGATTATGAAAATAATCGTTAGTTGCAGCCCTACCACCATTTCTAGTAAAAAAAAAAAAAAATTGTCATAAATCTATCCCCTATTTTGTAGACGTGATATCTTTTGCATAAACCAATATATTAACGCTAATTGGCCTAAACTGTGGAAGAAATTAGTTTTTTTCCCAATTTTTGTTTATATTTATATTACATCTATCCACACGCACTCCATTTGACCTCCTATCATGAGATCAACTGTGTTTTGGCATATAGCTGTTATGTAACTATCCAGTCTGACTAATTTGTTTTTATGTTTATAAACCCTATGTACCCACTTTACTACTGATTTGTATTTAATACATTTTGTATATTTTTCTACGCTTGTTACTCCTTTTTCTGGTTAACATCCTTTGCACATAAAATCCCCTGGGGCACCCCCTTTTGCAATTTTCTCTTTTGTACTGGGATGTGGCGAATGTTTCCAGCATTATACCTATAGGTGGTTTTCTTTTATCCATACTTTTTCTTCTTACTGACTCCAGGGCTTAGCAGTTTGCTCTTGTGGTGGAAGGGGGCCCTGCTAGTTCTATTATGATGTAGCAAGAGTCCAGCGCTCTGTATCAGTGAGCCTGGTACAATCGGGTTTCCTAGCACCAATCAGAGAAGAATCCGTGATGTAGGCAAGGCTGCTGGATGTCTTTCGCTTCTGCTGGTAAATAGCTCAGAGTCCGAATAGCTTGGCCTCCCTAGAGACAAGGTCCTTTGGATGCGTCTGCCAGAACTCCCGGTGCGCCAAGAAAGCGCGATTCTACTTTAACTCCTACTGTGCGCCGAAGTATATTGGTATCTGCAGTTCAGAAACCCAGTTGTTTCTTTACATGGCTGTTGCTTTGGACTACACCTCCCAAGATTTACAGCAACCAGCATGGAAGTCTATAAGTTTGCTTAGCTTTATTTCTCCCCCCACTGACTGGAGGAGAATAGTGCAGCATAATTCAGTATCTCAGTAAAAGGGGGAAAATATAAGCAATATTTCTATCTCCATACTGTGGTAGTTCAGAACCTGGCTACATACATACATAATAACACAGAAAAAACAATAATAACAAACTAACGCCCTCGAAAGTCGAATAATGAAACTAGTCAGGGCGTGACCTCGCGACGACCGGACATGACCAGTGCGTTTCACAGCCAGGAAGAGACACACCAGGAAGCAAGCGGTGGACGCTGCTCCCTGTATTAATGTGAGTCACCCCTTCTTAAGAGCTGTGAGGATTGCCTGTTGATCTGCCTATAACAACTTTTTGGATAAATCTGTGACTGATGAAGATGCATGGAAATACTTTTAACTAATAAAAGTGAGAAAACGGAATTATACTATTGGAAGTTTCTTTTATCCCTGAGAACCGATGAATATGCTGTGAAACTGTCCTGATCGCTGAGGAATATTGTGGTTTATCAATCCATGCTTAATACATACAACCCTCTGGTGAGTCTAAACCCTGAAGGGGAGCGTGTTGCACAGATTGCGGTGGGGTGTCTATGATACAGCATAGCAAGATTTCCATCTGCGGTTTCTGGGACTGTCTTCTCACATCATCTGTCTATTATTTTCTACTCATTTGCACGATATACACATGAAATCATATGACTTTATGATAATAGCACTGCTATAATAATTACTGGCACTTGACCTGGTCTTGTAGAAATGTTATTCTGTGCAACACGTTCCCCTTCAGGGTTTAGACTCACCAGAGGGTTGTATGTATTATGTATGTATGTATGTATGTAGTAGCCTCCCTGGCGGTTTTCCCGAGTGTGGCTCGGGGTTAAAATTCAGCACCATTAGTGGTAACCCCGAGCCACACTTGGGATTACATTGCAGGATCCTGGTGCCTCCTTACTTACCTTGTCCCCGGGATCCTGAGATGTCCCCCGCAGTGTCCGCGGGCTGTGTCCTCCTCCGAAGCCTCTCTGTGCCAGGCTCCGTTCCCTGCGAGCGTCGCGACGCACGGGGGCGGAGCCTGGCGGCAAATTTAAAAAAAAGTAAAAATCATAACACATACAGTACTGTAATCTTACACGAAATGATTTCACATCCCTTTTGTCCCCAGTGCTTTGGCCCATGCCCTGCATGCAGTTTTACATGATATACACTGTTCTTTCTGCCTGGAAACTGGAGATTGTCCATAGCAACCAAAAAGTGTCCCTTTACGTCAAAAGTGGCTTTAGACCAGCTAGAAAACAGCGATAGTAAATTAGAACACTTGCAGAATTGAGCGATAGTGAATCGTGGGGAAATTTATTTTATTACTATTTATTTATTTTTTTTTTAATTATTTATTTTTATTTATTATATTATAATTTATGTTTTTGTGTTTCAAACTTTATCATACCTGGGATATCTACTAGACTCTAGACTGGTTTGGACAGATTTAAGTGCGTTATTGTTAAGATTTACAGACCTACAAAATAAAACGCCAAATTTCCATGCAAAATAATTGTACCGCTTTCAGCACCTAAAATCCGAAATAATCATACCGCCAGGGAGGTTAAGCATGGATTGATAAACCACAATATTCCTCAGTGATCAGGGCAGTTTCACAGCTTTCACACTGAACAAACAGCGGAGGCTGTTTAGGGGCGGTTTGCAGGCGGTATTTTTAGCGCGATAACGCCTGAAAACCGCCCCAGTGTGAAAGGGGCCTTAGTGCTATAGTATCTGAACGGATCGATATCTGATCCGATCAGATCTATACTCCCCAGCAGTTTAGGGTTCCCAAAAACGCAGTGTTAGCGGGATCAGCCCAGATACCTGCTAGCACCTGCGTTTTGCTCCTCGGCCCAGCCCAGCCCACCCAAGTGCAGTATCGATCGATAACTGTCACTTACAAAACAATAAGCACACATAACTGCAGCGTTCGCAGAGTCAGGCTTGATCCCTGCGATCGCTAACAGTTTTTTAATAGCGTTTTGAATCAGTCGCTAACAGTCAGGAGCTTTTTTGCCTGTGAGTCTCACTAGTGTACCCCTAAATTTAGAGCCCAAAATAGCAAATCGAAGCTACACTAGTGAAGAGGCCTACACGTTTCTGAGCATGACAGATAGTGAAGAGGAAGTCACTCATCTGTCAGATTCAGGCTAAGAATACGATCCTGTAGAGGACAGCGGCTCCATGACAGATAGCTCTGACGACAGAGTTGTGGTCCCTGCTAAGGTCAGGCGTACCAGACCCCGAACTTCTTCTGTCCTTGAAGTGCAAGAACCGCAGGGCTCTCGTATGGAGCAGAGAAGTACTAGTGCTGCTATTCCTTCTAGTGAACTGGCAAGCACCAGCGGCCTAATACACCCTGGTCGTACATCCAGCACTGCAGTAACACTTGGTGACGTGGCGAGTCCCGTAACTGCAGTTCAAGCTGGCGAGGTGGCAAGCACAAGTAGTGTCCTGCTGCCACCAAGACGAACACAGGCCCGTCGTGCCCATAGTGCCCTTCCTGCTGCATTCGCCAATCCGAATTGGGTACCCACCACTTCTGCAGCACCCGTACTTCCCCTATTCACTAGCCAACCCGGAATTCAGGTGGAAACAGTTGATTTTACGCCACTGGATTTTTATTTGCTGTTTTTCACAGAAGATCTCTTTAGATCTATTGTGGACCAAAGCAATTTGTACGCTGGTCAACACATCGCCACTATTCCCCAGTCCTCCCTTGCCAGAGATTGGAAACCAATTACGGTTTCCGAATTTAAGCTCTTTCTGGGCCTTTCCCTCAACATGGGCATAAAAAAAAAGAGTGAGTAGCGGTCATATTGGTCCACTGACCCAATTTACCATATGCCCGTGTTCTCTGCCTCCATGGCCAGGGCACGATAGCAGATTTTGCGGTTCATGCACTTCAACGACAATGAACTCTGTGGTCCTCGTGGAGACCCTGAATATGATCGGCTCTACAAAATTCAGCCCCTCGTAAACCACTTCAACCAACATTTTGCAGACTTGTTTACCCCCCATCAAGTTGTCTGCGTTGATGAGTCCCTGATTAAACTTTCTGGCCGCTTGTCATTCAAACAGTACCTTCCCAGCAAGCGTGCCAGATACGGGTCAAGATGTATAAGCTCTGTGACAGGGCCACAGGCTATACATGTAGTTTTATGGTTTACGAGGACAAAGATAGTCACGTAGAGCCGACAAACTGCCCTGACTACATAGGAAGCGCTGGCAAGATAGTGTGGGACTTGGTGTCACCCTTATTCGGAAAGGGGTACCACTTGTAAGTGGACAATTATTACACGAGCGTGCCACTTTTTAGCCACCTTTTTGATCATCAGATTGGAGCATGTGGCACCGTGCGACCTAATCGCCGGGGCTTTCCCCAGCGGCTTGTAGATTCCCGTCTTAGGCTGGGGGAGAGAGCCTGCTTGAAGTGTAATAACTTGCTCGCTATGAAGTAAAGGGACAATAAGAATGTTTTCATTCTTAC
Organism: Lithobates clamitans; assembly: GCA_037952925.1. Lineage (NCBI taxonomy): Eukaryota > Metazoa > Chordata > Amphibia > Anura > Ranidae > Lithobates > Lithobates clamitans. Next base: position 6,111,954 of record JBBGZY010000430.1, on the reverse strand, counting down.
CTCCCTTCATGCAGACACGACGGTCCAAATTCCTATGGCGACTGGTGTTGTGGAGAAACCCCTCTGTGTCCACAAATATAACCTTAACATGGGAGGGGTGGACCTCAACAACCAGTTGTTGGTGTCGTACATGGTTGCCCGTAAGGCCAGACGCTGGTACAAAAAAGTGTCTGTTTATTTATTTCAATTGGCTTTGCTGAATGTTTATGTGCTATACAGAGCTTCAGGACGGACTGGATCCTTCCTTAAATTCCAGGAAGAGATCGTCAGAGCCCTTCTGTTTCCAGACGGTGCTCCACCTCACCATCCCCAACCAAATGCAGTAAGCCGGCTGCATGAGAGGCATTTTCAATATCTCCTCCCAAGTACCCCTACCCAACGAGCCCCCCAAAAAAGATGTCGTGCCTGCAGCAAGCGTGGATTTAGGCGTGACACCCGGTATTATTGTCCCTTCTGTCCTGACAATCCTGGTCTTTGCATTGGTGAATGTTTTAAACGCTACCATACACTGGTTGAGTATTAGCGTAGGGTACAGCACTGCACAGACTAGGACACACTTTCACAGGGTCTCCCAAGATGCCATCGCATTTTGAGAGAGCCAAACCTGGTACCAGTTAAAAAAGTTAAAGTTACAAAAAAAAGTGTAAAAAAAAAAAACAGCGTTTGCTCCCACGATACAAGCCGTGACTCCAGCGCTGTCGGATGTGATTTCACCACCACAGTTGCATACTTCAGCATATATGCCGAAGCGTGGGGGCAGCAATGGGTGGAGGAGCGATTTGCTCCTGCCTTTTGCGGGAGGATGCCCCCATGCTTCGGCATATATATATTTTAGTTAGGCACAGGTTGCGTTAAATGTTTTATTTTTTTCTATGTTTTTTTTGTATTTGCTTTGCAGGTATGGTAAGTATTACTGTTATACTGTAATGTTACTTTGTTTTTTTGTTAACCATCATTTGCTTAGCAGGTACGCCATTCAGTTGCAGCGCAGATTTATTTATCTTGACAGCAACAGCGTTTGATCCCATGATACATAAAGCCGTGACTCCAGCGCTGTCGGAGGTGATTTCACCACCACAGTTACATACTTCAGCATATATGCCGAAGCGTGGGGGCAGCAGAGGGCAGAGGAGCGATTTGCTCCTAACTTTTGCGGGATGATGCCCCCATGCTTCAGCATATATATACGGTGCATGTATACCCATCATTAGAAGTGGGTGGATGAAGGGAGGTATTCTAATGGTGGGCATACCCACCGACCAATATCTTTTTTAGTTCAGCCAACAGGCTGCATGAAAAAAAAGTTTACAATATATGCCCAACAAGGACCAGCAATGTACTGGTATGTTGCTGGACCTTGAGTGGTTATACCAGAATGATGCCTCCAGGTTTAGGTATCATCTTGGTATCATTCTTTTCAGCCAGCGGTCGGCTTTCATGTAAAAGCAATCCTAGTGGCTAATTAGCCTCTAGACTGCTTTTACAAGCAGTTGGAGGGAATGCCTCCCCCCACCGTCTTCCAAGTTTTTCTCTGGCTCTCCTGTCCCAACAGGGACCCTGAGAATGCAGCCGGTGATTCAACCAGCTGACCATAGAGCTCATCAGAGACCAGAATGGCTCCAAACATCTCTATGGCCTAAGAAACTGGAAGCTATGATCATTTCATGACTTAGATTTCGCTGGATGTAAATAGCGCCATTGGAAAATTGGGAAAGCATTTTATCACACCGATCTTGGTGTGGTCAGATGCTTTGAGGGCAGAGGAGAGATCTAGGGTCTAATACACCCCAATTTTTTCAAAAAAGAGTACCTGTCACTACCTATTGCTATTATAGGGGATATTTACATTCCCTGAGATAACAATAAAAATGATTAAAAAAAATAAAAATGAAAGGAACAGTTTAAAAATAAGATAAAAAAATTAAAAAAAAAGAAAGAAAAACAAAAACACCCCTGTCCCCTCCTGCTCTCGCGCAAAGGCGATCACAAGCGTCGGTCTGGCGTCAAATGTAAACAGCAATTGCACCATGCATGTGAGGTATCACCGCGAAGGTCAGATCGAGGGCAGTAATTTTAGCAGTAGACCTCCTCTGTAAATCTAAAGTGGTAACCTGTAAAGGCTTTTAAAGGCTTTTAAAAATGTATTTAGTTTGTCGCCACTGCATGTTTGTGCGCAATTTTAAAGCATGTCATGTTTTGTATCCATGTACTCAGCCTAAGATCATCTTTTTTATTTCATCAAACATTTGGGCAATATAGTGTGTTTTAGTGCATTAAAATTTTAAAAAGTGTGTTTTTTTCCCAAAAAAATGCGTTTGAAAAATTGCTGCGCAAATACTGTGTGAAAAAATAATGAAACACCCACCATTTTAATCTGTAGGGCATTTGCTTTAAAAAAATATATAATGTTTGAGGGTTCAAAGTAATTTTATTGCAAAAAAAAAAAAATTTTTCATGTAAACAAAAAGTGTCAGAAAGGGCTTTGTCTTCAAGTCGTTAGAAGAGTGGGTGATGTGTGACATAAGCTTCTAAATGTTGTGCATAAAATGCCAGGACAGTTCAAACCCCCCCAAATGACCCCATTTTGGAAAGTAGACACCCCAAGCTATTTGCTGAGAGGCACACCACATGTGTGAGACTTTTTGTGAGCCTAGCCGCGTATGGGACCCCGAAAACCAAGCACCGCCTTCAGGCTTTCTAAGGGTGTAAATTTTTGCTTTCACTCTTCACTGCCTATCACAGTTTCGGAGGCCATGGAATGCCCAGATGGCACAAACCCCCCCAAATGACCCCATTTTGGAAAATAGACACCCAAAGCTATTTGCTTTTGTGCTATTTTGGCATTTTATCGTCTTCAAAACTGTGATAGGTAGTGAGGAGTGAAATCAAAAATTTACGCCCTTAGAAATCCTGAAGGAGGTGATTGGATTTCGGGGCCCCGTATGAAGCTAGGCTCCCAAAAAGTGCCACACATGTGGTATCCCCGTACTCAGGAGAAGCAGCAGAATGTATTTTGGGGTGTAATTCCACATATGCCCATGGCATGTTTGAGCAATATATCATTTAGTGACAACTTTGTGCAAAAAAAAATTGTCACTTTCCCGCAACTTGTGTCAAAATATAAAATATTCCATGGACTCAACATGCCTCTCAGCAAATAGCTTGGGGTGTCTACTTTCCAAAATGGGGTCATTTGGGGGGGTTTGTGCCATCTTGGCATTTTATGGCCTTCAAAACTGTGATAGGTAGTGAGGAGTGAAATCAAAAATTTACGCCCTTAGAAATCCTGAAGGCGGTGCTTGGTTTTCGTGGCCCCGTACGTGGCTAGGCTCCCAAAAAGTCCTAAACATGTGGTATCCACGTACTCAGGAGAAGCAGCAGAATGTATTTTGGGGTGTAATTCCCCATATGCCCATGGAATGTTTGAGCAATAGATCATTTAGTGACAACTTTGTGCAAAAAAAAAATTGTCACTTTCCCGCAACTTGTGTTAAAATATAAAATATTCCATGGACTCAACATGCCTCTCAGCAAATAGCTTGGAGTGTCTACTTTCCAAAATGGGGTCATTTGGGGGGGTTTTGTGCCATCTTGGCATTTTATGGCCTTCAAAACTGTGATAGGTAGTGAGGAGTGAAATAAAAAATGTATGCCCTTAGAAATCCTGAAGGCCGTGCTTGGTTTTCGGGGCCCCGTACACGGCTAGGCTCCCAAAAAGTCCCACACATGTGGTATCCCATACTCAGGAGAAGCAGCAGAATGTATTTTGGGGTGCAATTCCACATATGCCCATGGCCTGTGTGAGCAATATATCATTTAGTGACAACTTTGTGCAAAAAAAAAATTTGTCACTTTCCCGCAACTTGTGTCAAAAAATAAAATATTCCATGGACTCAACATGCCTCTCAGCAAATAGCTTGGGGTGTCTACTTTCCAAAATGGGGTCATTTGGGGGGGTTTTGTGCCATCTGAGCATTTTATGGCCTTCAAAACTGTGATAGGTAGTGAGGAGTGAAATCAAAAATTTACGCCCTTAGAAATCCTGAAGGCAGTGATTAGTTTTCGGGGCCCTGTACGCCGCTAGGCTCCCAAAAAGTCCCACACATTTGGTATCCCCGTACTCAGGAGAAGCAACTGAATGTATTTTGGGGTACAATTCCACATATGCCCATGGCCTGTGTGAGCAATATATCATTTAGTGACAACTTTTTGTAATTTTTTTTTTTTGTCATTATTCAATCACTTGGGACAAAAAAATAAATATTCAATGGGCTCAACATGCCTCTCAGCAATTTCCTTGGGGTGTCTACTTTCCAAAATGGGGTCATTTGGGGGGGGGGGGGTTGTACTGCCCTGCCATTTTAGTACCTCAAGAAATGACATAGGCAGTCATAAACTAAAAGCTGTGTAAATTCCAGAAAATGTACCCTAGTTTGTAGAGGCTATAACTTTTGCACAAACCAATAAATATACGCTTATTGACATTTTTTTTACCAAAGACATGTGGCCGAATACATTTTGGCCTAAATGTATGACTAAAATTGAGTTTATTGGATTTTTTTTTATAACAAAAAGTAGAAAATATCATTTTTTTTCAAAATTTTCGGTCTTTTTCCGTTTATAGCGCAATTAATAAAATCCGCAGAGGTGATTAAATACCATCAAAAGAAAGCTCTATTTGTGGGAAGAAAAGGACGCAAATTTCGTTTGGGTACAGCATTGCATGACCGCGCAATTAGCAGTTAAAGCGGCACAGTGCCAAATTGTAAAGTGCTCTGTTCAGGAAGGGGTAAATCCTTCCGGGGCTAAAGTGGTTAAAGTGAAACAATAAAAGTGTAATATTCCTGGGGGGTCTCTATAGTATGCCTGTAAAGGGGCGCATGTTTCCCGTGTTTAGAACAGTCTGACAGCAAAATGACATTTCAAAGGAAAAAAAATCATTTAAAACTACTCGCGGCTATTAATGAATTGCCGGTCCGACAATACACATAAAAGTTAATTGATAAAAGCGACAAACACAACGGAACTACGCACACCACGTCACTTCCGTATGCACGAGTGGGTAGAACGCAGATGCAACGCACAGCTGCTGGTATCCCCCATCTCGATATATGGTCTGGCTTTTAGTGATTTTTAAAATCTGTTTTCTGTCGGGAATCGGTGTCATCCTGCCTCAGTGTATACTGGGCAGGAATATACAAAACTGTTTGGGACATTCGTTTTATTTACGCTTTTATAAATAAAAGGTTTTTTTACATTATCACACTATGGAAGCCCCCTTTTTTCTTTAATGCATGAGGGCATTGCAACATCTTCATCAGCCAGGATATATCCGAAGCATCCACTGCAAACAACAAGGAGCTGTGATTCCCATTTAAAGTACATGCTTACTACCCCTGCAGGGGTACCAGGAGTCGGTGAGTAGGAAATCAGAAGAGGGAGCACAAAAGTCACCTGGCAACCTTCTAAGCACCAAAGTCACCCCTGGGAATTCCTGTTTTGATGCAGATACCAGCTTTTGGGACTATTGTATATTATCTTTGATTGAAGCATTGAAGTATATGTTGGGTCCAGGCTTTAATATATGAATTGTAAAGTATTCATGAGGTTCACAGCCTATGCCCAAGCCATGTACACAAACGGGTGGGACTAATATACATTACTTTGTTATGCTCATTAAGGCATATGTTTTGTTCCAGCTCTATTATACGCAACTGTGTGGTTGATATAAGTCAAAATGTACTAAATTGAATGACTGTTTGTCCGTGCTCTATGCATGTGGCACAGTGTATATTAGCATGTACAGAGCGGATCATCTCTGGTAGCACATTGCACCAACTCAGGCAATTTATCTGTATATCACCTTGTTTATCTGTTATACAATTTATGCCTATATATACAACAAAATATCCTACTGATTAAGGATCCTAGGACCCCTCACTCCTACCAGTCACAGAGGTATTTCATTTAACCTACAGACTGAGATGATATGCACATTGGTGTGTAACACTGTATCAATATAAAACCACCTGTATGTTTTTTTCCTATATATGCATTAGCATTTGGGTTTCTAGGTAGCGCCAATTAACCCCTTTCTTCTAGTTCATACCCCAAAACACCTTGTCCCCATGTTGATGGGGACAAGGGCCTCATCCCCACAACCCTTGCCCGGTGGTTGTGGGGGTCTGCGGGCGGGGGGCTTATCGGAATCTGGAAGCCCCCTTTAACAAGGGGACCCCCAGATCCCGGCCCTCCCCCCTGTGTGAAATGGTAAGGGGGTACAAAAGTACCCCTACCATTTCACAAAAAAACTGTCAAAAATGGTAAAAATGACAAGAGACAGTTTTTGACAATTCCTTTATTTAAATGCTTCTTCTTTCTTCTATCTTCTTTCTTCTATCTTCCTTTTGGTTTCTTCCTCCATCTTCTTCTTCTGGTTCTTCTGGTTCTTCCTCCAGTGTTCTTGTCCGGCTTCTTCCTCCGCGGTGTCTTTTTCCCTTCTTCTCCTTGGGCCATTCCGCATCCATGAAGGCATGGAGGGATGCTCCCGCTGTGTGACGCTTCTCCTCTTCTGACGGTTCTTAAATAACGGGGGGCGGGGCCACCCGGTGACCCGGCCCCCTCTGACACACAGGGACTTGACGGAACTTCCCTGTGGCATTCCCCGTGACGTCAGAAGGGGGCGGGGTTACGTAATACTTTTTATGACAATACCATGCATATAAGCCTTTAAAATGAGCACTTTTGATTTCTCCCATAGACTTTTAAAGGGTGTTCTGCGGCCTTTCGAATTTGCCGCGAACACCCCAAAATTGTTTGTTGTTCAGCAGACTGGCGAACAGCCGATGTTCAAGTCAAACATGAGTTCGACTTGAACTCGAAGCTCATCCCTACTGTGGGGCATCCTCAAATGGAAGGTGGAGGAGCACATGGTCTCTTTGGGCCCAATTTGGACATTTTCACTTAGGGGTGTACTCACTTCTTTTGCCAGCGGTTTAGACATTGATGGCTGTGTGTTGAGTTATTTTGACGGGACAGCAAATTTACACTGTTATACAAGCTGTACAATCACTACTTTACATTGTAGCAAAGTATCATTTCTTCAGTGTTGTCACATGAAAAGATATAATAAAATATTTTATATATGTGAGGGGTGTACTGTATATACAGTATTTCCCACTTTGTTTTATTAGGAAAAATTAAAGAGCAGTACACATACAGTGCACAATGTGTCACAGAAAATGACATGTAGGCATGATAGGGTTTTATAATTTGCAAAAGAAATGTATGAAGAGAGGATCCCGCCTCATATAGTTACTCCATTTGTTTATTTCACACCTCTAGCTGTGGTTCCTGAAGAAACCAATGAGCTCAATCATTTGTCAGTTCCTAATGCCGCGTACGCACGAGAGGAATGTCCATCAGAAAAAGTCCAATTGGGAGCTTTTCATCGTATATTCCGACCGTGTGTATGCCCCATCTGACTTTTTCCATTGAAAATTCAAACAGACTTAGAGAACATGTTCTAAATTTTTCCGACGGAACTAATTACTATTGGGAAACACGCTCGTCTGTATGCTGTTCTGACGTACCAAAAACGATGCATGCTCTGAAGCAAGTACGAGACGGAAGCGCTCGGTCTGGTAAAACTAGCGCTCGTAATGGAGATAGCACATTCCTCACGCTGCAAATTCTGTGATCTTTTAATGCAGCGCATTCTTTTGTGCTTTATAATGCTAGAATAATGAAGTTATTTTGCTGCTGAAATTCACACAAACTTATTTCTTTATTATTTCTCGTGATCTCATGAATAATCGTTTATATTTTTAAAGCCAGATCTCCATAATAATGTTTAGAATTATTTTTTATAGTCATCTTTTTTATTATTTTTTATTTCATCAAGATCTCTTTTTTTTTTTAATTATTGCAAAATTATTTTCTAGTAATCTCCATAATTTTTTCTTTATTTTTTGTGTGTCAAGTTACCACAATAATATTATTATCTTGTATTTTTTAACCTCAAGGAGGCTGGTTGGTGTCCCTTGTTAATTTGACATTGTCTTTTTGAAATGTACCTGCCTACTCACAAACAAACTGTCCTATTTCTAGAAAAACACATAGGCAAGTATTTTCAGAAAATAAAATATCTATTTATTCTGGGTAACAAAATAAAGAGGAAGGCAATGCTGGAGAAACTTTTGGGATTTGCAAAGCCTTTTGGCCCCCAGGGCACACATCAAGTCTGTGGGAAAAAATTGTTATCTTGAGGAGTCCATACAATTTGGAGCCCATGCTGGTCCAGAGATCAGGACCAGCAGCAGATGACATATATGTCTCCAGGCTGTGGTATTACACCAGCCTGCGTCTTCTGTCAGACCAGACTGAACCCAGCCCATCACTTTCTTCTCTTCCCTGCAGCCTTCCCTCCACGCTTCCCTGCACCCTACCCTGCAGCCTTCCCTGCAGCCTTCCTTGGAGGCTGTGGCTCTGGTGGTGGACTTGTGGCAGGAGGAGGAGGATTGGCGAGCTCATATATGTGGCTTTTCTCTGTCAGCTGGCCCCTCAACCCCTTGTGAAGGGCCTCACCAAAAATTCCCTCACAGAGTAAGTATAGGCCCTCCTCCAATTTAATTAATCTTGTGGCTAGATAGTAGCCATAGGCCTCTTCAGCGCCGGGGGGGCTTCTGTGGACATTGCTTGCTTCCCTAATGAGGCCCAGTGCTGCCTCCTCCGTCATCGTCCCCTTCCTGGGCCTTTTTGTTCAAAGATGGAGGGGAGGCACCCGGGATTGGGTGAGGCTCCTACTGGGGCCAGCCACCTCCTGGCTGACACTGGGCAGTGGGCACGGCCACCTCCTGGCTGTCACTGGGCATGGCCTCCTCCTGCCTGCCACTTTCCAGACCCTCGTCCTGGTTGAGCTCATCCTGTGTATAAAAAAGGGACATAGTTTTAGTTTTTGCTTCATCAATAACACACAATTTTTTAGCTCATGACTTGCAAATTGAATGTTAATAAATAGAAAAGACTATCATTCTGACCCCAGCATTAATTCTTCTCCCAATCATTTTTGGCCACTACTTTCTATTGATATGTAAATCTCTTTGTTTTAAATCATTAATTAGTTATCAATTATAACATCTAGTTAACACCATTAACCACTTGACAACTGGGCACTTAAACCCCCTTCCTAACCAGACCAATTTTCAGCTTTTGGTGCTCTCACATTTTGAATGACAATTACTCAGTCATGCAACACTGTATCTATATGAAATTTTTGTCCTTTTTTTTACACAAATGGAGCTTTCTTTTGGTGGTATTTAATCACCGCTGGGTTCTTTATTTTTTGCGCCGTAAAAGAAAAAAGACCGAAAAATCTGTAAAAAAATACATTTTTCTTCATTTCTGTTATAATATTTTGCAAATTAGTAATTTTTCTTCATATATTTTGGCCAAAATTTATACCGCTACATATCTTTGGTAAAATTAACCCAAATTGGTGGATATTATTTGGTCTTTGTGAAAGTTATAGAGTCCAAAAGCTATGGTGCGAATATCTGAAAATTGATCACACCTAAAGTACTGACGGCCTATCTAATTTCTTGAGACCCTAACATTCCAGAAAAGTACAAATACCCCCCAAATGACCCCTTTTTGGAAAGAAGACACTCCAAGGTATTTATAAAGATGCATGGTGAGTTTTTTGAAGTTGTCATTTTTTCCCACAATTCTTTGCAAAATCAAGGTCTTTTTTTTTACTTTTTTTTTTCCCACAAAATTGTCATATTAGCAGGTTATTTCTCACACACCGCATATGCATACCACAAATTACACCCCAAAACACATTCTACTATTACTCCCGAGTACGGTGATACCACATGTGTGAGACTTTTACACAGCGTGACCACATACAGAGGCCCAACATGCAGGGGAGCACCTTCAGGCGTTCTGGAGCACCCAGGCCTATTCTGACATTTCTCTCCTACATGTAAAAATCATCATTTATTAGCTAGAAAATTACATAGAACCCCAAAACATTATATATGTTTTTTTAGCAAAGACCCTAGAGAATACAATGGTGGTCGTTGCAACTTTTTATCTCGTACGGTATTTGCGCAGCAATTTTTTAACGCGTTTTTTTTGGAAAAAAAATGTTTTGTGCTTTACAAAAACCAAAACAGTAAAGTTAGCCTAATGTTTTTGCATAATGTGAAAGATGAAGTTACGCCGAAAAAAATAGATACCCAACATGTCACCTTTCAAAATCGCACGCGCTTGTGGAATGGCGCCAAACTTTGCTACTCAAAAATCCCCATAGGCGACGCTTTAAAATTTTTTACTGGTTACATGTTTTGAGTTACAGAGGAGGTCTAGGGCCAAAATTATTACTCTCGCTCTACCGATCGCAGCGATACCTCACATGTGTGGTTTGAACACCGTTTTCATATGTGGGTGGGACTTACATATGCGTTCGCTTCTGCATGCGAGCACACAGGGACAGGGGCGCTTTAAAAATTTTTTTTATTTTTTTATATTGTTCATTTTACTTTATTTATTTTAGTTTGATGCTTTTTTCCAAAAAATTTTTGACCACTTTTATTCCTATTACAAGGAATATAAACATCCTTGTAATAGGAATATGGCATGACAGGTCCTCTTTACAGTGAGATATGGGGTCAATAAGACCCCACATCTCACCTCTAGGCTGGGAAGCCTGAAATTTAAAAATAAAAAAAACGATCCTGGCTTCGATCGTAGCGGTGAGTCGGTAGAAGCGCGGGAGGGGGGGACATCCCCTCTCGCCTCCCGTAAGAACGATCAAGCAGTGGAACAGCTGCTATGATCATTCTCATGGTGTAGGGAATCGCCAGCTGAAAAAGCTGATATCTGAATGATGCCTGTAGCTGCAACCATCATTCAGATATCTCCGCACAAAGTCAAGGACGTTGTATGACGGCCGGCGGGCTGGAAGTGGTTAAAACGCTTTTTTTTTTTTTTAACACAAAGTTGTCCATTTATACAATATTTCTACCACATAACATGTACATACCAAAAATGACACCCCAAAATAGATTCTCCTGCTCCTCCTGAGTACGGCGATACCACATGTGTGAGACTTCCACAGCCTGACCACATACAGAGGCCGAGTACAGCCGAGCATGGCTCAGCATGGCGGGGTATTGCGGAGTATGGCGGGGTATTGCGGAGTATGGCGGGGTATTGCGGAGTATGGCGGGGTATTGCGGAGTATGGCGGGGTATTGCGGAGTATGGCGGGGTATTGCGGAGTATGGCGGAGTATGGCGGGGTATGGCAGAGCATGGCGGGGTATGGCAGAGCATGGCGGGGGCATTGCAGAGTATTGTGGGGGCATTGCTGAGTATTGCACAGCATTGCAGAGTATTGTGGGGGCATTGCAGAGTATTTCACAGCATTGCAGAGTATTGTGGGGGCATTGCAGAGTATTGCACAGAATTGCAGAGTATTGTGGGGGCATTGCAGAGTATTGTGGGGGCATTGCAGAATATTGTGGGGGCATTGCAGAGTATTGTGGGGGCATTGCAGAGTATTGTGGGGGCATTGCAGAGTATTGCACAGCATTGCAGAGTATTGCACAGCATTTCAGAGTATTGTGGGGGTATTGCGGAGTATCGTGGGGGTATTGCAGAGTATTGCACAGCATTGCAGAGTATTGTGGGGGTATTGCAGAGTATTGCACAGCATTGCAGAGTATTGTGGGGGTATTGCAGAGTATTGCACAGTATTGTGGGGGTATTGCAGAGTATTGCACAGCATTGCAGAGTATTGTGGGGGTATTGCAGAGTATTGCACAGTATTGTGGGGGTATTGCAGAGTATTGCACAGCATTGCAGAGTATTGTGGGGGTATTGCAGAGTATTGCACAGCATTGCAGAGTATTGGGGATGGCTGAGCATGGATGGATGGATGGCCGGATGTCTCTGTGCAGCGCTGTGGGCACTACACATACAGCCCACAGCGCTGCAGACATCCATCCATCCCCCTCCCCGCTCACTGTGTACCGATCGGTACACAGGAGGGGAGGAGAGGAACCGGCGTCATCAGATGACGCCGGTCTGTTTACATGTTCAAATGACGGCGCGATCACATGGTAAATGGCCGCGATCAGCGGCCATTTACCGGGATCCGTGATGCGCCGGGTCCTCCGGACCCGGCGGTCACGGATGTGTTCGGGTGCGCGCGAGATGGGAATTCTGGGAGGACGTCATAGTACGCCCTCCCAGAGTTATCCAACCGCCCTGCAGCCGTCATTCGGCTATGGGCCGGTTGGTAAGTGGTTAATATTAGGACAATAAATATGTCTAAAAATAATATACCTGGCTCCAGCTGGGTGCATTCACTTCTTCCAGAATAGAAGGCCCAGGTTGTTCCTCGTCAGCCTCTGCTGGGGTTAAGGGAAGGCTGCAGGGAAGGGTAAAAAGTGATTTCTCTGGCTTCAGTCTGGTCGTCCAGAAACTGTGAAGACCCGAGTCTTCACAAATTCCAGAAGTTGTTTATTATAATATAAGCTGTGTTTCACCTCCCACAAATTCCTCATCTCCCTGTACCTGTCTATGAAACTGGCCATGAATTCTGGGTCCTTAAAGTGATTCATCTTTGCTGTAGGACAATACACAAGACAAAAACATTAATGTCTGCCTAAACTCTCATAATCTTATTCCAATTTAGGCCTCAATCTTGAAGCAGTATAGGCTACTGATGGGCCAAGTTCAAATTTTACCTTCGTTTAGGAAGCTTGCAACTTCCGTTCCTCCGCTCACAGAAAGTACGTACGTATGACACATGCGTGTTAGCTTGATGTACACTGCTCATGCGTGAAACTCCGCCCACATCTGATGTTCTTTCTAGTCTATTCCTGTCTCTTTAGGCGCCAAGTAGGAGCGACATATCGGAGACACAGCAGGTGTGTGGTAATTATAGTAATGAGGAGGAGGAAAGCCCGGAGCCAGAAACGACCCGATCCTGGAGGAGAAGATTTAAGGCCTCAAATATGGCCTTTGTAGAGATGGTGGACATACTGAGGAGGACCGACTATGATGGGAAGCATGGACCGTACACCAACCCTAATGAGAGAAAGGCCAAGATTATGACTAAAGTTGAGAAGAGTCTGCACAGGAATTTTGGGGTACGACTATCCAAGGAGCAATTGAGGAAACGCTGGTCAGACCTGAAACTGAGGGAGCAGGATCAGTATAGAAGAATCAAGAGAGTGCTTCTAAAAAATAAGTAATTGTCCTGTGTTCCTATTATTATTACATGCATGCTGCGCCATGTGATTTTCTTAGCTGTTGTATAGTTTAAAATGGCGACTTTCATGTTTGTGGGCACAGTAATCGGTCGTCGGAAACATTGTTCGCTCATTAAATAGGATGTTTTGTTCTCCGGACTCCGGATAAATTGGGACAAATCCCAGATACTCCCTTTAGATAGTTTTCCCCAATCCAGAGATAGGGCGTTACTCCCCCTACAGAGAATAGACATCATAAAATACTTAGGAATACGAACTACCCGAAACCCGACAGACTACACCTTACTTAATATTGCGCCATTGCAGGAAATGCTTAGACAGAAGATACAGGCATGGGCCCGTCTCCCATTTGCAGTGATGGGCCTTATTAATCTTATAAAAATGGTTCTGTTACTGAAAATCCTTTACATGCTCTGGCATTCACCAGTGTATTTGGTGCTTAAGCATTTCAAAATACTTGAGGCCCATCTTAAACCATTTATATGGGGCAATAACAGGCACAAACTCCCCTGGCATAAATTGAATTACCCAACGGATCTTGCTGGAATGGCACTACCTGATTTCAATGCTTATTACATAGCGGCCCAACTTTCACAAATTTTTCATATCGATAAAGTAGATAAGGATAGATTTCTCTACTCCCTTTGTCCAAAATGGACTCGGTCGACCCTAGACCCCTTAGTAGCGGTAACAGGTGGGGGAGGAAATGAGAGCCAAAAGAATGACCGCCGATCTCTCTTATACCAGTATAGGAAGGTGTGGGGGATGGCTTCTGACAGACTACATATTATGTCGCCCCATAGCTGTACTCACCTCTGGCACAATCCGTCCTTGCCAGAGTTCAATCTTATTCAAGACAATAGAGTATGGAGTTCAAGGGGAATAGTTTAAATCACTTATAATGGAAAATTGAAGTCTTTCAATAGTTTAAAAACTGACTTCCAGTTGCCAAATCAAATGTTTTATAGATATATACAATTACGGCATGCCTTTAATGCACAGTTCCCCTCAGATGACATGTTCCTGAATGATAACCCCCTATTGGCGGCCGTAAAATGCCCCGACCCTAAGAAATTGATCTCCCAATTTTACACTATGTTAACACTCCCGCAGGAAACTACATCAGCCTATGCATTGAAATCCAAGTGGGAGGGAGAGGTAGGCTCTATAGAGGATGCTGAGTGGAGCGACACTCTAGATACGTGTAAACTAGTATCTCCTAAACTATCGGATCGTTTAACACAAATATTTATAACACATAGAGCATATCTCACGCCTCTCAGAATCTCCAAGTATAAGAGTGATCAATCTACTAACTGCCAAATGTGTGGTCAAGTATCTGGTACTTATTTTTATCTTCTGTGGCAATGCCCTAAAATTCAAACCTACTGGACACAGGTGATACAGTTCCTACACGATAAAATGGGCTCCCCCATCACACTCCAGCCAAAGCTATGTCTCCTTGAAATTTTTCCGGACCCAGACCTAGACAAATTCACCAAAACATTTTTACACTAAACACTTTTCCCTGCTCAAAAAGTCATAGCTAGGAACTGGATGAGACCCACTCCTCCGGAATTCTTACACTGGCTAATAGAAATTAATAATAATCTGCCATACAAGAAACTAATATATTCCCATAGAGGGTGTCCATCTAAATACAAAAAGATTTGGGATCGGTGGCTAAAAACGCCCGAAACATGTGTATGATTCAAAATTTAGGCATGTTGTGTAGTATAGACACCCCCTCTGCTTGTCTAAATTAAATACAGTTGACCCAGAGTATCTGCTTTCTCTCTCCCCCTTTTGCGGATAATCCGTATAACAGCTACACTGACTACTAGTGAAGCCAACTCATCTCAATCTGAATACTATATTGCTATATTTTACTTTATATGTTATTGATGATATTGTCCTGGATTAATATATGTATTTATAAAGGATGTCGTTGTTTATCTATAATAGGTAACTCCATTTAATTTGCTTGATGACTGCCATTAAGACCTGTTGTATGTAATCTTTTCTTTTTTGGTTCAATAAAAGATTTTGCCAATTAAAAAAAAATAGGATGTTTTGGGCAGATACAGGTTAAATACATTTGGTCATGCCTATTTGTTTAAAGATAAGTTTTGTACATTGCTGTCTAGATGTGTTTGTAACTAGAATGAAATGCAAGCTTGATACAGTGTAATGTAGGGAGAGGACACTCAGCAGCTGTTCACACATCTGGACTCAGGAGCACTAGTGTGGGACACCAGAATAAACTTTTTAAGGTGTCCCACACAGGTACTCCAGTGGATACTTGGGGTGTCTCCATGTGTGGAAATTATCACAAAAAGGTAAGTATTCCAGCTTTGGTAAGGTAAAAAAATCATGTTTTCAGCTTGGAACTCTGCCCAAAACAGACAATTGTACCCCACTTCCCAGCAATGTTTCATATTCCTATTTCTGGACTCAAATATCTGTGTGCTAAGTATACCTTTTGTTTCATTTTAATAGGGGAAAAAGACTCAGAGAACAACACTCAGAGGACACCAGGAACCCCCACCTCAGAAACAAGGGGGAACTCAGAACAAGACCACAACCCGAGGATCTGGAGGAAGGAGAGGTGGAGGAAGTCAGTGAAATTGTCACCACAACAGGTGAGTGTCTGACACCCCAGCTTCAGGTAATATATGTATGCCTGCATATTTACATTACATGTTTTTACTCAAATTTTTAGGTGATGTGCTGGTTGTTATGGAACAACAAATGAAGAACATGATTGATGTGTTGGGGAGAATCTGAATTTGTTGGACCAAACCAAAACTTTTTTTTGACATTTTAAAAGCCAAATTTTAAAGATGCACACAGTGTGTCAACATGTGCTATCTGCCATCAGGGGATATCAATGTACGCGTTTTGTGGGTGCAACCCCTTCCTCGTAACTGTAGTAGGTGAGAGGAAGGGGTTGCACCCCCAAAACACGTCCATTGATCCCCCATGATTGGAGATAGCACATGTTGACATTAGGCATGGGATCGGGAGGGAAATACCCATTTTGACTCCCAAATTTTATGCATCTTCAAAATTTGGCTTTTACAGAGGTGACATCACCCCATCTGATGAAGGCAATATCAAGACATTTTTGACACTATAATGTTTGATATTTACTTTAGTTTTTCTACGTTGAACTTTGTAAGTTCCAGAGTTGGGTATGTTATGTTTAGAAACATGCGTGTTTAGAACAAGAAAAAAAATGAGAAAAAAAATTATTTTACAGCAAAATTTTATAACGCACATGTGAATTTGCAGAGAGTAAAAAGTTTGCTAATCAACAATGTGTGGCTTCTTCTTTCAATGCTCAATACCAGTTTTTGAAGTAATTTTGTGTTTACAGTGACAATGGTGCTTATTTACTAAAGGAAAATCCACTTGGCACTACATGTGCACTAGGAGAACCTAGGAGACAGCCAAAAAGAAACACAAGCAATAAAGAAAATTTTAGATTGTATTAGATATTTTTTTTTTTATTATTAAAGAAATATTTACACATTGTCTGGCATTGAAATGGCCCCCCTACCCGTAAAATATTTTACATATTCCTCCCGAACTTCGCGGTGCTTTGGGGTGCCAAGCCATGATGGCCAGTAACCAGGCCCATCAGAGGATTTGCAGGAAGTGCGGCCTCAGGCCCAACTTAGGCTATATAATTGTGGGCATTTTTTCTTAAAAAATTGTGAAATATGCAGCAGGATAAGATGATGTGGTTGATTTTCTAGTCCGCCACCTGTATTGCTGTCAGAAACAGGCGGAACCGACTGGTCATTATCCCGAAGGCATTCTCAACGACTCTTCTGGCTCTGGCCAGCCGGTAGTTAAAAACCCTCCTCTCCGGGGTGAGGGTCCTCTGGGGGAATGGCCTCATCAGGTGCTCACCCAGACCGAACGCTTCATCAGCAAGAAAGACGAATGGGATTCCTTCATCGTTGTCCGCATCAGGTGGCAATCCCAGGCCACCAGTCTGGAGACGTTGGGAAAACTCCATCTGGGTGAAGACTCCTCCATCCGACATCCGGCCATTCTTCTCCGCGTCCACATAGAGGAACTCATATTGTGCTGACACCACCGCCATTAACACTATAATATTAAACCCCTTATAGTTATAATAGTAAGACCCCGAATGGGGTGGTGGCACAATGTGGATGTAATTCCCATCTATAGCCCCTCCACAGTTGGGGAAGTCCCTACGGTCGGCAAAATGGGAGGCCACAGTCTGCCATTCCTGTGGCGTTGAAGGAAATTGTGGAGTCAAAACAGAAAAAAATATATTAGTACTTTTGCACATAACATTGCAAGCAGATTAGACACACACATTCTTGGCCAACATCAGTATAACATTTATTTTAAGGAGTATTTAAAGACAAAAATATAAGGCCCACTTATCAGATTACTTCCCCCTTCTGATGGTCCATTGTAAAAACTTTAGGGGGGGATTGAGATGGGTTTGGGCCCCCCAAAAAAGCCTATGGCACTCTGCCTGAATTTAAGGACAACAATAAAACATTTGTACACATTTTAGGGGGTGTTTGGGATAAAGCACTACAATGGAGCTGACAAAATACATTGTTAAGTAACTAGGCTAGGTGTATATGGGCCCAGGATAGCATGCTGGGGAGGTTAGTGAAGGCAAATATGCATGAAGGACAAAAAAGGAGCATTAAAAGATTACAGCACGCATGAAGACAAAGGGGACATTCACAGCGTATTACAATCATGGTAATTATGGAAAGATGAAAGAAATACACTACATGAGCAAACATTAAATACAATAAAATGTGATGTTAAAGGAGAAAACTTACCTTAATATAGTCCTTCTGCAGGACCTGAATAATAGCAGAACAGGTCTCTGGGATAATGATCCCCAGAGCCTGGGGGGAGATGCCTGTCGAGAACTGCAGGCTTCTCCCAGTCGCCAAGTACCGCAATGTGGTGACTAGCCTCTGCTCCGGAGTGATGGCTTGCCTCACGCAGGTATCCTGCCTGCTAATATAAGGGGTCAGCAAAGCCAACAGACGGTGAAAAACAGCGTCCGCCATCCTGAGAAAGTTCCTGAAATTATCAGGATTATTCTCCTGGAGCTCATGAAGCAAAGGCATATGAGAGAATTAGTCACGATGGAGTAACCAATTCTTGGTCCATGAACTCCTCCCCACCCTGTTCATGGACTGGGCTTGGGTCAAAGAATGAACCCCAACACCAAGCCCCCACACAGCACGAACTCTACGACGAGTACGTACCCGCAACATGGCTTCAAAATGGTCAGCTGGTCAGGACGAACTAACAGAATGCACTGAAGAACAGCAAGGCGTGTGAAGAGCGAGCTGAAAATCAGAAACGAGCGGACAAGAACACACTGAAAAAACAGATGCGAACTGTCTACACACTCTGAAAAGCAGATACAAACCCACAAGCACAAACTGAAGAGCAGTAATGGACTGAAAAGCACGAAAGCTGAAAAGCACAAATCATCTCTCACCAAACTTCTACTAACATGAGATAAACACGAGATTAGCAGAAGGAGCCCAAAGGGTGGCTGGCTATTGCACTTCCTTCTTATAGTCCCGTCGTATGTGTTGTACGTCACCGCATTCTTGACGGTTGGACTTTGGTGTGACCGTGTGTAGGCAACACCGCTTCAGCGGAATTCCGTTGGAGTTCCTTCAGACTTTATTCTGATGGCAAAACCGCTCATGTGTACGCGGCATAAGGGTTCTTGTTCCTATTGCATCACACTGCAGAGCTCCGCAGGTGCAGGGCACTGCTGACTCCCTGCTGACTTTTAAAAGTTCCTTGGTGCGGGCCTTTTTTCAACATGTGTGCATCAGATCGCACCGTTGCTGTTTGCAACCTATGTCTGAAGTGGATCAAGCGTGGCCAGAACAGCAGCTGCTTGAGCACCACATCCTTGACCAGATATATAACGACCTGCCATGCAGTCCATTGGCAACAGCACTTGAAAGACCCACATCAAATAACTTGCTCCTGATCTAGGATCTCCAACCCTACTATACCTCCATTCCCCTCAAAAACCTGCACTGAGAGGAATGAAGGTTTAGCAATAGGTGTCCCAAGTACTTGCAGCCAATCTGCTAGAAGTACACCACCATCTGATTTTAGCAGGCAAATATCTGTACCCCAGTTGCTGAACTGTAAAAAGAAATTCGATCCTAGCCATCCACATGCTCAGCGTCTAAATGCTAGCTTGGCCAAATTGCTAGCACTGCAACTGCTGCCTTTTCAGCTGGTAGACTCTGCCCCTTTTGTGAATTTGTGGAATGTGCTGTACCTCAGTGGCAGGTTCCAAAATGCCATTTCCTTTCACGGAAGGCCATTCGGGCTCTCTACTGGCTCGTGAAAGGCAATGTTTTGGCCTTGTTGGACAGGGCGGTGAGCAGTAAGGTGCATATTACCGCTGACTCATGGTCCAGCAGGAATGGGCAGGGATGTCACCTTTCCTTCACGGTGCACTGGGTAACTCTGCTGGCAGCTGCGAAGGATGCAGGACAGGGTTTAGTGTTGTTGGAGCTTGTTCCGCCACCATGCCTCCAAAATGCTAGTGGTGATTCTGCCACAGCTCTCTCCTCTACCCCCTCCTCTTCTTCTTCCTCTATGGCCTCTTCTGAAGATTTCTCCTCCGAACCAGTGGTGCTCCGTAAGTGTTCAAGGGGCTACGCAAGCAATCAGGCTAAAAGATGCCATGCGGTGCTTGAGTTGGTCTGCCTAGGGGACAGGAGCCACACTGGGGCAGAGATTCCGTCAGCTCTGCAGGGGCAGGCTCAGTGGTGATTGATGCCACTCCAGCTTCAGCCAGGAATGGTTGTATACGACAATGGCACCAACCTTCTCTCCGCCCTCCGACAGGGACACTTGACCCATGTTCCATGTTTGGCACACGTCCTGAATTTGGTGGTGCAGCAGTACTTGAGCAGGTACCCAGGCTTACAGAATCTCCTGGGGCAGGCCAGAAAAGTCTGTGGTCATTTCTGCCGGTCATACAATGCCAGCGCTCGGCTAGCTGACATTCAAAGGGAATGCAACCTGGCCACCAACCGCCTCATTTGTGACATGCCCACCTGGTGGAACTCAACGTCGGCAATGCTGCAGTGGCTGCACACACAGCAGAGGGCCATCAATAAATACCTGTTCGAGCATGGCACCAGGACAGGGTCAGGGGAGCTTGGCTTCTTTCCGTCTTCCTGTTGGAGCAAACGCTTCGTGGAATCATGGACAGGGCACTTGAGGAAGAACAGCAGGAGGAAGAGGAGAACTTCCTTACCTCTCAGGGCATCCTTTATCCAGATAGCATTCCTGCGGGCCCGCCAAACATATAGGAAGAAGAGGAGGAGGAGGAGGATTGTGTCACCATGAATGTAGAGGATAACACTCAGCAGCAGTCTTTAAGGGATGGTTTTCAGTCCCCAGAAACCCAAGGAGTTGTATGTGACTGGGACGAGGTAGTTATGGATCATGTGATCCTTAGTGGCCCAGAGGACTCAGAATCAAATGCCTCTGCAAACTTACGCTGCATGGCCTCCCTGATTCTGCAAAGCCTGCAAAATTATCCTAGGATTCGTGGTATCATTACTGGCTGGCAACCCTTCTTGATCCACGTTACAAGGGTAAGGTTGCAGAACTCTTCCTGCTTTTGCAGAGGGAGCAGAGCATGAAACATCTTCAGGAGGCCTTGAAGAAAGGTTTGTGCAACGCATTTCCAGACCCTGGGAGGTTACAGTTTCCTGGTGCTGGACAACGTGTTGCTGAGGCTTCGTTCAGTCAGAGGAAGAGTGGTGGAGAAGTGACTTTAAACAATTTTTCAGTCTTCAGTGCCAAGGTCTGATCAGTTCAAGCAACAATTGCCAGTGTCTGCATTACATGTTGCAGGAATATCTTGGGGCAAGAGCAGACTTGGGGACCTTACCAACAGACCATCCACTGGGTTACTGGGTCTTGAGGATGGACCACTGGCCAGAACTTGCTCAATATGCAATTGAGCTACTGGCCTGTCCTGCATCCAGCGTGCTTTCTGAACACACATTCAGTGCTGCTGGAGGGTTTGTAACGGATCAAAGAGTGCACCTGTCCACAAACTCTGTTGATATGCTCACATTCATAAAAATGAATCAGTCTTGGATCAGCAGCTATCAAGCACCTGATGCTGATGTAACTGATTGAATTTGCTATGGATGTGGGATCCCTTGACTACCTATGCTGACTATACTATTCCTCCTCAATCTTGATAAAGCTAGCTTCCAACAATATTTTTGGTTTAGGGCACCACTACCACCACCCAAGGCCCAATTCTTCTGCCTCTGTTTAACAGGGGCATGTAATTAGGATTTTTGATCTAATATTTCACAGCAGGGCCCGTTCCTGCACCCAACAAGAGTATCTGTGAGGGGTTACAGTGTTGTGGCATCACCACCACCACCCAAGGCCCAATTTTTCTGCCCCTGTTTAACAGGGCCATATAATTAGAATTTTTGATATAATATTTCAATTCAGGGCCCATTCCTGCACCCAACAAGAGTATCTGTAAGGGGGTTACAGTGTTGTCGCACCACCACCCAAGGCCCAATTTTTCTGCTCCTGTTTAACAGGGGCATGTATTTACAATTCTTGATATAATATTTCACAGCAGGGCCTGTTCCTGCGCCCACCAAGAGTAACTGTAAGGGCTTACAGTGTTCTGGTACCACCACCACCAAAGGCCCAATTTCTCTGCCCCTGTTTAACAGGGGCATGTATTTACAATTCTTGATATATTTCACAGCAGGGCCCGTTCCTGCGCCCAATAAGAGTAACTATGAGGGCTTACAGTGTTCTGGTACCAAAAACACCTAAGGCCCAATTTTCTGCAGAGTATATATGGCAGGTTGTATAGTATATATACTGCTGTTCAGAGTATATAGTGCCTGGGGGCCCCCCACGCCATTTTTTAAAGAAAATTGGGTATGGGGTTCTGCCTAATATCCATACCAGACACAATGGGTCTGGTAATGGACTGGGGGGGGGGACCTGTGCCGTTTTTTTCAATGATTTTTATCTATACTTCCAGGACCCGATGATACCTTACAGCCACGAGTAGTTTTAAATTACATTTTTTCCTTTGGAAATGTAATTTTACTGTGGTATTGTTCTAAACACAGGAAAAATGCGCTACTTTACAGGCATACTAAGGACACTCCCCAGGCATGATATTTAACCACTTCCGGACCAGCCGCCCCAGTTTTACTGCGGCAGGTTGGCTCCCCTGCACGAAACCACGTTACTGTACGTGGTCTCGTGGGGTCCGGATAGCACAGCGGGGGTGCCGATGCTCATGGTCGACGGTCGCGATGACCAGGAGACACAGAACAGGGACGAGTCTGTATAAACACACACTTCCCTGTTCTGTTCTGACAGGAGTGACAGATCGTGTGTTCCTATTACCCAGGGACCACGATCCGTCAAGTCCTCTAGTTAGTTCCCTCCCCCTTCAGTTAGAATCACCTCCCAGGGAACACAGTTAACCCCTCCACCGCCCCCTAGTGTTAACCCCTTTACTGCCAGTGACATTTTTACAGTAATCAATGCATTTTTAATCGCACTGATCGCTGTATTAATGCCAATGGTTTCAAAAATGTGTCAAAATTGTCCAATGTGTCCACCATAATGACGCAGTCACGATTAAAATCGCAGATCGCTGGCATTACTAATAAAAAAAATAATAATAATAAAAATGCTATAAATCTATCCCCTATTTTGTAGACATTATAACTTTTGCGCACAGCAATCAATATACACTTATTGCGGGGGTTTTTTTACCAAAAATATGTAGAAGAATACATATCGGGCTAAACTGAGGAAAAAAATAGTTTTTTTATATATTTTTGGGGGATTGTTATTATAGCAAAAAGTAAAAAAATAATGTGTTTTTTTCAAAATTGGCGCTCTCTTTTTCTTTATAACGCAAAAAAAAAAATGCAGAGGCGATCAAATACCACCAAAAGAAAGCTCTATTTGTGGGAAAAAAAGGACTTCAATTTTGTTTGGGTACAATGTCGCACGACCGTGCAACTGTCAGTTAAAGCGACACAGTGCCGAATCACAAAAAGTGCTCTAGTCAGGAAGGGGGTAAATTCTTCCGGGGCCGAAGTGGTTAAAGGAATATTTCATTTTTATTGTTTCACTTTAAGCATTATTAAAATCACTGCTCCCGAAAAAACATTATTTTTTAAAACTTATTTTTTGCATTGATACCAGTCCCCTGGGGCAGGACCCGGGTCCCCAAACATGTTTTATGGCAATAACTTGCATATAACCCTTTAAAATTAGCAGTTTTGAATTTTCACGTTCGTGTCCCATAGACTTTAATAGTGTTCGAACAAATTTTTTGCCTGTTCGCATGTTCTGCTGCGAACTGAACTGAGGGTGTTCGGCTCATCCCTAGTAGGATGTTTGTTCTCAAAGCCAGAGTCCATTGAGCATGGGGAAAGTGATCACCTGGTCTTCCAGTTTGATGATTAATGCAACATATCATGTCCCTTTGGCTGCTGAATCACAGTTCTGCCTTGCTCCACATTTATTTGTTATAGAGTTCACCAGGATGGAGTTTTAGACTCCTACAAAAGACACTGTATCTTTTCAGTACCACCTTATCAGAAACTAGTATACTGTTTATGTGATTCAGTTGTCCTTGGGTTTTTGGTGTTTGTATCAGGCATTATGCCTATGAGCATAATTTTACTAGTGAGCTGGGTGCTTCTCATCTCAGGACTTAAAGTGGGGTTCCACCCAAAAAAACAAAACTACCTGAAAAATTCTAATTTTTTTACTTGCCTCTAAATGCCTGTTGCTAGGTGGTCCCTCGTAGTCTGCCTCTTCCTTTGCCTGGGCTGGTGACATCACTTCCCCCTCGGCACAGGAAGGGCTCGGCTCTGCTCCCTCCCTCCTGTCAATCATCTGGGACCCATTACAGGTCCCAGGTGATTGAGTGGACAATCACGGCGCGCGGCACCGCTCGCACATGCGCAGTGGGTGCCAGGCTGTGAAGCCACAGCCCGGCGCCCACAGTTGAAATGCCGGCGCCGACGAGCGGAGGGGGGGGACAAGCGGGGCTTCGATCCCCCGCATCGCTGCAGTATTTTTAGCTGCTGACTTTTTTTTTTTAATGGACCCCCTGGGTGGAACTCCTCTTTAAATTCCCTTATTGGCATGTTGGTTTTGCTAGAAGATGAAATAGTGTCTACTGATTTTGGTGCAAAGTTATTTAAACTTAAAAAGTTATCTCTATGTGGTAGGTGGAATTTGTTTTAGACAAGCCTTTTCCAGTTGTCTACAGATGCAACAGAATCTATTGAATGTGGTTATTTCTGGTCTGGCAATAGTATTTACTGTTTTGAACAGAATATTGTATTTAGTAGTGTAGTTCTGAAAAGGATTTTAGAAGCTATGTTTACAGTATATGCTACTATTGGGTCACAAATCGCATTCAACATGTCATGTAATTTCGCTACTGCTATAGAATCAATTTGTTCTTCTGGTTAGTTGAGGTAAGTTGTTAACTTGCTGGACAAAAGTGTTTGCAGAATTGGATTAGCACAACATAGATAGATAGGCAGTTATCATTTCGTGTCTTAGGCTATTCGCATTGCCCAACAGAGCTGATTCAGCAATTTTAACTATTCGCAAGGCTTTCCTTTCTTTTCCTGTTGCATGTGAATGGCTCTCCTTTATCAGAATAATAATTTAAATCTGTCCCTAAAAGATGTTGATGGTGCAGGATATGCAGCTGCTACATAGGGAGTGCATCAGGACGTAAATGGGCGCACTGCTCTTTACGTCCGTCCTGCTCTTTGCATTTATTATGCATGTCCCCACCTTTTATAATAATAATAATAAAAAATTAATAGTATGAATAGTTGGCATTCATGTTTTCTGGTGCAGAGGATTTTTTTACTCCTGTTAAAATGCCAGTTCTATTGCAGGGTATATATTTGGAATAGCTGGATGATCATATTTCCTATTTGTAAGTGTGAGCTGTGTTTGATATCCTTGTTGTTCACCTGGAAAGGAATGATTTAGGTGGATTCAAAATATTAGACCTGAATAAAATGTTAATTGTTCTGTCTACAAGAGATTTTCTAGGCCTGGGCTTCAGTTTATGGTGAAGTTAGTATAAAATGTGAATTGATTGATATGCTGATTTACTGTATACTCATTATTTAGTGACTTCATTTTTCTCTGTTGTGAACTGAAGAGTTACATTAGAGGGCTAGCAGTGTTTGCCATAGCGCCCAATTGTTTCTCCTTTGGAACCAAATCCCTCTGTCCCTCATGCAGCTTCAGTTGTCCCTTGTTTTGGTTTGCCATTATAAAGGAAAAGTAGTGGTAAGAAAAAGCACTTGTGTTGTTTAGCCAATAATTTTCTGCATATTAACCACTTAAGGACCGCCTCACGCCGATGTACGTCGGCAAGGCGGCACGGGCAGGCAAAATCACGTACATACACGTGATTTGCCTCCCGCGGGTGGGGGGTCCGATCGGACCCCCCCCCGGTGCCCGAGGGGGGGGTCCGTTCGTGGCCCCCCCCTCGCGATCGCCGCCGGCCAATGGGTACATTCCTTTGCTGCTGTATGCTAAACAGCAGCAAAGGAAATGATGTCATCTCTCCTCGGCTCGGTATTTTCCGTTCCGGCACCGAGGAGAGAAGACTGAAATGTGAGTGCACAAACACTACACACACAGTAGAACATGCCAGGCACACAAAACACCCCGATCCCCCCCCCCCCCCCGTCACAAACTGACACCAAGCAGTTTTGTTTTTTTTTTTTTCTGATTACTGCATGGTGTCAGTTTGTGACAGTTACAGTGTTAGGACAGTTAGGGTTAGCTCCCCTTAGGTCTAGGGTACCCCCCTAACCCCCCCTAATAAAGTTTTAACCCCTTGATCACCCCCTGTCGCCAGTGTCACTAAGCGATCATTTTTCTGATCGCTGTATTAGTGTCGCTGGTGACGCTAGTTAGGGACGTAAATATTTAGGTTCGCCGTCAGCGTTTTATAACGTCAGGGACCCCCATATACTACCTAATAAATGTTTTAACCCCTTGATTGCCCCCTAGTTAACCCTTTTACCACAGATCACCGTATAAGTGTTACGGGTGACGCTGGTTAGTTCATTTATTTTTTATAGTGTCAGGGCACCCTCCGTTTATTACCGAATAAGGGTTAAG